>OV656700.1:5000000-6250000 GCA_927399405.1 Agonopterix arenella | reverse complement strand
GCATATTATCTAGCGTTTCAACCTTCTATTTTATTTATTTATTGGTTTGCGTAAACTTATGCCGTGTCTGTTATTTTTTTGATGCATTTGTTAAACAATTAGCACAAAACATGAAATGTGTCAAGAACTTTTTTATTAACTTCATTTGCACCTGTAGTTTTCATTCTTTCTTCCATTTAAATCCTAAATAACTTCAACACAATAGTACCTCTATCTCAAGTACATTTTAATCTTAATTAGTTTTCTATTGTCTCTGCGTCTAAGGCTGGTCTAATTGGGAGTATTGTTCCTGTTGTCCTGTTCCTTGACTCACGCTTCATTCTTATCTGCAACAGTGAGCACGCATCGGAAAGCTAATTAGCATATAATGGCATGAGCACGACTACCTAATACATACTCATATGTATATTATGCACTCGCGTGCAACTATGTACTTCGTACCTACTTCCAGCGCATACAAAGTGGCTAGAGATAGCCACACCCCGATAACAGGCCTCTCTTTCCCACCTGCGTCTCGTGGACATGGCCATCTCCTTTCGGCAGATGCAACGTACCATACCGTTAATTCCGATGCTGTTTATTATACTTTCGGATATGAAAACATGTTCGCGAGAGTGCGGAATTAGATCAGTTGCGCATCGTTAGTCGACGCACGCACGCAACTCCGCCATATTGTTATTGTTATTACATCGCCTTCGATGGAAACAGCTCGTTTGACTCGCTTCGATGTTTGCTTTTGTTCTTTTCTAACTTCTTTGTTGGCCGTTATTGTTCCTTTGTTCGGTGTGATAAAGCGACCGCGGCTGGACTCGTTATTTATAAACATTCACTCTTTGATTGGAATGTACTCTGCCGTGCTGCATTGTTCTCAAAATACTATTTTAAGGTCATATTCATAACTTTCTTTTAATTCACGCTCGATAATCGTGAATAGCAGGTGCAGGCATCTCTTTTCTTCCCACCATTGTTGCAATGTTACCTAAGTTAAAAAAATATCCGTATAAGGCAATAAATTGCTTTATAAGGGAGTTGAATAGCTTGGGTAGACTAGACGCAACTACATAAAGGCAGTCTCGCACGAAGGCTTCTGCCCACGTACGCCCACATAGTGTAAGCTATCTTACCTGACAACATCTGACCTAACGTTCCTTACATAGCTGTTAGCGTTTATGGATGTAATAGAAAGGGCAACGAAATTGTATTGCATACACATACAATACCTACAAAGTGTAAGTACAAGTAAGCTTTACAGAAGCGTCCATTGCTTGTTTATCAGTTTCATAATCTTCACTTCTTATCTTGATGAATATATGAAATAGATCGAATACCTACGAGTTTATCCATAGAGATGAGTCCACTGTAGACCATTTGGTATGACTGGTCTGTGGGTATGACTATAGTATAATGGGTCGTCTCTGTATCCTTTCTTTGATTTAGACGATATAAATGAAGCAAATCAGTTCCTTCATTTCGGTCACGACATTATTCCGATATACTGTAATCGTGAACCGCATTTGAGATGCGTTATTATGCAAATTCTAGTTTGATTTAATAAACCGGTTGTCAGTTATGACTGTAATTTGTATTAGCACGACGCTATAGTTTATTAGTTTATTACTTATTGCCTTATTAGAGTTATTATCCTCGTTACTAAAATATTTATGGATCTAATAATAAGAACCAGTTACGTTCTCATCTATACTATTATAAAAATGTAACAGAAGATTGTCTGTACATTGAAGATATTAACAAAAAAAAATTACGATATGGTTTTTAGGTGTCCCTGATTCCATATTACCAATTTTTGGATTTTTCTTCTGTCTGTTTGTTTGTTAGTGTGTTTGTTTGAACGAGCATCACGCAAAAACTACTGAACCAATTTTGATGAAACTTTTTATGTTTGATCGCTAATGATCTGACTTAAAATCTGGTATATAATTTGTGCGGACAAAGTCGCGGGTTAACGGTCGTTTAATATATAATTAATAGCTCCAAAATTTCCAAGAAATAAAATGTAAAGTTTAACTTCTAAAGGTAGTAAATTTTAATCTGTTCTTTATATATTTGACCCAGTTTTGCTACGTTTACTTAGATTAATTACCTATTCCTTTTAGTAATAGCGACTGCATCAGACATTAATAAAGCAGACTTGGGACTGATCCAAGTTTCGCCAGTTTTATGTAGGCACCTATTGCTTCGCTCGCAATACGACTATAGACTATGCCGTTTATAGTCTGCCAAACCATTTTGTTTTACTTTTACTCTTTTACAGCTATTCCGATTTTTACTGGAGTTTATAGTTTTATCGTAGAACAGAGATCTATATCGCAGTAAATAGGCTGATAGTGTCATTCTTCTAGTTAGAAAGTTAGTTTTATGATGCTGTTAACTAGAGTAAATTAGCTCAAATTGTTTATATTATGCTAATCTGTTTTAATTGGAATTTTGAGCGTCCATTTAAATACAAATAAGAATATATTTATTAGCTCAGCCAAAGACATAACATCGGTAAAGAAAAGAGGTAAGTATACTTATTTGGTGTATTAAAGTATCACATCGTAAAAGCTAGCCATATCCGCGCAGTAATCTAGTTAGAGAAGTCAAGCCCGTAGGCTTAGGACTAGGAATACCGGTTCCTGGTACCGGCACGACCAGGGAGGGAAGTGGACGGGGAGATGGGGGGGCAGTACCGGTCCGACGACTCGTGTTGCACTCTTGCCCTCCGGCACTCCTCCGGCTTCACAAGATTGAGAGATAAATGCGGGAACACGACGTATGAACATTGTACTCGTATAACTCCAGGCGAAATGCTTTTGCTTTGTTTGGCTTGAGAAAGTTGGTAGTATAGTAATTTAAACGATGACTCATGAATACCCGGGTCATGTTACACAATGGCCTCATAAATTATGTTTAATTATAGTTTCGAGTGCGCATTGTTCTAATCAAATCGATTTAATGTCAGTATCTATACTATTATAAAACTGTAACAGGAAGTTTGTCTGTACATTGAAGATATTAAAAAAAAAAAGTTACGATATGGTTTTTATGTGTCCCTGATTCCATTTCACCAATTTTTGGATTTTTTGTTTGTGTGTTTGTTTGTTTGTTTGAACGAGTATCACGCAAAAACTACTGAACCGATTTTGATGAAACTTTTTTTGTTTGATAGCTTATGATCTGACTTAAAATCTGGTATATAATTTGTGCGGACGAAGTCGCGGGTTAACGCTCGTTATAAATAAACGTTTATCAGCTGTATAATAGACAACAACAATTAGCTTAGAAGGAAATGTCTTGTCTTCAACAACTGGTAATCTTCCTCCTATTAGAGATAGATTAACAACTCACATAACTATAATTACTTATACATTTATACATATAAAAGAGATGTGAAACATAACTGTGTATGTTTATGTTACAAAGGTCATAAGGAGCGTGCAGTTACGTAATGCACTTTGTATTATGTATAAACGGATAATGCAGTTATGCAACTCACCCATTGTTGCACTTCGTGCACTATTGAAAGGAGAATGTATGTATGTTTTTACACAGACTTGGATCATGTCAACATTTTTGTATTGAGAATGTATCAATTTATTTTCTCTCTATTCTTATAATTTTGGGTGATGTCTATGTTATGCTGATGTTATGCGTATGACGGTTTTATCGTTTTGTCGCTTTCTCGTAAGTGGCATGCTACAGCCTACAGATAAGGCTCAGCTAGCATGGGCTGAAGATAATGTTCCGCCTCAGCCCATACAAGCTACCTTCTGGATAGAGACAAATCCAAAAGCGCGATATCGATATCGTTTCTAAGTTCTAAAACCTAAAGTGGCGATGTGTTCACTATTCACTACCTGCCTGGTAGATGTGGCTATTCAGATCATTTTGCATGCACAAAGTAAAACATTCTTATATGCTATGAAAATCGAAATCTATAAGGTGTTGACGTGGGATCGAAACAAAGGATAATTTATTGAGGAAATCGTTAACCTCCCGAAGTCATTTAGACCTGTCTATTTCTATACAAATTTCGTCCAATTAGTTAAGACCTGTCTCTTTTTATAAACATTTCGTCTTGAGTAAGGGTAGAAAGGTCATTTTATCATGGTTATTTGCTGAAATTGCTAGTGAAGCGTCCAAGGGTGCGACGGGCAACAACCTCGTCGGTAAACATAAATAAATCACCCTGTAGGCACTCAATGAGCCGTTCACCTGCCTTTGAACATCCTGTATATCACGTTATCTAGCTATTACGGTTCAAAAGTTACAGCCCTAAATAGTTAAGACGGACGGACAACCTAGGCTTAGTAAAAGGGTCCTGTTTTCACCCTTTGGGTACGGAACCTTAAAAACGAAAAAGCGGAACCATTGTATCTAATCTAAACTATTATAAAACTATAATAGAAGTGTGTCTGTACATTAAAGATATTAACAAAAAAAAAGTTACGATATGGTTTTTAGGTGTCCCTGATTCCATATCACCAATTTCTGGATTTATTGTCTGTTTGTTTGTTTGAACGAGCATCACGCGAAAACCGATTTTGATGAAACTTTCTTGTTTGATGGCTAATAATCTGACTTAAAATCTGGTATATAATTTGTGCGGCCAAAGTCGCGGGTTAACTCTAGTCTGTAATAAATTATAGTACTCTGTGCCATAATAATCATATCCCTACAAATAACTAAACAATTCAAAGATACGATATATAAAATTCAACTAGTAAGAGGTACCAATCGTTTACAGTCAATACAAACGATAGAAATCAAACATTGACTTTTCATACTTCCCTCCAGAGCAGTTCAGTGCACTGTCGGCCACAATACATTGCCTGTTTGTTGTGGATATCAAAGCCTGTACCACAAAGGCTTTATACAACGCCAGTGTACACTGCGGTGAACATGGTGGATAGGTATTGTACGTTAAGTGAATAATGTATTGATACAAAGCACATAGACCGAATTAAATTGTGGCATTCGCTAGCTAGGGACCTTTGTTACCATTTACTTAAGCTTAGGGTTGCTAAATGTTGTAATTAGATAAGTAAGAGCCCTGAGAGTTGGTTGGATTTAGAATATTAATCACAGACATACAGTAAAAGTAATTCAGATCGCTGACCTCTTTCTATTTCTCTACCGATTTACTATGACATAATTAATATTCGATGCTAGACGACCTAATTTTTTAATGTTGATTTCCAATTGTATTTTAGGTAACTCTAAAAACAAAATTCTGTGGTATCGTAAATATTGTACCTATCCACTTTAGTTCTTCTATCCAGGTAATTAATTAAGGAAAGTACCAAAGTAAATAAAACGAAATTGTTCTAAAATATGTATATAGAAACATCTTCTGGGTTGCCTTCTTAATTAAAACAAAATAGAGAGAAATCTGACGGTTATATATTATGTAACACCATTTAAATTATCTGCTGCCTGCGTAAAGTACCCATACGTTATGTATAACAAAGATAAACTTCAATTAATGTATCTTGGGTCTTTCGAGGTCGTGGGTTCGATTCCCATGGGGGACACCTATATAGTGATATGTCACTTTGTGTGTTTTTCCCCAGTTGGTTAGGACATTGCAGGCTGAATCACCTGATTGTCTGAAAAGAAAAATGATTCCGTGCTTCGGATGGCACGTTAAGCCGTTGGTCCCGGCTACTACTATCTCTGGTGGTAGTAGTATTTACATAAAAACCACGTCAGAGGCCGTAAGGCTGTCTGAAAAAACTCTGACACCAGGGCTCTGCCCACACGATAAGAATGTATCTTGAGAGGTATGGACACCCAATTAGGGGGACCGGGTTCGAATCCGCACGGACAAAAAGCCATGTACCAATGAGTTTTTCTGACTTACGAAACTTAATACCGACTGCTCTCAAACGGTGAAGGAAAACATCGCGAGGAAACCTGCATACACTAAAGAAGAAATTCTGATGTGTATGTGAAGTCTACCAATCCGCATTGGGCACGCGTGGTTGACTAATGCCTATACACCCTCCTTGAGGGTAGGCCTATGCCCTGCAGTGGGATGTTTATAGGTTGATGATGATGATGATGAATTTATCTTCAATTTCCTCTCATAACTTAACCGACTGACGAACTAAGGCTTTAGTTTTAAATATCTCCTACTAAATTGTAATAGCAAAAACGCCCTAGTTCAATTTGTAGTAGGAACATTTATATATACCATGTGGAATCGAATTCGATACACAATGTTGTTTGCTGTTAATTACTTCCAAACTTCTGAATAATCCCTCGTATTAGGTACGTTTAGGCAACAACGTTTTGATACTGGGAGTGACCAAGTTAGTAATTATAGGAACTTCTGTTTAATACTCGTAGGCTACGATTACGATGGTTCGACGACGACGTTTGACGATTTCGGTACTTTAAGGTGGTTGCAGAGGGGTAAATTTTATACAAAACTTTGACGCACAATACGCGTAGACTGTATTAATATAAGTAACTTAGTATATATGAAAAAAATGTTTAGAAAATCTGGATGCCGCGTCACATTTGCAATTTATAAAATAATTACGAAGATACAAAGCTTTGAAATTTTTCAGACAAAATTTTAAAAGCTTTATAATATGTTCGTTATTATATTATAAATTGCAAATTTTATTTGTGACGCGGCAACTAGATTTTCTAAACTATTTTCCCATATATGAAATATTAAACTTTTGTATGGACTGAAACCACCTGAATACCCCGCTTTACGCGATCCCGTATAACTCGGATAAAGTGGTTTAATTGTAATGTCCTAAGTCAAATAATGATAAGTTTGTAATAAAAGCGATTTGATGCTTTATTAAAATATACTTAACAGACCCCGTTGTACGCAAAATTATCTTTACGCGATTTTCCCTGGACGTCCTGGAACGCATCTCTCGCGTAAACGGGGTATTACTGCTAGACTAGTGAAACGTGGATGTTTTGACTTTTCAGATTACTTACGGTGCTGGCTCAGGGACCCGAAGTTGGTCTTGGGCTCTGACAACAAAAAACCTTGACTAGATATAATTTTACTTAGTCAACCAAGTGTATTTTCCAGTCTCTTGTGCCTTTGCCTCAACTATGTTGTTCTGGAGCTCAATATTGTTGAGCTCTACATGCTATCTAGTCATATTTCCAAAATACATAAGCGCCCGCCAGTGTCCCACGGGGAAAGGCAGAGATCATAGCTCGACCCATTATGCTACAATTCTACCACCTTCTTTACTCACTTACTTACTATGCTGGCTCAGGGACCCGAAGTAAATCTTAGCCTCCGGCAACAAAGCACGCCATTCATCTCTATTCTGTCCCATCTCAGTCCAGTTGGGCACCTCCAGCTCCTAGAGATCCTTGGTAATCTGGTCTATCCAGCGATACCTGGGCCTACCCATTGTGCTACGACGCCCAGAGGGTCGCTCCAGATACGGTCTCTTCACCGCACGATCTTCCCCCATCCAATCTATGTATCCGAGCCAGCGCGTAGTCGAGCAGATTTTATCTCTGTTTTTACCTTCTTGACTACTTATTTATATTCATACATCTTTTCGTGCATTTATATTGGTTGAGGGTGCTAAGCATTTGTCCTTTTACAAGAAGATATCTAAATTAATTTGACCTTAGTAATGTTTCTCTTCGGACTGCCTGTCCCCCGACTTCGAATTGACACAGCATTACTCAGGGAGCAGCTAATGCTTATTTCTGTGGATTATGGGGGGGGGGGGGACCACACCAGTCACGGTGAAGCGCCCTGGTAGGTCTACCGAACCAGTGTCCCCCGAAACTTTTACTCGCATTAGAATGTTTTGTTTTTGTTAAAGGATGATGAAGGACTCGATTCTAACTCGCCTTTGTACCTAGGTCACGAATTATTGTATCACTCTTATTTTATGTTTTATGTGTAATAGGGCAGCCAATTATTCGTTGAATTAATCCTTAGACAGCGCTTACAAACGCCAACAACACTAAAAAAGTTTACTACAATTAAACTTCAGTAGAAAAGTAGGTCCATTTTCGTTTGAAGTTCGGAGAGGGAGGTAATGTTGACAAAATTTGATCTGTCACGTGCAGGGAATACGATAAAGGGGTGTAAAGTAAAGGGTAACATAACGGCCCCTGGGTGAATGACACGGCAAAGGGTAATGTCACATAAAATGGTCCGTTCGCTTTTATGTGCAGCTATGATACGCACGTAAAATGTATCTAATTCGAGATAGGTCCGTTTTTCATGCTATGTGGATTTATCAGAGATTACTGCACCTACACACATCGATAATGGTGTGAATAATTTGTCTGGTACAGTTTGGCAGCTACAGGGTGAAATTGATATCATTAGCATCCTTTTAAACTAAGAGTCTACCCATCAAACTAAACAACTTTTACTATGGGAGCAAACCGATCGAAGCAAAAATAAAATCAGCTGTTCCATAATAAACTGCAACGCCTACTCGACTCAAATGTATGCAACAGCTGATTTTTTTTTAGCGTTGATCTGTTTGCTCCCGTAGTAAAAGTTGTTCAGTTTGATGGGTACACTCTTAGTTTAAAAGGATGCTTATGATATCAATTTCACTCTGTATATTATGAGGCTGGCCAAAAACGTCGCTATGATTACTAACTTACATCTAAAAGCGTGCATTTCAAAACTACTTATAATACGTAAGTAACTTTGGTTCTCAGGAACATTAAAGTCCATTCAATTTACATCGAAACTACCAAAACATGGTAAAATAATGATAAAGTACCAGAATTCTAGCTGTAAATGTAAATAGATAGCATGCAAATGCAGTTCTTGTGCAAGTCCAACCGTGGCCTACTTCGCTAGTCGCATTGCGTAGGTCAGTCATAAGTCCGCTTTCTCCATACTACCACATTTCACTTTCACTTGACGGATAACATTTGCCCGTTTACGATTTTTTTACGAGTTCAGGTAAAAATCATGTGTCGTCCGAAAATTGTTTACATTAACATGATTTTCTACTCGTACTCTAATTTACAATAGCCATATCAATATAGGCTCATCTACTAGAGTTATTTTAGCAACAAATAATGATGACTAAAAGTAAAATATATATATACAGGGTTTAACAGCCAGGGTTTAACAGTTTAGTAACAGCCTAGCAAATACTGAAAAGGTGAACTCAGGCCATCAAACTGAACAACTTTCACAATGGACCCTACCTCAGGAAACGCGAAAAAAAATCAGCTGTCCCATACATTTTAGTCGGGTAGGTACAGCAGTTTTGTATGGGACAGCAGATTTTTTTCGCGTATGATGAGTATACACTTGCAAAACATAACCCTCCTTCTGGGGCAGTCCGGTAAAACAAATGTATAGTTAAAAGTTGCTCCCACGGACCCCGCCCTAGCCTATCCTATGACATCATAAATAAAAAAATGGGAAAAAAAGTTTCTAACCAAAGTTAGCCATTTCGCGAATTAGGCATTTTCAGAATTGGCCATTTCACGAATTAGCCATTTTGCGAATAGGCCATTTCGCGAATTGGGCCTTTTACGAATTGGTAGCCATTTCGCGAATGATTCAATTGTAACGATATCTCTTTCATACTATACATATACTATAGCATTAGCTCGGATGTAGAAATCGATACAAAATGGTCTAATCATAGATTTGATTCGCCGTATTAAAGTCATCAAATTACGATTATTATTTTCTCTAGATGTCGTAATATAACTGGCTTCCAAAGAATTTAACAATAACAAACTCAATTAAATTACTCATAACTTTCCTCTGGTGCAATACCTATGAATTCAAAAGTTATAATTAACGTTTTAAAACTTTCTATTCATACAAAAAGTTCTGGCGTGCGTGTTGTTTCAGTTTCGTAACTTAATTGATGTAATGTAAGGTTTCAAAAACGTTCCGAAATAATAATCTTCCCTTTTTGGGCATACAACGTCACTGCCTATTATTAATCCATTGGATCCTTTCCTTCTTCGTGTAATTACAATATTGCTTCCATATTCGTGAACTTTATTACCTTTGGTTTGGCTATGCTTCGATGTTGCAATTAACGTTCGCTCATTTTAGTTTTAAAAACTTTGACATAAAATTGCAGTGTACCGTCATATTAACATGTTGTTTGTCAATTTTCCGATGACGCAGCGAGCTGTCAAAGCATAGTGTTGGGGTGAGCACATAAACAGTTGAGTCGCGACCGAGGTCGGGCTTCACAACAACCCACTCTCCTCTAAAGGGGGAAAATTCCCTCACTCCCATTTCTGTCCCATTTTTCACTAGTATACATACTTAGCGTCGTGTATTCGTTTCTGAACCGTAACCCTCTCGAGATTCTTTCACAGTTTCTGTTTATAATGTTTTAAATCTCAGTCAGCTGAGCCAATATTTTTGTACAATTATAGAGAAGCCAAGCCAAGATTCTAAGAAAGGGTCTATTTTCTAATACATTGTTTGTTAAGTATTTTTTCGCTGTGATAATCATCTTTTGTAGTCTCTTATTTAGGCATGTTTTTACACAATTTTCCGCTTCGAATAACGTTATAAAATGGAAATTTTATATCTTCACGCTTGACGGATCATTAATTAAAATACTAGATCGTTTTTGTGTCGTTGTCGCCACCGGGTTTGCGTCTCCTTGTTTTTATTTCGTCTCGTGTTTCGCTACTCGACATTGATTTATTGAGTTTTTCCTTTATTTCATTAGTCCTTCGTCCTGAATTAGTTGTTTGAATTTAAACTTGTACAAAAAATAAACCAACTAGCATTCTGAACTAATTGAAATGAGCTAAAGGCAATGCTGGCTATAAACATAAGCATTGTTTGTAATCTTATCTCAATGAGTATTAGTGAATTAAAGCGAGCGTCTAATATAGCAAGTCAGCGCAATAAGCGCTGGCTAGGTGCGCCGCGCCGCTGACTCGACGCAACTCAGCATGTTCCCAGTCCAACACTCCGTCGGCATGACTCAGCTGAGCTGAGAGCCATGACTCGGCGTTATTCGGAGCTCGGACTCGGGTACCGCCGCGCCGCCGTCAGCCGAAATAAGTGGATTGCCCCTTCACGACTGAATGATTCCATTTTAAAGAGCGCTTTGTGATGTCATTACTCCAAACGCTTACGTTCGATTAAATTTCTTCAGTTTGTTTTCTCTGTTTATAAAGAGGTTCAAGGATTATAATTTGAGAGTCGTAAGAGATTAGACGATGACTCAAATTACTTTTTAATGAGACTACTAAACGGTCCGTATTTAGGGTAACATGAATCTCTTAAGACCGAAGTAATCCCATCCCGCTTGGACTACTAAATTGAAAATAGATTTTTAGCAATCTTCAGACATAGTTTGCCTCTCAAATGAATAAATAAATAAAATCGACATTGTTATTCATACTGGGTGGTTTTTTTTACTGGACCGAAACTTTCAGGGGTGGTTCAACAACTGACCATCAAACTGATCAGTTTAATCAGTTGAACCAGCCCTGAAAGTTTCGGTCAGTGTTGCAAAAGCCACTTTGATAAAATCGGTAGTATTGGCGACAAAAATCGGTAGAAATCGGTAAGGATACGTTTGTAAAGTTCTGGTTTTTATATGTGCTCAATCGCCATCAAATTCTGAACGATGAGACTTGCGGATACTTAGTACTTTTGTGCGCGTACGCGTACCAGGTGCGTATTGACCAAAACGTGAAACTTGAGTGAAGTGATAGACATTTTGAATAATTTTGAGTAGTATCGAAAAATATTGATTTCGAGATTTTCTCTGCAGGGATTTAAAAAGCATGAACCATACTCAACACACTTAACATGCATTCATCCATACTTAACTTATGAAATTTATGAACCAAATTAAGAATGCAAAATGTCTGTATCTGCAACATGCTTCGTCAAAAATAAATCTATAAAAAGGAACCCCATCAGCAACATGCTTCGACAAAAACTTAATCCGATCCTCCATCCTTTATCATTAATACTTAGCTTACAATTACAACATCTAATTTTCATTACCTTTTCAGTCCTCAAACTTTCAATGGAAAGTCAAAACTTTCAAATAAGACCATAACGATTCTTAACTAACCGTAATTTCTAATTATCTGCCACACAAAAAGGCAAAATACTTCAATATTTGACTAAAATAAATCGGTAGATCATAACGTAAAATTGGTAAATCGGTGGACAGTACCCGAAATCGGTAGCTTTTGCAACACTGGTTTCGGTACGGTTACAAAGTATTATACCCACTCATTTACACTCTTTAACGAGAGAAGTCGTTTGCCCTGCTGTGGGATAGTACGTAAGAATGTGTCCGTATTAATTTAATGGCAGAAACATTATAATGCATCTATTGGTCTCAAATTGTTACTCTTATATTGATATTTTATCTGGAGGTGTACAAGTACAAATCTGAAGCAGAATATATTTGCTAAGTTGTTCTTTGCTTTGTTCCAGAGGGTAGAGCGAGAAAGCACGAAGAGTCCAGCTACCACCGGCGGCAGAAAGAAGGCAGCAGCAGTGAGGAGTAACGGGCAGATCACGCAGGCCGAGGCACCACCACAACCACCAGGTAAGATCCTTTGTCCATCTTAATCATGCGACTTGATAAGCGTAGGTAGACGATATATTTGATTTATTTCGGACTAAATCTATATAGAAAGTGATTTATTTACACAGCAACATACGTTAACATAGACTCCACAATAATATTAATCTAAATAGGTACTTAATACCTAACCTAATCTATCTTGTGGATAAAGAAAAACTAACTAGAGCCAGATGCCGTGTTCGCCGCCAGAAACCTTGTAAGTAGGTTGCACTCGGTATAAAACGATGCCGCTTAATCTATGTAAAGGGTTTTTTCATATTTAGTAAGTACCTACTAAAACATCCCACCTCTTGATTATATTTCTAATTAATACCTATGTACTACCAATAAGATTTGAACAAACGAGGTGTAAATGCCTCAATAAATCTAATTACGTTTGTTTCTAACCTTATGACTCCGACATTGTCATCGAAGCAGTAGATAAGATAAATATCAAAGATGACCCAAGATTAAAAATATGAAGGAAGATAGGTACATCAAAAAATTTCTTAGAATACTTAGATATGAATTTTTTTTCATATACTTACTACGAGTAATAACTTTAACAAAAATGTGCTAATTATAACCAACTTTTTCGCTCAAAACAGTGTCGCACAAAACATAAAAGCATCTAAAAGATATGTCACTGAACATGAATACGTAATAGTACTTACAAAGGCTCTCTCGGGAACTATTCGTGCTCGAGGCGTAATGGGATAGGATTCAGGGCATTCAGGTGTGTCGACTTTACCTCAGCCTCAGTGGCAATACAGCTTGTTCAGACGTTCTGTGCTCCTAATAGATTTTCAGATGGAGTGATTGCTATTCGGACTACCTTTGTGTAGTAAATAAAATGTTCCTAGATTTGGTTGATGTTATTCACATTTTATCATCTTCATCTTCATCATCAGCTTAGACAGTACAGTACAATTTTTCATTTTATTGGATTTTTTTAAATTGATTGTCTACACATCCCCTTAAAAAACCGTCAGCATATTAAGAAGGACCCTGTATATGTCCCACTGCAGGGCACAGGCCTACCTTCGGCGAGGGTGTATGGGCGCCAGTCCACGACGCGTGCCCAGTGCGGATGCGAAAATGTGTATCATATCAATCGTAATGTGAATTCAAATTTCTGAAGAAAAACAGATTAACATTGTATTTTGTTACTAGACATTCTTGTTCGTTAATCAAAATAACCCTTTGTTTGTGGATTTAAACAAGAAACATTATTCTGAGCAATTCATGAGTTTCGCTCGCAAAGAAAACAATATTATCATAGTGACGCGCATACTGATAAAATCCACGAAATGTTTTGCCTGTGTCTTTGAACTTTGTACAATGTCCATACTCCAGGCATTGGGTACACTGATGAGATATTCCAGAATCTACCCAAACTCAAACTGAAATATCTCGAATTTACAACAATTTGCAAATTGTTTTTAAGTATAGTTTAAAAATTATATATCCATGTTAAACGTATAAAAAACATAAACATATAGTTAAAATATATAATTATATTTTTGAAATAATTATAATATGCAAATTCTTTGTACCAAAGAGAATGTAACTCACTACGTTATAAGAGTCGGGACTTCCATTATAAAAACTGGTCGTGACAGATATCCAGAATTGTATGAAACGTGTGCGAGCGTTCAAAGGAATTTAATGGCGGCGGGCAGTGCACGTTTTATATAAAAAAAAATTTGTTAGAGAGTTGCGCGAGCCTGCTTTATACTTTGAACCATAATGGATCCGTTCTGCTTCAATCTTCACTGCACCGACGATAGATGGCATCCGCTTGCTATTAATATAGGTACAGTATTACGTAGTAGTACGATTATTATTATTGTTATCATAATATATGATTATTGTTTATCAAATTACTTCAAATGTTTTATTGTAATCCATAACAAAACAAGTTCCGACTGTCTACAATGTTAGGAAGTATAGATGGAACAAGTAAAGATACTCGGTAACATTTTCAGATCCATTCTCTTGAGAGTAATTGGCTGCATTCAGGTTCCGCAAGCAGGCATTACCCTAATGACGTAGACCACTTCAATGTGCAAGGCTTTTCTTTACGATACAGTATTACGTAGTAGTACGATTATTATTATTGTTATCATAATATATGATTATTGTTTATCAAATTACTTCAAATGTTTTATTGTAATCCATAACAAAACAAGTTCCGACTGTCTACAATGTTAGGAAGTATAGATGGAACAAGTAAAGATACTCGGTAACATTTTCAGATCCATTCTCTTGAGAGTAATTGGCTGCATTCAGGTTCCGCAAGCAGGCATTACCCTAATGAAGTAGACCACTTCAATGTGCAAGGCTTTTCTTTACGATATGTCGCCTGGAATAACTTTGGTAGAGGATAACATTTAAGCTTATTTAATTCATTGTGAAGAACTATACTTCTTTGTATTAAAAATTACGTTATAAAGTTTAATTATTGAGTTAAAAACTATTATAACAAAAGGCAAAAGCAATATCCCTTTGTGTCCAAAACTACAAATAATCCTTTAGTTGAAACAACGTGACCCGATAAAGGCTGATAAAACGTGCTTTCATTTTGTGCGAGGGCTGCATGTGACAGCATTGTGACGTCACGGGATGGCTGCCTGCCCAGAGGGGGAAGGGAGGAGGCAGGAAGAGGGATGTGGAATGTACGTGTCATATAAATCTCTGACAATGACGCAGTGTTCTTTCGTAATGCAGCTGTGATAGTACTACGTGTTCCAGTGATTATTTTTCACGTCTTTTTACATTAGCTACACGTTCTCTGTGATACTGGTATCTATGTTTGTTCTACAAATTATCATAGTCACGTTTACGCCAACAGTTTTATGTTAAATTCAATAAATCTATTCATCATTCGTTAAGTTGACGCTTCTTTTGAATTCGAACATGTATATTTAAATATTTCATTTTTTTGAATGAGCCAGCTGTTGATTATTCCCTGCATAATGCAAAATGTTTTAAATTTCGCGGCCATGGGGCAAACGTATTTACATAATAAAGAGCTGAAATTTCGCATCTCATATTGTAAGCAGTAAGCGAATCGTCTGTTTGCATAAATTCCGAAACGAGTTCGTGCGGTCTCTCGCTTTCTAAAACACCTAACAGTGTTAATTTATTGAACGTGGTTTTAATAAGCTCGTTATTATCCTCACTTTTATTCTGAAGATCAAAGTAAACTTGAAAATTATACCGTAAAATATTGTGTGTATCTTGGAAAATTACTAAGATCACCTCAAGGAGAATGTTATTATTATTCAGAGTAGCAAACTTTATATTGGCTCCGAACTTGTTATTTGCAAGTTATGAGCGTGGGTTCGGAACAAATATTGTTCGGATCGATGGAACTTTGTTCACATTGTTGTTCATCGCTCAAACTTTGGTCACTTTCATTGTAGCTACCTCGACCTACCTCGTCCGACCAACTTTTGAATGCGAAAATAGCCAAGTTATCAAGGTTGGAAACAACTTTGGCCGGTAGAGACCGTTCGGTAACCATAATCGTTTTACATAATTTGTGAATGTTTTGTACTACTTCTACTTGCTTTGTACATAATGTTTAACGGGCTTAGTCACGTTTCGTGATCATGTGTTTTTATCTATACAATCTTAACTTACAATGTTTTTATTATCTTTTATTTATTTATATAAATTACTACGCATGGATAACTTAACCTTCATCAGCATGACTGTTATTATTACATGACATTGTCTTCATTATGATCCTATTTATGTAATTAATTGCCTATAATATTATATCTCTTTGTCACAAAGCAAATATTCTGGGTATATCTAAATGTACCTAACCTATACCTACTAACAATTATGTTATAGTGGAAGCGAGAGTCCTTTGTGTGTGCGCCGTCAGTTGAACGGAATTCGGATATTGGATAAGCTTCCAGTGACGGCCCATAGTTGTTTATAGAACAATTTGATTTTAATTGGTTTCCCCATGTCGCCAGCAGTGCCAACATCATTCCGAAACTCCGTGTTTGCTTAAACAGGATTCAATTATAGTTCAATCATCGCTGCTTTATTATTTATACTGTTAATTGGCATTTAATGTAATTTAACTTTGTTTTGGATATTAATGATCATTTAATATCTCAGTCATAGTGGGTCGATCGATTTGTGTTATTAGTTGTCACTTAAAATAATATTAATCATCGGCTTTTTCCTAGTTCGTACCCCTTCATTAACTTTTATCAGTACCATCTTATTTTAAGTGTCAGGTCCATTGTTCATATTTTATAAAGTGTAAATAAAAAATAAGAGACACTATCTCGATATTGTGTAACGAAGCAATCTACATTCTGGCAACGGGGACGTCACAAATTTTGCGTGCAAGCTCGCCTCGTGTCGCGCAGTTTGCATAACTTTACATATTTACCGTTAAATGCACCGGCACACGGGGATTGCAGTCACTACATCTATAGAGCACCCGGTATGGCTATCAAGTTAACCTATGTATCTGAAGATGGTGAAGCGACGTCTACGATAGATAGGAAGTGTGCATTGTTAGATGCGCTTCAGACAAAGGCGTATCACACTCACTCGGGCATACAGGCGTGCCATAGATCCTTGTCTTACAAGAGGACGTCCCAGACTATACGAACCTACATAATAATGTACCTATATCATACTATAACTATATATACTATATTAAGGTCTAACAAAATCAGCTGAAACTATTTTAAGGGGATGATCAGACCATCAAACTGAACAACTTTTTCTATGGGACCAATATTGAAATCGCGAAAAAAAATCAGCTGTCCCATTATACAACACTGCAAGTATCAAGTCTACCCAAATGTATGGGACAGCTGATACAGTTGCCCATCAGTTTGATGGGCTGATCATCCCCTTAAATTAGTTTCATCTAATTTTGTTAGACCTTATATAGCAATATCATATCATAATACTACACTATATTATTTATCAGTGATCAATTCTGCATCTTCAGTAGAGTTCATAAAACAAACTTCAATATAACTTCAAATTTGCATGTAAATATTGTACGTGTTTAGGAAACGGGGTGCCCATTTATACATATTATGCCCCTTTATCATACTTTACGTCCCCCACTGCCCTTGTAAAGTCGGAATAAAAATAACAATCTTAAATTTGCGTGCCGACGAAACGGGCGGAGGCACGCAACACCCCCCGGAGGGTAAACTGGCAAAGTGAAGCAGAGGGGTGGGAGGAGGGTTGAATCGTGACACGTTCCGTGGGGTGGCCTTACGAATTCGTGCAAGAATGCACCCTGTCACCCCAATCTTTGCTTTAGTAATAAAGCTCACCTGACACTCGAATAAAGTAAAGACAATTTTACGCAGTCATTTTGTTTTTCAAGCAAAAAAGATTGTGAGAAACGGAACCGTGCCACGATAAAGTACACAAACGCATATCGGAGTACCGGCTACAATAACGTGGAGTGAAGGTCAGTGACACACACGGTCATGCGCGAGAATCGCACAATTAGAAGAAAAGCCTCTACGTCTGCCTGAGGGGGAGGCACGCTTGACTATTTCCCTTTCGTTTCTTCCTCCGCTTCGTATTTATAAAAGTTCTATTTTTTACTCTTGGAAACTCGATTAACTTTAAATAGAGTCCAGAATCCAGATAAATTGAGATTTGCAATCAAAGTCAAAGCCCAGAGGGTTCTTAGTGTTAAAATAAGGGATTGCGATTGGTTTGGTACTATAATATTTTCCATCTATCAATAGACATAAGAAGAATAGGCATAATGCCCTTTTCGTGTTGGACCAACTGTTATTTAAAATTTATTATGACCTCGTGTGTAGAGTTTCCCTTCTGAGCTTCTTTATTATTTACATGAGGTTAGTTTGGATAAGAATTTTGATTGAGGCAAGGTATTGCTTTATATGCTACATCCTTCACACTTGCCTTTTATATTATACTCCTACCTACATTGTGAAATTCAGAAATCTTCCACCTTCTACGATCCAGGACTCTGGTGATAATTGTTTTGAATTAACGTGCCGTGACAGCACGCAAATAAAAAGTGTTTTATTAACACCTTAGGCGCTCCATAACGAGGCGAGGTACGTTCGTCACGTCGACGTTACGTAAAGAACAATGGCCGATGGGAACACGGCCGTGAACGCGATGCAAATCCTCACAATCTATTCTATTTATTTATTCATAGCGTCGTCTCCATTTTATACAATATCGTTGTGGAATTGCAAATGGCCGGCAGTACCGTTTCCGTCCTCGACTCTCTGCATAAACACTAATTTGAATATTTTCGACCGCTGCCATTGCCCGTGTTCAGACTTCAGAGTGCGAAATCAGTCGCGTGATTAATAAACTGGTTTTACTTCGCTATCATTATGTGCTTATTTGAATATTTTTAGGTTTTGAATTTTGACCATTAAAGGCGACGGAATTACAATAACAAATTAGTAACCGCTTAAAAGAACTTCAAAAATATTGAATAAAATTTTAATACTTGGATACTCGTTTTCTTGAATGTTTTTTGGAAATAAAACCCAAAAAAGTCTCGTTTTATTTTGAATTCTCTTTTATTTTATATATTTCTCGTACTTAATTATCGTCGTATTTATATCAAAGCCATTAATTTAAATGTTACGAGACCGGTCGTAAACGGAAGCCAATCATAAAAATAAAAAAGCCTTAAACGAGAAGTGTTAAAACTTTAGCCACTTGACTCAACATTGCGTGTACTTTCACCCCGGTGTACCGTTACCTGAACTACTGTCTGTCTTGCATCTCCTTCACTCATCGCCGGTTCAATCGAGATTACCTCAGTGACTCGTAATAGCTTTAGTAACGTATATTTCTATCTTTATCTCGGGTCTTTTTTTAAATTTATTGCGAGGGTTGATTTATCATTTTATTGTCAAAGGGGTTTGAGAATCTTGCCACACTCATAGATAAGTGTTTTTTAAAGCCTTTGACATTACTTATGCTATTTGTAAATAGTTGAATAAGGAGGACTCAATTGTAACCATAGTAATATCTTGTAACTACACCCTTTTCAGTGCAAATAAATCTTATCTTATCTTATCTTAACAATGTGGTCCCATATTGATGCTTAGTTATCAAAATGAATCTTTCGAATAGGTTTTCATCAATTTCTGTTTCAGTGGTGCGGAAATGGTAGATTTTTGACAATGATAGTCGGTGGTGCGATTGATCAGTGTTAGCCTCCAAATTAATCGTTTATATCTATCCTTTTGAAATTTTCCTTAGTTACTAATCTTTCCACATGGTATTTTGACCTTGGATTAAATGTTTTTCGAGTTTCAAATATATCTATACCTATATAATTATATCTACCTACAAATAAGACTGGTCGTAAACTAGTTTCAGTCGCTATTTTCTCTCCAACTAGCCTACAAACAGTGCATTACGTAATTGTATGATTTCCTTGTACATTTTCATTTCGCATTAATGGCTATAAATCACTATTCTCTTCACGACCGCAGCCGAGAATTTCTCACAGGGTGATGCAAATGCATTCTTCACACAATTATCACACGAATGGTTACTCTCGCTCCGTTATGACTTCTATTTGCCCTCTAGAACCTGACCGGTTCAAACTAAACCGAACCGGTTCTAAACTAGCTCGAGTAAGCGAGTCCTATCAGGATAATCTCTCGCATGCATTCATCCCTCCCTAATCGCCGTAAACGGGAAGATTCATGGTGCCCATAAAGGGAATTTTGCTGTCGAATCTTAATCGGTTCCGAGAAGAATTTATCACAACCCCTTTTCGTAGAACCTGTTCTGATGCGGCGGGTTTTATGTTATGTTACGTTATTTAAGGTTCTATTTAAGTTCTTTTTTATTTGGATATGAATGCAGACCTTTCCTCCTTTCTTCTCGTCCTTTGACTGACGCTCAAGCTTTCACTTTTAATTAAATGAAGTCCTACGCCAACAATTTTAAATCCCCCTTTTTGCAGCTATTCGTGCCTTAAATTTGTCTAATAGGTATCATGAAACTTGTTTGTATAATTTATTTATTCGTTTGGCTTTCAGTTACATCTCAATTACAATATTATAATGTCCCAAGTTTTTCAACCATTAGCTCGGTAGCCTTTTTCAATATTTCGACAAGGTCTTTAATGTTTCCAGGGGTTCTGAGTGAGATTTTTTGTAATAAACCGTACTCAGTTTAGGTAAATAGCAATAAACAAAACTACTTATTCACTTTGATTTGGATTCACAAAGATTTTAGAAAGGAAGTTGGTATCTGCTTACCTTTCATAATCAATCCATTTAGATGTGTATCCTGCTACGATATGCCCATGGTACTTGAGCATGCCAGACGGGTCAAACGCAAGACATGTTTCCAAGATGGCGGCTGCAGTTACGTCATCTGCCGGTGCGCGGGCGCATTTAAATTGATCGTTGCGTTGATTGACGCTCATGGCCTTTTGTGCACTGGTGAATAAATAACTCAAGTCGTTATCTGGATGTATTTACTTCTTGCAATGTTACATCATGTCTTCTCTGTTAATAAATAATTTACGTATGTAAATATGTGTAGGTAGAGTAGGTAGGTTAAATTTAGTACTACCTAGGTAAATATTTAAAACGACTAAATTGAGATTGTAAAGTTTAAATTAGTAGGGTCAAGAAATTCATCATTAATCAAGCAACGTCTTAAAATAATTTGTAACTGTAATTTAATTTAATGTAAACCAAAATGTGTTTCCTCAAGCTTAACATTATGAACTGTCAGAAACACAATTGTATGTCTATTCAATTAACTTCTTCAGCATTGTTGTGAAATTCATTGTTTAGGTTAGGTCTTTAGGTGTTAGATTCTCCATTATTTTCTTCTACTTCCTTTTTACTGCGCAGCGCACGAATACCTACGTCCGTCTGTGAATCCACTAGCTAAGCGATTTATTTTTGAACTATAGAAATAAGTAGTATTTTGTATTTATCGACAGATTCACGTCATCACTCAATCATATTTGAATGTTTATGTTATTCAAAAGCTATTCTCTGTTTATACATTGCATCAATCGATGACTTCGTAGATCTAAAAGGGCGGAAAAACTAGACATGTCAGTTTAATTTGTATACCTATTACAACATTCGTAAACAAAAACGAAAGAACCATCATATATCGCTGTGTCATACATAATTTGCAGCGGGTACAACGGCCTTACAACGGAAACTAGGCTCGCATTGAGGCGAATTGCGATTTTCCAAGACGATAAATAATCAACTATAAACGATTGTGGATGTTATGAACACGCAATATTGTAGTCACGAGATAATGCTGCTGCACGCTTGCGTGACACGGACTGTGTTCAATTACAATCTTTTTTAGGGTTCCGTAGTCAACAAGGAACCTTTAAGGGGGTTGCAGAGGAGTCAATTTTATACAAAACTTTGACGCACAATACGCGTAGACGATATTAATATAAGTAACTTTGTATATATGAAAAAATAGTTTAGAAAATCTAGATGCCGCGTCACAAATAACATTTGCAATTTATCAAATAATTACGAAGACATAAAGCTTTGAAATTTTTCATACAAAATTTTAAAAGCTTTATATCTTCGTAATTATATTACAAATTTCAAATGTTATTTGTGACGCGGCATCTAGATTTTCTACACTATTTTTCCATATAAAAAATATTACTTTTATTAATTCCGTCTACGCGTATTGTGCGTCAAACTTTTATATGGACTGAAAACACCTCAACGCCATGCATTGCCAACTTTTTTTAGTGTAGGTATTCCCTACACGTAAATTGGGGATGACCATTTTTCTCGTCTATCGCATGGTGCGGAGTGTCGTTGGATAGTTTATTTAATAATATTCGACCAACATCAACATTATGAAATGTACGTTCTTCTTCTAAGTCCGTATATTGTGACGGGCAACTACGGAACCCTACCCTGCGCGTGGCCCAACAACAACATGGCCGGTTTTTTCCAACTTGTCTTCAATGAATTATTTGAGTTGCAAAAAATATTAAGTACCGAGCTATTAGTGTGATAAGTAAGATGTTTGCATGCTTTAGAATAACTACATTTATTATTATTATAATATAATAGAGCTTCATGTACAGATTGATATCATTAGCATCCTTTTAATCTAAGAGTCTACCCATTAAACTGAACAACTTTTACTATGGGAGCAAACAGATCGAAGCAAAAAAAAATCTGCTGTTGCATACATTTGAGTCGAGTAGGCATTGCAGTTTAGTATGGAACAGCAGATTTTTTTTTTGCTCCGATCGGTTTACTCCCATAGTAAAAGTTGATCAGTTTGATGGGTAGACCCTTAGTTGAAAAGGATGCTAATGATATCAATTTCACCCTGTATACAGGGTGTAATCGACCTAGCAAATACTGGAACGGTTAATTCAGACCATCAAACTGAACAACTTTCACTGTGGAGCCACTTTCAGGAAACGTGAAGAAAAATCAACGACATAGCTAGAGACATAGAGCTTAATAATATAGTTTTTACCATTTGAAGGTAAACAAAGAAACTATTAATATAATTGCATTCCGAAAAGAAAGGCTTCATAACTTTTAGCTTATCATTGAACACAATTGAGATATTATGCAACGGCATTGCATTTCTTGCAAAATATAAATGTGGTACGCAAATTGAGAGAATAGTTGGAGAAAGTTTTTTTTTAAAGTAATATGTAAAAAAAGTAATTTTTTTAAAAGTTGTGGTTCTTACGTCCGTCTGACATTTAGATTGTGGAACTGGGAATGTCATTGAGACACGAACAGTATTTTATTGCAGAAACGTGATTAAATTTGAAGGTTAAACTAAAATGTTAAAATTAAACATATTGGTTTTAAAGCACTTTGAAGCTTATTTCTAAATGCAATAGCAACTATACACATGTTTTATTAGTATCTTCAAACTCACAACCTACAAAATGTTCTTTTTTAAAACATATTGTTTCATTGCTTCAGGATTTATTGTATACAATCGTATCGTAATTAAGGTAAGTATAATGACCGATAATTTATAAAATGACGTCTTGTGATAAAGCATAGTAACTCCCCACACTGTATTTATCTTAATAGCGGCCATGAAATAACATCTCGCAATTAAATCTAGTACATACCTACCTTACCTTCGTATGTATTATTCTTTAACATCAAGCATATAGAATTATGTAACAAACTTATAAATATTAAAAGCTAACAAATTCCAAGCGGTGCGTCAAAGAGCGGAACATTTTATTGTACAATGAACTCTTCTTTATGTCACATAGACTAAGAGATATGTTTACTTTTTGCAACCATCAGCAGCAAGGCTGATTCAGTGTTTATAGGGTGTATATGTGTGTATATGTTTATACTGTAGCTATGTAAACAGTACAAAAACTGACATGAACTGCCAGTCGGTTTAGGAGATACAGCCGTTCAAAGGTCGGACCTTTGAACGGCTGTATTTCCTAAACCGACTGATGAACCATATCAGTTATAGTACTGTTCATATGGCTACAGTGCATACTACAATAATGTGTTAGTTTTTTACTGACATTTAAACATCAGTAACTTATAAACCGACTGGAGTTATGCAGGCAGACCTGGTCCATCCCCATCACAGAGATGCTCATAAACACTGAATCAGCCTTGCAGCTGATTGTTGCTAAAAGTACACTTATCTCTTAGTCTAATAGAACACTAAACATAATTGATTATAATGAGTATTATTTAAACACAGTACTAAACAATCCCATAAAATGATTTCTACCAGCTTGGTTGCCATTGCCTACCGTCCATGATAAAAATAAAATCTATTAGTAGGTAAAGTCCATTTACGCGGCTTCTTATAACACTATGCAAATTAACATCTAAACTAAACCTTTTACGACATGAAATAGCCAATAAAAATACTTTATTAACATTTACATCATATACATATTTGGAATTATTAAATATGTAATAACAGTTTATACACTAGCTGATACGTTCGATATAGATAAAGTGAAGGGTGTAGTGGGGAAAATTGGGTCATAGAGAATAATTTAGATGGAATGGAAGCGTTTGGTCGGTGCACGCGGCTGCTCCGCAAAATGGCTGCCGTGCGGCGCGGAATGGCGGCCGGCCTTGGCTGCCTGCAATCAACTTATTATTCAATCTCATGTCGCGAATTGGTCCGAGGTCCGCCGGCCGTTGACCCCCGTTCCACTCGTTAACGTTCTGCCCGTAGGCTGATAGATTAAATTACATAAGGTATGTATGTTGTTACTAAAAGCCATCAAATATCTTTTGTGGTGGTAATATTATTATAATGTTGTGGAACATAGGGAGTTTCTTTTTTGTAATGTATTTTTTCCATTATGCTATTAATTTAATCTTAAACATTATTACATTCAACATAATTATACGACTTATACGTATCACTTAATTTACAAAAAATAATTAAATGAACTTTAAAAATATTTTTTGTGCGTAGCATACCATACATTCATTTGCTTACGACTATATTCCCCAAGGGGGTAGTCAAAGATATTCTAAAATCTCAGAACATCCACTTTTCACTAGTAGTTTTAGCTTTCCTCGTTCCACTAGAACTTTAAGGTTAGTATTTTTTTAATGCGGCCCAATACAAATCGAAAAATTCTTGGAAAAGGAACCTGCATGGTCCGTGGTCCGACATTCCAGAGGTCGTCGGTCGGCGCGTTGACGTAAATCCAACACGGTCCGTTATGTCCTCTCAGAGAACAATGGTAGGTTCGCGCTACTCGCCTAATGAGAAATGTTTGTTTTTCAGCCCCACACAATAGCTACTGCTCATTGCTGTTTCTGTTTTCATTATAACCTGCCTGTAGCGTTTCTTGACTTTTAAAAGTGATAATCATCTTCAAATTTGTCTTTCTTATTTTAAATGTTGGAATAACGAGTTAATTTATCTGACTTTCGTATCCTTCCGTGTATTCCGTTTTCTGACAATTTCTATAAAAATATGGTACCATACCTATACTAGCTTTAGCCCGCAACTTCGTAAGCGTGGATAACCTCTTTATGGGTCGATTTTCAAAAAATCATTTCTTGTTGCAGCTCTACACCGTCTGTAAAATATAATATAATCAGGTATTTTCCAAATGTCATTTTTCTATTTCCAACGGTTTAGGCTGTGCGTTGTATGTCAGTCAGTCACGGAACTGTTTTATAAATAGTTTTATTTTTAAGTGAGTTTCGGGCTTTGACAAGCTTGCACTTGTGCAACTTGAACCATTGCTGGTCCTTTGTGAACGCCCTTTTTACAGTACCCTGCTGCGGCCAGAAATCGTTGTAGGTTTTTGATCGGGATGGTTTGTATCACATCTGGTGTCAGTACCTGTCTACGTAGATGAGTAGGTACTGCGTTTGTACCTACATCAGCACGGTTAGCATGCCACCCACGACAAAGCGTTTAACCGAGAAAAACGTCATGCGCGCTCTTTCTGGCCTACGTAAAATAATAAAGATGGAGGCACATCTCGATTTTTATCGTTTTCTCGTGGGTGGCATGCTAGCCATGCTGGGGACCACAGTCACATAAAAGGTGCAGAGGAGTTTCTAACTCCTCCTCAAAAAATCTGCAGCTGGTCCACTCATATTTATAAGTAATAGATATTATGCCTCCGGTACAGTACAACCAAAACCCAAATCATCTATTTCCCATATTGACTGAAATTCAAATGGCCTAGTCCAAATCGATCAATTCTTAAAATATCTTAGACCCAGAATGACTAAAATCCGAAAATATTCACAGGTTATGCGTAACTACATAGGAAAAAGACTATCGTTAATTGTTATGGAATTATAGAAAAGTGATCAAGTTTAATTTGCAGAATAAAAAGGTAAATTCTATAAACAGGGTATAATTTAGAAGCAGCGACGTGCCACAGCCGACCTTGATTGAAGGCTCATTAGGCGTGCAGAGTCAAGACGAGACCACGCACCGAACCGGTCGCGGTCGTGAGTCCGCATGATTTATGCCTTTGCCTTTACAAAGAACGTTTTTTATTCACCAGACCGGTTTACCCACCTCTCCCCCGCTACTTTTTGTTGCGCTACCTGGATGTCATGGAAAAAATATAGTGTCAGTTTTTTTTTTCGTCGTAATAATAATACTGTGCATTCCTTTTGTAGCACATGCGGACGTGGGGCACGGCTAGGACGTGATGTGCTGGCGCTGTGGCTTCATTATATTAATGGACCTAACCGGATGAATACAAAGACGGGGCCTTTAAACCTTACTGCGTGTAGAATACGTGTTCCCTGCATACGTGGCGTGAAATTGGATTTATGAACATGATAGTGATCTTGGGAATCCTAATTTGTTTAAAGCTATTTTAATTATACCTACTTACCTCATCAGGTGATGAATTTAATAACGCGTGAAGTTTTAAAGTACACATCCTCATTACATTCGTATATAGGTATTTAAAATGTTATCTAAGAATCATATTTAAAATTAGCGTGTCTGTATTCTGCATCTTGATTTTCTTGTTTAGCAAAACAATTCTAATTGGTCATTGTTTCTTCATAAAGTGGTTGCTTTATTCATGAGCAGTCGTCACAAAAATGTTAACATTGCGTATTTTCCTTGACCGCATCTGAATATTTAGTTCCTTTGAATGTATTTAATTGATAGCCTAGTAGTTGTCATGGACGTTGATACGACCTTTATTTGACATTGCAGAGCTCGTCCTCGCTTCGACCAGTTTTTGCTGCACATTTTTTGTTGTAATTTATTTATCAGCCGCCAACTTACATTGTACCACCTGCCGCGGTCGTTACTCGCTTAGAAAAAGTTCCCCCTCTCACAACAAAAGAAGTTCCCAAAAATTATTATTATAATTACATCTCACAAAAGTATTTCGGGCAGAAAGCTTTTTTGCTGAGCAGCAAAAAGTCGCCCTTTAATTCTTTGGAAATGGGCATTCTTCTACTTTAATACGTACCGTATGTGTACCTGTTTTTTTTATTGCTTTGTATGAAAAAATGTAAACAATTCTTTCCCTTAGAGGATCAGAGGGATAAATGTTGTTTATGAGTTCAGAGTTTCCGAAAATGTGGAATCACAATAGATGGAATGCGAGGGGAACCTAATTGAACCTTTATTGTGACTGACTGACGATATGATATGCTAAGGTCATAATAGCGTGAGATTCAACATTGATTTGATATCGCTCGCTCTCTGCTGCCGTAGTATGGCAACGTGATATATAAGGTCTAACAAAATTAGCTCAAACTATTTTAAGGGGATGATCAGACCATCAAACTGAACAACTTTCTCTATGGGACCAATATCAAAATCGCGAAAACAAAATCAGCTATCCCATACAAAACCGCAAACATAACTGGACTCAAATGTATGGCACAGCAGATTTTTTTTTCTCGATTTCGATATTGGTCCTATACAGAAAGTTGTTCAGTTTGATGGACTGATCATCACTTTAAAATAGTTTCAGCTAATTTTGTTATTTTTTTTTATCCATTTCACCATGTATTCTACTCATTAAACTTAGCAACTTTCAGTATGGAGCCAACTTCGAAATCACGAAAAAACAGCTGTTTCATACAAAACTGCAGTACCTATTCGACTCAAATGTATGGGACAGCTGATTTTATTTTTGTGATTTCGAAGTTGGCTCCATACCTACTTCTTCTTCTTTTCGTGTTGGCATTGGCAGCAAGCCCTGGTATCAGTTTTTTCAAACCGCTCCATACTGTAAGTTGTACCGTTTGATGAATAGAATACATGGTGAACATCCTTTTATAAACTAAAAGTCTACCTATCAATCTGAACACCTTTTACTATGGGAGTAAACAAATAGGAAAAAAATGAACTGTTGCATACATTTAAGTCGAGTAGGCACTGTTTTTTATATGTTAGTTTAGTATATGGACTATGGAACTGCAGATTTTTGTTTTGCTCCGATCAGTTTGCTTCCGTAGTAGAAGATGCTGCTCATGGGTGATATATTCACCGAGGAGGTAGTCAAAGATATCCTAACTATTATAAAACTGTAACAGAAGTGTGTCTGTACATTGAAGATATTAACAAAAAAAAAGTTACGATATGGTTTTTAGGTGTCCCTGATTCCATATCACCAATTTTTGGATTTTTTGTCTGTCTGTTTGTTTGTTTGTTAGATCGAAAATCACGCAAAAACTAATGAACCGATTTTGATGAAACTTTTTTGTTTGATAGCTTATGATCTGACTTAAAATCTGGTATATAATTTGTGCGGACGAAGTCGCGGGTTAACTCTAGTTTCTAATAAATTATTCAGAAAATCATCACTAGCAGTAGCAGTATTATTATTGGATGATTGGGGCCTTAACAGATTTGCGTCTGTGCCACTTCGACCATCGCTTATCTTTTGTGAACGCCCCTACTGCAGTTCCCTATTAATCCCTACAGCAGTTAGGTATCGCAGTAGACTTTTAACAGGGAGTTCTTGTATCTCATCTGGAGCCAGTACCTGTCTGCCAAGATGAATACTTCGTTTGTACATTAATGGACCACAATCGCAGAGAATGTGTAGGGAAGTTTCCATGTCCTCTCCGCAGAACCTGCGGCAGGTGGAGTCGCTTAGTTTCAAGGTGTGCATTTCACACTACTGTACATAAGTTGTCTTTTTTTTGCAGTAGCAGTAGCCTATACTTTGTCCACCGTAACAACGCGTCACCAATTACGTTCACGCTTACCCAATATTTATTTTTCACCGACGGCGACGTAACTCGTTTTCATAGTGATGCATGAATTCATGCGTCAATATGTACTTATCAGTTATCATTAATACTTTTTGCTCTGTCATCGCGTATATTTATTATTATCAGTTACTAGCGTTAACCCGCGACTTCGTCCGCACAAATTATATACCAGATTTTAAGTCAGATCATAAGCTATCAAACAAAAAAGTTTCATCAAAATCGGTTCAGCAGTTTTTGCGTGATGCTCGTTCAAACAAACAAACAGACATACAAAAATTTCAAAAATTGGTGAAATGGAATCAGGGACACCTAAAAACCATATCGTACCTTTTTTTTGTTAATATCTTCAATGTACAGACACACTTCTGTTACAGTTTTATAATAGTTTAGATCAATCACTCTTCGTTTAAGATCATAAGTATTTCAATCATTGGGATCATGTATTACATTTATACAGAGTTATTATCCTACGGAATTATCGAATTACATCCTTTCATCTGTAATAAAAAACATCATTCAATAATCGTGTATATATGGTCCAACTTATTGTTTTAATAGGATGATCAGACCATCAAAATGAGCAACGTTCTCTATGGGACCAACATCGAAAGCGTACAAAAAATCAACTGTCCCATACATTTGGGTCGAGTAGGTTTGCAGTTTTGTTTGGAACGATTGATTTTTTTGTCGCGATTTCGTTGTTGGTTCCATAGAGAAGGTTGTTCAGTTTAATAGTCTGGTCACTCCTTAAATACCGTCATATTAATAATACCGTAATATTAAGAAAGACCCTGTATACCTAATGTATGTAATTTCTAAATATAATTAATTTGCAGCGCCATCTGACGACCCGGTTGGTGTAATGGTTACCATGCCGGACTGCCAAACCAGGGTCCTGGGTTCGAATCCCGGTTCGGTCATGGATGTTTATATATTTGTGCCGTTGTTGTATGGTTTCAATAATAAATAGCCTGTAGTCCTTGCTTGGGATCATGTATGTGCCTGTGAACGTTATATAAGGTCTAACAAAATTAAGTGAAACTATTTTAAGGGGATGATCAGACCATCAAACTGAACAACTTTCTCTATGGGACCGATATTGAAATCGCGAAAAAAAATCAGCTGTTCCATACAAACCTACTCGACCTAAATGTATGGGTTAGCAGATTTTTTTTTCGCGATTTCAATATTGGTCCCATAGAGAAAGTTGTTCAGTTTGATGGTCTGATCACCTAATTTTGTTAAACCTTATGTATTATATACAGGGTTAGTCTGAGTGCATCGTTTCAGTATTTGCTAGGCTATCTCTTACACCCTGTATATATTATCTACCAACTGCGTCTAATAATAACCGGTTGCTCAGTGTTGTTATTGTATCGTATATGTCAAGTGGTCTCGTTACAGGCTGGTGTCGGTTACTAATGATGACTGAGGCTAATATCTTTGTTGGCTTTAAAGTTTATTATGTTACAGGTGTAAGGTGATCGTTGATTGTTGAATCATAAATTTCGAAAAGAATTCTTCGATGCATGTGCACAATTATAGTGTACGAGTAGAACGTTTATTATAGTTGGTTTATAATCTTGAAAGTAGCACTTATATTTACTTGCTTTGTTAAAATATGACACTGGATATACTTACAGATGTAAAATTCTGTGGTTGATGCTTCAGATCATCAAACTGAACAAATTTCGCTAACATCAAAATCGTGAAAAAAATCACCTGTATGGAAACAATCGTATGGAACTTTTGGTTTGGTTCCAGTCTCCAGTGGCAACTAACCACATATCTTTTCTTGGTTTTAAAATCATGTTGGTCCCATTTTGTTGTTCAAGTTAATGGTCTGACTGAAGTTAAGTACCCTTTAAAATATGTAACACACTTAAGGGTCGAAAAATAATTGTAGCGAAATGGGCGTGTGATAGCTTATATTAATGCCTGATGCGAGAGAAAGAGATGGGCGGCGCGCGCGCCTGATACGACGCAAGCGTAAAACAAACTTTATTTAATTGTGATTGTACTATTTATGTAAGTTCAATTCTGCTCTAATCAAACTTTATAAAATATCAATCTCTTTTTTTAGATAAAATCTCGTGTTTTTATTATTCACCGTTAAGCAGTTCCAAGCGTTTATCGATAAATACGGATACGCTACTTTGGCTTGTTTTTCTATCGAGAAAATGTAGCCTTAATCGTGTTTTGGCTCTAATCAAAACTTCAGTTATATGTTCAATTTACACATATCCGCAAATCATACTCCTACTGTTAGTACTTCATGATATAGCTTACTCACGCTTTGAAGAATCCTATTTTTTTCTCATATCCTCTTAATAACATTCAGGGATTTTTCGGAACATCAAACTGAACAACTTTTACTATGTGCTGAAATCGATTTTTTTACGAATTCAGGTTTGCTTCCGTGGTAAAAGTTGTTCAATTTGATGTTCTCCCTCACCCCTGATAGTTTCGCAACGGTTAAAAAAATCATCCGGTATACAAGGTGTTACGAAAATTATTACATTACACCCGTATATTTGACATTATTGTGTAGCTATATTAAGATGGATGGTTTACTACTAATACCTGGGCTGCAATCGCGGTAAATATTTGGTGATTGTACCGTTACGGGACTACGTACGAACCATAACTTTTGACACATTTGGTATTGCGCTAATCGCGGTACAGCCGTTAGAGCCGTTTTGACAGATCGCTCAGACGTTATTGGCTGTCAGTTACATAGAGTTTAGCGCGATGCGGAATTCAGCACAGTTGAATAGTAATCGCATTGCAATGTGATTAGAACTGAAATTGGATAAGAATAGAACTTCGATGTTTTAACTTAGCGCAATCGGGCACCTGTGCTTATACCAATAATCACACTTGACTATAACATGTGTAGGTAGAGGTAGACAAACAACAAGGTAAGAAACTTTCTCAATCAAATGAATCATTACAGACAGTTGTCAAAGAAGTTGTAAGCAGATATAAATCTCAGTTTAGTCAGATATTGCCCGCAACTGCTCTGAAGAAAGTTTTAGAAAGAAACGCTAACTTTTAATGCTCTTTCCTCGGTTGATTCTAATAACGGAGGGAGAAAACTTTGTCTGCTGCGGTTCCCTATTAACTGGATTACTTTAGCTACCTATCTTGGTTGGATGCTTTATATGCGAAAGAAAATGCTGATCCTCCGCAATAGATTTTGAGTTGGTCAGCGAATTATTCTGTAAAATTTAATGCGTTATATATTAAACAGGGTGCTTAAGACCATCAAACTGGACAACTTTCACTATAGGACCAATGACGAAATCAATTATTCCATACATTTAGGTCGAGCAGTGATTGAAGTATTCTCTAGAACCGCTGATTATATTTTTTTTGCGATTTTAATGTTGGTTCTATAGTTAAAGTTGTTCAGTTTGGTGGTCTTGACCACCCCTTAAATAATGTTTTTTTTTTAGTACGTATGGGTTTATTACGTATCTAGTCATCTCCGGATCTCAGGACGAAGATGAGGTCGAAGATGTAGCGAGCTCACCCAGAAGAAGCCTATTCACTCGTACTTTAAAGGAATTCGGGTTGTAAGCGTTCGGAAATACTGACGCAGGCAGGGCATTCCACTCCTTGCCTGTGCGCATTATAAACGATTCAGAAAGGCGCTTGGTGCGGATATGTGGGATATGTAACGCATTTATGTTAATATCGTGTTTATCTTATAAATAAAATAACATATCATAAAATCAGAGTATAATTTTTAATATAACTTAACTTATTCAAAACCCATTACTCAAATTAAAAAATCAATAAGAATATTACTTATACGTGAGAAAACGAAGTAGATATCTTTTTTCACATATTAATTTGATATCAAAACATCATCATGCTGAAGACAAACATCAAATTATGTAATAGAAACTAGTTATAAATAGCCATGTCGTGAATAGAATCTATTAAATTAACATGTTTACGTCATTTGTATGCATAAACATGTGATAATAATTTGTGCCTTGTCATCATATTAAAGTGAATTAAAGTTATAAAAATACCAGTAACTAAACACATGCTCTCCATAGTTTCATATTTCAATACGGCGATAAAAAATAGTTGTTAAAATGTTCCATTATAGACTAAGAGATAAGTGTACTTTTTGCAACCCTCAGCTGCAAGGCTGATTCAGTGTTTATGAGGTGTAGAGCATCTCTGTGATGGGGATGGACCAGGTCTGCCTGCAGAACTCCAGTTGGTTTAGAAGTTACTGATGTTTAAAGGTCAGTTAAAAATTAACGATCAGCTGTAAGGCTGATCGTATCATGTTATTGTAGTATGCACTGTAGCTATGTGAACAGTACTAAAACTGACATGGTTCATCAGTCGGTTTAGGAGATACAGCCGTTCAAAGGTCCGACCTTTGAACGGCTGTATCTCCTAAACCGACTGGCAGTTCATGTCAGTTTTTGTACTTTTCACATAGCTACAGTGCACACTACAATAATATGATACGATCAGCCTTGCAGCTGATCGTTAATTTTTTACTGACCTTTAAACATCAGTAACTTCTAAACCAACTGGAGTTATGCAGGCAGACCTGGTCCATCCCCATCACAGAGATGGTCTAAACCCCATAAACACTGAATCAGCCTTGCAGCTGATGGTCGCAAAAAGTACACTTATCTCTTAGTCTATTAGGAATGTTATTATGACCTTTGGTAGGTACTTAGTATGTCAGATCGTATGAGCGAGTTCCTCAGAAAGAGCTGTGTAAGATAACCCGAATGTTTTCGCTCGTATGACCTTTGTTTTTTATTACTAATTTTGTTATTTGATACGAGTCCAGCTGTTCGAACGAATGTCGTCATGTATTTAGATAGTGACACATCTAATTTGTACAATATGGTTGTTGTCTGTACTTTAAGTGTGTTAAATTAAGACCGTCAGTATTTTATACAACATCAATTTATTGTAGTTGTTCTACATAATTTATCGTAGAACTATCAATTATTTTATTTACTTCATACCTGTACGGCTAGCATGCCACCCACGACAAAGCGTTTAAAAGAGAAAAACGTCTTGCGCGTTCTTTCTGGCATACGTAAAATAATAAGGATGGAGGCACATCTCGATTTTTTATCGTTTTCTTGGGGGTGGCATGCTAGGCCCTCTGGGGCGTTATCTTCTATCTAAACTATTATAAAACTGTAACAGAAGTGTGTCTGTACATTGAAGATATTAACAAAAAAAAGTTACGATATGGTTTTTAGATGTCCCTGTTTGTTTGTTTGTGTGTTTGTTAGTTTGATCGAGCATCACGCAAAAACTACTGAACCGATTTTGATGAAACTTTTTTTTGTTTGATAGCTTATGATCTGGTATACAGGGTGAAATTGATGTCAGTAGCATCCTTTTAAACTAAGAGTCTACCCATCGAACTGAACAACTTACTGTGGCAGCAAACCGATCGGAGCAAAACAAAAATCTGCTGTTGCATACATTTGAGTCGCGAACTCGCGCGTCGAAATTTAGTAGTCGACATTGCAGTTTAGTATGGAACAACTGATTTTTTATTTAATCCGATCGGTTTCCAGTTGTTCAGTTTGATGGGTAGACTCTTAATTTAAAAGGATGCTAATGATATCAATTTCAACCTGTATAATTTCTGCGGACGAAGTCGCGGGTTAACTCTAGTATTGTATAAAGAGCCGAGGCACCCTTCAATTAATATCAAATCGACAAGGTGTTTTTTGGTGGTTCTTAAAGATTCTGCTTCTTAATATTAAGTTAATCAGACAATGGATTTGTTGATCACAGAAACTAAATAATGCTTAATTTTTTTAAATTTGCCTAGTACAGTCAATACGTTACCGATCTTGTAAACGATATAATCGGAAACTTACACAAGTCAACTAAAATTTTTTGTTTCCAGATCTGATTCTGCGTTTAATCAACGTTCAAAATTCTGTCACGATATGAAACCCTTGTTGGTCCAAGCAGAAAATTCGATTGTATGCGGTTATTCTTACTATTACTAGCAGTTCATATTCATTTGAACAGACTATTACAAAAAACAAGCAGATTCCATAGTCTACAAAACTTCAGTTGTTTTCAATACATTTCAGTTGGTACCATTTTCTTATCTAAATAGTTGATTTAATTCATAACTATGCAAGACGTCGACAATACTTAATTTACATAACAAAATACATTGTTTCTTTTAAAAATAAATCTACATTATGAATATTTATCCGCATAGGAAGAATGGCGACAGTGTCAAGCCAAATGTCAGGTCAGAACAAAAGTTCTACACACTTCAGCGTAGCTACACTATAATTATAATATATTATAATTATATTTTAAAATGAATGATGTGTTTTGAAATTTGTCTCTAAGATATATGGTTTTTGCCTACATGTTTTTAAAATATGCCAATCTTTGTTTTTGTGCTGTCTAATAAAGTGTTTTATGTACTCTTATAGATAACGAGCGTTAACCCGAGACTTCGTCCGCACAAATTATATACCAGATTTTAAGTCAGATCATAAGCTATCAAACAAAAAAAGTTTCATTAAAATCGGTTCAGTAGTTTTTGCGTGATACTCGTTCAAACAAACAAACAAACACCCAAACAAACACACAAACAAACAGACAGACAAAAAATCCAAAAATTGGTGAAATGGAATCAGGGACACCTAAAAACCATATCGTAACTTTTTTTTTTGTTAATATCTTCAAAGTACTGACAAACTTCCTGTTACAGTTTTATAATAGTGTAGATAGATAGATTGGAGCCACGTTGCAAGGTTTTCCTCGTGCGGTTGTATTCTATGGTGTTCGCGCGGTTAGCGCTTTTGCTTGCCGCGAGGTTCCGCCTTCTATTCTAAACTGTGTTTTTGCACATACCTAAAACAATTCTTATTGATATTGAGATAGATACTCCTAAAAATTTTTCGATATTGGCACAAATGCAGAGTCACAAGCAACAGTCCATAAATAATAAAATAAAAAAGATGATAATCGATTGATTATCGTTGTTAATTCTTGCACCTCTATTCTTTAAAAATAATGACAAAACCAATTATAAAACTAATTCGGCAGTACTTTGCACTAGTGACATTATAGATAAATTCGTAGTAATGAATTAATTTACAGTTACACTTGCTTTAGCAACCGAATGAGGCGAGGCCTTCGAGCTATAATAAATGGCGGTCATACATTTAAGAGATACAAATCTTTACGGAAAACATTTAACTGTTATAGTTTGTCATTATTTAAAACCCACGACAATGGATGACGAATGTATAGGAATTGCTATTATTAAAAACATGAAATATCGATATTGTGGTGAGATCCAAGGACGCGAACCAAATATCTTGATCAATCGGTCGAGTTATAACGCTATTGATTTTCTTTTGAAATGGAATGAAAGGTTAACAAATATATCTGATTCTTTTCTTCCTCTATTCTGCCTTTGCAAACAATCAAGTCTTTAGTTGCTAGAATGTATTGGCAAGGTAAAGTTTGCATGTTACACAATGTGTCAATCGTGTCAATCAGGCATGTTCTGTGCCCTACAGACTTAGTAGGGGATTGATGATGATATTGATAATTGTTATTATTTTAATAAAAAGTTTGAGAAACATTTTTATTTAGCCATCTAAATCAATGAACGCATTTCTTTTTAATGATTTTTTTTGATGTTTTTTTATCTGAACACACAAAACGCGACTACAGTTTGATGTTTACTGAAAAGTAAAATCGCATTTAATCTTCTCCGGTGGGATACCTATTAAAGCGCGATTAAACAAACATAGAAAACAAATGAAAGTCGCTTCACATGTTTTTAAGGACTGTCCTTGCGGTAGCATTTCCCCTCTGCCACGGTATAAGAACAATTGATCATGTGTAGTTACATTCAATTTTATACCTTATCACTAAACGAGACAGCCTATAATTGCGAAACAATAAGTACGAATTTATGACGTTTGGGGTACACACGAGACTACTATTCAATATTTTTAACATTTAAAATTAGAATCTAAAGTTAGGGGAAATAAAATACCAAAGTTGCGGATTTCATGTTACCTCGCCCCCCGCAAAAAGTGGCCAAAATGTTTGTTAGTAGAATGAAACGCGTAACTAGTCCCTATAAGGGTGTCCCGTAAACCGACGTCAATCCGGTGGATGCTGATAGGTTAGTTCATGCCTAACCAGAATATACTAAAATAAAAAAAATCTGTCAGTCAATCAATCAATCTGTCAACATTTTTCTTTAGGAAAAGTTTTTAGTTTTCGAGATAAGGACAGTTTTATGAAATTCGTGAAACTCTTTACCTTAGTCACTATTTTGAGTGCCACGGCTGCAAATTTTCTATGCAGTATCTGTGTTAAAACTGTCAATATCTCGAAAACTAAGACACTTTTTTTTACTAAAGTCAAATTTTGATATTCTGCTTAGTCATGACGAAGCCTGTTTTCCACAATCCCAATAGCAAGTCCGTTCCATACATGGGCAAAAATAACAAAATTCAATGACTATCTCCGTAGGTACGAGTATTCACAAAGCTTCTCTCCTGATTCCGATTTAACCTGTCCTTTGTGCATCGTAACTTGTTCGCTGGAATGTGGAATCTTCCTATTCTTGTTTTGATTCTCCTTCGTGGGCCGTTGTATCAATTGTGCTATTGTGTTGTGATTTATTACTTACTAGGGTTAACCCGCGACTTTGTCCGCACAAATTATATACCAGATTTTAAGTCATATCATTAGCTATCAAACAAAAAAGTTTCATCAACATCGGTTCAGTAGTTTTTGCGTGATACTCGATCAAACAAACAGACAGACAATAAATCCAAAAATTGGTGATATGAAATCAGGGACACCTAAAAACCATATCGTAACTTTTTTTTGTTTATATCTTCAATGTACAGACACACTTCTGTTACAGTTTTATATAGTTACTAGCGTTAACCCGCGACTTTGTCCGCACAAATTATATACCAGATTTTAAGTCAGATCATTAGCTATCAAACAAAAAAAGTTTCATCAAAATCGGTTCAGTAGTTTTTGCGTGATACTCGTTCAAACAAACAGACAGACAAAAAATCCAAAAATTGGTGATATGAAATCAGGGACACCTAAAAACCATATCGTAACTTTTTTTTGTTAATATCTTCAATGCACAGAAACTTTCTGTTACAGTTTTATAATAGTTTAGATTTCATTTACTGAGATTGGGTTTACTTTTGATAAAAGTTTAAGTTAATTTACTTACCTATATAAAAAAGATACTCTATGCGAGAAAGACCTTTGTATATGGAAAACATGTAAATGTATATAAAGTTAGACATAATTTTCTTTAGTTTCGGATTTATGTTTAAATCTATTCATCTTTTGAAATATAATTATCGTGTTAATCTAAATTAAACCTCGTTTCTCTCCATCAAGTTATATTTTAATCCTAGTTTCAATATCATAAGCATATTCCCATAACCAAAATTACGTCGTATATAAAAACTCATGAATATTAATAACATAAAAACCGTGTGAAACTAATTAAAAATTAAACTGTAGCACCAAGTGACATTTATCTTTCATTCATTCATGTCACCTTGGTCCGGTGACACAACGTAAGTATAGGTGCATTAACTTTCGCTAATTTGAATATAAATGGCACCGTAAATCGTCCAGTTGACGTGTTCGGCTAATAAGACCACTCCTTAGGTCACTCCACTCGACCGGCTAGCTCTAATTAATTGGCCGTTAAACTTCAGTTCCTCGTATTGATCGTAGATGGTGCAACCGGTCCGTGCTGCCTAACCGGATAGCTTTATGATCGACTTTAAAGTTTATATTAGCATATATAATTATAGAGAATTCTCGTAAGTTCTTGTAAATTATGTATTATCTCTTAAATGAGAAGTACAACTCTTACGCAGCTAAAAAGTGATTGGTGATTTCAATAATTTAAATGTCGTGGCCGAGGTTAACACGATTGTTTTTAATGCTGCGGTAAATAATTGGCAGAAACATAATAATGTTTTCCTAGTTCAACATTGTATTGTAGTAACAGAACCCGATTTTATTCCAGTGTGATAGAAAGTGAGATATTCACATGCATTTTAAATTATTATGCCATCCATCTCCGTACAATGGGGCGATTTATCATATTCAATTGCGACTGCGGGGGTCCGATGACAGGTCCATATTATGAACTATGCACGGGTCGTCCAACTAATAAGGAAGGATTTATTTATAGTTCCCTCTTGTTGGTTAGGGAGAATCGTGTTGATAACGATAATGCAGTTTGAATATAAATCTCGTGTCCAATGCAAACTGAGATGCGCGTTGCGGGGAGGTATGTAATCTCAATCTTGAGGTCCAGGTTCGAATCCACACGGACCACATGCCATGTCCCAACGAGTTTTTCTAACTTATGTACGTAATAACGATTGCTCTCAAACGGTAAAGGAAAACATCGTGAGGAAACCTGTATTCGCTGAAGAAGAAATTGCGATGCGTATGTGAAGTCTAGAAATCCGCATTGGGCACGCGTGGTGGACTAACGCCTATACACCGAGCTTGAGGGTAAGCCTGTGCCCTGCAGTAGGTCGTATTTAGGCTGAAGATGATGAATGCAAAAAAGCAATAAAAATAAGTCAAGGTAAAAGGAAGAGACTTATGATTTCAAAAAATACCGATGCAGGGTTTCATTGCCACTGGGTTTTGAATTGTCTAATATAAATCAGGTGATAAATACCAAATCTGTGATCTGATTTCCTAGTCAAAGGTCAAGAACATATTATTTGTCGTGGAATTTTTAATCATGAACATTATTGTATAGGTAGGTACCGAAGTTATTGTGAGTATAATGTCATGTTCATATGAACTTTATTACAATATTCATTCATTCAAAACATTATTCACATAAATGACGATAGGTACAACATTTATATTCTTTACAGCATAGACACTCTTGAAATGTTATCGTTTGCATGATAAGTAGATAAGATAGTAATAAATCAAGCACTTATAAGCGATAGCTAGACGATAAAATTGCCAATGATTGCACGTTGTGTTTATCTTGCCCTGGTATATATGATTTCCTGTAGATAGCGAATTTTCTTTATTATAGACATTTCATACAATATACATTTGGGGAAAAATTGTGGTATTGTAAATCACATGAATGTTCTAACTTCTTAATTCGATAAGTTATTCATGCAAGTTGTTTATATCTAGTTCTTATTTAATAAGTAATTTATTGGACATATTTCTTGAAAAAAATAAATAATACGAAACAGAAATTACTTGATGCACAGACTCGATAAATCTTATAAACCAGTCATAATAATTATGATCAACCTACCAACAAACTTTCCATGCTAGGTTAAGTTAGTTGATATAAATATAATAACTAGGTATTACGTTACTGCATAACGTACATTATAGTCTTACCAGTAAGCGATAGCCTTCAACCTGCGATAACCTAGCGATAAAATATCCTTCTGTGGTTTACCAGCTATTTAATTAACTATAGTTCTGCATAATAATAGTAAACGACGTTAGTCTAGCGTAGGTAGCTCTATTCTACAAAGTAAATTCCGTTGAAATATAAAAATATCATTAATTTAAGTCAAGGTTAAAGTTATTTTAAGAAAGATAAATTTCCTTAATGTTGTTTTGATAATACAAGGGCAATTAACTAAATTAGGTAGGTACCTTACCTACTTCAAATGTTATCTTTGATATTTTATCTTTGCTATTATTATAATATGACCTTATTTATTATGTATCTTGTTTTTGTCATTGAATAAGTTAAACACTTGTGAATTAATTGCTTGAAATTCAGCTCTGTTTCCAAGACAATTATTCGAATTGTCTACAGGTAAATATAATAACCTACAGTTGACCTTTAGCGGAGTCAAAACAAAATACAATTGTTATTTAGTAACTCCAAATCAACATTGACTTTAAACTTTCTTTTGTTATCAATGTAGGTCAAAAATTGTTCCTCAGATAAATAAAGGTAACAAAACAGTTAAACGATTTCTCTATTTTCATCGCATTTGTGATTAATAGTCCTTTCTGTCTTGTTTCAGGTATGCAGAAATAATAGTACTTTATCTGGGAGAGGTAAAAGCTTCTGCGCAATGCAGACGCTTAGAATTTTCAAAGGTATTTTAATATTAACTTGGAACAGCTTGGTATTTCAACGTTATGCATTACTCTACGTTGAAATATGCCTTGCTGCGATACATTTTCAACTTGACCTTAATTCCTTACACGTGTCAGGGCTGCATGAAGTAGATTCCATTGTCTACGTGAACCTTATTTGTCACGAGATCTTCTATCTATTGTAAACAGACTGAGCGTTTGTTTACATCCATTCCACCCCTTCTATCGTGACTCAGCTGATTTATAGTCGGACTGTAGACTAAACCCTAGTATTTTCCAGCGAGGTCGCACTGAGACTTAATTTCCCATGAGCGTTCCATGTAATACGTTCTGTGACCTGATTACTGTTTAGTTTGGTTATTATTGGTGTTAACTGTACGTTGTTTTGCTGGAGATTGGTCTGACTTCATCTTTGTTTAATGGTATAATACGTACAAGTCTTGTTATTTCTGTATTATCCTTGATTGTAGGTATTGTCATATTGTGAGCTGTTGTGGGAGCGGAATTATAAGTTTATAAGTAGAATCAATAAATGTTACTTTATTTATTACTAGCTGTTGCGTGGCACGCGTTGCAATGCCCCTTTTTTCCTGACACACACTCTTGGTCGTTTTTTTCATAGCTTATTTCATTACGGATAATGTAGCATTCGAATCGTGAAATAATTATTTAGATCGGTTCAGTAGTTTCGGAAAAAATCTAATCTTTCCTCATTATAATATTTGTGTAAAATACCAAATCAAATATATTTTGTACCAAAACATAAGCAGTAATAGTAATATACAGAGATACAAGCGGTACAAAATAAGGCCATATTATATAGCCTACCCTCGCTCAATAATTTGCAGTTTCACTTTTACTATGTGTCACTTCAATGTGTTATGTACCCATTTCTATGAATAAACTTTCTGATTTACTTGTTCACATAAAATAGTAGTGACCGAACGACAAAGAACGACCATATGGTGCATTCAGTTTTACACATCAATGATGTCAAAGACGGGAATCTAGATTGAATAATTCTCTATGAATATACTCAACATGACCATATCATTCACCCATCCATACTTCAACCCAACTCATTAGTAATCTAATTAGAAATCGATATGGTTTCTAATTAAATTAAACTACTATTGAGAATTATACCGTTTAGTGAGGTGTAGTGTATAGACAATGTATAGATATATTATCAATTTCTATATATTAAATGGAAAATCAGATGTCTGGAATAATTACTTCCTGGCTAAGCCAATTAATGTTGGAGTAGTATTGAAGAAATGAGTGGGAAGTAGGTCTATCTCTAGATTATTTCTTGAGCTTAAATTATCGCACGTCGCTGGGTAACTAGGCACTTTCACGCCTGCCTGTCTATTCGGCTAAGCTGTTGTTATTACCTTCTATAATTTGCACTTTCGAGATTCTGCCACGTCTCATCAGTTTAAAACCTTTTTTTTTTATGTTGTAGTTATAATTTTGTTAATGCAACATTTACAGAAAATAAAAATTACAAGTCGTTATTATTTATGAGTTTATTTCTTAAAGAAATTATTGTCATCTGACTATAACGTTTTTGTAGACTCCCTAAAACAGTATGTGATAAATAATGTATTGATAAAAGCTGTCACATGCAAAGTTGCCCATTTTCATGCAAGAATAATAAATCAATGTTGGACGAAAATAAACTCCAAACTCTGACGTCAATAACGATAACGTTGACGCAGTCACATCGGCATCGGGGAGAATGGAGATCAATAGTTGATATACAAGGAAGTAATTCACCTAGGTATGGTTATGCCCATGACATATTGCGCCGACCCCAAATAATGGGAAATGAGCAAGATAATGATAATGATAGTTATGCCCAAACAATAAATTTGTTTATGAGTAGGCTAATGGTATGTTTATGGGTAGGACATATGCAGTCATCATCATATCAGCCGATAGACGTCCACTGCTGGACAGCCTCCCACAAAATGGGGGGATTTGCCATTATCGCCACGCTTGGCAGGCGGGTTGGCGATCGCAGTTGGATTGAATGTGTGTACTCAGAGAATGCTGCTGCCTATACTCCGGTAAATCCCTTAGTCGCCTTTTACGACACCCACGGGAGGAAATCGGGTGGTACTATTCTTAGCCGATACCACACGGACCGTGCAGTAGTACCTATACCTATGCAGTGTGTAAACTTAAATGCGTTACATACTTCGTGGGCGGGTATATAAGGACCGTTCGGTGGTTCGGCCGCCGCCGGCAGGCGCAGCATGACATTACTGATCGTTTGAAATTATCAACGAATCCTTACTGTTTAAAAAATAAAAAAATTATTTGTAAATATAACAATAGGTAGGTATTTTTTGTTTAGTTAATTAAGCAATAGTACATTCATTCTATAATGTCAATGATCTCTTTGGCCAAGGCGACGGCGACGTTGTCGCTCAAGGTATTTTCGATGGCGTCTACCAATTGGGCGTCGGTGTAAGTTACGCTAGTCTCGTCCACGATGCGCAGAATGTTCCCATGAGCCTCCCAATTGACGTCGCGTAAGCGCTGTTTCAGCGAGTTACCTACGTCGACGGAGTGCGGCACGTTGTCCCAGCTCCTAACAAGTCTCGTTTCGTCATCGACGGCATGAGGATATTTTTCCAAAACGCGTTTAATCGTTTCTTCGAAAGTCAAGCGCTGTCGTCGAATAATGTACCATTCGCGTCCGGTTTTCAGCGACAGCAGTGCCAAACAGCGTTCCTTGTCCTTGTTGATGGGCTGCGGCGAGACGAGGGGAGCGACGTCTTTACGCAAGCAGGGCACCACCTCGGTGCGGATGCGTTTCTTCACCGTCTCCAGCATGGTCGTCACATCGGCAGAACGTTTCTCGGCCTTTTGCCGCTCCTCCTCGGCTTTGCAACGTTCCTGTTCGGCGTTTGCGATCTCCTGATCGGCGGTGCTCTTCACTTGCAACACCAAATCTTTGAGTTCGTGAACCGACAAACTCGTCAATTGAACGTTTTGTAATTTGTGGCAAACCTCCGCGTACGACAGTTTTGTTTTCGTGACATCCTCGGTGTTGGAATTCGAGCTAGTTAACGGACGGTTCATATTGCTTATTCTATATTTTAATGTTTATGGTTTTGTTGAGATAAATATTCTTTCTTTGCACACCAATATATACACAAAAATAAAACAAAACCAGAAGAACGCGTTACGATGGTCGGTGTCTATGCCGTATTTGCGGGACAACTCCGCGTACGATAATTTTATCAGTGATATCCAGTTCGTGACATCCACGGTGTTGGAATTCAAGAGAATTAGTGGTCGGCTCATATATAGGTTCGCTAGATAATTACAAATATTAATACGGACGGACGGTGGACGAACAACTCTGTTTCGAACGTTCGTCTGTCGGACGTACGGCGGACGAACAACTCTGTGTCGAACGTTCGTCAGTCGGACGGATGGCGGACGAACAACTCTGTGTCGAACGTTCGTCGGTCGAACTCCAGAGGATGCTCCTTGGTGGAGCGAAACACGTGTAGAGTAGAAATTATTTGTTGGGCAGGTTGTATTGCATAACGTAATACAACTTTGTCTACTAGGTACCTACGAGTAGAAGCGGAGGTCTTGATGCAATCGTGTCAAATATATATTAAATATTAATACATTAATGCCCATCGCGCGACCCTTTATATATGTATCGGTCCGAGTCGAGATAAGATAACGTTTCTTCGTCACCGCTTATAGCCCAGTCATTTTACGGAGTTTTATTGGGCGGGGTAGGGAGTAATTATTAATTGGACTTTTAAACTGTAACCGGCACCATTTAGTGACAAAAAGACTATCTTAAAACATATTAAAATAAAAAACGCTACGTAACCTAAAAATCAAAATTGTGTTTCCCACAATGCTTTTTAATTAATAATATTAATACCAATGCACTCATTTGACTTAGATTTGACAATATAAATTATTTTTGAGCAATAAAATAGGCATTGAAATAAAAAAAATGAGGTATTTATTAGAAAATACGAATGCATTTTTCAAAACCTTCTAAGTAGCCAAAAATATTAACGCCATGTTTGAAGTATGTAATAATGGTAAAGCCTTAAATATGTGAAAAAAAAATTACCATCAGGTTTTTTTGAACGAGATAATAGCTAAATTTTAAAATTGGAACTGTTGCTGATGTGATTTTTTCTAATTTTGCTATATTTCTAGGCTTAAATTGGCCCTTCAATTTTATATCGAAAAAAAATATCAATTATTAATTAGTCCCGGCTCAAACCGTAAAATGACTGGGCTATTAATCGGTGATTTCGTCGTATAGAATGAGCGGGTCTTTCTTGACGTGCGTGCGAAAATAACTTTTTTGTTTTTATACTCGCCCGAGTATCCTCACAAGACAGTAGAGCGTCGTTCATCACCGTGTTTTTGTCAAGCGTGGGGTTTCATAAGAACGCGTTGCAACGATCGCGATCGTCAATGTCTACTGTCCGCATTTGCGACACAATAATTTTATCGGTACAATAATTTTATCGGTGATATCTAGTTAGACGTCTACGAAAACGATATCGTAGACGAAACTACGATATCGTTTTACGTTGAGAGCCCGACATGGATATCGATATTTTCTGCCTGTTCCTTCATGAAAAAGCGTATGTTTGTAATTAGTTTAAAAAAAATAAAGGGATATCCAGGCCAACAAAAGCATGTTGTTGTAGTAAATCTCACCTTTAGCATATTTAAGATTTCAGGATGGAAGGACTCAAACCACCCTAGTAATATTTGGCGGGGTGGTGTACCATCAAACAGAAGAACTTTTACTATATAGCCAATATTCTTTCTTAAATTTAAGTCAATTGTTAAATTATGCTCTACTCTGTTTCATTTTTGGTTATATTTGTTTTTATTGTTATTATTAAGTATTATTTTTATTTTTTTGTAATTTCTTTTAATTTCTGTGTCTAGTTGTAGTGAATGTTGTGCCCACCTGTAACTGGGTTATGTATCAGAACTATACCTAACTTAAGATGTACATGTGAGTGTTATAATATGTAATCTGTTGGTGAGCCTAAATAAGTAAATAAATAAATAAACATGAAATCGCTACAAAATCTGCTGTTCCATTTGGCTAGCCGCTGATGTTTTTTATGAAACAGCAGATTTTTTTTATCGCTATTTCGATATTGACTCCATAGTAAAAGTTGTTCAGATTGATGGTCTGAAGCACCTGGGGTGCTGGGGTTTATATGTAACGTATTTAATTTTACATACTTCACTTAATATGTCCATTTGTTGTAAATACATGAATTGTTTATAGTATGGATTGAATGGTCGAAAAAAACCTTTTTAAAGTTTTTTATTACAAAATGTTTTGCATCGCTCGACTGCATCGCGAGCAGCAGGTCAATTTAAAATGATTAATGTTCCAACTAAAATGTGTAACAATTATTTATACATTCCGATTATGCCGTCATGTTTGTTATTTAGTGTTGCAGTGAAGTCTCTTCACTACGTAAATGTAATTTAGCCTATATTAACGTAGGAATTTTCCATTTTAAGTGTCAATCGACATTTTTAATCAATAATAGAATTTGAGATTGGAAATTTCAGGTGGTCTAATAACACTTTAAATTACTGTTTTGAATGGATTATGTAAAATAAGTATTTTAGAAAGGTCAAACAGAGGTTATCTAGCAAAAATTTTGATTACATTACCAGGTTTATTTATGACTCATCTCCATTAGATACGGACTTCAAAGCTGCTAATAATTCAATCAACTGCCGTAAACTACATCTAATAAATCGTAGTGTCAGTTTTCGTTTACAGTACCTCCCTAAGAGCCACACGTTGCTATTATGTTCGCCAAATGTATACGATACATTGGAGTAAAGCCGGGCGTTATGCCAAAATGTTTTGCCAGAAGTCTGAACATTTCTACATATTCATGTGTCTTGTCATAACTAATGTTGTAAAAGTGAAACGTTTTCTGTTTATTTGTGTGATACATATTTGCCTTTCACGATTTCATTACACGGTTGTCGATTAAAATATCATTTTAAATAATCTGCACTACGAAGTAGGACATTGGCCATTATAGCATGCTAAACAACTGTAAAAAAATGTATTACCTATTTGTGGCACAATGTTATGAAAATGAAATTTCGAATTGCACATGGAATAAAACTTCAATTTCTATTCTGATTATGACATCAGCAATGGTATAGGTACCTAGATAATGTGCAGATATCATAAAATTTCTAAGGATTATGTTCCGAGATAAAAATCATGTGACATGATCCAGTTCAATTAAGATAATTAAGTTAATTGTTTTCTAGATAGCATGTATACATACACTCCTTGTTTTTCAGTGTTATCATTCGGTATCATGATACAAATTATCTATAGGTTTATCAGTTTAAAGGAACAATAATTGCAGTTAGCTCATTGATGAGTAAATTCTTTGCAGAATGTCAGAGTAATTAAATTTCTATATTTTATAAAGGAATGAGAACAAGAAACGGAGACTGTACAAAGGAACAAAACGTGGGAACGGCGCCATCTGGCTCGTTCTACATTGTCAAGCTATTATTTAGTGAATTCATAAACGACATTCTAAAAACTTTTTAAATGTCATACTGAAGATCCATTCATTCGTTCATTACTTTCAACTCATTATATATTTAATCGTATGATTGGTTTTATAAATAGAGTTAAGGGTCAGATGTCGTCATGAAGTCAAATGACGGTAATCATGAGAACATTTAAAGTACATACTTACTTACATAAAAGTTCATTGTCAATTCTGAATGACGCTGAACCTTTGTCATTTCATGGCATTATATCTAATTTCCATAGTAATACTTTATAGTCTCTACAAGATGCTCAGAATGTAATCAATAGGTGTATCTGTATACGAAGATGCCGGCGGCTGGATCTTGGTCAAGGCGAGGCTGACGACCGTGGCGGCACGCCAAACGTGCTTGTAATGGATGCCGTTTGTCATTTTTTTATTGAAAACAATCAACGGACGAACATATTTATCGCACGTTCACGTAAGTGCTTGAAATAAGCGAGACTATAATGACGGAATGTGTTATTTAGTTTTGGACACATCCGGCTACGATCGAATTGTATTGTAATGTCTTTATCTTGGACAATGGTAGCATTATATGTACAAAGAGTTTACAAAAATAAAACAATGATTATTCAATGTACCTTGTATTATAACAATTTCTTTTTGATATAATTTTTTCCGTATAGCTACCACAGCGTCTGAAAGTGTCATCGCTGTAGACTCTGCTAGGAGCTAAAACAAATCACGAAAACGAAATATGCAATGCATAGCTAAAAAATAAATACAAGATTGAAGATCTAGAAAGTCTAGCACTAGTTGCTGAAAGTAAATATAGTATTTATAGAAAGTAAGGTTAATGAAATATAGCGATGAATTAAATTATCAAGAGCGAGATAATTATATTACATCGAAAGAAGAGAGATAAGTAGAGGTACAGAGATCAATTGAAACAAAGATTCACTTGTATTATTTGACTCATTTGAAGATGTAATCAAAGGGTCATGTCATGATGACATTCAAGAGTGGAAATGAGATCCTACGAGGAAATATTAAATTTTATTACTCATGCTATAAACGGCGTTGTAAACAAGTCTATAAATAATTTAAGCTAATTGTTGAACACTCAACATTCATTAGCAATTATGGATATTGGTCAATATTGAAGTGAGGTTGATTTAAGACACGGTGTCTTTGGCGATACATTTGACCCTGAAAGGAACTTGTGTTCAACGAAATGTCACAATATAATGCAGAAAACGATAAACTTGTTTGTAAAGTAAGGAAATTAATGCGGCATCGCGAATCGGTTGGCTGCGGTCCAAGAGAAAGATATGGATACAATCTCAAGGGCACTTGAATTTACGAGTATTAAATGTTTGTGTTGGCTTGTTCTGGCAATTTCCTTTTATTTAGGCTAATTGCTTTTATACTGAGCTTCTTTTCTATTAATCTCTTGAGGCAAGTCTTTGTTTAAATCACTATAATAATGAAGAAAGACTGGAAGTATTTATAAAGGTCCTTCTTTATATGCTGATGCTGACGGTTTTTTAAGCGGATGAACAGACCATGATCAAACTGAACAACTTTATCTATGATACCAAATATGAAATAGCGAAAAAAATATACTGTCCCGTACATTTGGTTCGAGTCAGTAATGAAGTTTTATATGGAACAGTTGTTGTTTTTTTGCGATTTCGATGTTGATCCCAGAGAGAATGTTGTTCAGTTTGATGGTGTAAGGGGATGATCCCTTAAAAAATCGTCGGCATATTAACATTAAGAAGGACCCTGTATGTTATAATTCTATAATCAAATGTTATTTTGATAGTCTTACAGATAGATCCAGCCATAAAAAGTATCTTACCGATTTCAGATTGTATTGACATCGTAATAAAGAATAACATCGTAAAAATGTGATTCGCTCTCTTAGAAATTCTTTCAGATATCATCGCCACAATGTTTTCTCCGTTTATTTTTTAGTAGTATTCTCATGGATAATTCAATGAATCTGGAAGGTAGCCAACGTCGATGGAGGCACCTAATCGTATTCCAAAGTGTTTGTATCAACTGAATGTTGATTGATCGCTTCCCTTCCATGTAAACGACCGGATTGACCTTTACTGAAGCTAAGTTGAATGCTAATATAGAATCATCAGGTACATTAATATATTATTATGATTCACCAATACAGGGTGCTAGGGTAACACTAAACAATTGCATTACTTGAAGTGGTGATTGTACCCATGATATTGAACAACTTTCCCTAAGAAACCTATAGGAAATTCGCAACACAATTTTTGGACTTCCCATACTAAATGCAATCAGCTGATCGAACGTTTGTATGAAAAGTCGAAATTTTTTTTTCGAATTTCCTATAGATTTCTTAGGGAAAGTTGTTGAGTACCGTGGGTACAATCACCCCTTAAAGTAATGCAGCTGTTTACACTTACACCCTGTATAAAGAGTGTAAACTTAAATGCATACTTTATGGGTTGTTTCAGACCACCAAACTGAATAATTTTTATGTGACCAACTTTGAAAACGCGAAATATAAATCAACTGTTTCATGTTATACATTTAATAGCTGATGTTCAGTTTGATGGTCTGAAGTTCCTGCACTGAACAGAACCACCCAGTTCGACAAGAAACGCGTTTAATCTTACACCCTGTATATTGATTTATCTGTATAGAAATGGCACATAAATTAGATTGGATAATAAAACTTTTGAGTTCCGAAACTTCAAACGAAAAGTTCAACCTCAGTCTTTAGACAAAAAAATTTATGTTGGTAGGTTGGGACCCGCCCGACTGACCGACTTCATAAATATTTACTGTTGACTGAAACTTTTGGGAGGACCAATTAAAGTTCGATAAATACGCAATTCTCCCCTTCCCGGTCTCCCGTTCATTCCTCCCAGCTTTTAATGAGTTTCCAGCTTAATTTACAGCTATTGTTCTGCCTCGCAGATTTACTAGTATGTTTGTTAAACCAAATTACATTGTTAAGTTATAGTGGACATTGCTTTTTGTTAATGTTTATTATTGGGAATCAATAAACAGGATGAAAGCAATAAAGGCACTAAGGGAGCTAAAACTGTTGAAGTTGCGAGTAAATGTGTTTCTCTTTTAATTTTCTAGTAGGTACTCAAACCAGGAATTTTCTCCTAAGCACTTTTTGTTCTTAGAATGATACTTGTAATTAGTTTTTTTTTTACTAGCCTATTTCATCCCACTGCTGGGCAAAGGCCTCACCTTTAATCTTCCAACCATCTCTATCCTGGGCAAGCTCTGGCCACTTGTCGTCAAAAGCATCCAGATCATCCCGCCACCTCTTCTTAGGACGACCCGGGCGCCGATGACCGTTTTCTGGGATCCAGGGCGTGACCATTAATTTGTTTATTTTAAAATTGTTCTTGTCTTGATTTTATATCTTATATCTATTAGCGAATATTATATTAACGAATGAATCTCTCATAAAACTAAATATATACTTTCTACCAATTTGCTACCTATAAAAACAAATTCTAAACTCTTGCCCGTAACACAGGCTAGCAAGCTATAGAAACACAATCTAATATTCTCATGTAAGGTTGGCCAATCAATTCCTTCCCTTAGTGAATAACAAATGTTATGTTACGTAACATATTCGACGTACAAAATAAATAGAGTATTCTGACTTTGCACATTGTACTCAGACTTAATAATCAATTCCCAAAGTTCAAGAATCCGCACCAACTCAATTATATAAACTAGTTTGCCGAGAACTTCTATTAACTTACTCATCAAACTGTAGTTTCGAAGGTCTGATTTAATTGCACTTGTTGTTTTAGTAAATTTAAATTTAGTTTGTTATAATTACCGTTATATGAAATGAAACATTATGCAATTATTAATTTATAATCGACACAAAATAATGGAGAATTAGTCTCACTCCTTTCCGAAACCGAGTGTGTTGATATCATTAATGGTTTTAAATAATTTTTACATACATGTGTACTTGTATCTACGGGAAATAAAATGGATTTTTTTATGCACATAGGCGGAATGTATCTTAAACCTACCAACTATCTTTTAAATTTAAAGCGTCTAGTTGAAGGAAATATAAAAAAAAATCAGCATTGCATTTTTACAAAATTTCAGTGTTGAAAGCCGTATCAGGTCATCTGGTGGTGAAAGGTGGCCTGTAGCTACTGGCTGGACTAGCTCTTCGCCCACAAAAATAGTCCAAAACAAACATTCGTCGCCTCGTAAGACACCTCGTCATAATTATTAACTGAACGGTAAAAAAATCTAATCTCCGAAGAAATATGTATACGTAGAATTAAGCGCAGTCCACTAACTTCTTTTCATAGCAATAGGCTACGAACCATTCTGCGTGTAAGTACACCTATCATTTGTCCTCTGCCAACCAGTTATGCATCTCATAAGCCGCTACCAGCCTGTTGTAGATTTGTATTTTCATACTATGGATTTTAACTCTGTAGCTTTGGGTAATTCATCATATCAGCAGATAGACGTCCACTGCTGGACATAGGCCTTCCCCAAAATAGGAGGATTTGCCATAATCGCCGCCACGCTTGGCAGGCGGGTTGGCGATCGCAGTTGGATTGAATGTGTGTACTCAAGAGGACGCTGCTGCCCATCCTCCGGTAGATCCCTTAGTCGCCTCTTACGACACCCACGGGAGGAAATGGGATGGTGCTATTCTTAGCCGACACCAAACGGACTAAGTAATAGGTATACAGGGTGAAATTTATATCATTAGCATCCTTTTAAACTAAGAGTCTACCCATCAAACTGAACAACTTTTACTATGGGAGCAAACCAATCGGAGCACAAAAAAAATTTCCTGTTGCATACATTTGAGTCGAGTCGACACGGCACGGCACTGTAGTTTAGTATGGAACATCAGATTCTTTTTTTGTTCCGGTCGGTTTGCTCCCATAGTAAAAATTGTTCAGTTTGATGGGTATACTCTTAGTTTAAAAGGATGCTAATGGTATCAATTTCACCCTGTATACGACGAATTGCCTCATCATAACCTCAGGGAGTCGTTGCCAAGGAAATCCCAATAGTAGCTTCATAATATTGTTACGATAATATTTTAATTACTTTTTGTGCTTATTTCCGTAATGTTGTTTACGGAAAGAACATTTGGAAAGTTGGGAAATGGGAATATGTTTAACAATTTCACAGAAAATAAATAAAATTTTCCCTTTTGCTCACAAACTGAAAATATTTTTGTAACATCCTTAAGTTTCGCAAGGCGTCACTTGAGGGGAATCCAAAACTTTCCTGTGAACTTAGGTACCTACTATTGTTATTTGTTGCTATTGTTATAATATAACTTCTGAGTATTCATTTTTAGAATTTTGCAAGGTGTTTCACGCTAAAATAAGTTAAAACTTCGAAAAGTTCTCAACAGTTTTAAAATAAGCTTTGGAGAGCTTGAATTTCTTGAAACTGGAACGGAAAGTGTGTTTCTCAACACAACTGTTTTTGAATCTTAGTAATATTCTTCTTCCTCGGTTGATATTCATTAAGATTATCAAGATCTTGTTGGGAAAGTAATTACGGATCGCATTACTGAAGTTTGCCAACAGTGACAAACTTCCAGATTATCTGCTCCCTGCCATTACAGTTTTGAAGGAGCCAAGTTCCAGTCAGCACAAGTTTGAGACTTGCCAACTTTGTGAAAGTAGCCGACTCCCAACTTTGTCTCCACTTCGACTTCCAATACAGCCTGCTTTGGAATAACGTGTTTATTTCTGAGCTTCTGATTCACGCCGTATTATTTGTTTGATTCTTATTAAGCAGCCAACTTTTGTTATACACACAAATCATCATACCTACTATAAGCACAAGAATTAAGTATGTGAAACTAAAATATGCATAAACATGTCAAGTCGAATCTAAAACAACCTTGTTCACAACATAATGTAAATCATGTGAGGTATTCAATCGAATGGAATTAATGTTATGTCTGTGTATATAATCGATGATGAAGTTTCCACGTCGTCGGAGACTACTCTGCGAGCATTAACAAGTACGTGAATTATTCATTATAATTATACATGATAAACGAATTATGAGATAGAGATGAACTGGTTCAGTCGTTCATTGACAAGCTCAACCTTTTTCTTTCAGTTTCGTGTCAAAGGAAGTTTAGCAGACCTTAAAGATTTAGAAATAATCGGGTAGAGCCCGGGGGTGGAACTTTGTCAATTTTACCCCCTAACACGAGTTTGAGCCGTTTGAAAGGGGTGAGGGCCAGGGGAGAGACGGGAGGGACTCACCTCCTCTTTGGTGTTCGTGAATACCGCTTAAAGTCCCGACGTAATTGCTGTCTGGCTGCGAATAAACTTTGTATTACATTACCCGAGTTAATTTATAGTGTCTTCTTATTCATTGCTTTAAGTTTTGTTTTCCTAACTACCGGAGTTATTGTAACTGGTAGTTTTGTGTAACAAACTGCGAATATCACGTAGATATAACGATCTTACTAAGTTGACTCTTCCTTCTTTTGCAGTTGCACGGACAAAGAATTATGTGCTCATATTCATCTGCATTATATTAGGTCTTGAATTATGCAGAAACTTTCTTTGTTATGCTTTCCGTTTTAATGGAACTTTATGGTTGCTCTCTTCTTTTATTTGTTCTTTGCGAAACGTTTTAATTGCATAGTTTAAACTTCGTTGACTTTCATTACAGCTATGAGGCCTTAAAATATGTCACGACTAATTAAAGGTAATAAATTGCAAGTTTTTATAATGCAGTCTTAGTTAATGCATTCAGCTAAGAACGGCTTTAGTCACGACTGATTAGTCGTGATCGCGAACATTTGTTACAATCAACTCGTGTTCGGTTCGACCTTGACTCGTCTCGGAAATATCCACTTCATTTTATAACAAACGCATCACATCGCTTTGAAGTCATCTAGAATAATTAAACGGCTCCTCAAATAGATTTTTACTCTCGAATAATTTATAGCTGTTATATTGTACGCATACTCGTGTAAATGAAGTAAAGAAAAGAGCAACCAAGGTGAAAAGACTCATCTAGAATTTTTTTTTAGTTTACAAACATAAAATGCATCTAGAAGAAATTTTAATCGCTTTTAGTGATACTACCGCCCTTTGTAATTATCTTTTTATAAATTTTATGTCTTTTCTAGGTGTGCAAAAAAAAATATTTATTTATGTTATGTAGGTAAGTATGTTATAATTATAAAATATTAAATATCTATAACCATGCATAATTTACAAAAATTATAGTAACTTAGTAGTACCTAACATAAAGATTTTATAGATCTGTTCACTTCTATATGGATGGTCGATCTTCGGTCGTACAATTTTGGAACAGTCTGTCAGTCACGTTACGATATCGTAATAAATAGTTGGAAGTGTCTCCGCTGGTATAGTAAACTCGGAAGCCGGCCAATTCTGTCTCGATTGGTCACAGCTGTTTAAAGTTCAAAACTATTGGCGTGCTAATTGACTACGAACTCTACTATTAAGGAGGTTAAGTGGACGGAGTGGACCGTATTTTATCAAACGCATAAGCAGTCACAACGTTATTGTCATCCTTAAATAGAAGTAACCGGGACAGTGGAAAGGCTGTTCAAGAAGAGTAAATCGACACTAACAAGTCAATATTAGGTATTTTATGGTTAAGGGGGGAACGAGCCTCCGGTGCTGCCCTCAGTGGTATTTTGTAAATTTCTTAACAATTTTAAAATTTCAAAAAAAAAAAAAACAAGAATGTCACATTGTAGTCATTGTAGATTTTTAATTTATCGGGTCATTGCGGATTTATTTTTATAATGTTTGTCGTTACTATCATTAAAACCGCTGAAAATAACCACTTTTCACGTTTTACGATAAAAGTTGTCATTTTCAGTGGTTTTAATGATAGTAACGTCAGCAACAACATACAATATTTACAAAGAAAAAACACAGTCATCACATCAGTAACGTTTTGATAAATTGAAAATCAACAATGACTAAAATGTGATATTCTTTTTTTTAAATGTAAAATTGGAAAAAAAATTATAAAAAAAATACGATTGATGGCAGCTCCGGAGGCTCGGTACCCTCTTAACTTATGATAAAACGAGTAACGCTTGTGGTCCAGGCGATACATTTAATGAACCGTGGTCGAAGGTTATCACAATAATATATGTTGGCGATGTTGCGGCAACGCATTCCGCGAGCGGAATCCATTTATTATTAGCGGTGTCTGATAACGATAAACCAACGAGGTCAGACGAGAACGCGCAAAAAATAGAAACTCTGCTTTACTGCGCGTGACTAAAGAGTCAATGCAGGCAAGAATCAAGATGGCGTGCACATCTATCTCTTTCCAACTGATGCATTTCACTGTATCCGTCCTCCTCTCGGAGATTTGGATGCCGTTATTTTTTTTTCGCAAACTGCCTAAGTTTTTATCTGGTTTTTTGTCGTTGAATTTCACGAGTTACGTGATGGAATCGAGAATTATACGTCTGTGGTAGTTTTAATCTTCGTTTTATCTTCTTTTGGGGTTATATAATGATATCGATAACTGAGAATGATTCGAAATTTTACTTATGAGGTGTTATCAAATGATAACTTATTAATTATATTAGGTACTTATGCGATTACTTGATTCCATCCAAAACGCCGCTGTGTTGGAAAATTGCCAAATCCCATTTTATACGTATTAATATGGCAAATTCATTCAACGCACATTTGCATGCATGTCTAAGCAGTCACCACCTTGATGCGTGTCCAACCAAACATAGTCGAGATAAAAACTATTTGCATAATTTATGCAGACTGAGGGCCTGTTTACGGTGCCAGGAGCGAGTTACATAACGGAGTTACCTTTTTAGGATACCCTGAGATTGATGCTCGAACCCACCCTACCCTATTAGCTGTTGGGACGAAACATACATACTAATGTGTCTCCAAAAGACAGACCCTTGTGAAAACTGCGTCTATGTTAATTTTCGTGGAATAACAAGTTAAACGGTCGAGGTTATTTCAACGGCGTCAACCCCTTTAAAAGTTATCGTTGAAACAAGATGAAGTATTTTTGGAATATCATTGAAGGTTACTTTTAAATAACTGTTCAACCTCAATTGTAAATTTGAAACAATAACTTTTAGAGTAATATATAAAAACGTATCTGTTACAAAAAATTAAACCATCCATTGTTGTGATGAACAGACAGATATGAGAGCAGGTATAGAACATGACAATGATTTAACAAAAGAAACGCACAAAAAATTCTTAACTACAGCCGGTAAAGCTGGCAACATCGCTAGACGTAATAATAACAAAACAGAATAATACAAAGTGAGTCACGCTCACGCATCGCATGGCGTGATGGGCCGCCGAAGAAACGTTTGTCACGAAAAACCTATCTATCTATACTGTATACGAGTATGCTATCGTACTTCCACACGCACGTTAGTTGTCTAATATCTTATTTGCTTACTACTAAGTCTAATTGATTAGGTGACTAATCAATATAGAAATTAGTTCTATAAACGTAGTCAATAAATGGGATTCCAAATACCCCGTATTCTCAGTTTTGGATATTTAAAGTCTCGTTAGTTTTTCAGTTTTTTAATGCCTCTGCCATAATTTATTTGACTGTATTAATGAAAATATCTGTCATAGAGTTCTTAGGAATTATTATCTGTCTTTTAGTACAGTTGTATGAAGACATTCATTTAGGAATTTATTGAGGAAGTCAACAATAGAAATACTGGGAATTCTAGAACGTGCACGTAGGAGGTCAAACTAGCTGATATCTTATTCCGCAGACATTAGGTGAATTGCTGTTACGTGGGCACCGGAATATCTAAGATGGCTCTTCATTTCTGCAAACGGTTTACGGTATTTTAGAAATGAGCTAAAACTTACCTACTTTCAACGTCTGAACGCTATTGTTGGAGATTATTGTATTTTTCTATGTTAGCCACAGACTGTTGCGCCATTGTTTTAGTTTACTGTTTTCTTTTGTTAACACGTTTCTCCTTCACAGTCTCCCAAACGGAAGAGTGATTTGTTTTTAAGTGCATAATGGTAACGTTATATCCTTTAATTATACCGATACTGCTCTGTTTACAATTTTGCATTCTACTTCGGTATTACAATATTACAAATAGGATTTGGGAATCAATCAATAGCTGTTTGGAGGAATGTTGCACAAAAAAAAAAAAAGCACGTGGCGTGTCGATTGTTCCGCTCCGTTTTGCGCTTGTACGCTGTTGCCAGGCGGACGTGTTGTGGATTGTGGACACGTGATGTTTTCCGAAACAACCTACTCCAAGATGGCCGCCGATGCCGCCATTCGCTTTCCCACGTCGCGCACTCTGCACGCTTCATTCTTATTTCTTTTCTGTTGTAGCATCGCAATCGCAATTGTGCATTTTTGTGCTAAGTACGTTTTGACGATTGCATCTTTGTTGGCTTTGTTACCGTTACTTTTCGATCTGAAAGGAGGTCTTCGTTGTTGGGACTTTAATGTTTCTTCGTTTTACGACAATGTTTTATAATAAGGTCTCTTTTATTATTTTGTGCGTATTTGCGAGGCGTTAACACACTTGTCACACGTGGCACGTCGGGCTGGAGCCATTAGCTAACATGTGCAAATGCCGAAGCCGTGAACAGCGACACGACATAATATGTAACAAGAATTATGAGCGCATCAATGACAGGACCACATGTGTATGTACGAACACTTCACCAATGATTCATTAAGTAAAAATGTTTAATACTTACCTATTATGCAAAATTCTCTAAAAAAAATCTGCGATCTAATTTTCATATGCATGTTTCTATTTATTGAAATTGTTAACACCATTTACATATTTCTTTCTGCATTCATTTGTATCATTAATTGTATTCTTATCTATCCCGCATTCATTAACATTTTTATTACCTGAGCATTGTTCCATGAGCCGTTAATACGGGGCTATTCACATTGTTCTCAACTCGCACGAGATGATGTCATGCTCATCATTCTTGGAAAATAGCTTTAAGTCATAATTTACTTCTTTTTTTCATTTATACAAACACGCTAGTTTTTGTACAGTAAATTCCACGCTTAATCAAATATTGACAATGTTGATGATATCAAATGAGGCCATTGCCTCCGACGCAGTAATCGTCAAAGCTAGAGGACAATGCTTAGCGGAAATTACAAAAATGGTCTACCACTAACGATGCAGAATAATAGCTTAGAATGTTTTCGTCTTTGTCATTACTTATTGAATTAGACTCGGAGGTTATACGGACTATAATAGTCTGCCATTACCGTCCGCACTGTCAGTAGGAAGAGCTCTTGAATGTATTGTATTCATTCTATTGAATAGATCGCTATATACCTATTAGGTATACAGGGTGTAAGGAAAAGTATCATTAACCTTTAAACCACATACTCTACCCAGCAAACTGAACAACTTTGACTATGGGAACAAACCAGTCAGGGCAAAAAAAAAAATTCAGCTGTTCCATACAGACACAGTTCCAGACAGCTGACTTTTTTTTTGTTCTGACAGATTTGCTCCAATACTAAAAGTTGTTCATTTTGATCGGTACAGTATGTGGTTTAAAGGTTAATGATACTTTTCCTTATACTCTGTATAGGTTTCACTGCTCTTTGAATTAATCATTAGCAAACTAGTTAATACTGGTAATTAGTCATTTGATAATATTTTACATTTAAATTTGTTGAATAGCGTAGAACGCACAGCTGAGGATATCATTCTAGAATGAACATATACGCATATTGATGTGTGTCACGGCAAAATCTCGTGCGTGTGTGGTTTCCAAGTGATTGTTCATAAATATTCAAAGGGCGCTCTTCTACATCAATACTTACTCGCCATTGGCCTGCAAAACTAGTTGAATACTAAATAATTGAATTGCTTTTGCAAGATCTGCATTCAAATTGCCTTCGTTATTAGTTTCCTGTGCCAAATCACAGTATAGGAAATTACGTATAAATTGATGTTCCTTTAATAGGCTACTGCAATAGCTGACAATTTTTTTTACAATGCTGACAGAATAACGAATTACTACCTAAACATTTTTATCTCTAACATACCAACAGCTATCAGCATTCTTTATCGTGTATACATATTTTATTACATTACTATTAATTCATTTGGTTTGACCTACTTGCTATTAGATAAGCGTTATCAATGCTTTATGAGTGATGTGTAGGTATAAGTAGTTGTGCAATTTGTTATCGTCGGTCTAGATAGAGATCGATGTTTATCGACGTCTTTTGTTCTAAATTGAGTAAACATTGATTATATTCAGACTTCAGTTGGATATTCTTTCGAGTATTTGCATTGATAATGACGCAAATCGCCTTTTGTGTAATTCTAGAACTATTTTATCGAACAACATAGAATCTGTTTGCTTTATGTTACATGTTCACATGTATTATATAATATATTTGCGTAACAACGTTTCATTTTCAATTATCATACCGACTTTTATAATATCGTCTTCAGTTATTACAACTTTAGTCACGGTTGCCAGTTTGCCACTATTATGTATATGTACATAACATTGTTAATTTATTGGCATCTGGAGATTCGTCTCGGTACAAATTGTCTTCATTATTAATCTTAACTAGTCATTTAAGGTCGAAACGTTTAATAATTTAATGCCAAGTAGAGTTATCAAGATAAACTACTCCGCTCGGTTGGTCAAGGTGACCTTGCTTGGCGGTTGGCGCCCAGTCACATTGCAGCTCTACGTCTCCCCATTCAATGTAAATTTCTGAGACCTTGCTCACAACTTGTTATTACCAAACGTATTTAGAATTTTATTAACGATTGTTGTTGATATGATGCTAATAATCGTATTTTATGCTTTAGATTATAGATAAAACAGGATCTATGCTTGAGAATCGATTGAATTGAAACCGCGATAATAATTTAACAATAGGTATTAGCTGTTACAAAGGAACATTTTTTTCTATGATAAACATGTCAGAGCTTTTTTATTTGTTATCTTATCACCTATCAATGTTGTAAAACTCCTGAATACAATCGAAAATTAATGTCCAAATAAATAATTTGGGACCACATTCCTTTCAAGTGCAATGCCGGCCACATGCTTTAAATAACAAAAGAAAGAAGGACACGTGCTGCACCCTCCGCCATTTTGCAATATAAATACCAAGATGGCGTCGGGCCGTTTGGTTGGCGAAAGTACTGGGTAATTATACGCGGCGGGAAGGCGAGCAGAACGCCAAGCAAGATCTATTGCCGACCGGTGCACGCGATTAGGGTTACCACTGGGTGTAAGTACTAGAATCCAAATCGATGACTCACTATCCTGATTTAACGTAACTAAAACTAACGCAAAAAAAAACTGACTCTTTTTCGCGTATACTTAGATCAATCTTGCTGTAGGTTTCTTTATCAGACATATAAAAGAGTTTTGGTCTTTAAAAATAGTTATATTTGGTTAGAGTAGTTTTGTATTCAGCAAAATAACATTGATGTGAAGCGTCAATTTTATCCGGTTTCTCTGGCTTGTGGCACTGGCAACCCTTCACGCGTTGCTTAGCTTGATTTATATCGTTCTCTGGTTTCCACTCGATTGTTCTCCACTTTATGTGCTTGAGTCGCGCGATTCAGTTATTGTTTCTGAACGGCCGGCCATTGGAATAGCGCGCGTGGGTTTACAAAGGCCTTTATGGATTTTACGATTCTCTTTGTAAAATTTCTGTTTGCTATTCAAGTTCACATCCTTTAATGGTTGTATGTTGTTCTAGGCCGAAATTAAATGATTCGTCCGCAAATTGTTATCTGTTATTTCACATTTAACATGCATTTAGGTTCATTCTGTGAATTTTATATTATTTATATATATATATAATATATGTAATTTAATCACTATCATCATTCTATATACCTCCTACTGCAGGCACAGGCCTACCATCAGCCATAATAATAAATAATATATTTATATTAAAATTATATTGATTAAAAAAAATTAGGTAACTTTATTTAAGTAATGATATGTGTTGTATTAGATTATGTTGCTTTGAATATAATTATGTAGTTAATAATATACTTACGCAAATTGGTCATATTCAGTCAACAACCTGAACGATAATCAATTTCTGTACCATGGTCTGTTTGTATTTTATCTATGCTATTTGCTTATTTACACGCACTATTCGTTGTTATTATTATTATAAATGTGTTTGAAAGAAAAACACGACGCTCGACGTTGTACCCCAGCGTGTACGAAAATGCTTGACAAAAATATCCCAAGACACATAAATAAATTAATTATGTATGTGTCTGTCTGGCCGAATAAAACATTCTTGTCACACGTGAATAATTTTTGTTGTCTTTGCAAACAACAAAATATTAGCATCACAATGTTTGATACTCATACGTGTTTGTGCTTTTACATAATATTCTCATTTCTTTTCGTCATTACTTACCTTCTTCTTCTTGATTTCCTGATCCGTGCCAATCATAGGAATACATAGTTATAAAGAAACTGGTTTCATATTAGTTATTTCGTATTAAAATTAGGTATACATTTAACATAAATAATATTATCGAATTTCCGTGTGGCTGTCGGCTAAGAATAGCACCATCCCATTTCCTCCCGTAGGTGTCGTAAAAGGCGACTAAGGGATCTACTGAAGGATGGGCAGCAGCATCCTCTGAGTACACACACTGATTCGATCCAACTGCGATCGCCAACCCGCCTGCCAAGCGTGGCGATTATGGCAAATCCCCTCATTTTGGGGGACGCTTATGTCCAGCAGTGGACGTTTAATGGCTGATATGATGATGATATGATGAATGTTATCGAATATCTCGAAGTGTAGAGAAATCAAGTCTTTAGTTTATCGTCGTAGTTGTGGAGAGACGCGATTCGTTTAAAACTCTTAAAATTAATTTGTAGTTTTTTTCCAAGAAACGTAATCATTTTCTGTCCTCTTACTGAAATTTTATTGCTTTAATTTGCTATTAATTTGTCAAATATGAATCTAAAAAATTGTAATCTACGCCATTCTATTAGTTTTATAAATAAATCGTTTAAAAACGACTACTTTATAGCCTTTAGCAGCTGCTTACAATTTATGACTCTAGCTATGCGATAATTGCTGGTGTGTGCTAATTTATTGAATAACGCAGCCGGCTGGTTCTTATCATTATTAAAATATCTGTACTGAAGACTAGATATCTGGGTGGGTCTGTCTTCTAGTAAATGGATCCCGCGACTCTTTCGCATCACTATTCGCAATGTAACATGATTGTGATGTGACCTCGTTCCAAACATTTTTTATTCATCCCACGACATACAGTTGCCGTGCTTTTTATTCGTCGTGCGAAGGAATCTGTCGACACGGTCTGTGCAATCGATTAAATGTTTTGCTCTGTTTTTTTATGACCAAATCAAACTGAATTTGTTTCTGTTGCAATCGGTTTCCTTCTTTGTTCGATTGTCCGTGAAGATTCGAGGCTGACCCGGAAAACGGGAATATTCAATTGTCTAGGCGTTGGTTATTCCAATTATATACTTAAGTTTGTTGTTTAAATTTATAGACGTGATTTGTTATGTGTATGTTGTGAGACTCGAGACATGTGCCGTGACATGCAACGTGGTCTACATGATTTGTAAACTTAGTTCCATTCATTTAATTACAATGGCGATAAGTATGTGCGTTGAACGGACGGACACGGCCGATAATTCTAACTAACGTTATCGTTTGTTCCGTAACCGGATTGATTGCGTTTCTATTGCTATTGTTATCTATCGCTTATTAATTGTTTGCGTGTGCTACTCCACTTTTTACAAACATTAAGCATTCCTTAGAATTATGATTTATGACCTATACTTACCTACTGCTTCTTACAGGCCGCGTAGCCTCTGTTGAACGTTTTTTATTTTTAAGTAATTTGGTTAATGACTACCTGCGTTAAATCTCTAAGGTCCGTTTATTTTAATGTTCGATAGTTTATGAAATATTAAACAGAATATCTAAGTTTACATAATGATTTGTTTTGTGTTTGACAGACAGAAATCTTTGAAGTGGTAGGTCAGTTAAAATGCCAACGCATTGTTTATTGCTGTCTAGATGTTTCAGTAGACGACATCGACCGGGGATCGTATGCCAACTCGTTTGACCTCATTCCCGAGACTAGCTCTGCGTAAACTCTCATATCGACTTTATGAAAACATAACTATTTTTAGACATCGTATCAAGCCAGAGCGCTCCAACTTGTTATTTGTTTATACATGAACATTTGGCAACTGCGGCGAAGTTTTCAGCGCTGTGTAATTTACGATAAGCCGCCGATGACAGGAACTCGCTTTCTTCTTTACACCTACTCATTATGTTATGACTTATGACATCACAACGATTGACGATATTTTTACAACTGCATTCCAACATGGGATTCCAATTACTTTTCTTGTAACAAGATATTTTCAATAAGACCGTTCCTCGACTCGAATCGTATTTAATTGTACATATAAATTGAATGGGTTCCGTCCGGTTGGCGCTCGGCTCCCAGACGCGTATTAGTGGACCGGTCCAACGACATCCGTCAACTTGCCTTTAGAATGTACATACCAAACGGGTTCGACTCAGCTTATCTCAATTAGAAAGCTGAAAGTTGCTGACAATAGTGACGTTTTGATCGATGGAGACAAATCCAATTGAATATTCCCAATTCCAATCCAGTGATTGACTACAAGATAAGCTAAATATGCAGATAAACCGAGGTGAATAACTTGGTAATCAAGTAGAAACTCTCTTGGCAACGGATAGGACATTTGCTATCTGTAGTATTTATCATTGGAAACATTTACTATCCTTAATAAATTATGTTCTTGGACAATTATTTAAACAATTTATAGTTGTTCAATTTCTATTTCATGTCCGACTCATTTAATCTACAGCTGTACTGGTTTTCTATTTATCTCTAAATCTGTTAGAGGAGATAAAACATGTTCATTCATTATCGCGCAGACGTTCACTATCTATCATGCTTCAAATACAGTAGTCGAGATCTGTAACTTCGAAGTTTAGATATGTCGACATCTAACGCTATTTTATTCATTTCTCATTACACAAATCTGTTCTACGTCGACGGTTCTGATCTTATCCACTTAATTCCAGTTAAATTGGTTCGCAAATCACCCGAAGGTATATCGGGCAACGCTCGCCGGCGTCGAGTCCTCATTTCTCACGTTAGACTGGTCGGTCCGCATGCCAATCAAGAAAGGCGCCCGCGGTACCTTTAAGGGAGAACGGCATGTGTTTTTGTGCTCCCATAAAATATGCGGTTGGCCATTAAACCACGAGGCGGATGAAATAATGAAGTCTTCGATTTGCTTCGTGTTTGGATACTTAAATCTTATCTAGAGAAGCTGTTTCTTCGGTTCGGTTACAGGTAGTACGCTTTCAACGAATATTCCTTTTTATTATCCTTTTTGTTTTTCTTCAGCTTCTACTTCGACGCGTCCGTATCTGTCCACGTTTCTCCCCTTCCAAAGAAATTAATTATTATTGGGTAAACTGTCCGGTTGATTGGTTTCCAACTGGATCTGCGGATTGTATTAGCCACAATCATTTACAGGCCAGTAATCATTCACAATTAGTCTCGCGAACGATAATTTGCGGCGTTATGATAAATTTATTTAATCCATCTTCTAGCGGCCACCTGCGCTCGAGTGGAAGGCTTAGTTACATCGATCCTGGCTGTTATGAAATACTCGTTGCTTTATTATTAATTCTTGTTGATAATAAACCTATCTGTAGTATCCTTTGTTTTATATTTTGCTAATGAAGTAGTAAAGGTAACCTCTATGTGCGTCGCTTTAATTAAGTGCTGTCTATACCATATTTCTTTGTCTCGTATGCTAGTGCTTCATGTGACTGCTGGTAGGTATCATATCAACAGGTTGTTTACTTATTCATTTTGTTCCTGATGCAGTGTTGACGCCATTATTTTCTAATTAATCCAACGATTAAAGTTACCTGATATTACTGACTGATAGTGATAATCGCTGAAAAAAGGCGTGGAACTCTCGAAGTGCTTCCGTGCATATGAAGCCGCCTTTGGATCCCAGCCTGGATCAGTTAAACTCGTAGCAATTAATTATTAGGAAATTATGTACGATTTATAACACAATTTTGGCTTTTCGGTGAAGAATTAAATCGTGAGGTAACCTACATTCTTTTTCGATATTTTATATTGTGCCCGCTGTCCATTATAAGTGGTGAGTGGTGACGCGACGGACCCCTTTTCCGTCACTTTGGAAAGAGTATGGGCACTGCTAATTAAATTTGAATATACTATTTTTTAGAATGACTGACTTTTTCTTCTTCTAATTATGTAATTATGTGAATTCTTCTAGTTAAGTCGACCAATCCGCTTTGGGCACGCTTGGTGGTCTGACGCCCATAGTAAAAATACAATGTTCATACCTCCATGTGTGTAGGCCTGTGCCTTGCATAGGGAAGTTTATAGGCTGATGATGATTGCGTCTCAACTAATAATAGAATAGGATCATAAATACATCTAAACCTATCATACACGGCATATTTTACAGCAATTGACAGGTGATTATGCTAAGTGGCAAGCGGCATACCATTAGTTGAATATACTATTGCATAAATAATAAACTGGTTCCTATAATGTCAGTGGAGTCAAGCTAACAGCTGTTGCTCAGTTTGTACCTACCACAAGAGTGCAATTTGCGGGTTTCCCTGTATTCAATGAATTTTGAAAAAATAAAAAACCAATGACTGCTGCTTACTAAATCCTTTTATCACAAAAACACGAAATAAAATGCATACAAAACGATATACGTTTATTTCTCACCTTTCATTCAACGTTTCTTACAAACCTTTAAAACTAACAACCCATAAAATTTAATTATCTTTTCTCAAAACATTAAAATTTGCATTTGCGTAAAGGCTGCTAGTAAGCGAAATGGAATCACAAATCCATTAGTCTGGCATGTTGCATATGCATATAACTTTACGGGTTAGTGAACTGGCATGCCAGCTGCATGTGGTTGCAGCCATGCGGGCCCAGGAACCCGATGTGGCACACCACCTGTCTGTGTCTGACTTACAGCCAGGCTATAATTACGGTCAGCGAGATATGTGACAGTTGAATGTTTTATAAAAGTAGGCAGAAAATAATTGATGTAGGAATGAGCGAAAAATTGCACCGACTCCAAGGAGGAATATCTGGGTAATAATTTATTATGATAGAAATATGTAATTGACAATTTTGATGAACAATCGCTCACTACAATGTAGTAATTTATGGAACATCCAAATCAAGAAAGAAAATGTTAATGTTTTCTAAAACGTAACTGCGTTATTATTTTGACAGAATCGATGCCTACTTTGACTATGCTAGAAAACCTGTAAGTTACACAGGGTGTTAGGGTAAACAGTTGCACTACTTTAAGGGCGTGATTGTACCCATGATACAGAACAACTTTCCCAAAGAAACCAATTGGAAATTCGCAAAAAGACAGCTTTCCATACTAAATGCAATCGGCTGATCGAACGTGTATTTTCTATATGTTTCATAGGGAAAGTTGTTCAGTATCATGGTTACAGTCACCCCTAAAAGTATTGCAACTGTTTACCCTAACAACCAGTAAGTAAACACAGGAGAGCAAAAACGGGATTGAATGGATATCTCTCCGTCCTATTGTTCAAAAGCTGTTTTGTTGATTGAACCTTATGATTCTTAAAAGTAAAAAGCTTAAAAGGCTGAGTTCATAAAAATTGATAAACGAAATAACGAGACGAAAATAAGGTCCTTACTTTGGCTCACACATATATTATGTATTGAACAATAAAACGATCCAATCCACAATACTTATACATAAGTGGGTACATAAATAGCCAACTAGTTTAAGTAAAAAAACTCAAAGTAATATAAATAACAAAAGTTGTTTATTTCACAAAAGTTATATAGCAAGCTCGGACTGGTTTTTGTGACCGGTCCGTATCTGCCATTCTTGGCAACTTCATAAATATTCACCGAGTAAATATTTGACCTTTGAATTTGATGAAAAGGTTTCTATTTTTGTTTGGCTGGGTTAGGTAAATGTTTTCACAGTGACATGTCTTTTCAAACATTCTTAGAAATAACATATTACTGATGTTGTATGTTTTTTGTTCCAGGTTCATCACCAGAACGTGAAACCAGCGAGATTAACAAAAAAGGTAAATCATTTTCACTTTATCATTCATACGTTTTTTTATGTTGATCATATCATACGATTATACGACATGGCGATTTTAAAACCAAATGAATTGATACTGTCGTCATTGTAACGCAACTGTTTTATGATTTACAATTTAAAAGTGTGTAAATATAATCTAAAGGTTACCGCAGACTTCAGGTCAAATCTTTTTTTTGGATTTAAAGCTTAGATTGTAATAATTATGTTTATATAATGTCTAACAAAATTAGGTGAAACTATTTTAAGGGGATGATCAGACCATCAAACTGAACAACTTTCTTTATGGGACCAATATCGAAATCGCAAAAAACAATCTGCTGTCCCATACATTTAGGTCGAGTAGGTTTGTATGGAACAGCTGTTTTTTTTCGCGATTTCGATATTGGTCCCATAAAGAAAGTTGTTCAGTTTGATGGTCTGATCATCCCCTTAAAATAGTTTCACCTGATTTTGTTAGACCTTATATTTGAATATACAACGTTTGCATGGGTATGTCAATAGTTAAGCATTGATTGTAATTTAATTATGTACACTACTTTGTTCAACGATTTATTTATTCTATTCATACCTACTATGGAAATTTTGTGCATTTAAATTGTTTGTTATCTATATTTCTGTTTCTTACGCCTACGCTACATTCATAAAATATTTCTCATTTCTGGGTTCCTTGTACCTAGGTTTAAATATTATTTCTCATTTTAGTTTTTTCTTTAGTTCTACTTTTACAAAAGTATTGAATATTTGTATTGAAAAACAGAGATCGCCATCCTTAATCTTAAATTCAAAATTTTACCTCTGTTTGTCAAGCTCTCATCTGCGTATGTATGACCACTAGCCATACATTATACCATTTAAATCCTGAGGTCACATCAAACAGCAAAAACATTTGTTATTATCATTTCCCGATCTAAATTTCAAGTGGGCATCCAAGTAACGGGGTCATGTCGTTTTCTATAGATGATTCTACATAATTCTTTATTCGTGCGTTGTTTTCAGTTGTAAATACGTTTATATTAAAATATACTGTGCAACGGTGCGTCTCTAATTGTTATTTATGTTATTCTTCTGTCATTGTCCATGCTTCGATCATTAGAATGAAAGTCGTATGTGTGTTTTCGACGTGTTCTGCTAGGTACTTTAGGTTTTAACACTCGGCTCTGTTTTGTTTTAATTTGTCGTCGCATGTTTTGAGTGAGTAGAAACAACACGTTCGTCCGCGTCCGCCCTTCGGTTTTAAAGTCCGCCACACACGAGGTGCCTGCCACCCTCACTGTTATAGCTTTATTTTCTTTTCCCCACGTTCTCCGCGCCATTTTAAGCTTCTACGTAATAAAGTACACACAGGGTCACTCGAGACCGAGCTCTACTTCTGTTTGTTCTGTTTTAAACCCTGCTTTTATAGGTTCTTGCTCAAAAGCCTTATATTACATTATTTCATCTACCATAGAGTAATATGGACCTTAAATATAATGAAGAGTGTTACACGACTATAGAAGTCATTTATTACCCCTAGCGATCTTAGCAAAATGTTGAAATTATCAGAAATACTGGCGTCACATATTTATTAAAAGATAATTTGTATTTTGATGGTGTTTTTGTTAACAAAATCGCATGACTGATTCAGACGCCGCTTTAGTTCTTCGAATCCATAATATTAGCTACAACTAATCTGCGTTATAAATAACTTAAAAGAAAAAAAAGGAAATCGTTACCGAACCAGTAACGTGGTTATGTGTGCGTCATCTCGATACTCATGTAGATGTATCATTAAATGAATATTCATGGCGTGAAACGCCCCAAAACCATTAATGCCAGTGCCGAGAACCGGTCTCTCGATATTTTTTTGTCGGTGTTGTTTAACTTGGGATCGTGCTTCGAAGCGATTACCGACTGTTATGGCCGCCAGGGTACGATATAATGTGTATTTATAAACACCTGCTTGTGCGTGAGCGTAGGCGCACTCACTCAACGGATATGATTAATTCACAACTACTACTTTATTCGTCCAAGCACGTTCGTCGATATCAATGCGCGATTATGTTTAATGAAGCCGAACTATATCGCCGGATATTTCTGTTACATTATAACCATGAATAAAGGAGATAGTGCGTTATTAGTAAAATGAAAGGTTAATGGATATCGTCGATTAACTAAATCCGTAATATCAGTCACTGTTAACGATTTATAGTTAGTTAGGTTAGGCTTGTATTATTCTTTTCGATAACTTATACAGGGTGAAATTGATATTATTAGCATCCTTTTAAACTAAGAGTCTACCCATCAAACTGAATAAATTTTACTATGGGAGCAAACCGATCGGAGCAACAAAAAAATCTGCTGTTCCATACGAAACTTCAGTGCCTACTTGACTCAAATGTATGCAACAGCAGATTTTTTTGTTGCTCCGATCGGTTTGCTCCCATAGTAAAATTTATTCAGTTTGATGGGTAGACTCTTAGTTTAAAAGGATGCTAATGATATCAATTTCACACTGTATATAGTGATAAATATAAGGTCTAACAAAATTGGGTGAAACTATTTTAAGTGGATAATCAGACCATCAAACTGAACAACTTTCTCTATGGGACCAACATCGAAATCGCGAAAAAAAATCAGCTGTTCCATACAAACCTACTCGACCCAAATGTTTGGGTCAGCAAATTTTTTTCGCGGTTTCAATATTGGTCCCATAGAAAAAGTTGTTCAGTTTGATGGTTTGATCAACCCCTTAAAATAGTTTCACCTGATTTTGTTAGAACTTATATTATGTATAGCTAGAGAACTTTCTGTTGCAACAATAAACATTGACATTGACGTGCGAGATTATTGGCGCGTACACTTATTGACAATACAAAGGAATTCTCGAACAATAGGAACGTATAATGACGGAGGTCAAACGAACAAGTCAGACCAGTATTTCGTGTCTTACCGTGTATGTCTGCTGACAAGAAAGTCTCCGGTGAAAGTACGAAGCCGTGTCTAATTCGCTCGGCCGATAATATTAAATGCGTTTCGTAACATGCCTCGTAAACTCGTAACGAAACTGGTTCTCCCCGTCTCAGTTTACACGATAATCTTTTTACTATTACGATAGTAAAATGGAGTGGTTCAGAACTTTGAATAATAAAGATGAGGGTAATTTAACTAGAGAATTGTGAGGATAAACCAGTCTGTGAACGTTGCCCTTACGAAGGTCCGGGTAGACCATTTATTTATTGAATAGATTGTAGCCACCTCTCCTTTGAGCGCCAATGTTTTTTTAATGCTATTTTGACTGGTAATCTTATCTATCCAGATAGACTAAGAGATAAGTGTACTTTTTGCAGCTACAAGGCTGATTCAGTGTTTATGAGGTGTAGAGCATATCTGTGATGGGGATGAACTAGGTCTGCCTGTATAACTTCAGTCGGTTTAGGAGTTACAGACGTTTAAAGGTCAGTAAAAAATTAACGATCAGCTGCAAGGCTGATCGTTAATTGGTTCAAAGGTCCGACCTTCGAACGGCTTTATCTCCTAAACTGACTGGCAGTTTATGTCAGTTTTTGTACTTTTTACATAGCTACAGTGCACACTACAATAATATGATACGAGCTGATCGTTAATTTTTTACTGACCTTTAAACGTCTGGAACTTAAACTGACTGAAGTTATACAGGCAGACCTAGTTCATCCCCATCACAGAGATGCTCTACACCTCATAAACACTGAATCAGCCTTGCAGCTGATGGTTGCAATAAGTACACTTATCTCTTAGTTTATGAGGATAACCCTTCTTTTTCGCCGAAGTAAAGGACACGGCCCTTAAGAAGATAAATATTAAATGTCAGATTACATTTCTGTTTGAAGTGTCTGCGAAAGACTGCAAAGAATTATGTCTTACTCATTTATAACGGCATCAAACAGTCGTGACTTATCGTTTTTCTTGTAAGAAATTACTTAATTACGTAACATTAACTCGATTGCTAGTCTTGGCGTTAACATTAATCTCTATCTCTACATAATGCAAGACTAAGTAATGAGCGACTGCATCCGTCTGTTTGTTCGAGCTAATTATGAGATTATATCCTCATGGAATTCTACAGTTTTCCCTATTCAATGACTCAAATCATTTTGCGAAGATATGTTAAGAATTAAAACATTAATCATTATGATAAAAAAATCTTTTCTTTTTAATATCTCTCATTTATTCTTTTCCTTCTCTTTTTTCATTTTCCTTTGCCTCATTTTTAAGATTACATTCAGAAAATATTTGTAATGTTTGCGCTACGAAAAAGAAGGGAAGCAGATGAAACCAGTAGCTAATAAACTAGCTATTTATAATAATGTAAAAACACCAAGTCTCTATAAAGAAGCGTCCCGTTATAATTGCCGGTAGCAGTAGCAATAACTCCCGCGCACAGAGCATCGTGCTCAGCGCTGCAGTTGCACTAAGGTCCACTGCTTCATTGCATTGGGTGCATTAACGAACCCGCATCGATAGGGTTCATCGAACTCATACCTGATCTATACTTTTGCCATTTACTAATAAGCTTGCTAGTTTTGTACTATTTTTACTAAACATATTTTTGATATGAAGGTTAAAATGGTATTTAAAATTTTAATGATGCTGGTATAAAACCTGATTTGAATAATTCTACACATTCATGTTAAACATATAGCAAGCTAGTATTTAGTGCTTATGGCATGTTGGTTGGCTAATGCTCGAGTTTCACATACAGGCCCTCAACCGGTTCCGAGGTACATATAACATGCAATTTTGCTCGACTTTCTACCAGACGATGCCGGCTGCCTTCGCATGTCTGCTGCCATATAATTATGGCATGTCAAATATATACTTTATGCTGGTACTTGTTTGTGTATTCAGATGGTAGAAATAGCTACAGTATTCTTTGAATTGAACATGACTCAACTCTGACACTGTTGCAATGCTGGTTAGGTATATGTACATTTTCTTTTTCTGACAATTTCATTCACTCACATTAAAACTGAAGCAACATATAGAACTACGTAGTATCTATGTTTGTTTGAATAAACCATCTGTTTCAACGTTGTAAAGATAACGTTTCGGTTCCATTACGATTACAATATTAAGATGATTAACATGAATAGAAGAGACAAAAGAACAAAGTGAATGATACTGAGCATGTGGCTGACTGAATAATGATTGTATGGTAATACTTTGTGATGTGCCTCGACTCGAATCATATATTTAAACGAGCGACACAAGGGGAAACGTGAACTCAATATTATTGACACTTCAGTGCTTTGTACGTAAAGTAAAATTATGCAGGATTACTTGAAACAATAACAGACGTACATACTCTACTGTATCAACAGGCAAATTGTAAATCATAAATCTGCGTTTAAAGCCAGACCACAAAATATCATGTGGTTACTTTGTAGGTATCATACACTGGTATTCACTACGCATTTTCGCTGTAGATATTACAGTCGTAATTGGAATAACCTTTTGTATGAGAATGCAAGTGACCTTTAAATTAATCCTGGTCTGTCCTAATTATCAGTAGATTATTCCGAACTGCACACTGGTTATATTTGAGCTTTATCGCTCGCACCTTAGTTCACTTCACGGTCGTTCATACTGTGTAGTGGTCTGAGACACCTGCCTACCGGTCGGTCTGGTTTCATACGATATCTACCGTCTAGTGTCTTGTAGTTATGAAACATAATTTATCTCCGGCATGATTTTATTTTGCCGCTTACGTAATAATTGCTAAGATTGATGGCACCGTTCTACTCAACGCTTGTCCGTCTACGCCCCCTCATAATAAGAACCTATTTAATTTTGTTTTGTTTAGCTTTTTTGATGATGTAATCTAACTGTATGGTGTGATTACTAACTGTGGACTTCTTCCCTGATTACTTGCCTTCAAAAGAGATATAACAATGTCATTTAATAACAAATTTAGTTTTTTTTTTGTTAATTTGTGGCGATGTTTTTGATTTGATTGCTATTTCCAATACAACGGCAACGTCGCCAACATTTCATTACACTGAGTTCATATTTTGCAAGTTACACAAAGGGGAATGATTGACGTTATTTTTATCCAGTCCCATTCAGACAGATGTGTTATTTTCCAATAGCCTACCCTCTTTTGCGACAAAATAGATATTTAAGTCGAAGGAATGAAAAAAAATGGAATATGCACAACCCCATTCTAGCAAATTTCTATAAGAACTAAGCTATACTGGACGGTGTCAGACTCGCCGAATATCTGACCAATGAAATATAGAAATATAAAAGTAAAATAATTGACACGAAAAGAAGAAGAACTCGGTGACATATTTGATCTGACACGACCTGATCCACGACTATAACGTTCGTGATCTTGGAAGTACAGTCGTGATGTAAAAGAATGAGCCATCTATCTATTTTGATGGCTCCGCATCAGGTTCGGCGTGTCGATAAAATCGAATCGAGTGGTTCTCCAAGATGGCCGTGGTCGGTCCAGTGCACCGTCACGATTCGTGCGTCTGAGTGTAGGCGGCTACTTTCTCCTAACGGTACTCCCTTCCCCCCTTCCTCCTCTGTTACCGTCGCCGTCTGCGCTGACGCCGATTAAGATTACGACATCTATTTTGTATTTTAATATCTGCGGAATCACGATGATGACATCCTTTGTTAACAAATATATTCGTCAATATTTACTATAACTGTACCTTTGACACTGGTTGATGAATAAGCATTCAATTAGTTGATTATAAAGATCTCCTTAGAATCATGAGAATTCTTCTTTAGACATGGCATAATTTCATAATTCCTCAAAGTTTTAAAAGGTCCATTGCACGGACAAATGAAGTATGTGGTCTTCATTATTCATTATTACTGAGAGACGATAATACACGAAGTACGTTAAAGTTTAATGGTGCAGTAACATTTAGGCAATTTAGGGCCTGTTTCACCACTTCTGCATTAGTAGCATGCCACCGTGATACAGCGCTATCACACCTTCACTCCTTTTCCGATTTGCGCGCGAACGAACGAGATAAAAGACGTGATGCAGCCGTATCACGTGTAGCATGCTATGGCTTCTGGATGAGTTTGATATATTTCGTATAAAAGACATGTCAAACCAGCAGTCAGATAAGCTATTAAGAACCCAGTCCACAGTAACAGACTGTCTAAAATACATTAACAAATATTTCTTCCGCATAAACATGACTTGAGTATTTAGCAAATGCATTCTATAAATTATAATAGTTATAGAATGCTTAAGGCACGTTTATAGTTCGCTGCGGACGAGTTCGCCTCGCCCCGGGGGACTCACGAGTCAAGGGTCACGATCTTTGCCTCTCAGTCTCTACCGGTATACGAGATGTAATGCCAGCTTTACCTAAGATATTGTATACATAGATGATTTACTTACTGTACAGGTGCTGCTTGCTTCATGTAACACGATGCCAGATAAAATGTCGGACTTTATAATAGCCTTATATACAGAGAATTATTTGCTTGGCTCAGTCAATGAACAGAGGCATGTCAAAAGTATTAAGGCCGTCCGTCTTATCTGCTCCGACTAAAGCCACGTTTTGTTCGCTAATCCATCATGATTTATATTTATAATGGATGGCGCTTTCAGATTCTACATCGCTTTACAAACTCATCAAATTGCTACCTACTTATTATTACACGTCAGTGTAATTAGTTGAATGACTTAGAACCTGGCCCTGTACGATCGCCACTGTTTCGGTCCGCACTTCATAAGTTCGAAGGTGCGGGCCCAGTTCTAATTGTCGAATGTCAGCATAAATGTTTGTTAACAGAACAGAAGCGTTAAAGTTAAAGAGTGCCACTTTTCGAGTCCTAGAAAGTGTTTGGCATCAATCCAAATAACGTCCGTCTTCCGAGAACTGCATCGATTCGTAATCTACTGAAGCCATTCCGCGCCAACTTCTTAATTACGCGTCTCGTTGATTCGCTAGACTTACGTCATCTGGGTGATGTGATGAGTGAGGAACACTTGCGAGCAGGTTCTATTAGTTACAAATAAATGTGATGCTGAGATTAGAAATGTTGGGTTCGAATGTTACAAATGTATTGATTTCCTTTCTAATGAAAAGTACATTGTCCGTTTAAAAGCTCGGGGTACAAAGCGTGAAGACAACAAAAAGCTACTGCACAAAAAGTTTCCATATCGGTGCGGTTGCGCGCACGACTTGCATTATTCTACTGTATGGAACGGAACGCACATGTGCGGCAGATGTTTGGGGTTCTTTTTTCAAATGTATTATTACGTCCTCCACCCGCACCCCTAGTCACCCCATCTATGCAGTCACTGACCTCTTTTTGTCGATATTAGGATACGTATTGATTTCTGACTTAACCTGTTCGTTTGCCTTTTCTAATGCACTATTTATAAACTGGTCTCACTTAAATTGAACGTTCCTTTGATATTGCAACAAGTGCGAGTTTAATTATGAAGTAGTTTCAATTAGAGTATATATCTGTTTGAACTTGGAACAGCTAAAGCGACACGCTCAGTGATTTATAAGTACAGAAGTCGATATAAATAGAACTTTGCGTGTGTTAACACGTGTTTCGCTCCGTGGTGCTTCTTATGGGAGGGTTGACCCGACTCAGCTAAATGACAGGTCCCAAGGTTATTATTATTACCGGGCCAAACAGCTGTAGGTTATTACATTTTCTTTACGTTACTTTTAATTACTGTATTCACAATTTAAATTAATCTTAAGTCCTTAAGGTGGTTTCAGTTCATACAAAAGTTTGACGTACAATACGCGTAGACGGAATTAATAAAAGTAATATTTTATATATGGAAAAATAGTTTGAAAATCTAGTTGCCGCGTCACAAATAACATTTGCAATATAAAGCTTTTAATATTTTGTATGAAAATTTTCAATGTTTTATATCTTCGTAATTATTTTATAAATTGGAAATGTTATTTGTGACGCGGCATCCAGATTTTGTAACTATTTTTCCATATATACAAAGTTACTTATATTATTACCGTCTACGCGTATTGTGGGTCAAAGTTTTGTATAAAATTGACGACCACCTTAATAAGTATGTATTGATATATCCAGTTTTGATTAATTTTCGCCGTCTATTTTGTATCGCCTACACCGCACATCGTTATTAAGAATCCCTATAAAACAAAAGACTAACTTACCAAGTTCAACGTTCTAGAATTGTTAAGTGGAGCTATCAAGACTATTCAATCGCAAAATATTTTGCTTGCGGCAAAAATGGCAAAATATTTACGAGATTCGATACTTTTTGTTTCACTTCTATAAATAGATGTGCTTTGTACAAACTAATTTCGACTCAGACGTGTTCATTTACTCGTCATATTTGCTTGGCTGAGTAGTTTGTAGTTATTCTCATATTATTTTGACCAAATCGTGCGTTCCCCTTGAAACGTGTTTGCCAAAGAAGTGAAGGAACTAGTAAAACATGTATCGTGGTTTGTGGTACCTATTGATTAACATTTTTTGCTCGTGATCGTTTTGTTACTTCGCTAGCTAGAGTGCCTCGCCTCGAGGTAGTCACTATTCTTTTTGTTTTTATTTAAGATCTAGATTATCATTACCTATGTTTTTGTTTATGTGTATTTTAAATTTCGTTAACTAGTCAGGCCTTACCTATATACTTGCCAATTTGCCACTATCACGAAAAGTAACAGTAGTTAGTAGGATAAAACCACTAAGTTTGCCAGCCATACTTGGTGGGAAACTGGAACATATGTTTTTCTAACCTCTCATGGTTTTGCTAAATCCAATTTCCTTTTTTCACAAATGAAATTAATAATTAAAAAAACAGTTTTTGGTCCATGTTATTAATTGGAATTAGTCGGATACTAAGAAGTCGTTCAACGGAATATTACAATGAGAATTTTATTAACAAGAACGACATTCCGAGAACCTGTTAAGATCGACCCATGCCGCGGATACCTCAAAGGGACTAGCCCTGCCCAGGTAGAAGGGAAAACTTCCATGTTTTTGCCTTTTCATCCTCATACGATATCGTATAATTTATTCCTTTCTTTCGCTGTAAATACCTGTGCGTTGTCTGGCTTACCCGAGGTATTTTATTTAGACCCTCCCACGAATATAGTCATGTACTAAAACCGGTTATATCGATACCGTAGTTCCCGTCTCTCTCGATATCTTCCACTGCGATGAACTGGAGTGTATCGGGGGCCGGTTCATCATTTATTTATCTATACTTGTTGACTTTCAAAGGTGTGCTTAGCTCCGAGGCTGCAATAGGAATCGTGGTGGGATTAGCCTTGGTATAGATTTATATTGATTGTAACAGATTATATGGTTTCATATGTTTCGTCGAGCATATTTTGTACATTACCATAATGGCTATAATAATATCTATATCTATACACATAGAACAGTGCCATGACTGACTGACAGACAGCGTAGGTATAGCCTAAATCACTGATGATGAAACATAAAGGAATAATTCTACAGAAGGTGTAGAGGAGCACTATTTTGGATTTTGCGAAAATCAAGTCCTATGGAGGTGAAATCTTTTCAGGCAAAAGCTAGTTGTTAATAATTGCTAAACAAAATTAAGTTGAAATCAGTCTAAAATTTAGTAAATATTGCTCAGGAAATGAAACACAAATCGTTTCGGAATGCAGAATGGATGTAAACAATGTGAGCGAAACTCACCCAAACATAATATTAATTGTTAAACAGACTGTGAGATTGTTTACTCAGCGTAACTGAAACTGTGCTAAGAGAATGGCATCGAAATGTGTTTAAGGTAGCTAGAGATCGAGCCAATCTCTTTTGGCACAGTGTTTACAAAATCTCGTGGAATTGAATCGAGTGTGCGCTAGTATTTGTAAACAGGCCGGCACGGTGAGCGTGGCTCCTAAAATACTTCAAGCAGGAATTGAACCCACGCCAACTGGTGTGCGTCTGCGTAGACGGCGACTCGCGCTACCCTCGTAAACTTTTCACTATACGACACATCTCATTTTATTCTCGTTCAACTGTCTTTTATGTTCGTTTAATTTATAACCCGCCACCGCCCGCCGCCGTAGCAAGACAGCACGGGCAGAGGTGGTGGACGCGCTCGAAATTTTATCGCAAAATATATTTACTGACTTTACAATTCACATAATTATTATGACGCATGTCGTATTGTAATGGATATATTGAAACTTAATTATTGAGTTTATTATCTAAAGTTAACACCAGCCTGTTTTGAAGGAGTAATTATAATAATAGCTGTCGACATTCTCACCGATCCCCACTACCCAATAGTCCGCGTAGTCCCAGCAACACCCGTTGCCGAGGTCCGTACCCCTTAGGGGTGCCCCTTAGGCAGGTTGCTTAAGTTCAATCATTGGTTCGGTAGACCTACCAGGGCGCTTCGCCGTCACTGGCAGCAGGGTTGGATTTAAGGACGTTGAAAAAGATAGCACAAAAAATTGAAAAGGAGAGTATTTAAAAAAAAATTTTTAGTACACTTTATAATTATTTTTAATTTAACATAATAGTCGTTAAAATTAACACCATTCAAGGGAAAATTTACTCCTCTTCTACTTAGTTTATCAGTTCTTGAATATTACTATTGGTTCTATCTTCATCTTTGGCATTTAGCCAAAGATTCAGAGACGATTTTTAAATCATAGTTAGAACTAAGTAGGGTCAAAAATGTATGGATTTCGTAAAAATTGTCTTTGAATCTCGGCCTCTCATCAACATATCCTGAGTAGGAATCAAATCAGTACAGTTACCACTTTTCTGAATCGGAATTCGGATACACGCACGGTCGAAATATATGACGTAAAACTAAGCATTCGGGAGTAAACTTGAAATTATAGTATTTTAGCGTACTATCCTTAGATGTGGATAGTATATAGTACAAGGGCGAAATTATAGTATAAATACTATAATTATAGTACAAAATCCAACCCTGGTCACTGGTGTGGTCCCCCCCATAGTCCGCAGTAATGAGCAGTCGATGCTCCCTGAGTAATGCTGTATTGGTCAATTCGAAAAAAAATAGATGTTGACATATTCTCGAATGCCACCAATTTGATTTGAATATTTCCTAATGTACAATTTACCGGTTTTCGAAAAAACAAGCAAATGAGTAAACCCGTTCGGTATTTATAATCTGAGTTATTTGCGAACTAAGCAGTGGTCGTCTGCATTCTATTAACCTCGTCGACATCGTATGACTTTGTCGACAATAGCCAATAAACTCCGTGATTGACTGCGCAATGTTATTTGCCTTCTATTTGCACATCTGCCAGTTAGATACGTAATAACCTCCAACGTTTGCTAACATCCTTATTGTTTTCATGATAAATATTGAATTTGAACTTTAATGCTACTTATATTTAATCGTATTTGAAAAGGAAACTGTAAAATATATTTTACATGCGTCATGTAAAGTTACGAGTCGTGGTTTGATTATTTTCATTAAAATCTTGTCAAGAATGCCATCTGCCATAAACGTATGTAAATTGTTGTTTCCGATGTGTAATGTCAGACAGCAACTATAAATAACATAATAGCCTTTACAATACAATATCGTATGGTATTATTTTCCCTATTCTTGCTAGCTCACCTTCAAGTGCCCTTCAAAATTTAATGCTTTAAACACAAGAGCCGCTCTACCTGCTGTTTTATTTATTGCAATATTGTATTTAATTATCTCTTATAGAAGATGTTATCTACAAGCAGGTAATGGTTTTTGTAACGTGAATAATCTCTGTAATCTTCGATGAATCAAAAAGCTTTATGAGTCGATCGATGCGTTGAAATACTTGAAATGTTGCTCCAACCAATAAATTAACTTTAGTGAACGTGTATACAGTTAGCAATTTGTAATGTCGGTGTACGCGGATCAGCCCAGTCATTTAATTGAGTTTTGTTAGGAGAGGTGGAAAATCCATTGTGTCTGGATTTTATGTCCGTTTTTGATCCCAAACAACTCAATTATTAATTGGACTTTAAACTGTAACCGGCACCATTTAGTGACAAAAATACTATCTGAAAACATATTTAAAAAAAATCGCTACGCAACATAGAAATCAAAATTGTGAGTCCCAGAAGGCTTTTCAATTAATAATATTAATACCAATGCACTCTCAATAACATAGGCATTGAAATTTAAAAAATGAGGTTTTTATTAGAAAATACCACAGATCACAAAAACTAAAGGGATAATACGAATGTATTTTTCAAAACCTTAAAAAAAAAAATTACCATCAGATTTTTTATAACTAGATAATTTGGAACTGTTGCTGGCGGGATTTTTTTAAATTTTGAAAATATATTATTTATTAATTAGTCCCGGCTCAAACCGTAAACTGACTAGGCTGGATGTAAGGAGTACAACAGCAGCGTCTGCGCAGTATGCTCAACAGCTCAGCTTTATTTGCCCGCCGCGCCGCACCGGGTGACCTATTTTAATCCCTACATTATTTTGATCTGATGCAGCGTACTTCAATATTATTAGTTGACGGACGATAGAATTTGTTTCGTTTCAAATATGTTATTTAGGCCATGAGTGTGTTCTCGCTACGCAGCCTGCTTTCGTCAATCGTCTGTGATTGCATTATGGCATCCACAAAAACGAAACTAGTATTTGCTTGAAAGCAATTAGATAGGCACAAAGTTGGTTGAAAAAATAATGTTATAAACGTAAATATTGTTGCTTTTCGGCATAGAATATAGTTCTACATATTTTCGGTTTAAAAGATAAAACTAGTTTATTAAAACCTCATGTTGTATTTGTACCAATGTCATTGTTTGTACCTACTTCTTCGACATTTGTGCAAAGAGTATTGGTTTGTATTTGCTGCTGCCTGCCGCCGCCGCGGTTCTCAGACTTTACTGCAAGGTTTTATAAACAAAAACGAGTCGAGTGGGTCTAAAATTAATGAAAAGCATTGCTAATGCATTGTTTCTGCGCGGTGTCGTGTAACCGGTTCGTGGTTCGTCACGCGTGTCGGCTTCGAGGAAACCAACAGTTGTTTCCATCGGCATTCTTCGCACGCCCGCCATCTTACCGTCGCCCACAATGACACTGAGCTGAGCACTGGGAACTGGCGTGAGTCGACGCAAGCCGCAAATATTCCATCTCCATTCTATTGAGCATGCTTTCCTCTCAGCAGACTTGCGCTGTTGCCAAGCGCACAAAGTTAAACAGACTAATTGCCGCCGCCACCATCATTAGGTACCCAAATCGTAACTTAACGATCAATTTATTTTATTTCTTCATCAATAACGCGACCAGTCAAAGCGGATACGTCTTCAAGGTTCCAGCCCAGAGCATCTGTACCGTATCACCGCGCACAAATTATTTATTTGTACAACAACGGATGCGAGCCTATTTACGTCCGAGAGCAACCCGAAAGAAGGTTATTCGCTCTTCGCGTTTACACAATCGACCGACGTATACAAAGAAAGAGTTAAACGAACGCTGTGGACATTAATCAACGTTGTCGGTAACCGTAACCGTCTCCGGGGGGATTAGCCGGCGAGATATTCTATTCTCCGGTCGTAATTAATAGCTTTTGGCAAGTGAGCCTCGGCTCGCTGTCGGCCACGAATACTCTAGTTGCAGTTGCGTAATTACATAATTAATACACGCGATATAAAAACAATGTGGGTCTATAGGAAACGTTCGTTGCAATGCATGTAACTGTACACTGAATGCGCATACATAATAGACGAGACGACCCACGCTCGTGTAAACCGGGCCAACGGCCTTTTGACGAGCTAGTATAGGTGTCGACTCGGGATAGGCGTCACTTGATATTCGGAGATGAACGAGCCATGCCCAACGCAACGCCGACATAACAACCTGAATAATAAAGCGTTCTAGTCGCAGGCGTGGGCTGTCGAATTATGTTCAAGGTACCTATTGAGGCAGTCCGTCATTATGTTTCGTACACGAACTCAGCACAAAGCGCCTCGGAGGTACTGTAGCCTACGAGTCAAGAACCTCGCCATTTAATTAGGAATGAGTTATGAACGCCCACGGCCTCTGAGCCAATGACTTTTGGCTTTTGATTCATTTACATGCACTTACGCAGATTGTCGTTATTTAGAGAAATTTCGCAATATGAATATGAAGGTTAAAAGCAATCTCAGTTGCAGAAACGCTCATTAATGTTGATTCTCCATTAAATCTCTTGCTGTCACTTTTTTTCATAATGTCGAAGTAAAAGCTAGCAAGAGATTTAATGGAGGATTAACTCTAATGAGCATTTCTGCATCTGAGTGTTAATGTCATAATAATAAACATAAACTGGGCCTTGTTTCTTCTTATTTATCCTTAACCTAACATCATATATGAATATGTATCAGCAACGATAGCTAGGCAGTGAGCTGTATAGTCAATTTACTTCTACGTATTAAACACACGAGTCGATAACATAATCGAATGTGGAATATGAAAGCAATCCGGTCGATTTCCCGTCGACTTTCAATTCTGAACGGTATTGTAACGATTTTATCTCGATCCGATTGGTCGGTTACACTCTGATTAAACCAGTTAATACCAGTTTCAGTTAAGATGCCTACGGGTATCTTGGTTGTATCACATTATCGTTAATTATGGCCCCTAATCTTTGACTATTTATTATAAGGACTAGCCTTGCGGTAGCATTTCCCCTCTGCTACGGTATAAGATCAATTAATCATGTGCATTGACATTCAATTCTTGGATAAGTTCTATGTCAAGATTGACAGTCGAAGCTACAAAAACGTAGAAAAAAATTGTAACCAGTATTGGCGTCTAAACCCTATCCATATACACGCACACAGACATAATTAGTATGGCGCCTCACGCACACCAACCTAAGAAAGTTGGCCCCTTTTGTTTTATACGGTAGAAGCATGAGGCTCTTTCTAGACATACTTTTTTTAAGATTAAATTTTATGCCTTATCACTAAATGAAACAGCCTAATATTGCGAAACAATAATTTCGAACTTAGATCGTTTGGGGTTCACGCGTGACTACTTTTCATGATTTTTAACGTTTAAAATTAGAATCTAAAGTTATAGGAATAAAATCAAAAGTTGCGGATTCCATGTTACCCCGCCCCCCGCAAAAAGTGGCAGAAATGTTTGTTAGTAGAATTACACGCGAGGCTAGTCCCTATATAAAGTAGTCAAAGCCCCTAATGTACTACCTACCGGGACTTGTTAAATAACTATAAACTTAATTTACTTATTGATTACACAGGTTTTATTCTCACGCTATTCAAAATATCTTGTCTCGTATAATATATGGCTGATAACCAGGTACTTGTTTTGAGAGACCTCGATTTCTTTTCCTGTTTTTTTAATGTGGTGAATATAATTCTGCTAATGTAATTGAAATAACAATATGTAATAATAACAGTACCGGTTTTACTGATATTGGTTTTCCTTGTAGTCTCAAGTTAAATAAGTATTGCACGTAATTTAATTTTGTTTCTATTTAAAGTTTAATCAAGCTTACAGCCGACATTCTTTAGCATTGTAAAATAAAAATAATTGCACGAAACCGAAACATGTTTTTAAAATTATAAGTACCTATGTTTTAAATTACAGGATGTTAGGGTGACCAGTTGAATTACTTTATGGGGTGATTCCATGATACTGATCAACTTTCCCTAAGAAACCTATAGGAAATTACTAAAAAAAAACGCCTTATCATACTAAATCTACTCAGCATCAGCAGATCGGACGTTTGTGTGAAAAGTATGTTTTTCAGCATTGGTAAAGTTGTTCAGTATCATGAGTACAATCACCAATTTTAGTAATGCAACTGTCTGCCCTAACATCCTGTATACGATAAATTTATAACGCGGTCACCACCCTTTATACAGGGTCTTTCTTAATAGCTGACTGCTTTTTAAGAGGATATGTGAAAAAAATAGGATTCTTCAAAGCGTCATATATCATGAACTACTAACAGTAGGAGTATGATTTGCGGATATGTGTAAATTGAACCTATAATTGAAGTTTTGATTAGAGCCAAAACACGATTAAGACACTTTTTCTCGCTAGAAAAACAAGCCAAAGTAGCCTCCGTCTTTATCGATAAACGCTTGGAACTGCTAAACGGTACATAATAGAAACACGGGCCTTGATTTTAAAAAAAGATATTGGTATTTTATAAAGTTTGATTAGAGCAGAATTAAATGAACAACTTTCTCTATGGGAATAATAACGAAATCACAAAAAAAGAAATTACAGTCTGCCTAGCCTAGATACGGTAATCAAGAAAGACCCTACTAACCCTACACGATACGTAGCTGCCTTGATAGTTTTAATAAAATAGAATTGTTTTTAATTTGTAATTAGGTAAGTATGTATTTAATAAGGAAGGATATTGTAAACTTATAGATAACGTCGAGGTCACACACACTTATTTACATTAATTAAAGCATTTACCTTCTTATTATGACTTATTTCTACATAAATATACATAATAATTATGGGCTATAGATACTACAAATATAGGTATAAAGGTGACATCATACGCAATTAACGTAAAATTTATGATGCACAATTCGCACTGTGGTCTAATGGTAATACTTTATTGTACACCATTAAAATCAGTTCATATTGTTATACCTATTTTCTGTAAGTTCTTGTTCTTGTCCACTGAAAATAATACACCTACTGATTTATTATTGCATCTTAGTAAGACAGTAAACACTTTTACTTCAGAGTTCTGATATTAGTTTAGGAAAAATACGGTTTGAGATTGCATTAAAGACACTTTAGTAAATTGTGTTTGAAGTAATATTACTGTTAGTTTATGACACTTTTGTCGAGATTTCGTTGTTATATATAAGGTGTAACAAAATTAGCTGAAACTATTTTAAGGGGATGATCAGACCACCAAACCGAACAAATTTCTCTATGGGACCAATATCGAAATCGCGAAAAAAATCAGCTATTCCATACAAACCTACTCGACCTAAATGTATGGGACAGTAGATTTTTTTCGCGATTTCGCTATTGGTCCCATATAGGAAGTTGTTCAGTTTGATGGTCTGATCATCCCTTTAAAATAGTTTCACCTAATTTTGTTAGACCTTATAGACTCAGGACCCTGATAAATACCTTAAAAATCGATATAAATGTACAAAGGGCAAGCTTATTTCTGAAGATATTTTTTCCAGCATACCAGCAAAAGAGACAGTTAATTATCACGAGGCAAATTTAATGTGTACAAACAAACAGTAAATAATTAAGTTTTGAGGTTATAATTTTTTTATACTTACGAAATATTAAATATTTACTCAAATTTCTGATACTAACCGAGGATTAATATTGTTATAAGTAAAACGTATTGAACGAAGCCATCCTGTACAAAGTGTTTAATGTTTTGTAAATGTCTTAAATATTCCATACTACAGAAGAAAAATCGGGGATTATTAAGAATTTATGTTTTTCACGTATGTATCTACTAATATTTCAAATTATGACCTAAAGTGCAATTAATGCAACCTACACCATACAAAAATCCGTAGATTTCCCCGACTACAGGGTGAAATTGATATCATTAGCATCCTTTTAAATTAAGAGTCTACCCATCAAACTGAACAACTTTTACTATGGGAGCAAACCGATCGGAGCAAATAAAAAATCTGCTGTTCCATACGAAACTGCAATGTCGACGCGCGAGTTCGCGACTTAAATATATGCAACAGCTAATTTTTATTTTGCTCCGATCGGTTTGCTGCCATAGTAAACGTTTTTCAGTTCGACGGGTAGACTCTAAGTTTAAAAGGATGCTAATGATATCAATTTCACCCTGTATATGCGATTACCAATACTAGAAGCGTAAGTACGAACCTACATACTAATATCAACTTTGCCACAAAGGTGTTAAGGTGCATGTGTATACATAATTGATTGATCATTGGAATGTACCTGTTTATTTGATTCAAGCTAATTTGCATTGCGTCGAGGTTACATTATTATTTTATAACCTTCAATTTTTGTCACCTGCTTACTTGTTACTTCAATCACCGGTATCTATGTTAGTTCTTTTGCAATTGTTTTATAAAAAACATGGTTTTATTAATCTACACTTGTACAGCTTTCCACCCAACCCAAGTATTTTCTGTAGAAAGTACTGTTTCAATCTCAGCATCTTATAATGGTCCTTCTTAATAATGTTGACGGTTTTTAAGGAGATGATCAGACCATCAGATTGAACAACTTTCTCTATGGGATCAACATTGAAATCTCGAAAATAATCTGTTGTTCAATACAAAACTGCAGACCTACTCAACCCAAATATATGGGACACTAGATTTTTTTTCGAGATTTCGATGTTGGCCCTGTACAGGGTGAAATTGATATCATTAGCATCCTTTTAAACTAAGAGTCTACCCATTAAACTGAACAACTTTTGCTATGGGAGCAAACAGATCGGAACAAAAAAAAATGCTGTCCCATAGTAAACTGCACCCGCCGCCGCTGCCTACTCGACTCAAATGTAGGCTACAGCTGATTTTTTTTGCTCCTATTGGTTTGCTCCCATAGTAAAAGTTGTTCAGTTTGATGGGTAGACTAGACTCTTAGTTTAAAAGGATGCTAATGATATCAATTTTACCCTGTAGATAAAGTTCAATTTGATGGCTGATCAATGATCATCTCCTAATGTTTTTTTATCTAGGAAACCAATAAATAGTAGCCACATTACGAAAATAAACACCTTCTAACCTCATATCCATGAATGGGCACACAAAAGTTTCACCAAATTCACAGTCCCTAATAAAGTATATGGCGTTCGAGAAAGTAAAGGTCGAAAGGCGTCAGTTGAATACCAAAATGGCTCTTCAAGTTTGTCGGGCTCATTGCGCAACCTCTTCTATTCTGTAGATAATTACGAACGTCCGTCACGCGCTGCGCAGCGAATAAACACAAAGACAAGCCTACCCAGACCTCCCCCCGCCCTCCTCAACCATTATTCAACTAAACCGAAAACGAGCGACCTCTTTAACTACCGCAAGCGTCCACGGGTCCAGTCTCAATGGTCACGATTCATCAGACAACGAAAATGGCCGAACAACGGAACCATTGGAACGTGAAAACGAAACTATCACGATTGCGAATCGCGCTACTGCAGAATGCTGCCGCACTTACCGTGCTGTGGCCTACATAGAACGTATCGATTTTCGCATGATAACGTTGGCCTTGCCGTTTAACCGAAATGCCAGTTAAATTGCATATCTCGATTGAATTCAACACGAGCAATTTATTCGACGTAACCGGTCTGTAATTTAATTCAACGGTTAAGGAGCATAATGGTAATGAGTCATGTGCCGACTTTGCAACGAACATAATATGACCTTTATCAATTTCACTTCACTCGGACGGAATCGAGTAATTTCCCAGTGCTTGATTTGATATCACAATCTAATTAAAATGTTATTTATGGTTGCTGTTCCTTTTATTAAGAAGTACGTAACTTATTTGGCCGAAACCAATATTCAGCAGAACTTCTAACAATATTTTGTCGAACAAAATGGAAATCCAATATGGATGGATGCTCGCAGTCGATAATGGAACGTCCGAACGTGACGCTGACACGAAAACGTGAACGCAATCCGAATATTACAATTTGCGTGAAAACGTCCCAACCATTCGTCATTGTTTGTGTACTTATGCGATCAATCAACGAATATTATTTTTATTTTTGCGGAATTTCATTGTCATTTCACAATTGTTGTTTATTGCTGAACCGTTGTTTAATTACGTATTTTCAAACAAAGGAAACTGCCCCACTATGATAATAATAATTTGTGCTCGCCCTCGAAAATGTCTGGCTCATATCTTACATCAATGTTTTTCTTTTATACGCGAATAAAAGGGCAGAGGGTGAGACAGGGCAGGAGGGACCAAGGGCTCATTGTGGTCCCTCGCCACAAAAGGGTTGACGTGCCGTGTCTTCTACTTAGGTATATTTAGCGTATTTTGCAAACTGAGCATAACATAATTCTATTTTAATTGAAATTTGATTCATGATAAATGTGTCCACTAAGTATTTCTTAGTTTACTATCGTCGCGTTTTATTTAAATATCAGCAAAATCAATACTTTGTGAACTTTGCATTTTAATTAAATGCAAAGCTCAAAAAGTATTAATTTTCTTTATGTAAGTATTTTCTGTTATGTTGACTTGTTAACCGTTTATTTCACTCATGATTCATGATACAATTTCCATTGAATTGGCCGAGTCAAGTTCCCGCTATCGATTAGAATTATTCCTATAAAAAATATTTTTTTTGTCAATTGCATTTCATCGGTAGCTAAATGAAATCCTCTAACGTTTTTTTCTAAAAGCGTACAAAAGGCGAACAAAATTATTCAAGGTATGAATGAAATCAGCTGCTCGGTGGGGTGTTGTGTGGGAACAAATAAAATAAGGGATGTTTTGCTCAGTGGGTAGAGGGTACTTGTGGATGCTATCGTTGCCATGCCAACCGCCCGGGGCCGGAAGGTTGCTCCGTTATTATTAGAGAGTCAAGAACATGAACATCCGAAACGTGTTATGTTAACAAGAAATAACTGCGTTATATAAATTGATGGATAAGTACCGGAGATAAGGGGGCTACGATGAACCGTTATACACTTTTCTTATCATATAGCACTGCCATGTATTTAATGTAGGGCAAATGATAAGACAATAATCCTTCCTGCATGTTCAAGATATCTCAAAATATCGGCAAGATAATACCCGAGGGATACTCACCTAATAAATGGGCTCTTGTTACCATAAATAAAAAAATAACTAATCAAAGTTTTGCCCCCGGATTTACCTCGATTCATTGGCGACTACGTTAACATGGTGAGTGGTTTGTGTGGGGTGGCAGGAATCACTCCCACGTCTCCCCCATTCCCCGGGGGAGAGATGTAGCGGCTACCTAAATTGTGACATTTTCCCTTTGTCGCCCCTTCGCAGTTCAATAATCTTTGAACGACAAGAAATTTGAAAATTAAACGCCATTTATAATTTCTTTGTGTTCTTTACATCGTCGTTTTCTTTCTTTGGAAATTGGAGGGTATATTTTATGAATCATTCTGATAACAAAGACTAATTGAAATATATGAACTTAAGGAGGACCGTTATTTTATGTTCAAATAAAATTTATATTCTTGGAAGGTATTAAAGAACCTTTACTAAATGAATGATTTTATAAAGTATTTAATTTTTAGTTGTAAGTATTTAATTGTATTTGGGATGGGAATGGGAATACTTATTTTATTGTATTTGGGAAGCTTACAGGTATATAACAAGTAGTTAACTTTAGTCAGCTCTAGGCCAATTACAAGCTTTCATAAGGTTTTGATTTAACAATACTTGCTTAGTTCAAATCAAACCTTAATGTTTCATTAATCAATTTATACGTAAACTAGCTGGTGCCCGCGACTTCGTCTGCGCTTCGTCTGGACAATTCACACAATATCTTTATAAATTGTAGCCTATGTGTTATTCTGATGTATCTAAACTATTATAAAACTGTAACAGAAGTGTGTCTGTACATTGAAGATATCAACAAAAAAAAAGTTATGATATGGTTTTTAGGTCTCCCTGATTCCATATCACCAATTTTTTGTATTTTTTGTCTGCTTGTTTGTTTGTTTGTGTGTTTGTTTGTTTGAACGAGCATCACGCAAAAACTACTAATCCGATTTTGATGAAACTTTTTTTGTTTGATAGCTAATGATCTGATTAAAATCTGGTATATATAATTTGTGCGGACGAAGTTGCGGGTTAACTCTAGTAAGCTATATTATTGTAAAGTTTCTTTAAAATCCATTCAGTAGTTTTTACGTGAAAGAGTAACAAACATCCATCCATACTTACAAGCTTTTGCGTTTATAATATTAGTAGGAGTAGGATAAACAGCACCATAATTTGAATAGCGCTGTGCTAGAAAATAGAGAGCATATTTTAAAACAGAAACATGCACATTTCACTATCGAGTGACGTGAGCCGGAGTGTAACGTGTCGAAACAGTTGTTGGCTTCGATCCAAACTACCGAATAACTTGGCTCAACTTAGCTGCAGTTCCTCAAAGAACCCTTGATAACCTGCAGTTAGGGCTTAATGCCTCTGTTTTGAATAAGCCGCGCCAGGGGGAGGCCGCCCCCCTCTATATATTACGGGGGAGGATTTGGGCAGTCCGTTGCTCTGATATACGGCCGTGTCTCGTCGACACGAGCCCATTACGTTTGCTCTGATATTGATATATTATTGGATCGTGATTCTCGTGATGCCGGTATTAAAGATCCATTTATTTTTTATATAATAAACAATACCTTCTTCAGTAACCGACAGTTATGATCATGAATTATTGAAGGCTTTATATTCTTTCCGTTTGTTGTAAATATTGTTATGGTCATTTAATTTGTCTTCTAAACCATTTTTAGAGGTGGTTCAGGCCATCAAACTGAACAACTTTTACTATAGGAGCAAACCTGAAATCGCAAAAAAAAAACAAGCTCAAATGTGTGAACAGCTGTTTTTTTTTTGCAATTCCATGTTTGCCCATTCGCCAGTCGTCTCATTTTAATGACACCTTGTAGAAGCTTAAGAGGTTAAATAGCATCAATGTCTATTGCAAGGTTGGCGTTTGATCAGCAATTCAAATACAATACAAATATCCAAGATGTTGATGACTTGTTGAACATCAGTCAAGTCTCTCAGGCTCCCATAGCAGAGCGTGCACGCAACGAAACTCGCAAGGAAGTCATTGTGAAGTAGCGAAGCGAGAAGTAAAGTTAAGAATGTACACTAACAATGGAATCATTGTGCAGTTTGATTAGTGAACTGAAGAGCGAGGGTCGTGGCGACCGATCACGACTTTCAGATCTCACGCCCGTTCCCAGCGCCTCGCTGCAAATTGTTTGGACAAGTCGATATGTGGAAAAAGTAAACAAATAGAACAATACTTATTTAATCGCTTCTCGTTCCTGCTTGATTGATTGTCATACTACTGATGCTGCGCCTATGGAATTGATTAGAGCTAAGAACAGTATCTACAGTCAATGATGATAATTCGATAAAAGTTTAGAATAAGTCAAACACATATCGAATTCCTGATTGGAAGGTTAAATTTAATCTCAAAGAATACATTTCCAATGAATTAAATAACTTACGTATTTTTGCAAAAACATTAGATTCCCACACATAAAATATGTTTGTCGCAGCAAACGCACGGGTAATACGAAGTGCCAACGTTCACGCTATTCTTATAACGTGGCACAAAATGTATGTAATGTAACAATGGGCCGTTCTTCGACAGGAAGTGTGTCTGCGTCTGCGCAGCTGTCTGTGTGACTCGCACTAAACGCCTTCGTCGAAAACGTAACGTTTACAAACACGATTCAATCTACTGTCGTTTCAAAGGCCGAATTCATCATAAACGTTGTTTATACGGGACGGGAGTAATCAACGCATTCTCCTTTGTAAATGTAGCTCGTAATATCGTAGTTCACGGTTACGCGTGTGTTCCAGACTTGCGGTTGCAGGCAGACGGACGGACGGACGGTATTTCATTTCACATTATTACCTACGGCTCAACTCGGTGCAGTACTTTCAACAGTAATGAGTGCATCGCTGCCATGCCGTGGTCCTTAACCGCAATGTACTGTATAAAGTCAAATTAGAACTACGAAAGCTAATAAAGCTTCTGTGATTGAATGTTATATAATCATAATATATGGGATGGCATTAAATTATAGAGACTTCAAATACGGAAGCAGATCATGTAAATAGAATTTCCAAGACGACGACGGCCTCAGTCACTAGACTAATTATTGTGAAATTTCTATATTAACGATGAGTTAGTCGTATCGTATCCAAGAGAAAATACTTTTGATTACGATTACACGGTACAATGGACGCGCGTGAGAGTTCTCCGCTTTGTATTGTGCCACTAAGTTTATTATTACACCGGCGCATGCTCTATTTACTCGGTCGGTAACAATAGAAACTAATAAAGATCATTCTGTATTAATTATACGTTGCGTGCCGAAGCGAAGACTGCAATACTTATCGTATCATGATCGTTACGTGCGGCTGATCGAGCACAACGGAAGCGAAACAAGCGAGAAAAAATGGATTCCTTTAAATGGAGGTTATTATCTGAGTAGTTGTTCATCATAAGGTCGTATTAATATTCACGATGCGGTACGCCCGGGGCGGGCAAGCTTCACAAAATGGCTGCCGGAGGCGCTCGGTGCGGCGGCGGAGTCGTGACCGCCAGGAATCCACGCTCGTTCCGAACCCTCATCAATTATGCATGAATGCGGCTGAACGCCGATGTTTACTCTCCATGAGACAACAATTTATTGCGTCGTGCGATTTTTGACATTCGATCGCATTCGCGGACCGGTCTCGCCTCTCGGAATGACGAAATAGTTACGGTTTACGTCCGAGACGTACGCGTACGAGCCGTAAATAAGTCATTTAATTTATACACATCCGCTGGTGCCGGCTTGCGTTCCGCCAGCCAATTGTGTGTCGCCGTCCATAAAATATCATAGTGATTCATGGCTATTGCATCAGGCTATCAAATTAATTTAATCGGAAAATCGACGAGTCTACATTCTGCAGCTGTGTAACTATCGATAATCATGAATAACTCATTGTTTGTGTCTGATTAGGCGTGCAAAATTTGTATTACGTTAAATGTAAACGTTGCGTTCCATATTCTCTAGCAAAAGGAATCTAAATATGTCACATTTATGGCAACTTAAGTTCTCCCACGCAGTTGAGTCATGTTCCGGAAATGGCGAGAATTCTCTCTTTACACACTACACGACTGCGTAAATAACAGCGCTCGTCCTAGCTAGGTAATCTACTGCGACAATGCCTTTCGTTGACGGAAAGATAACATACGACTTCGTGAGATAACGTTTATCTTCACACAAGGTACTTGTTATACAGAAAGGCTTTATAACAGAACGGAACTGTTGAGTTTCACGTTAATTAAACAACGTAATTAATTGGAAATACTATAAAATTAGAATTAATGAACACAGTGAATAAAATGTTTTGTACGCATACATCCGTATGAAGTAAACACGTTAATTTAAATTACATTTGAAAGGACGTATTTCGAATCATAAAGGCTTGATCAAAGGTGAACTTGATCGTCAAAACAGAAAACAATTTAATTTGAAAAACAAATAAGTTTTATCTTCAGTTTCACGGACTTCGGTATCTACCTTACCTACATCGTTATCTAATATCCACAATCCTGTATAAACATACGGCAGTATAAGTATAACGGATTCCTTATCAGTTACTGCAACCAGGTTATCGACTGCCGTGTTTGCACACCTTATCGTCTAATTCTCCACCACTCACTTCATAACGTAGGGATCTGTCCTTAACAACACGTTTGATAAGTTTAATTGTATCTATCAAGCTTAGAAATACGTGGAATATAGTAAGTGGATTGTTTTAAGATACCCGATTTTGTTTTTCAATTACGTTATCAAAATCATTATCTTTGGCTATTTGGAACGGCATATTAAAGAGTCATTAAGGAATCATGAGTCATTTAGCATTACACGGGCTGGTTCGTATGTTGAAATGTCTGGTTTTTTCACTACAGTATGTGCAAATTATAGTACATTAGTTATTCTCGTGTAACCACTAACTCGATTAGCAAGGCCAAAACAGATATGCGACCTCTTTGCTCGTTTTTATTTTACAAATACATAGCGAGCGAGGTTTTAACTGTGCATCCGTGTGTACGTAGGTACCCGCATGACGAAAATAAAAACAAGAATAAAACAACTATTTCAATAGGTACTAAATGTAGATTTAGTTAGCAACAAAAGTTATTAAGTTTTTGTTGTTTATAATTAATATTCATTATAGTAATGAGCTTCTTCTGTTATATTTAACGAAAAAGGAGTTATTATATTGTTAAGTAGATAATTAAGTTATACAATACATATAACATACATACAGGGTCCTTCTTAGTATGCTGACACTATTTAAAGAGGATGATCAGACCGTCAAACTGAACAATTTTCTCTATAGCACCAATGTAGATCTCACGAAAAAAAATCTGCTCTTTCATACAAAACTGCAAATCTACTCGAGCCTAAATGTATGGGACAGATGATTTTTTATTCGCCATTTCGTTGTTGGTGTCAAAGAGAAAGTTGTTCAGTTTGATGGTCTGATAATCCCTTTAAAAAGTGTCAGCATATTAAGAAGGACCCTGCATATGTATGTGCTTTATAATATATAATGTATTAGCTGAAAAAAATATTTGAAATATTTATTACTTACACCATATTTAAATATATTTTCACAAGAGCGTTTGCATTTTGCAATGAAAGAAAAAGCAATAAGATGTAATGTTTGTAAATTGTTGAGCACAAACAAGTTGACCCGTCAGTTTAACCGACATGGATTTCGCTGCTTTGTGTTATTTATAAAAGTAAACTCAAAATGAACGACTTGTCACGGAATAGTTGGCTTGACGCCAAATCGTTAGCGCGTTGTAAAATGTGTTCGGTATGTTGGTCAACGATCGGCTTTTGTTTATGTATTCTATCCCATCTATAAATAGGCATGTGTCACTTATTGCAGCCTTAATAACTACTTTTGAGTTTATCCTGTTAATACTTCGTTTCAATTTGAGTACACTTTACAAATTAGTTCGTTTTAAAATCGATACCTTGTTTATTGTAATTTGTAATACGTTGTCGGTATTTGTTCTAAAATTATCCATTTTTTTTTAGTTTTGGTCATTGTTATACTAAGTAAGACGGCCTCATTCCATCCATTCCATTGACCAAGTATTTTCTTATTGCCTTCCTAATTTCTTCATTATGATTCAATTACCTATATTTTTACCCTATAGGTAGGTTGTACTGGGTACATACTTCATTTACCGTATTAATTCAGATAATGCCATTAAAATGAACGGACATTAAACACATTAAAATGTTTAACATCAATCCAAAACGGTATTAAATCTACTTACGGATTTCCTTGAACAAAATTTTATTGGAGCGGAATTTATTTATGGCAGAGATATTTACAGTGCGATTCTTGGAACTATCTAATCTAATATCGAAGCTGTTTGCTGATTAGGTGATATATTTTTTGCAGATACAGTAAAATGTTGTTTTTGTTACTCTATAATGTTTAGCTAGCTGTGAAACCTTTATAATATGCCTATCTTGCCAGTGATTACACTCATTACGGCGCAATTTGTCATCATTAGCAAATATCTGTACATTCAGGCCACATTCTTTAGTTTCATGTTAATTAAATTCAAGTATTAGCCCAGTCATTTTACGGAGTTTTGTTAGGCGGGGTAGGGAGTAATTACTAATTGGACTTTTAAACTGTAACCGGAACCATTATGTGAGAAAAGGACTATCTTAAAGCATATTAAAAAAAATTCGCTACGCAACATAGAAATTAAAATTATGTGTCCCAGAAGGATTTTAAATTATTAATATTAATACCAATGCATTCATTTGACTTAGATTTTACAATATAAATTATTTTTGAGCAATAAAATAGGCAATGAAATTCAAAAAATGACGTATTATATTAGAACATACCTACGAATGTATTTTTCGAAACCTTCTACGTAGATAAAAATATTCACACCATGTTTGTAGTATGTATAATGGTAAAGCCTTAAATATGTGTTTTTTTTACATCTCCATTTACCATCACGTTTTTTAGAACGAGATAATAACTAAATTCAGGCAGGCAAGGCTGTTGCTGACGTGATTTTTTTTTTAATTTTGGCACACTTCTAGGCTCAAATTGGCTCTTCAATATTATACCGAAAAAAAAAATGTCAATTACTAATTAGTCCCGGCTCAAACCGTAAAATGACTGGGCTATATCTCTCGCAATTCAGGTCCGGTTGCTAAACAGTACTCAATTCATGTCACACATTTTCAAGTGCTGCATGCCATTTGTTTTTACTTCATTGGCTGGTATTGAATAGTTGTGACTGGCATGTCATTAAGTCGGATGAACTTCGTGATTATCGACATCTGCCCTTCCTGTGTTATCGTTTAGTGGATTGGATAGACGGGTGCTGCACTGCTGTCAGGTGCGCTCTTTGTATGCTAGGGGGGAGTCTCCCCACATTCGCCCCTCACACCCGCGCTCCCGTTCACTTGTTGCTACGTTGGTGCTACGTCGTCGTCGCGAGACTGCCGCGCTGCCGCCCCCCGACCCCCCCCCCCCCCCATTCCTCAGCCCACCACTTCCCTTCCCCGCGTTCAGTTCTTTGTGCGCCACCGAGGCTTTCACACGTCTGTGCTACACAACGAATCGTTCCATAGTCGTAAATCTTTATACTATATTATACATAGCATAGCCAACTGGAGTGGTGTGAGTGTGTGCAGGTGAACGCCTGACTGCTTCGATTTCCTGACCGCATTCAAGGACGGCGAAGGATTTCTTTTGAATTTGAAACTTTTGAGGATCCACGCTTTTTGGAAATCAGTGATTGTGACTTGACAAAGGCTAAAATAATATTGTGTTAACATTAATTTGTGATACATTATATTAGCCTAGTGAGAAATAAGTGAAGTAAAAGGAGAACATATCTGACGTCGACCGAATCCATTTCAAGACAATCTCTTTAGAAGAGTGAGTAGCTGTTATATGATTATTTAAATTAAGTTTTCTATGGGTTTTTTGCTAATGGAACACTTCTTTAAAAAACAAGTTTAGATAGGTAGTAAGGCTGCAGCCCGCAGTACAGTTAAATTACCGATACTGGTATATGTGCACCAGCAAAAGTCCACAAAATGAAAGACTACCATAATACATACATACTACATATTTTATGCATTAAAAAACCATTAAAAATACATACACTTACTTTAAAACCAATTAGGCTCTAAAGCACGGTAGGTATTGGTAGATGTAGGTATTAATTAACACTATGAGATTAAGTCATTAAAAATTATGTTCATTTGTCTTATATTACATGCTCATTTGTATTAGGCCTATAGGTAGGTGTATTTAATCATAATGGTAGATTCCAGTTGTGCAAGTACCAAGTTATTACAGCAATTGACCTTTCTTATCGTGAATTTTATCGACAAATAGTTTCAGAGCGAGCATTGTTAACGTAAACAGCGTTTCGTTATCGCATCTCTCGGTTATCGGTAGCCTTCTATTGTTTATTGTGCTTTCGATTGACCCGCGTTCTATTTTCCGAGATACGATTAGTCATTGTTTTGTGGGAACTTTTATTGCATTGATATTGTCGGAGACAGGGAGAGAGTTGCAAATTACCTTGTTTAGTTGTGACATACTTGCTGAAATCATAAGAATTTCCCATCGCGTGACAACAATGCAACATGCTAAGTGTATTCCTACGAAAATATTTCCTAAGATGTTCAGATCTTGGTTCAAAGCTAAAATATATTAAATATACAACAGCAACTATGGCAAGATAAACTCAATGATTCGACAGAATAACAATACCTATCATCACTACATAGTAACAAAGTCGCTTCACGGTGTCTGTCCCTATGTATAATGTATACTAAGATCTATAAAACTACGCAATGGATTTTGATGCGTTTTTTTTAATAGATAGAGTGATTCAAGAGGAAGGTTTATATGTATACAGGGTATAAGTGACAGCCTAGCAAATACTGAAACGGTGAACTCAGACCATCAAACTGAACAACTTTCACTATGGAGCCTACCTCAGGAGACGCCAAAAAAAAGCTGCTGTATCAACCCGACTCAAATGTATGGGACAGCTAATTTTCTTTAGCGTCCCCTGAGGTAGGCTCCATAGTGAAAATTGTTCAGTTTGATGGTCTGAGTTCACCGTTTCAGTATTTGCTAGGTTGTCACTTACAGCCTATATAATACACTAGCATTGCACCCGTGCGAAGCCGGGGCGGGTCGCTAGTATAAAATAAATCACCCTGCAGACCTGAAGTATTCGATGTGGCAGACGGGCAATTTGTGAAATTTGTAAAAGCGTGGGCCAAGGGATGTTGTCTGGGAAGAATAAAGGATTCCAGTCACGAACGATCGGGACACGTCGTGAGATGCGAGAGAGATTATGGCCCGCCTCCGCGCTTTCAATAGCGCATTGCATTGCGCAATTTACTGCACGCGGCGAGCCGGTCGTGATACAACTACACTACACCATATCTTCAAGGTGGTACCACTGCAGTCACGACATCTGATGCCACTTAGAAACAACCCACTTCAATGCAACACCTACCAAAGATTGCGATGTAATTAAACGAGCTAGCAAACATGGTTGTCTAATAACGTTAGCATTAAGGTCGGGACGGTTTAACGCAATTACCGGTTACTACACCAATACACCAGCTAACGAGCTAGAATAGAAACTGGGTTGACATTTCAAAAGCGAACGTATCTTGCCATCAAAACGTCGGTAATGCGATTAATTTAGAAAGCGAGTGTCAGTTGCGGTTTGCGGCAGACACGACATGTCCAATTTTAAACGACAAATTAACCGTCTCGCAGGTTGCTTTACGTAATGTAGGTTTAATTGGTTTGGTGCAGCGCAGCGCAGCGTAGGGAAAGCTTTGTCACAACTGAATGTCGCCTTAACGGTTATTGTCCGAGTGGAAGTGTTTCATTACACGGTTGGCGGGTCGATACGCTCTAGTAGCTCTAACGAGATGGTTTTAGTTGACTCGACTAACGTGCTCGCCCAACAGACTGGTTGTATGAGATTATTGCTCTCTCTGCCTCTAAATCGTTAACAGCTCTTTAGAAAATAATAATCAACATTTACTTTGAAAGTCACTAGCAATCGAAACCAGCTTAGATTTGAACTTTTTCATTTTAGAACGCTCACGTTATATAATTTGGCCATTGTTAGACCCCGGCTACCATTAACGTAGCATAAAGATTTAGTTTAATGCCAACAACCTCTTTATATCCGATATTCGTGAGCTCGTATTTGAAAGGTCTGATTGATAGTTTCAAGTCACGCGCCTTACTTCCTTTATGGAGCGCTGAGCTCCGCCTAAATAGGTTTGATGATTTCGACCTCTTGACCTCATCTCATCTCTAGTCTCTGTTGTAATGGAACAGAGGATCTTAACAGAGGCATTCACTTTAAATGGTTAGTTAACGACTGACGTGTATGTTTGTGGTTTGCATATTCTCAGAAGACTTACCCATTTGGCTAATGGCACGGCAAACGGTATTGCACTCAAATGAATAATTCAAATACACGGACTAGTATTTCTGCGGTCAGTTGCAATCTACACGAACGATGACTCGTTGTTTGCTTGTACGCATTTCAGGAAGGAAAAAGTACGTTTGAATATATTTGCGTAAGACGTATAAAATAATGTACCTAGGTACGATCTTGTTTGTATGTTGAATTTGCATAAACTTTTTTGGGCACACGTTGCAATGGTTGGACGCTGACTGTGCGCTCTCATACGGGTTCGGGCCCACCTCTTATGAATAATTCAAGTAGTCGTGGTCAGGATTTACTGCCGTGTCGGTGTGGAGCGCCCGTTGCGCTTCGCCGATCCTCTGTGTCAACTTTTTGCCCTTTCCATCTAATGAAAAGGCTCTCACCGGTTTCGCCTCGTCGTTTGTCTTGTCAATCACCCATCCGCTGCCCGAGACGTTGCCGCACTTCCCCAACAAGTTATTTGTTACCCCATTGTCTTCGCCCGCTGATCACTGTCGCATTATCTCACTACTTTTGTTTACATTCGTTCAATAGTCTTTTGTTTGTAAAGAGACAGGTTTGTTTTCTCCGGGTTATGTTTCTTTTAACATTGTAAACAGATAAGCTTGTTGATTTTCTTGTTATCGAACATTGTTGTTTACTAAAACAAGTATTGAATCAAAAGTGGCATTATCGTAAGCATTGTTTCGCAGTTCGCCTTTATCAGCAACAACTCGAGTATTATTGCATTACGTCAGCTCATTTGTTTCGCATGCGATAAGATAAACGATAATTTTTGCTCGTTCCAGTGAAATATTTGCAACTCCAAGGTTTCGATAAACATCCGGCTAAACGAGATGCCGGTTTTTACTGCACGCTTATCGGTCGGAATAATTGCATTTAAGTGGCGGTTACTGCGTACTTGTATCTGGCCGAGGTGTGCGGGAAAATTCCTCAGCATTTACGGTATTATTAATCGGTCACGTTTATGACACCGCAGGTAAGAATGCTGTCGCCCTCATTATTGTGATGGATAGATCGCAGATTTCACTGCGACCGTTTAGTTCCGATGAATCTGTATTTAAAATTGTTGACCTTCGGTATTCAAATCTACGTTGTCATCGTAATTATGTATGTGTAGGTACTATTAAATGCATAGTTTGAGATTAAATTCGCCATAAATGACAACCCCATCAATTAAGAGTAATGAACAACTGCACACGTACGTAGTACGTACCTATATTATACGAGAACACAATGGCCACTGTCTTCGGTGTTAACATTTGTTATGAATAATTATTTATGCGATTATGTAAATGCGGATAGTCGCAAACAGTTTCTCATTAAAATTCCGCCTACAGTAGGCGGTCGACAGCCTCCGCTCCTTTTTTAACGAGTCGTGTACAATTTCGTTGTTCTCATTCAATTCATTCCATCGTGATTAAATCAGTTCCGAATGATTTATTTATAAACGCGCTTGTATTGAACAAACAGGTTTTATTAATTTGTATAAGAAATTAGCGTTTTAATTGATCGCGTGTTGAATTTCCGTTCGATTTGTTGTTTTTTACTTAGTCTACGCCTACTTTATATGCGATGGCGTGCTAATTGTATCATGAAACATGCTATAAATTACGCTATTACACTGTTTAAGATTTTCCTTTTTATTCGTGTCATAAATTATACTAACGGATAAAATTGTTAGCGTCAATTCTCAATCATGCTTATCGTAATGCGCGCTAGTTCCAGTTATAATTCAAATGGGGTTTTCCTCATTTTAAGCTATAATTCCTAATGCGCTATGTGTCATTCGATTAATATTCAACTTGACATAATTATGGTTCCAATTTACCTACTTTATTAGTATAATAATCAATTCAATGTTAAAATCATGGAAAAATGGGCATGTAATCGTAATCTTTTAATAACCGTGTCCGGCGGCGCATTTGTCATATTTGCCCTCGTTCTGGTTTTACGCCAATTTCTCGGATCTTCGGCTCGGCTGTTGGCCGCGCGACAGGCGCGAGCGCAGGCGTCTTGGCCTGCTTCCAGCCCGTCATTCACGTGTGGCACGGTCTTCGGTCATGTTTGCCAACATGTTCTTTCCTCCCACGCCATTAAATCTCTCCGCGTTCCTTTCTTCCTGTTCCGGTTCGCAACACTTGTAATAAACATGGCGTAACTAAACGTGACTCCAATAAATAAATTCTTGTCACGCAGGTCGACGCTTACCAAGGCCGGCGGTATAGTCTTCGATCGTGCTGTGAAAGTGGTTTATGCAATAATTTTATCAACATCGTCAAGGTTTGCGAATAAAAACGGACCTTGTTAAATTGCAATGAGCGTCGCGTTTGTCTGATTGTTCACGCTTACGACAGCTAGAGTACCTACTTGCTGATTAAGTTTCAGCCTCGAGATAACAGAGCGAGACTGTTAAAAATTATTATTAAAACGTGATAAAATCCTAAATTTTGTATCAAGGTTTATGAAACAGAATCTAACTGTCTAGATATGCACGGAGTAGCAGTACAATTTATACCAACGAATCATCTGAATACTTTCCATATCTTGGCGGGCATAGTGTGAATGAGCCAATGTTGGCTGAAACCCAAACGTGTCGCCTGAACACTCTGACGTTAGTATAACAATTAGACGATACAAAGCCAAGTGATGATAAACTTATTGTACAGGAAACTTTACTAATGGTACTAGATAACGACTGTTATTTACGATGCATTTGCCTAATTTTATTCATAAATTCATACATAGGTAAAAGGCCCATTGTATCAAGTGTAGTGAATTCTTTTTGTTACTAAAGATATTTGTATATTGTACTGTTACTAACGTATATTTTCTAATTGTTTCAGGTGTATCAGATAGTGTGAGTGCAAGTGGTGATGCCGTCGATGTCAGTGAGGAAAACGACAAGTGCGTGAAACAAGAGGAAGTGAGCAAGCCAGAGGTGTGTGCTAACAGTGAAGTTGAAGTGAAGAGTGAAGTGGGTGGTGGTGCGGGCGCGGATGGTGTGGCCAGCGCCAGCGCCGTGGCCTCCGAGGAGGACGATTGTGTGATAGTGTGTGCGCGCGATGCGGACGAGCGGTCCGACTCGGGCGTGAGCGGCGTCCGCTCGGGCGGCTCGGCCAGCTCGGTGGAGGACCGGGAGTGGCGCGGCATGGCGCACGGCTACGGCGGAGGCCCGCCCCCGCCCCTGCTGCACCTGCCTCCCCCTCCGCCCTCCATCTACGCCAGCGAGCTGCTGTGGAAGCAGCGGTATCATCCGCCGCTCCACACGCCGCTGCACCATGCCATCGCCGATGACTATCTGGCGGCGGCCTCGTTTGATAGAGAGAGACATGAAAGACTGCTACGGTGAGTTTCATTTATTGTTCGTAGCTAGAAAACATTTAACGTTTGAAATTAATCTACGCAGCATAAAATCAATACCTTCTTTTCTTCCTTTATAACTAACTACACGTATGATGAATTCATCGAACCCGGGTAAATGAAAGAAAGATAGAACATCATTTATTTGGTTGAATGTTAAACAGTTACCAGTGAAACATTTTGTGAGTAGGATAATATTGTGATCAAAAGTTAAGTAGATCATTATATTAGTTCTCAATTTGCTTATGGTTCAGGAAGTACACCTTTCCTTAGCATAGCATTTCGGTATAATAATGATAGGTATTACCTAGATAAGGAGATAGAATGTGTCTTGGCAAGAACGTACCAAATCAATAGTTTTTGAGAAACTTTGACGCTTTCTGTGTCAACACACAAAATCACTCCAGTAAGCCTCGCATGACACCCCCGAAAAAACGATAAAAATCGAGATGTGCCTCGATCCTTATAATTTTATGTGTGCCAGAAAGAGCGCGCATGACGTTTTTCTCGTTTACACGCTTTGTCGTGGGTGGCATGCTAGCCGTGCTGGATATAACATATGATTATTACCAATATAGGTACCCTATTATGTTAGTTTACCGTGTCACTGTTCGTGTATTTAGCTCTATTAAATACGTGTAGGTAGGTGGGTCGTAAATCCTAACAGTGTAAACTAAACTGGTTTGCCTAATTAAATGCTCATTAATCATGCCGTGATAGACATAATTATGTTTATACACTAACGATTTGTATTTAAAAAATGTAGCGAACACGTTTATTTACATTACCGTGGTTTCTAACTTCACTCAGGGAATTTAGTCAAATGTTGCTAATGAGCAAGTAAAGTACTAAGTGAAAACTAAACTTTTCAACCCCCTTTAATCCACAAAGGGAGATGAATTTCGAGAAATAAAGATCTAGTATGCGTATTTTTTATTTCGGTTGTTGTCCTACCTTCTTTAAAGTTAGACGAATATTTATTTATTATTTATTCGCTTCTTAGCGATAAGAATTCCTTATTTTGTGCCTCTTTGTTTTGGTGTAAAATAAAGAATATTTGATTGAATGATTAATTAGGTTATGTTATTTAGATTATTTTCATTGTAAATAAAGTATAAACCAGAGCGAAAATAATAAATCACATATTTCAGCAGTTTTCGAAATTCAGCCCCAAAGAGTATATTGTTGCAAAAAGGTTTTTACCTCAGCTAGATAATATAAAATATAATGCAAATCCCAACTGGTAAACTTGTTAAAGTTGAACCTAATAATAATCGACATTTAACAACAATATTGAATACTTTATTCTAAGCATAACATGGTCATAATCGACATTGAATAGTAAACTAAACAGTTCTTTATACTTTATGATTATGAGTTATGCTTATGACATAATGATGCATGAGTCACGGTTTAACGTGAATATAATCTGTGACCAGACAATGTAGGACGGTATACCCACCTACCCATACAGTCACGCACAAACATACCTATGTTTTACAACTAATTGATGGTTGGATTCCACGAAATTTTATCGTGTTTGTTTTGGATTCATCACTAGGTATGTTTTGAAATCATAGCGCATTAGTGGATCCTTTCTTTCGTGGGTGGATAGGGTCGTTCTTAATTTGAGGACGGTTTTTAAGAGGATAATAAGACCATCAAACTGAACAATGTTCTCTATGGAACCAAATACGAAATAAAATAAAATAATATCAGCTGCTTCATACAAAATTGCAATCCTACTCGACCCATACCAACATAAACCAAGTCGTTGAATTTGATGGTCTGATCATCCTCTTAAAAAACTGTCGGCATATTTTGTTGGACCCGCACGCACCGTTGGTGTACGCACGGCGACACATCAAGCTATACAAAACCAACATAAGCTGGCCGCGCGTAGGTGAAGTAACGTATAACGAAGCTTGATGTGTCGCCGTGTGTACATAATTATATGACATAATAAACTTTATATATTTGTATCAATTGTATATGTGTAAAGGACGGAGTTATATATACGAAAGTCTGAAATAACCTGATATAATATTTTAGTTACGGTACTAGTGAAACGTGGATGTTCTGAGGTTTCAGAATATCTCTGACTACCCCCTCGGGGAATATAGTCGTGAGCATATGCTATGCTATGCTATGCTATGCTAATTTTTTAGTTTGATATAAACTTATTCCAAATGGTCGCTCCAGCACGGCTAGCACCACGACAAAGCGTTTAAACGAGAAAAACATCATGCGCGCTCTCTCTGTCATACGTAAAATAATAAAGACGGAGGCACATCTCGATTTTTATCGGGGGTGGCATGCGAGGCCTTCTGGCCGATACCGAGACCAAAAGTACCCATTATTCTGAAGGCATTCATGCTATACCGCTGAAGACAAAACTTATTTTTTTTATACGTCTACTCTACTCTGTTCAATAATAGTGTATCCACGTGTACAACAAATAATGAAAAAATAAAAAATATTCAGGGGACTGAAAGTGTTTCTAAGAACATTGATAATCCTGGGCATAAAATTTAGTTTCCATACCAATATATAAGGTCTAACAAAATTAGGTGAAACTATTTTAAGGGGATGATCAGACCATCAAACTGAACAACTTTCTCTATCGGAACGATATTGAAATCGCGAAAAAAAATCAGCTGTTCCATACAAACCTACTCCACCTAAATGTATGGGACAGCAGATTTTTTTTTCGCGGTTTCGATTTTGGTCCCATAGAGAAAGTTGTTCAGTTTGATGGTCTGATCATCCCCTTAAAAAGGTTTCAGCTAATTTTGTTAGACCTTATATATATTTTTGTAAAAACATGATTTTGAAATAATCAATTTGAAATGATGTAACCAAATAGGTAAATAAGTAAGTAGTTTATTTGAGTAAACTCAGTTTCTGGTGTAATCTTTATAGAAGCCTCAAGCGAACATGTGACTTTTTCAAACAATTTATGGTAAGAAAAGAAACTCGTTCCTTGAATGGATCTTTTTTTCGGTCGCGTGTCAACTTACACCCATATTTGGATAGTCATTCTTAGTAATGTTGTGTCGTTGACCGAAGATTATTAACGTTTTTTTAATGCAAATTGTTTTAGTCGATGTGTCATTAAGACTCTTTTGTTTTGAACTTAAATATTTGTATTATGTCCTTTCGCACAAATAGGTTTATATTTCTTTTATGATATAACCATTGACTTACCGAGATAACTTACATGGTTTTAATTTCTGTTTAGAAGAAAACTGTACATTTATGGTAAACTAGATGGCCGCACAAATTATATGCCAGATTTTAAGTCAAATCATAAGCTAAATAATGCTATCAAATAAAAAAAAGTGTCATCTAAATCGGTTCTGTAGTTTTGCGTGATGCTCGAAAAATCAAACAAACAGAAAAAATTCGTCGTTCTTTGATATGGAGTCAGGGATACCTAATAGTTCATTATGTATGATACAAGTGAGCAAAGTTGGTCATTACAGCCGAGGCTCGTAAAATACAACAATTTTAGATACTTAAATATTTGTGGAAAATGGCGCTGGGCTTCTTTTTTTTGCGTTTGGTTGAGATAGCTATGCGCGCGCAGGTCGACAAACAGGCAAAGGCTTCAACCTACATTCAACCAACGATAATTTGTTGCAAACAACATAATATTAAAAACGTTATAAACTTAATATATGTATGTATTTATAACACAAATTAATGTTAATTTGTTAACTAAAATAAATTGTTTGATGAAATGAAGCGTTTATTTATCATATTTTGACTAAAACAGATTAATTTAATCTAATTTAAATTAATTTTTTTTACATAAAAGCTCTTTGCTGAGGTTTAAAAACAATCTATAGAAAAAAGTAACACTAAATGTTACTTTTTTCTCTGGGGGGGATAAATACCACCTATCCTACACTCCCCCCCCCCCCCCCCCCCTGGATACGTGCTTAGAGAAAGATAAATTGAACATTGTTAATATCTTATCTTATGTTAGGCTTCCGTATCTCATTTGATAAAGAAATAGGTAAGTACTTCGGCTATCTTATCTTAATTGTAAATTCCAACGTTTTTCTTTCTTGATATTTTTATTTGCTATTTATAAAGATGGGGATACAAAGTGAACGGAAAAGGAATTGTTATTAAAGGGATTTTTAGATTATCTGGTATCGGGTACCTACTTGCTTGTGTGGAGCTCCACAAACGATGGCCCATCTCACATCGTGCCCTGCGTGCCTTAACATCTGTACGCAGGAGGAGCTCATGAACGCTAGCGACGGTGCAGTGTCGGTTGCCCGATTCTGGCAAGCTACTATTTAGCGACTTTGTTCAGAATTTGAAGTCGACACGATAAGAAGAACGGGTACCTACAAAAAAACCAGAGTTATTTGTCATTAACAGTAGTGTAGATTTGAAAATAATATATAGAGCGGATTACAAATATTTCCATTGAGTTTTTAGTAGAATTCTGCATTTATTTACATTCTTAACTATATTTAATGGTTAGGTAAAGTTAAATTACTAAAAATAAGGACTTTTAATATTAAAAAAGTGCATAGACTTTAAAGAATACCCACAATTGTGAAACCAACAATATTTTTTAATTCCAAGTTTCTTCTCTGGGCGAAGTCCTTTGTTAATTTTTTTAGTACAGGATTGTACATCTAATGTGTGTTAAGTGAAGAAACATCCAGTCATTGGTTTTAGTTTAGTTAGGTACTGATTGTTTATTAGGTGGGTAAGTAGATACTTCAATTAATGTTTGTTCCTATGTTTGCTTAAAAAATAATTACTTAAATCTTTATTGTCTTTTACCATGTTTGTTTTGTTAGTGATTACCTGTTACCGCCAACAACTTTGTGTTTGGCTACAATTTAAATAAAAATATAAAAACCCTCGTCTTCTTCTTCACTTCACTTCTTCATTTCTTCTTTTTCTTCGAGGTCATAAGCGAATACGATAACGAATGACCGCTCGCACGTCTGGTGGATACGGCAGCTTAATCTTGATTATCACCGATTTTGTTTTTGCCTGTAGGCATATTTGTTTAATAGCCAATCAAGCAATTTAATCACGGTCGGTTGGTCGGTCGGTCGGTGTCACCGTGAGAAAGTAGATGTAGATCAGGGCCAAAATATCGTGTTACAGTTTCACGATTCTTTTTCAACGTTACAATTTGACAAAGGGCAGTTTACTCGCCTCTCTTCTGATTATATTATTGTGAGAGGATAATAAAACCGACCAAGAGCGAGTCGGGCTACTCGCGCACCGAGGGTACCGTACCACACCACCACACATCATAAGTAATATAAAATTTAAAAAAAATCTCCTACTTTGAGAGTTTGCTCTATAATCACACCAAATTTGACGCTTGTATGTATCACCGTTTTTACGACAGATCGAGAAGAAAAAATGTTAATAAAAACTAGCTTAGCTGAATTTTTCATTATTTGTTAGAAAACCCCCCATAATAACGCACATTCTGTGAAAATTTCAACTATCTAGCTATAACGGTTCAAAAGGTACAGCCCTAAATAGGTCGGACGGACAGACGGACGCTTAGTAATAGGGCCCGGTTTTCACCCTTCGGGTACGGAACCCTAAAAACGAGAATAACGTGGTCATTCTTCCTTGAAAAGCTATTATTCTAAATTGAAGAAACTACCTTGATCTTTGTTATTGGTAGTTTGTTAGTTTGTGGCTTTTGTTTAATAGAAATCTTTGTTGACCCATGGAAACGGAATTCTGTTTCCATGTATTAAGAACAAAGATTTCTAGAACAATCCCTTTATGAACAATCGATGTCGGAGTCGCAGCACCTTTAGGCAAAGAAGTTATTTTACAAAAAGATTTTATACGTTTCGTAAAAAAAGATTTTATACGTTAAATGGCAGGTAGTATTTTTTTTCTATTTTTGTCAACGACTTTTGGCATTTTGTTTTTGTTACTGACATCTGACATAGTTTTATGCAAACGATTTTATGGACATAGTAGCTTTTGTCATAGAAAGTAAGCAGCAATAACATTTATTTTGGTTTTATTACTGCGAGTAAAGCAAAATAAGAATTCCCATAATAATATAATTATGTAAGTTCTTTTTACCTACTGTCTAGTTTCCTTTTTCTTATCATCTGTCAGGACTTTTTAGGCTGCTTTCTAACAGAGATATGCTAGGAAGTTGAGCGGTAAGAGGATGTGTACCGGAGCTGTGAAACGGTGTGGGCATTTCCACAACGGTGCGCAGATGAACGGTGCGGTGCGGGCACACGGCATCGCCCACATCCTCGCACGCATCTTTCTCAATAATTCCTCGCACACATCCTTCGTACACATTCCTCGCACGTATCCCTCGCATACATTCCTCGCACGCATCCCTCGCACACAACTGGTGGCCCTCCATATCTCGCTTGTTTTGTATGTAGAAAGACCTCGCTTCGCTAAGCCCTTTTCCACCAGGAGAGCGATCTTTGGAACTCATTCGCTGAGCTCAGCAGTTGAAAATGTCAAAATAACTATGGAGATATGCATCTTTCTACTGCTGATTTGACTTTAAAAAATCGCACTCCTTAAGTATTATTTTTAGAAGTCAAATCAGCAATAGAAAGATGCATATCTCCATAGTAATTTTGACATTTTCAACTGCTGAGCTCAGTGAATGAGATTCAAAAATCGCACTCCAGAGCTGAGCTGAGCGAGGAAAATGGAAGTGATTCTATGGTTGGTTTTTTTTCCTCGTGCACCGCTTAGCTTTCTCGCACATCTCTGGTGGTAAAGCAGCCTTAGCCTGTGTCTGTCAATTCAGAATCTGTCTCAGTCTCAGTACAAATGTTTGCCCTTTTCATCTTGCCGCAGAAGCGATAAATTTTAGTCGGCCGATTTTTATTTTTACTCTGCAGTATGCGCTGGTAATCAGTTGATTAATGTTTTATTTTATCTGTATTTCCCAATGATGCAATCGGATGTAAACGCCTATTGTTTACGACTTAGTGTGTTTTCCCTCGGCAGATAAGAGTCGAATTAATTTAATTAGTTACAATAACAAATTTGATATTTTCGTATATTTTGGTGTCCTAAAATTTCTTGCTAGCTATTTATTTGACCTTGACCTACTTTAAAACGCCAAACAAATAGCCTTTTTCAAGTTAACGCTAGCGTTAAACAGGTTGTAGGCTGGTTTTATATTTATGCATAAGTATATACTCACGACTGTATTCCCCAAGAGGGGGAAGTCAGAGATATTCTAAATATACAATATTCAGAACATCCACATTTCCCCAGCAGTGTTCAAATTTGTCCATTGTGACTGGTAGTGAGCCCGTTTCCATTTGGACAGTGGACTCAAATTATAGGCCATAAATTCTTTTTATTTTTATTTTATGGTAGGTCTTCCGGGGTAATTGAAACTACGTGGCCAGTTCTTCTGTTTATGTACTAACAACTGCCTTCGAAGGCAGATGTAATTGTTTCATAGTTACAGTTGTCCTATAGTTACTATCACCTCGGGAGACCATACACGGTATTTGTGTGATAAATGCCATATATCAGTATTTTTTATTTAATCCTTTTTCGCCGAATTTTATAGGTTACGTAATGTTCCCAAAGTTCGTTTAAAGAATCAAATTATTTTTGTCAACTTGTTAATATGTTTGACCTTAACCTACTTGTAATACAACAAGGTTGTTTTTTCCTTGAAAAAAAAACTCGTTTTTTCTTTACGATAGGAACTTCTGACAAATAAACACACGAATTCTCAATAATGAAATGAATGATAATGATGGCGATTAATATCTTTTGCTTAATGATTACAATATTATTTATAATTTATCGAGTTCCAAGTTTCAAAGCTATTAATGCCAAATGCGTGATAGCGTTAAAGGTCAGTTGAAGGTTATCGATGTTTTTGTTTGGTCGTGTTGTTTAAATAGGCTTTAACGGTAATGGGTTCATTCTCCAGGGAATCCTACAGTAAATAAATAGCAGATCTGAAGGTTTAGTTAGTGTAATTAAACTTTACAACTTTAGGTTTAATTTATTTCGAAAATATGTAATTATGACTTGTGTTGTGTTCGGTATAAATGTAACTTAATAAAATAGGAATAAACATCACATTACTGTTGTCAGCACAATTCAAGCAGGATTATACGTTAAGTAATTATTAACGACCTTTTAGTTTTTTGCTCTGACTATCCAGAAGGCGGTTTGCCCTGTGCTAACCTCATCTATAGTAATTTATAGTTCGAATGGCGTAAAATGAGCGCTGCTTATGGTGAAATTGCGCAGCTCACTACCGGTCTGATGGTAGGAAGTGTTGCAAGTTTTTGTACAATAGACATAACTGGTTAAGTAAAAGGAATCAATGTTCTCAGGGTTGAAATAAATAAAGGTAAATCGTCTGCTGCGCAATTTGACCGTAGCGATCTTTTTACGTGATTCGAACTATAAATATTTCACAGAAAGGATAAATTTATAGCCAGAAGAATCTCAATAGAAGGCAAATACCTCGTTTATTGTGTAAATGAAAGTTGGAGGACGTGGGACTGATGTTGACGTGTTTAAAATTTCTTCAGACCCTATTTAAAACATAATATTACTTAAAGTAATCTATTCTTAAGGTTAGTTAACATAAAGTATTTACAATATCTTCTTTTGTTAACAGAGATAGAAGGGAACAGGAGCAACAGCAACGGGAGATGCTGGAAAAGCAGCAGAAAGAAAAAGAGAGGGAAAGAATGGAGCGGGAACGTGAGAGGGAGCGGGAGAGGGAGAAACAGGAGAGAGAAGACAAAGAGAGGAGAGAGCAAGAGAATGCCGCCTCGAAACTCGTGTCGAGACATTTCGAGGAATCTCTAAGACTGGCAAATCAGAAGGTTATTATTATTTTAATATGAAGTAGAATCTCAAGGTTCTACTTAAATTATGTAATCAAAGTCATGCTATAATTCCGTAATAATACTAATAATAGACGTTTAGGATTGATTAATTGCTTTATCTAGAAGTACGTAATTGCATTTGTTAATTGTTGTTTATTAGCTACTATTATTAGCAAGGAAAAGTCTTTTTTCATACTATGACAGACTTGGTTCTGCATTGTATTAACATATTTATTTAATGTTGCAGCGGGAGCGAAGTATATCGTGGTCGCTGCTAAACAGCCTCGCGCCGAGCCGCGGCGCTGGCCCCGAGCACGAGCGCCTGCGCGCGCCGCCGCCCGATCGCCAGTACTACTCCCCGCCCGGAGCGCACCCCTCCGCGCCCCGCGCACCTCCTCCCGCCGACTACTGTCCGCCGCACGCGCGGCTGTCCATCCCCAAACCCGACAAACCTCCCTCGCATCCCTCACTGCCAAAGGGCGAACCCAACTTCTCCCCCTATAACTATCCTCCCTACCGTCCGACCTTCGACAAACTCAAGGATCCCCATCTTCCCGCTCCGCCTCCCTTAGTACCAGAAAAGAACTCTGTGATAGTGAAACACGACGCCAAACAGATACACCTCGAGCAGAAGCACCCGTACCCCAGCAAACCTCGAAGCGAGCCTTCTCCCCACTACCTGCAGACGATGTCGCACCGGCCGCATCGGACCGCACTGTCCCCCCACGCGCCGCCTCACCCGCACCCCGCGATGCAGACCTCGCCGCACGCCACCGTGCCCTCGCAGGACAAGAACAATAGGCGCATGTACCAGCCGCCGACGCAACCTCAGCGATCACCGGCTTACTACCAAACCTCACAAATGAAGCCCAAAGTATCGAGCCCAGCGCCGCCGCATATCTACGGCAAGCCCGGCAACTCACCGAGTCCAGTCCATTATGCCGTTGCCGTGGAACCGCCCATGCAGATGAAGGCCGAGCCCCCACCCGTGCCGTACCCGCCACCGTCCGCATACTCGCCGGCGAGCAGAACGCGGCCTCCCCCAGTCGCTCACTCGCGAACACCGGAGCCACGACCGTCGCCACGAGCTTACGGCGACTCCTCCAATTCATCCCCGTGCCAAACCCAACCCCTCGATCTCGGCATCGTGCGAGATGATCCCGACAGATTATCACCGCGGCGACGATGTCCGTTCGAATCTTCCGAGGCGGATCCTAAACGACGGCGGATGGAGGAACTTCCTGCACCCGAGCCTCTCATCGCCGCCGCTGCGAGTGTCGGTCGGACGCCGCACGGCTCCGAGCCGGCACCCCAGGCGCCCGGACCTCCTTGCGATGTTCGAGTACCGTCAGCCGATGGTAGCGTAGAAACACCCGAGAAGGCAGCGGGTGCGTCACCGGCTCCTACGGTAACACCGTCGGCGAGCCCGGCTCCCGCTACATCAGTACCGCCTCTAGTCGCGTCGCCGCCCGTCGCCGGCGCACCTCCACCACCCCCTGCGTCCACTCCCCCTGCACCGCCCGCGACACCACCCGTCACACCCGTCGCCGACAGTGATACACCGGCCAAGACCGCGTCTCCCAATCCTCGTGACGGGTCAGCGCCCGTCCGACATCTCGGCAAGAAAGCCTGGCTCCAGCGACACGAGACCGCGCCGATCGGAGAGGGCGACTGCTCCGGCGGTGGCGGGACGTGTATCACCCTCCCCATGACGATCACGAGGGTCTCGGAGCCCGACGATTCGAGCTCAAATATAGTCATACCAGTCGCGGCGAAGTCAATTCAACGCGGAGCTAGAAAAACCACAAAACCGAGGAAACCTAAAGAAGTAAACGGGCGGGTAGACGACGCGGAAGAAGATAGCTCGAGTTCAGATCGCGAAGTGACCTCACAACCTAAGCGGAAGCCGCCCAAGGCGAAACGGAAAAAGGCAAACGTCCGGAAAGTGGGCGATGAGCCAAAAAAGAAGAAGGCGTCCGAGAGCGGGAGCGAAAGTGATAAAGAAAGTGACGATAAAGACTCTGATTCTGGTGGAAGCGGGAGCGGGAGTGGCAGTACGTCGAGTAAGCGAGGCGGGGGTGGTCGCGCGCGGGGGCGGCGCACGCGCGGCGGCGGCAACGGGCGCGGCGGGCGCCGGCGCGAGGACCCGCCACGCCGCACGCCCTCCGCCGCCCAGCCGCGCACCACCACCGAGTCCTTCCTGCAGAACGGGCCCTGCTTCGAGGTCGCGCCGCGCCTCGCCAAGTGTCGCGAGTGCCGGTGGTCCCCGGCGCAGAGGGACAAGGACATGCCCAACATCTTCTGCCGTTTCTACGCTTTCCGAAGACTAAAGTACGCCAAGAACAGGCAACTAGCTATAGCCGGATTTTCAGATCCCTACAAAGATGCTGAAGAGGTAAATATTATCTTGATATTGAACACTTTTACAACATTTTTGGAACATGATAAAAACTTTTATAATAATATCCGTTCTCAAATGATTTTTTATTTGTTTTAGGACGACAAGAAGTTATGGTTATCGTCATCAGCGGGTGCTGCGGAGCTAGACATCGAGATGAGTTGTTTCCTACTGCGTGAGATTGGAGACCAGTTCTGTGAACTGCTTCAACAGGAGAAGGAAGCCGAGTCACATCATCTCAATGACGGTAAGAATCTTTAATAGTTCTAGTTTATGACTATAGTATTTCAAACATTATATTTAGTATCAAGGAAGATAAATATACTTAATGAAAGGATTTTCAAATGAATACGCGTGATGTATGCGGACATCACGCGTACAATGCAAACGTAAGTGGTTACCATTTACCATACGCCTTAAAAAGATCGTATGTCACTTTGGTTACCCTTAACACAACCAAATTTCTTTGATAATGGTGACTGCCTTTACCTGAGAATGGAAGCGAAAATGTTATGTCTACATCGTGATCACATTATCTCTGCACCTCGCTTCCTTCGTATCAGTACGGACTTAATAATCGCGTCAATACGGTTAGCATCATAGTTGCTGATACGTGTTTCGAAAATTTGGTACACACTGTTTCACACCAAACCAGCGCCCGCGGCATGACGGCGCGATAAAACGCTATCGCGCCTAGCTCTCTTTCTTTTTGCACGGGAATGAATGAGTTAGCAGGCGCGATAAAACGTTTATCGATGCACCATGCCGCGGGTGCAGAACGCTGATATAAATACAAATAATTTATTTGCCAATCATATCGTCGCCAGGTGCACAGAAAATATGACTGGGTAATGGCATAGGAAGATTAATAAGAATCAAGAGGTAGCCATTGAATAACTTTGTGTTATTTCTCTGATGGTTTTCATTAAGTATTTCCTTCTTCCTTGCGTTATGTTTCAATGAACATACACTAGTCTTGTGCATTATATAAAAATCTATTGCCCTTCTACCACAGTATAATAATATAAACCAATTCTTTACTAGATATTATATTTTAACACATTCGCGGACAGTGACCGGCTATATCAGTGAAAACAATAAAAGTTCTATTGTGTCTCGTTCACTGTCCGCAAACGTGTTAAAAAGTTTTTGTAGAATCATTCGTAAACGCACAAATAACAAAATGTTATATTGTTCCAGATAAGACGATAGCCTGGAAGCGAGTTGTTCAAGGCGTGAGGGAGATGTGCGACGTGTGTGAAACCACCTTGTTCAACTTCCACTGGACGTGCGGCAAATGCGGCTTCGTTGTCTGCCTCGACTGTTATAAGGTGAACATTTTATCATGCAACCTAGCTTGTATAACTCGCGACTATAAACCCTTGAAGGGTGATCAGAAACGTTTCTATAGCTCCTTGACCGTCCTTATTGTTTTTATGGAATCCATTACCATGGATCTAGTAGATATCTTTATATCTTTCAATAGTGTAGGTTATGTTGACCTTCAATATCTTTCTTATATTTTGATGGTTTATCCGATATACAGGGTGTAAAGTAAAATGGGACAGTTACTTAACACTAACTGCTGACGACCTACGTCGTAGGTCGGCGACAAATGGGCCGCAGTGCGCACGACTTAAACGTTGAGTCAGAATTGTATAGCATTCCAGTGCGACAGCGCGAGTATCATTGTTTTGAGGTTAGCAGCGAAAGTATTAAAGGGGTGCTTCAGACCATCAAACTGAACCACTTTCTCTATGGGACCAATACCGAAATCGCGAAAAAAAATCTGCTGTCCCATACATTTCAGTTGAGTTATGTTTGCAGTTTTGTATGGGAGAGTGGTTTTTTTTTTTCGCGATTTCAGTGTTGGTCCCATAGTAAATGTTGTTCAGTTTGATGGTCTGAAGCGCCCCTTTAAGTAACTGTCATAATTTATTTTAAACCCTGTATATATTTTTAATTCTTATTTAATGTCGGGTTCCTGTATCTAGCACTGCGATTCTGCCGATGTCAAGTGGTTTAGTGTAATCTCAAGCTTTGTTTTAAAAACAAAAATACATTAGACTTATTGGTTTACAAAATGGCGGAACCACGTGGCCAATAAAACCGTGCACGTCCGTTCATGAATCCACTAGCCACGCGACTTACCTCGGATATAAAATAGATTGGAACGAAATATTATAGTTATAAACAGAAATAAACATAAAACAAATAATCCAATATTAGCTTACATGATAATTAGCCTTTCACTACTTATATGTGGACTAGTTACGCGTGTAATTCTACTAACAAACATTTCTGCCACTTTTTGCGGGGGGCGAGGTAACATGAAATCTGAAACTTTGGATTTTATTCCCCATAACTTTAGATTCTAATTTTGATTGTTAAAAATCATGAAAAGTAGTCTCGTGTAAACCCCAAACGTTCTAAGTTCGAAGTTATTGTTTCGCAATTATAGGCTGTCTCGCTTAGTGATAAGGTATAAAATTGAATTTAAATGCATATGATCAATTGTTCTTATACCGTGGCAGAGGGGAAATGCTAGTCTAGGCAAGACTAGTCCTTATAATAAATAGTCAAAGTAATTAGCTAATCATCGTATTAAGGAACCCGTGACGATTGTGTAACTAATAAATATTATTTGTATCCAGTCGCGGACGACCGGTGAAACGAGCAGTACTTCAAATGAAACCAACAATTCTTCTAACGCCAGCAGCAACGGTGAAAGAGATACCTTTGGGTAAGTTTACTTTATTTTCATATCTTTTTCGCTGTTCAAATCAACGACAAATCATTAGTTCCTTACATAAAAAAAAAACGTTGGTTTTCCATGAAATGACATATCGTTGCCGGGTGCCGCAGTGATGTAAAGTCTACCTACCTTATTGTGGCACGTCTAATTAAGAACTCATTGTTTTGATAACGAATTAATTTGCAATACTTTATGATTATGACTCTGTAACGTTTTATCATTGTCAATAGTCATGTCAATTTTAGGAAACCAAAATAAAGTATTATCAAATCATCGTCTTCTTCAACAAAATAGATCCTCCAGCTAGGTATAGGACTCTTATTTCTCACACTATATACAAATACAACGGTAGATCGCTAGTCTCATTACTATGTAGTTATGTACCTACGTGTAATGGAATAATACTGGTTGGCTATATCCGTATTTCGTGACAAATATAGACTGAAAGCACAATCGTGACAGTCCCGTGATAGCGATGCGATAGGCATAATTAAATTAGACTTAATGTAAGTAATAGAGGGATTTACCAAGGTGTAAATTTATTAAGTAAAGGATATCTTTTTTGCCAAATATTACAAAGTACCCCTACCTATATTATCTTACTTACATAGCACAGATTAAAGAGTTACTTCGTAACAGATACATCACTCCCTTAGAAAAGATAAATTCCCACGTTTTAATTTCCTCTCTTTTTCGCTGGGTAATTTGGTTCGACGCTCTCGCTTGTGTTCGTGGCAATCTACTAGCGAGGGAGAATCCGGCACTACCGGAAAGTGTAGGCACTTCTCGCGGTAGATACGGCTGGGTGACGGAGACTGGTTATAGCCTGAGCCTGTAGGATCCCTCTGCAGGGCCTTTGCCCTTTGGGCCATACTCAACCACGCGGGCCTAGAGCGGATTGGTGGAGGTTCCGAGATTAGCATAGTTATAACACATGTAGTACCTCGACTAGTTAGGCCATTCAAATGCTGAACACGACTACAATGTATATTATCTCCACAGCTGGCTGATGTGTACATCAGGCGGGGCGCACCCGGTGCGGAAGCTGCTGCTGACGCAGATAGCGGCGGGAGGTGCCCTGATAACAGCAGCGACCCGAGCGCATGCCGCCCGCGCCGCCTGGGCGTTGCCAGCCTGCCCCTGCGGCACCGTTCCCACACCCTCGTCACAAGACAAGATCACCGCTAAGAAACTGCTGCAGCAGGCGTTACAGAAGGTGAGCCAACTTCATCATTGAAAAAAAAATTTCAGCTGCCAAAATGTCTGCTTGCAACGCTAGAATGAAGGCTCGAGAAAGGTCTTATCTATATTTTAATGCAAAGTAAAATAATATGTCAATAGGAATATAGAAGAGAACTCGGACCTCTGACCAATAATACAGGGTCCAATTCAATTTGCTGGTTTTTAGGGGATGAATAGACCATCAAAGTGAACAACTTTCTCCAAGGGACAATCATTCAAACAAATACTAACCAACAACAAAATCGAAACCGCGAAAAAAATATGAGTCTTCCCACACACATTTGAGTCGAGTAGGATTGCAGTTTTGTACGGAAAAGCCTGTTCGGAAGATTGTTCAGTTTTTTCTCTGATCAGCATATAAAGAAGGACCTTATAATATTCTCGATGATCTTTATTTTGTGCGTATGGTATACTAATATCGAAGGAAGTTTAAAATGTTTTTCTTTACTCCTACAGAACATTAAAAAAGAAGATGTGAAAGAAGAAAACGCTTCCACAAATGGATCTTCGCCAGTGAAGTCAGAGAACGGCAAAACAAGTAGCTCAGTCGTCAGTTGGTTATCGGATATACCTCTCAAAACCGAAACCAAAGACGAAAAGTCAGATTCAAGCTCATCAGACTCTGATACAGGAAATTTCTCTACTCTACGGGAGTTGCTAATACGAACCGCGCCAGAGGGCGGAGACACGCAACCCAAGAAGAAGCAGAAGAAAAATAAGAGTGACGATGACTTGGATGACGTGATTTCCAGCGTAGTTGAGAAGTCTAAAGACGACGATGGCGACGTCAAACCTTTCACACTGTCCAACGTCGTGAAGCGTTACGAGCGGGGGCGAGACAAAGAGGAACTGCCGATCCGTATGATGACGCTCACAGAGTCCAAGGTGTTGTACCCGGACGTGCCGCACGCCTGGCTGTGCGACGGCAAGCTGCTGCACCTGACCGACCCCGCACACGCCGGCAATTACAAGCCATTCCAGGTAACGCATTTATTTCAACTTCTGAACATATGACACGTTCTACAAAAATTATAATTTTTTACTACAATATTCAAAATTAGTCGTTTAACAGATATTTATCTTTATTGTTCTAGGATCAATGGAAACTTGGCCAACCTGTTCTAGTCTCAGACATGTCGAGCGTCCTCGACAAGGACCTGTGGTCTCCGGAGAGCTTCTCCCGCGACTTCGGCGACACACGCGTCGACCTAGTTAATTGTGCGTCCGGCCTGGTCGTACCCAACCAACCCGCCAGGAAGTTCTGGGACGGGTTCGAGCTCGCCGCCAAGCGACTGAGGGACGAGCGGGGCGCACCTATGGTGCTCAAACTGAAAGACTGGCCGCCCGGCGAGGACTTCGCCGAGCTCCTCCCTGCCCGATTCGACGATCTCATGCGCGTGCTACCGCTGTCCGAGTACACGTCCCGCAACGGAAAGCTGAATCTCGCCGCGCGCCTGCCCGAGTGCTTCGTCCGTCCGGACTTGGGGCCGAAGATGTACACGGCGTACGGCGGGGCCGGCGGCACCACCAACCTGCACCTCGACGTGAGCGACGCCGTGAACGTGATGGTGCACGCGAGCGCGCCCGCCGACGCGCCGGAGCGCGCGCACGAGGCGGCGCGCGCGGCCGAGGAGGCCGGCGTCGACGTGCTGTCGAGGAAGCGCGCCCGCGTCAAGCCGCCAGCCGCGCTCTGGCACATCTACCCCGCTAGAGACGCCGACAAGATCCGCGACTTCCTAGTCCGGGCGGAGCTGAAACGCGGCGCCCGGCCCCGGGCCCAGCACGACCCCGTCCACGACCAGACGTGGTACCTGGACGCGACGCTGCGCGATCAACTCTACCGCGACTACGGCGTCGAGGGCTACGCGATCCTGCAGTGCCCCGGCGACGCGGTGTTCGTGCCCGCCGGCGCGCCGCACCAGGTCCGCAACCTGCTCGACTGCATTAAGGTGGCGGAGGACTTCGTGTCCCCCGAGAACGTGTCCCGATGTTTCGAGCTGGCGCAGCAGTTCCGCCGGCTGTCCCGCCAGCACTCGAACAAGGAGGACAAGCTGCAGATAAAGAACATCGTGTACCACGCGGTGAAGGACTCCCTGTGCTGCCTGGAGGAGGCGCTCGCCGCCGCCAAGTGAGGCGCGCGAGAGCGCAGGCCCCGCATTGATCTCAACCTCGAACGTAACATTAATCGCTAAGTTCCGCATTTAACGTAAGATTGGGAGCGAGTGTGATACGCGCTGTGCGCCGTTTCGTGTATAAGATGCCATTGTAAAGCGTCGAGTGGATTGTGTACCAGTTATGTGTGTAAATGTACTCGAAATGTGATGTTGACCGACCGCGGCCACGCGCCCGCGCTCGGAGAATGTGCAATGTAAATTAGTCTGAATATGGTGATATCGTTGAGATGTGGATATGTTTTATGTTCCTTAATCGAAATACAAATAAACTCTTCAGGTTATTTACAGCTTAATGTAGCTATAATAGTGATATGTATGTATTGTGTAAATTTTTAATTCGAATTCCATCGAGTACATATTAAGAAGTGTATACTTTTAAGTTATTGTATTGAAGTAAAACGTATTCGCTCGAAGCATTGTACATTAAACACGGCGTGTAGATAAGTTTCTCCTATAATTATTAGATTTCTCAATTTGGTTAGTATGTTACAAAATGATAGTTAACAAATGTGACAATTTCATTTTGTCCTTATTGCTGTATTAGGCGAAAGCAAGTTTTTTTGTACTGTGTATATTATGTATGGTTATAAGTTGGAATAAAAAAGATGTTTATATTACGAGTGGTTTTAATTTTCCCCATTGGCATAGTTGTAAATTAATCGAATAATTTGCAACCAAAAGGCAATCTGTATCCACTATCCACCAAAGCAGAACCGACCGAAGATGTGTCAAATCATAATCAACCAATAAATTAGCTTACATTATTTGACGCTGAGTTTTACACATATCGCTCCGCTTTTTGGTTTGATGGATTCCGGGCTTAAAAATATCTTGAGTCATAAAATTTTTATGCGCTACATCTTACCTGTGATGTGATCTTTCCTTCGCTTTCCAAAAACCTAGATTCTCAGCCAGCCCCCATTTTCGAGTAAAATAACTAGGCACTAGGTCTTAGGAACCACAGCAGAAAGTAGGGGAGCGCGTAATTTCTCTATGGGAGAAACCTATCGTTTGGCATGATTGCACAAAAAAACAATACCTAAACCTAAATAAGTAAATATAAATAATATTATTGTTATATATGGTGCTTCTTTATATGGGGATGGCTTTTTAAGGGGATGATTAGACCGTCAAACTGAACAACTTTCTCTATGGCACCAACATCGAAATCGCGAAAAAAAATCAGCTCGTCCATACAAAACTGCAAATCTACTCGAGCCAAATGTATGGGACAGCTGATTTTTTTTCGCGATTTCGATGTTAGTCTCATAGAAAAAGTTGTTCAGTTTGATGGTCTGATCACCCCCTTAAAAAAGTGTCAGCATATTAACACAGATATTAGGAAGGACCCTGTATATACTATGACCTAAATACATAAAATTTTTACCAAGATGCTTGGAAGTATAAACAATTGACTGCACTGACAAGTAGGCATTTACGTTCTCGAATTTGACTTTAGTTAGACATAGTTCCTATAATCTACATTACATGAGTGCGATTTTTGAATCTCATACCTTGAACTCAGCAGTTGAAAATGTATGGAGATACGCATCTTTCTACTGTTGATTTGACTTTCAAAAATCATACTTCCGGAATGCGATTTATCAAAGTAAAATTATTTTATTTATCTTTATGATTTATACATAGTAATTTTGAAATTTTCAACCGCTGAGCTCAGTGAATGAGATTCAAAAATCGCACTCCTAATTTTTGTAAAATATTGCTGAATAGTTTACCAATGTATCCAGGCGAATGTTGAGATGGATGTGTGGTGTTACTAGAATGGACAAGATTAGGAATGAGTATATTAGAGGAAGTTTGAAAGTGGCTCCTGTGAATGAAAAGCTCCGCGGTAATCGATTATCGTGGTATGGACATGTGATGAGAAGAGATGAGTTTCATATTACAAGACGAATGTTGAATATGAATATGTGCACATACCTCCGTACCTACACTACATTTCAAATTAATGTTGTTTAGGAAAGTAAATGTTTCATTTCTTCTCGTTTTGGACTGTAAATTGGCATATACAATGTTCTTGGTAAATTTTAAATAAACACAGGTTACTTATAAACCTAAATATATGTAAGATTCCACAAATTCTCAATAAAAGTACTCTGTGTCCATAGGAAATGGAGCTCCATTTAAAAAAAAAACGCTCTGATGTTTTGTTGTAGCGCCATCTAGTAATGAATAGTAACAACTAATAGCAATATGTGTAGTCCTTTAAGCTAGTTTAAATATAAACAGTTCCGCTACTCGTCCATAGATGTCAGTGTTAATATTATGATGAGTTGATTGTGTAGTTATTAAGGGGGCACCGAGCCTATTGTCAAAGGTCAAAGTACCTATATATATTTTTTTAATTAACAATAAAACAACATTTCCAAAAAACAAGAATGTCACATTGTAGTTATAAGCCTATTTTCAATTTACTTCGGTTAATGCGGATTTTTTTTTATAATGTTTATAATGTTAAAACATAACAATCCGTAATGTTTCGATAAATTGATAGCCAATCATGATTACAATGTGACATTCTTGTTTTTCGGAAATAAAAGAAATACGATTAATTCGATTTTATAAAAAAGTAAAATTATTTAATATAAAAATAAACTCTTGTAAACTAAATACTTGGACTACTAACTACCCTACCGCACTGTCCTGCATACCTACCCTGCCCTCGCGTGAAAGGGGCATGAGGGCAGCACAATAGGCTGATAATCCTTTAGTTTCCGGCATATAATAATAAGGGTACGTTCCATCACGGGCACAGCGGACCTTATCAGAAGCTCAATTTAGAATCTTGTTCCAAATAAATAAATAAGAACCCTGTGCGTGTTCATAATACCTACCTACATAAGTATAGTTATTCCACTGCACTGACTTATCAACTACTGGACGTAGGGTGCGCGCTCGAAAGTGTCCAAACCAAAAGAGCACCAAAACGCAAAAAGACAACCAATGACGCTAGAGTCTTCGTTTGATCGGCCGACTACCATACCCCAATAGTGATGGGGAGTGAGATGGAAAAGAATTTCAGCATTTTAAATGTTTTTAGTTAGTTTGTATTACTACACGTACTTAGGTTTCTGTAGACACTTTTTTGAGAATTTTGTACTAGACCCGGCGTCCATATTATTCAAAGTCAATGTTCCACTGTCTCAATTTTCAATGGATTTACAAACAAAGGTAGGTTACCTATGGAAAGCCTGCCTGACAACAAACGTATATATATCTACAGTACGAACAGGTAAATAATTACGCTCGTCAATCTTCGTTTGCGCAGAGCAGTGCAAAATAGGGTATTCTCTATCTCGCTTCAACTCGAATAGGACACTATGGATGCTTGCGATATATGCGAATGCAATAAGCCAATAACGGCAAGGTGTCACATCCTGATAAGTCAATATAATTTCGTTCGCTTTTAAAATTTGTCAACTGCGCAGGTACATCGGTGAGACTTATAAACCTGGTACTACTACTATGTCAGTTCAATCAAAATTCGGGAAGTTAGTGTCATTAGTTCATTACATTAAGAGGCTATGTGAAAAAAATAGGATTCTTCAAAGCGTCATATATCATGAAGTACTAACAGTAGGCGGATATGTGTAAATTGAACATATAATTGAAGTTTTGATTAGAGCCAAAACACGATTAAGATACATTTTCTCGATTGAAAAACAAGCCAAAGTAGCCTCCGCCTTTATCGATAAACGGTGAATAATAGAAACACGAGACTTGATTTAAAAAAAAGTGATGGATATTTTACAAATTTTGATAAGAGCAGAATTGAACTTACATAAATAGTACAATCACAATTAAATAAAGTTTGTTTTACGCATGCGTCGTTTCAGGCGCGCGCGCCGCCCCATCTCTTTCTCTCGCATCAGGCAGTAATATAAGCTATCACACGCCCATTTCGCTTCAATTATTTTTCGACATAGGCGCATAAGGGCTTGTTTCACCACTTCCGAATAAGTTCTTGTTAGCTTATCTGACAGCTCATTTGACACATTCTTCATACAAAATATGTCAAATTATCTGTCGGATAAGCTAGCAAGAACTTATCCAAGAGTGGTGAAACAAGCCCTTAGTTATAGACTTGCAAAAATTTACCCCATGAATGTTTTTCAGCCAACACTTACGCAATAAAATAAGTAGGTAGATTATATAGGTAACAAAGTAGATGGTTGGTATTTTTCCTTCTGTAAACAAAGTAAAGTTCAACATTCATGCACTGTTTGTGATAAATCCATAAAAAGATAATGTCATTCGTAATCGTAGGTACCTAAGCATATACCTACCTAGCCTACTTACATAAGTACATAAACAATATAACTTCCACGAATTCGTTGATAAATTAGCAACGCAGATACAGTTGTGGATTTGCATGGACGGTTATGTCAGGCAGGAAAGTAACGGCCGGCCAACTGGCAGTGATGATAAAGTACTAGATTTCAAAATCCTTCTGCCAACTTTACATAGGTAGATACATAATGCGGATTTTCCGAAAGCCATTAAAAAAGAAAAAGTAGTTCCTAATGGCTCGATAGATGGCGTTGACGAGACAGGGGTGAGCGACCTTGCAGATAATAAAATACAAATAAAATATTGAGAATTTGTGTTTTTAAGTAATATGAACATATATTTCGTCAACGGATGCGTCTGACTCAGTGACATGCATTTTTATTCACTTTTTAGCGTAAAATTTTCGTCTTCGGACCCCTCTCCCTCTCTGGTCAACGCCATCTATCGCCGGTTTGTTGAACTACGTTTGACTAGCTGTCAGAAAACTCTTCATTAATTAATAACATAGGTATTACAGGGTGTTAGGGTAAACAGTTGCATTACTTTAAGGGGTGATTGTACCCATGATTCTGAACAACTTTCCCTAAGAAATAAATAGGAAATACGCAAAAAAAAAAAATTGACTTTTCATGCCGACTTTCGATCAGCTGATTGCATTTAGTATGGGAAGTCCGAAATTTTATTTGCGATTTTCCTATAGGTTTCTTGGGGAAAGTCGTTCGTATCATGGGTACAATCACCCCTTAAAGTAATGTAACCGTTTACCTTAACACCCTGAATTAAGACTGTGCTTCAACAGTTGTTTTCACAACTGGGACTCCGTATTATTTTTTTAGCGTATGTAGGTGTATTTATGTATGTATGTTTTTATGTCTATTTCTTTAATACAGCATAATTCTGTTTATCTACTTATATTTTATTTCTATGGATTTTGAAAAACCGCCGTGGATATGAAAAATTCCTACATACGTCGAGTTTGAAAAAAGAAAACCCGAAAAATCGTTAATTTTTGCATAAAATAAACCCACCGACAAAAAGGATGTTGGTTTTTGACAAGATCGACTGTCTTCATAATGTTAATTAGGGCCTTGGCGGTCATGTTCTCTAAGGTTTGATATTGTCGTTGATACTTGGCTATATTTTTAGCCAAAGAGAATGTAAATCACTACGTTATAAGAGTCGGGACTTCAATACTAAAAACTGGTCGTGACCGATGATCCAGAATGTATGAAACGTTTGAAACCGTTCAAAGAAATTTAATGGCGGCGGCGGGCGGTGCACGTTTCATATAACGTTTTTTTTGTTAGAGAGTTACACGAGCCTGTTATTAGCTGTGTGCCCAAAACCATTTGCAAGCTTCGAAGTTGAGTTAATTCGTTTTCAAAAATGTCTATATATCTGAAAACGAATGACATTTGAAAACGAATTTACTTAACTTCGAAGCTTACAAACAAACTCTATCTAAAATTCAAATCTTATTAGAATCGAATATTTTACTTACCATATTTTGCGCGAAGGCGTGTAAATAGATCAATTCATTGTTCCCATCTGTCCGCACCGACACTATGGCCTGCTGATTATAATATATTTCGACATATCTCCCACCTCACTCTCCACTACTGCTTCAAATCCGACGTGCAAATCTGAATACCTAGAGCCCCCGCAATGTATACCTGTTTTAGGTCAAACATGGTCATTGTTGCGACCAGTATGGTCGGTTCCCCCCTCTGACAGGTTATAAAGAGGACCAGGCACTCTGCAGAGGTCAGTTTACATAAAGAGTTTGGACTGCGCAGATTCGTGCAAAAAACACTATGAAGGCAGTGACATTGGTAGTTTTTGGTAAGTTTGTTTTATGTCCAATAAAAAAATTAATAATAGGTAAGTACCAGTAATATTTATACAAAAACTTGAAGATATAGGTATCTATGTTAAAGTATGCGCAACGCGACTGTCGAAATTTTTTGCGATGTTTTTTCCTCGTATCTGGTTTGATAACAAATTGAAATGTTTTCTTGCGCAAAATACATTATTTATTTACATTATCTTCTGTTTTTTCTGCAATGATAGTTTGAAATAATATAGTTTGTTACTTAGGTACCTAGTGGGGATATTTAAATTAAGGTGATGAGCGTTGAATTCAACAAAAAACGAAATGTTTACTGTTATAGATCCGAAATCTCGTTCCGGGTGTTTCACCCCGTTAATCAATTGCGACATTATTCATAAGAACAAAGAACATAGGTTTGTATAGAATCATTTATTTCTAGAATCCAAGCGAAATAAGCAACTTCTGTTTGGTGAAGGCCAATTTTAAGGACATCACAGCCATCGGACTAAAGTGGCTACCTTCCTGCGATTACCTGATAAACATTTAACGACCTTAATGTTGTTAAAGGTCGGACATGTGAATAATTCAATCCTTTATAGGCTTTATTAAATGATGAGGATAATGTTTGCCTGCACTCAGACACTTTACTAAGGAAGTGGATAACATAAGATGATATCACAAACTTTCAAGGTTTAAATCCTTACAAAGACATCCTCAGTCAGTACAGAATTGTTTTAAATTTAAAGATGACTGGGTTACCTATTGTTTTATGATCTGTTTCAAGCTAAGTATTTCAGAATAGGTATGATATCAGAGAAGGGTAAAATGGGGCAGATTCTTATGCCCAGCAGTGGGTGGATACGAGACGATGATAATTGATACTACAAATAAATTTAACCTAATGCCTCGCTTTATGAGGATGATGTTCTCCATATCCACTTCAATAATAGTAATAGGTCAAGGTAAATTTAACATAACACTGAACAAAACAAAACAAAATGCCAAATGAAATAATCTTCAAAACTTGAATATTATATCTGTAATCTTATAAGGAATTTATAATTTTCCAGCTGTGATGCTCGTAGCCGTCTCGTGCCGGCCTGAAAAGCCAGATCTCAAGCAGCTGAAGGCAGAAGGAAACCGCAAGAAGGCCTGCCTGCAAGACTGCACCAAAGATGCGTTCTCACCCATCTGCGCCGGCAAGGACGGCGAGAAACCAAAGTCCTTCGGCAACGGTTGCGTCCTGAACAACTATAACTGCGAGAATAAGGACAGTAAGTATAAATATTTTTACAAATGAGCCTTCATGTACGTAAGCAGATTAAAAAGGAGGATGAATCTTAAACCCAAAACACTATCTACAAGCAAACCTTGCTACTACAGCACTTTCTACATGGTGAAATTGATATCATTAGCCTCCTTTTAAACTAAGAGTCTACCCATCAAACTGAACAACTTTTACTATGTAGTCAATTTGGTCGCTATCTTGAATGCATCATTGTACTAATACTAATCCTTAAGTATGTCGAGCCATGTACAGGCGACTGCAGCTTCAAGCATACAGGCATTAAAACATTTCCATCCAACACAGCCCTTGATCAGTCCGTCTTCGAACATAGGCCTCCTCCATGACGACCTGTCCCTCGCCCTCTGCATCCGGTTGGGACCTGCATCTCGCCTAATATCATTGACCCATCATTCCGATGGGTGGCATCTACCCCGCGTGGTTTCTCTGTGCCTCCACTCCTGTGCTCTGCATTTATACGTCCAATGTGTCCTGCCCATCTCCACTTCCGACGTTCTAGATTAGCCCCGTCCATGAACTTTTTCTTTCGCCTAAATTACATCGCTTACTTACGCACTTCTCAGTCGTGCTAATGAGTGTTTCTTATTTTTGATACGTTGATTGGCTTTGAGCAACTGCCAAATACATAGTGATATATAATATATAATATAATATAGTGGTATATAATGAGGGTTCCAAATTAATAAATAGAGTTCTTTCCTTTTCGTATACAGGACATAAAATGTTAGGTATTTACGGAATAGCTTAACATATATATTTCTTTGCACATTTACATTACACTTACACAAAAAAGAAATCAGTACCATGTCAGCACCATTGTTATTAGTCACACCATAACGGTACGAGATAGAATTATCATTGTAACAACCTAACAACGTTTTCACCTCTGCCAGGGCACTAGAGTGTGAAGCGTGATGTAAGCCTCGGATTGTTGTTGTTTAAATCTCAATTCTGACTCACATTGGTGCTAAATGCTTATTTCTATTGTTCAAATATTTTTAACACTATTTTTTGTTCTGATTTTTATAGCAATCCTGTTTCCGTATTTTAAAGTAGTTTTCCGTAGGCCTAAAGTAGGTTTTTGGCGGTTTAGTCCTCTTTCGCCAGATTCCTTATTGGACAGATAATCTTTTTCGTCGCCTAACTGACGGTACATTTTAATTGATTGATATGTATCATGGGTACAAACCAAATATCTTTGCCAGCTTCCTGATATGTAAACATTTCCGGTGAAAAAAAGGTATTTTTCCAAACAAGAATCTGGCCAAAACGAAATCAATCCAATAAGGAATACGGCGAAAACAGACTAAACGTTTTTGGCGGGGGCGCGCGTGTGTGATGTTCTCGCCTCCCGTCCGTTATCCGTTGGGATAGATAGTTGCTTTTGCTTGTCGGCTAGCTTGGAGGTTAAAATGATACTGCGATCTTGAGTTCAATTTCTTATATTGGAGATTGTATATTAAAGTGTTTTCACAGTAATGAAATTACATACAAAATTACCGGTACAAAACAAAATATAGTTCTTGTCACGACATGAATCGTGGACCATAGAATCAAGAGAATGAATGAATGAATCTATGGAGTGAACGAGGGAAAGAATGAATGGAAGGCAAAACAGTGTTGCTCGTTCAATAGTGTTGCCACAGGTTCAAGTAAAATATCTAGGTAATATAATGCGAAATATCAGAACTCTTCAATGGTGTGAATGAAGCAAGAAGTAAAATTCTAAAATATTACAGTGATTAAATGCGTGACATAATAAAGGGGTTGCTTCAGAGCCTCCAGATCATCAAAGTGAACTAGGTAATTTCACTATGGAGCGAAATCGCGATAATATACAAGGTCCTTAGTTTCATATACAAAGTCCTGAGTGTTTTTAAGGGGATAATCAGACCATGAAACAGAACAACTTTCTCTACAGGACCAACATCGAAATCACGAAAAAAGTTCTGTGCATGGATCGATGTTGGTGCCATACAGAAAGTTGTTCAGTTTGAAGGTCTGATCATCACGTTAAAAAACCTGTCAGTATATATTGAGAAAGTCCCTATATTTAAGTGGCATAGTGACCCTTTTAACGTTTTCTATTACAACAAATTAATATTGATCTTTACAAATACTCTTTAAAATTATTTGGGATATCCCAGTCTTATGAATTTATGATACAGAAGATTTTTATTTTTAAATTACAATTTTATTTACCATTCACTTTGTTTACTTTCCAGCGCTCCACGAAGTAAGCAAAGGGAAATGCCCAGGATCCGACGGCATCCGACTCTCCTAAATCAAACAGCTGTCGGAAGTACAAACCAACAGGATGAAATGTTTGCCTGAATTATTACACCACACATTTTCACCAATCTTTTTTACTCATTTCAAATTATACGCTTTTAATTTTGCTTAGTAATGTTATGTACCCTTCAAAGAAGCTGTGATAGACAAAAATAATCCCGCTGAAAGTGTATGGAATAGGGTACGTAAGTGGTTTCAGTTACCTACGTATAGATTTTATACTAGTAAACAATTTGGAGTAAGCTTTCTTTTACTGTGTTTTTTTATCGAAAGTATAGATAGTCGTGTTTATTCACATCATTGCAAGCTGTGCAAAGGCGCCGAGTAGACGAGGGACATTTTGTCCGCCAGACTGTTACCTATCCGTGAAAATAGATACCTAGTATGAAATTCTAGGAGGTAACGCATGCAGTAGACAAAAAGTACGTCACTGTGGCCTCCACTGCGGCACTACACGCCCGATATCTTGACCAATGGGGATGGGTTAATGTAGCGCTTTCGCCTAAAAATGTTGTTCTGCGCGTTCAAGGTTTTGGCCAAGTCGCTTGCCGGCCATTATAACCGGCATTTCAAAATCTTACTGTACCTAACTATTCACTTCACACATTTTGAGCGGGATATTGTAATCAATTCTAACGTATTTAATTTTATAATCGTAGGCTGCTTTATTAATAACACATTATCCACTAGGATTTAGTTCTTTTAGCTTTGAATTGAATGTTGTATTGTGGTTTTATGGAATAAATTGTATTATGCCGTGTCGTTTCGTTTGTTTGCTTAATTTATGTCATACATATACAGGGTGAAATCGATATCATTAGCATCCTTTTAAACTAAGAGTCTACCCATCAAACTGAACAACTTTTACTATGGGAGTAAATCGATGGGAGCAAAAAAAAAATCTGCTGTTGCATACATTTGAGTCTGCGAACTCGCGCGTCGACATTGCAGTTGAGTATAGAACAGCATATTTTTTATTTCTTCCTATCAGTTTGCTCCCATAGTAAAAGTTGTTCAGTTTGATGGGTTTTTTTTGTCGGGCATAGGCCCACCACACATTCCCACCGCTGTAACTCCTGTAAGACAGGATCAACAGCGGACAATGAAGTCCAGCGAGCCCGGGGGATGACTCTAATCTGTCTTGGAACCGTCAATGAATTAATCAAAGAAGATAGGAGGAGTAGGAAAACGAAATATCCGACTTCCCTCCATTGCAAACGGGAGACAGCAATAAGAAGGAAAAAACATGGCTATTCGAGAGCCAATTCCAGAGATCATTTATGGCAGTGTTGAAGACACTACCGCAAAAGCACCAAAAATACAAAATGAAATAAAACAATAGGAACCTAGCATTGTACTGAAACTATGACCTATTTTGCTTCCAGTAATAAGTATGGCAAAAACATCTGAACGCACGGAAGTTATCCCTAGTCGCAACTAGATCCATGTAGTAAGGTACACCAGAAAACCAGTTTGATGGGTAGACTCTTAGTTTAAAAGGATGCTAATGACATCAATTTCACCCTGTAGAAGAACCAATAGAAAGGACGCCTAACCGATGACGAAGTAAACCTACGTCAGCAAGTACCTATGTACCAACATTTGAACTGTCCCACAGGGCACTGTGGTGAAAAGGATAGGCCAAGGGTGAAATTTTGCAGGTTTTGTACAGTCAAGAAAATATAACGTAGGATCTACTCGAGTTAAGACTCTCCCACTAGGTAAACGTTGAACAGGGCCATATTTTGCTGGTGTTTAGAAGCTATCTTCTGATTATTTGATAGACATAAAAAATTAATGAAAAATATAGCAATGACATATCGCCGTTATTTCTCATTTTTCATATTCCATATCTATCTAAACTATTATAAAACTGTAACAGGAAATTTGTCTGTACACTGAAGATATTATAAAAAAAAAGTTACGATATGGTTTTTAGATATCCCTGATTCCATATCACCAATTTTTGGATTTTTTGTCTATCTGTTTGTTTGTTTGTTTGAACGAGCATCACGCATAAACTACTGAACCGATTTTGATGAAACTTTTTTTGTTTGATAGCTTATTATCTGACTTAAAATCTGGTACATATATAATTTGTGCGGACAAAGTCGCGGGTTAACGCTCGTACATACTATTATAAAACGGTAACAGAAGTGGGTCTGTACATTGAAGATATTTAAAAAAAAATTACGATATGGTTTTTAGGTGTCCCTGATTCCATATCACCAATTTTTGGATTTTTGTCTGTCTGTTTGTTGGTTTGATCGAGCATCACGCGAAAACTACTGAACCAATTTTGATGAAACTTTTTTGTTTGATAGCTTATGATCTGACTTAAAATCTGGTATATAATTTGTGCGGACGAAGTCGCGGGTTAACACTAGTTTTAATATAAATGTGTCCAAGTTTATTAAACTAGAAATTAATTCAGTGGATACTATTTATATCCAACTGATATCAGTAAATAATTAGTTCGATTACGTACATTGTACAATTACTCATTTAAAATTAATACCGCTTGGCAATACGATTAGAATAATTGACGAATATGTTTTGAACAAAATAGGTCAGAAAGTACAAATAAAAGATACCTACAGTTTTATACTATTCTATACACGCCTAGAAAGACTGCTTGACGCCGGATTTTATGAAGAAATGTAGATAATTCGATGTGCTTATCCCTGTCCGATAGGTCAAGGGGTATGACAAATGTATTGCAAAGAATAACTATATGCCTTATTAGAAACTAACAAGATTCAATTTAGGTAAGTTGTTTATCAGAACACCAACGCGTTGTTGATTTGATACGTACCGATAATGAGACTCATGTTTTTAAAATATACTACTTTATTTAACCACATTTCCAAAGTTGCCGTACAGGAATGGAACATTTTAAATAGCTCCACATGTTTCAAATAATGAAAATAATTCGTACTTTGTACAATAAATAACATTATCAACTTATAACTAGGTAAATAGTAACAGTAACTTAAGCACGGGATTTCTAACGATATCACCATTGTAAAAAGCGTCAATTATTATATTATTAACGACCATTTGAGAATTAACCCTCTTTTTATTTTTAGAAAATTTTGTGTTTTTCATATTAGTTGGAGTGCGATTTTTGAATCTCATACCAGCCTCGCGCAACTCTCTAACAAAAAAACATTATATGAAACGTGCACTGCCGCCATTAAATTTCTTTGAACGGTTGCACATGTTTCATACATTCTGCATCATTGGTCACGACCAGTTTCTAGTACGGAAGTCCCGACTCTTATAACGTATGGCGGTTAGACCTTTAAACTGAACAACTTTCACTATGGAGACAATGTAAAAAAAAAAATCAAAAAGTCTACTGTTTCATATAAAACTGCCCCACCAACTCGACTCGAATGTATGGAACAGCAGATATTTTAATTTTTCTTTCGTTGTTGGCTCTAAAGCATAAGTTTATCAGTTTGATGTTCTAAAGCTTCTTTTATTACACTCTGTATAACATTTAACAATATTTAGGTGTTTATTATTATTAACCTTATATGATCATTGATCACAGATCAAAAACAATAGTTACAAATCGTGCTTAGGCCACTGTTTTTATCCAAATTAAAACTAAAAATTTTGAATTTTAGGAACATTTTGACCAAATACTTATCAAAAATACATTTTTATATCCCTATTATATTCTTATGCGAGAGCAAAAGAAGCTTTTACAGCTTTATGACAAAACTAAGCAAGATCCTTAAATTAAGTTTACATTTTAGTTCTAGAGTTCTACTAGGTACTTAGTACTTTCAGCATCTGTGGTAGATCTAATCTAAAATTCTAAATAGTGTTTAATTAATGTCTAAATAAATTATATTCTATAAAGGAATGCAAAATGCGAAATACAGTAACATACAATTCAGTAAGTATGAAAATTTTTTTTTGAGTAATATTTATTTTATATTTTTACGGATAGTAGCCATAATTTTAAGAAACTAATTTAATTTAATTCTTTTTGAGATACATCGAGTTTATCAATATACACTGGCCTTCAAAACTTCGTATCACACTTGTAAAATTGCAATAACCTTCAAAGTGCACCAGATGTATTTTCTAAACAAAACAATACGATTTTTTTTTATTTGTTTTATATAAAAACTTTATAGTCGATTATCTTCTTTTAAGGAATGCCTGAAAAAAACTTTAGTGATAAACAAAAATACTCCTTTTCAAATTGCCGTCTAACTAAAGTGTGATACTTAGTTTTGCATTAGTTTGATCTGTAATCTCTAAATGCAAAAATCATCGTGAGATAATTATTTATACTCCATGGAGAAAACCATGATTAATTTAAAAAAAATACCTACCTTTTTATTCAGAAACAGAAACGGCAACATCTAAAGATGTGGAGTTCACAGTTCCAATGAGTAGACAGGTCGTCGAGCAGAGACTTTGTAAGTCTCTGCCGTCGAATGACGTCAGTCGACGACATTATTTTATTGAAAATATTTCTCTTTTCATTTTAAAACCTCTAAAACAGAAAATATTGATATTGAGACAGTTATATCGAAATGGTTTTTGATACAGCCCTCCAAAAAAAAACTTGATATACTTACCAAAATATTATGTTTTAACGCAAATTATTCCGAAGGAGAATAAATATTTATTAGAAGGATTTTTTTTTTAATTATTCTTTTAGCATCTTTTTTTTAATAAACTTAATTTTCCAAAAGTAGTTTTTGTTGTAGTACACAGAAAATATATAAAAATAAATATTATATTGAAAAACAAGCATTCCCAGTCACTATCAAAGTGCAGAGTTTCACATTGATGTAATTGCAACATTGTTTGGCTGGTCAACATTCACCGAGACTCGTGATCGCGTAGTCTGAAAACAAAAGAAAATTTATTTGATTAAAATAACGGAAGATAGGAAACGTTCTTGCATTACGTACTCGAACAAAGGATCTGCTTTTCATGTAATTAAGAGTTAAAAGTAACGCCGTGTGATTTGTTTTTTCTGATCTATACGACGAGTTAAAGCACACGAAAGCATTCATCATCATCATATCAGCTGATAGACGTCCACTGTTGGACATAGGGCCTCCCCAAAATGGGGGGATTTGCCATAATCGCCACGCTTGGCAGGCGGATTGGCGATCGCAGTTGGATTGAATATGTGTACTCAGAGGATGCTGCTGCCCATCCTCCGGTAGATCCCTTAGTCGCCTTTTACGACACCCACGGGAGGAAATGGGATGGTGCTATTCTTAGCCGACGCCACACGAAAGCATTGTGGTATCTTTATTCCGCCTAAAATAAAAAATTATGTCAATCACGCAATGCCACCCGGATTGTGACTAAAGTTAATTAGGCGACTGGGCTCAATTTATGCGGTCCTTGCGTTATAGGGCTAGTCACCTATCTTCCTATTTTAATTTAATCAAAGGAAAATTTACATGATTTTATGTTATTCGAGAAGGGAGAAGAACATGTCATATTGTTTTGCTATTTGTACGTCGTACGTAATCTATGTTGGGTCAGAGTTCGACTACTCCTTGTTAAATATGGATTATGCGGATATTCTAAGTATGGTACGGTATTAAGAATACTTCTCGGGGAAAAATTATATGCTATGCTACTACTTATGAAGACATTCACGTATACAGGGTGAAATTGATATCATTAGCATCCTTTTAAACTAAGATTCTACCCATCAAACTAAACACCTTTTACTATGGGAGAAAACCGATCAGACAAAAAAAAAATCTGCTGTTCCATACTAAACTGCAATCTCGACGCGCGAGTTCGCAACTCAAATGTAAGCAACAGGAGATTTTTTTGCTCCGATCGGTTTGCTCCCATAGTAAAAGTTGTTCAGTTCGATGGGTAAACTATTATTATATAAAAGGATGCTAATGATATCAATTTCACCCTGTATATAAATATGGAGAGTAGGGTACTAAAACTTCTCAAAATTTGGAACATAGGCAGATTCTACTTTTTCGTCCCCTCCATCTTCAACTCTGTCAACACTTTTACAGATACTTACAAGTACTTTCATGGCAGGACACAGCTTCGAGCTCACAGAGAGTCGCGAAGGTCCTCGCTGTGCCCGTCGCATCGAATGCGCACACAGGACCCATCGGGGGAGAGGCGCACCTCCCCGCGCAGAGGGGCGGGGGCACCCCCTCCCGCACTCTGGCCCAGGAGATCTCGTCGGGCAACTTCATGTCGTCACCGCCTGGGTTGATGTGCCCTATCCGGTAGGGTAGGAACGGCAGGCTGGCGGACTGGGTCTCGTGCCATGCTGAGGATAGTAATAAAAACGCTTTTAGAATGGGAATGTTGCTATATTAAAAACGAGGCTGTTAAAACTGTTACTACCTACATCTATGGATGTATTTAAATGGGTAGGTATACAGGGTATACAGGATGTAAGTGACAGCCTAGCAAATACTGAAACTGTGAACTCAAACTATCAAACTGACCAACTTTGACTATGAAGCCTACCTCAGGAGACGCGAAAATAAATCAGCTGTCCCATACAAAACTGCTGTACTTACCCGTCTCAAATGTATGGGACAGCAGATTTTTTTTGCGTCTCTTGATGTAGGCTCCATAGTGAAAGTTGTTCAGTTTGATGGTCTGAGTTTACCGTTTTAGTACTTGCTCGGCTGTCACTTACACCCTGTATTATACAAGGTCTAACAAAATGAGCTGAAATTATTTTAAGGGGATGATCAGGAGTGCGATTTTTGAAAGTCATTCGCTGAACTCAGCAGTTGAAAATGTCAAGATTCCTATCAAGAAGATATTTCTACTAAATCAGCAGTAGAAAGATGCATATCTCCATAGTGATTTTGACATTTTCAACTGTAGAGCTCAGCGAATGAGTTTCAAAAATCGCACTCCAGGCCATAAAACTGAACAACTTTCTCTATGGGACCAATATCGAAATTACGGAAAAAAACATCGGCTGTCCCATACAATACTGCAAACATATGTACGGGACAGCTGATTTTTTTTTCATGATTTCGATAATGGTCTGTTAGAGAAAGTTGTTCCATTTGATGGTCTGATCATCCTCTTAAAATAATTTCAGCTAATTTGGTTAGAACTTGTAGTATAACCGTTTTAACAGAACATCTTTGCTGTCGATGATAATTACATAGGGGGTAGGTACACTACTTTACTCTATGTCATAAACAAGTGCTTCTGTTGAAAGATGATACGTTTAACAGATAACACTGCTGGGTGGCATTAGGTCCTATATTCCTAATACATTTACGTAACTTACTGCTTTCAAACGCTGGAGGAATTAAATATCAGGAAGCTTGCACTTCAGAGATATCTAGTCTAGAGGTCCAGCCAGAAAATGTGAAATCTTTATGTGTTTATCCTAGTCATCCATTGATCAAAATGCTACGATGATCAGGGCTCTGAATAATCATACAACACGATTCTAGAACCACGTGGTGGCTTAAATTTATAATTACAGTGCCACCAACTTATCTGTAGAATGGCCAAAAGCGGAACTACTGATGCCATTTTGAAAACGTCATTTTGTTGCTGTCAGTCGATGTAGTCTGTGCTGTTCACTCAAAATGAAATCATTCTTTGATACAGAAAGTGGCGCCATCGCTCATTCTACAGATAAGTTGGTGACACTGTAATAATAATAATAAGGCATTTATTATTCTTTCAACAAATATACAGCAAAAGTAAGATCTTAAGATCTATTTTAATTTTAATAAGTATCTTGTTTCCTTTTCACCGACGTGAGCATATACAGGGTGAAATTGATATCACCAGCATCCTTTTACACCCATCAAACTGAACAACTTTAACTATGGAAGCAAACCGATCGGAGCAAAAAAAAAATCAGCTGTTCCGTATTAAACTTCTCCCGCCGCCGCCGCTGCCTACTCGACTCAAATGTATGCAACAGCTAATTTTTTTTTTGCTCCGATTGGTTTTCTCCCATAGTAAAAGTTGTTCAGTTTGATGGGTAGATTCTTAGTTTAAAAGGATGCTAAATGCTAATGATATCAATTTCACCATGTAGAAATGTGCGCGAATTTTCGAACAATATAGGTAGGTACAACTGACACTTGAATGATAACATCTTATCTGAAGACAATAAATTATCAGGGACATAAACGTAGCTAAATTGTTTCTTGTATTATTCCATTATTGTTTTGACGAGGTCTTGATTACGTGACATCGAGTGACCCTTCTCAATACGTTACTCCCCTAAACTTTTCCTGTGATCTCATCTTTACTACGCATTTGATTTAGCTCCCAATAGCCGCTCGTTTATTGTGTAAACAAAGATAGGACTTATTAACTCACGCCCCTTTTCATTGACTCATTATTGAACTTTGCAAAGTTATTAAGGCTGCACCGAGCCTGTTGTGCTGCCCCCAATCGTATTTTTTTTATTTCTTAACAATTAAGAGCGATCACACACGATGACGCATGTCGGAGTGGCAGACGTCAGTCCGTCATTTGCGAAGCAACGAGTTGTATGAAACCGCACCTAGAAGCACACACGGTGCGTCAGTCCTTGCTTCAGAAAATGACGGACTGACGTCTGCCGCTCCGACATGCGTCATCATGTGAGATCCCACTAAACAATGGACGTCCATCGGCTGAGATGATGATGATGATGAAACAATATTTCCAAAAAACAAGAATGTCACATTGTAGATTGTTGTGATTTGGGTCGAAGATGTAAATATAAAGTAGAAATTAGTACAAGAGATGTTACTGTCACAAGTGTTTATATTGAAGTAACTTTAAAATAGGAATAAAAGAATATGTCACATAGATTATTCCTAAAGAAGAAAATAACTTATAAAGAGTCTACACAACAAGAGATTACTATAGACAGTATCTACAACAGCCGCCCTTAATCAATGTTGTGGTTATATACATAAGTTAAGTTTCTAGTCCTAAATTAACTGTACACCTTTTGTGCACTAAAGGCCCAAGTGGCTTCGTAAGGACATCTGCAGGCATGTCACTACTTTTTACATATTCCAAGGTAACAACATTATTGGATACCTTTTCCCTAATAAAGTGAAACCTAGTATCGATATGCTTCGTCCTGCTGTGGTGTATTGGATTACGAACGAGGTTAATGGCACTCTGGCTGTCAGACGCTAAGTTAACTGAAGAAAGTTTACCTGTTATCTCATAGATAAAACGGCGCAAATAACATGCTTCCTTAGTCGCAGACGCTAGCGCCATGTACTCGGCTTCCGCTGAACTTAGAGCAGTCGTTGGCTGCTTCTTTGACTCCCAGGATACTGGTCCTTCACCTAACTTGAAGATATAACCAGTGTAAGACTTCCTGTCTATCGGACAGTTTGCCCAATCAGCGTCGCAATATCCATTTAAGGGTTCAGCACTTCTCCTGTAAGTCAATGAATAGTTTATAGTACCCTTTAGGTACTGTAGAACCCTCTTTGCAGCATTCCAGTGTTCTTTAGTAAAACACGTATTGTACTGACTTAAATAACTCGTTGTATATGCAATATCAGGGCGAGAATTTTGTGTGAGATACATTAGGCATCCGATTAAGTTCTGGTAGGGATAAGACTCACCAACTTCATCATCAGTTCTCTTCGCCATAACCTTTTTAACTAAAGGAGTATTCACAGTCTTGCATTCTCTCATATTGAACTTTTCCAGCAACGATAATATGTAATTGGACTGATTTACTTTAACACAATCGGAATCGTAACTAATTTGTAATCCTAAATATGAGCTTAGAATTCCGAGATCTTTTAGTGAAAAATATTTCGACAAATCTTTCTTGACAGCGTCAAATGTCAAATCAGATTTATAGAAGACAATTATGTCATCGACAAAGACACCCAAAATCACAAGTTCTTGACCAAAGAGTTTTGTAAATACGCAAGGTTCAGAGGGAGTTCCTATGAAACCTATTTTTAAAAGCGTTTCGTTTAACTTTTTGTTCCAAGCTCGCGGTGCCTGTTTAAGGCCGTATAGCGATTTCTTCAGCAAACAAACCTTGTTTTCTTTTCCTTTTGCTGCGAAACCAAGGGGCTGCTCCATGAAGACTTCTTCTTCTAAATCTCCGTTTAGAAACGCGGTGTCAACATCCAAATGTTTCATTCTCAACCCCATATCTGCAGCTAGTGCAAATAAAGTGCGCAGCGAAGAATGACGGATCACTGGTGCAAACGTCTCGTCGTAGTCCACTCCTTTGACTTGATTGAAGCCTTTGACGACTAACCTTGCCTTATATTTCGTGACGTTTCCATAAGCGTCCTTTTTAATCTTATAAACCCATTTACATGGTATGACCTTTTTATTAGGTCTGTCAACTAAGTCCCACGTATGGAGTTTAATCAGAAAATTATACTCATCAGCCATAGCATGGATCCATTTTTTAGCATCGTCGGCATGAGTAGCTTCATAGTATGTCGTGGGTTCCTCCGAATCACCCGTTGACACACTGTACGTGAAGAAATCCGGTCTTTTCCTACTTCTTGAGGGATAACGCGGCTCGGAGACAGGTTGTTCCTCGTCCAATAACGTGTTGTGATTTGGGTCGAAGATGTAAATATAAAGTAGAAATTAGTACAAGAGATGTTACTGTCACAAGTGTTTATATTGAAGTAACTTTAAAATAGGAATAAAAGAATATGTCACATAGATTATTCCTAAAGAAGAAAATAACTTATAAAGAGTCTACACAACAAGAGATTACTATAGACAGTATCTACAACATAGATAAAACTCATTGCATTGTAGTCATTGCTGATTTTCAATTTATCGAGTCACTGCGGATTTGTTTTTATAATGTTTGTAGTTATTATCTTTAAAACCGCCAAAAGTGGCCACTTTCGGCTGTTTTAACGATAATAGCTACAAGCATAAAACATAATAATCCGTAATAATCCGTAATGTAAAACTAATCAGGACTACAATGTGACATTCTTGTTTTTTTGAAAAATGTTGTTTATCTATCTATCTATAAAGTCACGCCTCTTTCCCAGTGGGGTAGGCAGAGACCTGGAGTGCGATTTTTGAATCTCATACCTTGACCCAACACCCAACAGTTGTACCCAACAGTTGAAAATGTATGGACGTGTATGACTTTCAAAAATTGCACTCCTGGAGTATGATTTTTAAATGTCAGCAGAAGAAAGTTGCATATCTCCATAGTAATATTGACATTTTCAACTGCTGAGTTCAAAGAATGAGTTTCTAAAATCGCACTCCAGGGCGCGCCACTGACTACAATCCTTACATACTTCTTTTGCCTCATGCACATCCATAAACCTCTTCATACATGCCCGTAATGTTGTTTAATTGTTAAGAAATAAAAAAATACGAATGGGGGCAGCACAATAGGCTCGGTAGGCTCTTAAGTTTTAATGTGTCGATATGATACACGCCGTTTTGTTTTGAAACAGTAGATAGGTACCTAAGTATATAGGTTGATCATGTGATTGTACTAAGATACGACTAGCACCGTACCATCTTTGTCAATAACCCGAGGGTAAAGGATTTTCTATTTCATCTTGTCTCCTCTTTTTAGGGTTCCGTAGTCAAATAACTCTTAAGAGGCTATGTGAAAAAAAATTGATTCTTCAAAGCGTCATATATCATGAAGTACTAACAGTAGGCGTATGGTTAGCGGATATGTGTAAATTGAACATATAATTGAAGTTTTGATTAGAGCCAAAACACGTGTTCTCGATAGAAAAACAAGCCAAAGTAGCCTCCGTCTTTATCGATAAACGCTTAGAGCTGCTAAACGGTGAATAATAGAAACACGAGACATGATTTAAAAAAAAAGATTGATATTTTATAAATTTTGATTAGAGCAGAATTGAACTTACATAAATAGTACAATCACAATTAAATAAAGTTTGTTTTACGCTTGCGCGCGCGCCGCCCCATCTCTTTCTCTCGCATCAGGCAGTAATATAAGCTAGCACGCCCATTTCGCTTCAATTATTTTTCGACATAGGCCCTTAAAGATAGCGCGCAAGTCTACGGGTTTGTATGAAAGTGCGCGCATGTAACGATGCGTCTTTTCATACAAACCCTGTGAGAGAAAAATTAGTTGCGGAGACAAAAGTTGCTCGTGCAATACTTTTGCCCATTCTGTATCTATCTGTATGCCCCGCCTCAATTATTTTACGACCTATTGAATCGAAAGCCCATAGGTATGGTAATTAAGAAGAAATAGATATACCGGGTGATTTTTTTACCATTCCGGAACCTTCAGGGGTGGTTCAGACAATCAAACTGAAAAAATTTTGCTATGGAAGCAAACATGAAATCGCAAAAAATCTGCTGTTCTTAAACAAAACTGAAGCCGTAGCATGCGATGATACGGCTGTATCACGTGTTTTATCTCGTTCGTTCGCGCGCAAATAGAAAGAGAGCGAAGGTGTGATAGTGCTGTATCACGGTGGCACTCATGCTGGAATGCCTACTCGACTCAAATGTATGAGACAGCTGATTTCTCTTTTACGAATTCATGTTTTCTTCCATAGTAAAAGTTGTTCAGTTTGATGCTCTGAACAACCACTGAATGTTTCGTAACGGTAAAGAAAATCATCCGGTATAGTATAAACAATAATAATATAAACAACAATATTATGGTAATTAAGAAGAAACAGATTATTTTTTAGTTCGCTTTTTACGCAGGCGGTTTTTTGACGAGTCAACTTGTTCAACAAAGGAACGTAGTTTTATAATTAAATCGCAAAGTTTTATAATTTACATAGTTAATACCTAGTAACAGAATAAAATGAATATTTATTTAATGAAACAACTAACAGCTTTATTTTTTATTATGCCACCGCTTCGTACCCGTTTCCCAATCTAGAAGCCACTTCCTCTTCTGAGTCATCCCAGGATATAACACGATACAGTAGTGGTATCACGAGGTTCCCACGCCGCTGCCGCGCGCCGCCATCCTACTACCAGTATCGTATGATGTTTTATCATGCGATTTCCACGAACTGTATCTCATTTATTGCTAGCTATTATGCCCTTTAGAATTAACTTAGTGACCCGTTGTTTACAGATTCGGAGTTAGATTTTTGAATCTCATACGTTGAACTCAACAGTTGAAAATGTATGGAGATACGCATCTTTTTACTGCTGAATTGAATTTCAAAAATCGCACTCCTGGAGTATGATTTTTGAAAGTCATATCAGCAGTAGAATGATGCATATCTCCATAGTAATTTTGGCATTTTCAACTGCTGAGCTCAGCGAATGAGATTCAAAAATCGTATTCCAGGTGTTGATAGTTTTCTCGCCTCTGAGGGTTATACAGCAATGATGTTTAATGACAGCAGAAATATTGCGGTTCGGAGTGGTCTTTTCCACCATTCGGTTATTCGGTTGGAGCCCTTAAGATCATTCATAAGATAAGATCCCAGTACTTTATCCTAATCTCTTTTAATAATGAATTATATTATCTATATAATATATGACAGAAGCCTCAATTCAAGGCTTCTGTCATAAAACCAATTTAAATCAATATTTCTTACTCGCACATTTCCTTTAAATAAATACAATGGTATAAAGGTATGGTAAAACCATGTCAGAGGCCGTAAGGCGCTAGGCGGTCTGAAAAAACTCTGATACCAGGGCTCTGCCTACACGATAAGAAAGAATACAATGGTATATAAATTATAATTCAAACAAAAACTAGGTTCATTCATTGTTTCCTTGAATTTTGCTTGCGAGAAACCCATGTTTCCTGACAAGTCATTGAAATTAATAATTGCGGATTCATAGTTGAACAAGACTAATAAAAAGCAGGATTAATCTTCTTCGTTTTGTGTCTATTGTTTTACAATTGATATTCGGCGAGTCTGACAGCGTCTAGTGTAGCTTCTCTCGTGCAGGTGTCCGGGCACAACGGACATTGTAGCAGGTGAACCATCGACTGCATAGGCCGCAATCGCACAGCATGGGTGCATGAAGAGAACCTCCCCGCAGCGCAACCTGGATGCAGCTAGGTCACGGTAACGCAGTGACATCTAGGCTTACTAACCTCGACAACACAATTGTGCTACGAAACAACAAACCTGGAGCTCGATTTTAGAATCTCATTCGCTGAGCTCAGCAGTTGAAAATGTCAAAATTACTATGGAGATATGCATCTTTCTACTGCCGATTTGACTTTCAAAAATCGTACTTCAGGAGTGCGATTTTTGAAAGATCAGCAGTAGAAAAATGCATATCTCTATAGTAATTTTGATATTTTCAACTGCTGAGCTCAGCGAGTGAGTTTCAAAAACGCACTCCTGAACAACGCCACTTTTCAGCAAGTTTAATGATTTAATTATTACATTCAAATTAATTAACTTGCCCCAATAATATATTGAACATGCATCGACGTCTGTAAGTCTGTCCGTTCGATTACTCACGTCTAATAATAAGCGTGGTGCGTGGTGCGCTTGCGTGTCGGTGGGCGTGTGGCACATAAACATGATAACCCCGAGGATCAAGACGCCAAACGGTCTAATGCATGTTCTCCGAAGAACTTAGATAATTATGATGTCTTTGTTTTTGAGTTTGATGCATAAGTCTGCGATGGGTTTTACTTAACTAAGTAGGTACCTATATGTAATTCCTTTAATCCATGACACATTGTTACTGATTCCTGTTTAAAACATTTAGGTACAAAGAGATCGAACAGGAGCATGAGTATGACAAAGTTTTCAGTTAAATATCTACTATTTTCGAAGGTGATATCACTGAAGAAGAGGAAACTCAATAAAAGGAACAGTCATCATGAGGTATTCCCAAATGACAAGGAACCGGTAAAAAAAACCGTTAAGAATTGAAAATGAGGCTGTGTACACATTGATACAGTATTATTCTAAGCCGATGCCTTACTTTTTGGTTAGATTGGTTAGGTAGGTACAAGCAAACATAATAAAAAACGGGCGGAGGTGACGGGTATGCGCAGTAGCGGTTTCACATACAAATTTTATTCTACGCAGCCATCGATTTTTTCATTAAGTTTGCCGGCAACTATATGTCAACTTTTTTTTATCTTGTTATGGAAATATCTAGAAACTTAAAAGGTTACGCATATATTTCGATAGCATAGCGCATAGGAATTTTGATTAATTTATTTCACATGTTTTTGTTACTGTATCCAAAAAGTCATGTAACCAGAACATGTTCTATTTGCGTGCCAAATTTCATCCAAATCCATTCAGCCGTTTATATGTGATCGGACTCACCAACTTCCATAAGAATCAAAAGAAAATGCGTAGTATTTGCAATATTAGATATTAGTACGATTTAAACCTAATTTTGGTTAACACAAGAGATGTATTCAGATCGAAGTGAACTTCAGTCACTTACCAGCAAGTAAAACCACGCACAAAAATAACTTTCCGCTTAGCATTTCCACTTGATTGTGTCCAAACAAAACTTAGCACCAACGCCTATACACACACTAGTCTCGAAGCTTCTTTACTTCCGAAGCCTTATTCAAACTCGGACTTCAATTACAATTTATTTAATAATGAGTAGTGTAAATAAATAGATGTTATTTGTAGTGGACTTATCGCTTCACTGGTGCATCAGAACTGTGGCGAGACCAGGATGGAGGAAGGGGGGGTGGGGATGATAACCTCCGCCTCGCCCGGAGGACGCACGGCCGATAACAGCACCGACTTTCAAATGAGAACAACCATTCTTTTACAAAGATAAAAGGTACATCGATGATTACTGTTTTCTTTAGAGTTAATTCAGTTTTGATTGGAACTACTATTGGTTTACAAATAAAGTTGTTCATGTAACCTTCCCTTTATACAGGGTCCTTCCTAATATGCTGACACTTTTTTAAGGGGACGATCAGACCGTCAAACAGAACAACTTTCTCTATGGGACCAACATCGAAATCGGCTCGAGTGGGTTTGCAGTTTTGTATTGAACAGCAGATTTTTATTTCGCGATTTCGATGTTGGTGCCATAGAGAAAGTTGTTCAGTTCGACGGTCTGATCATCCCCTTAAAAAAGTGTCAGCATATTAAGAAGGACCCTATATGTTCTTCTTCTTATCGTGTGGGCAGAGCTTGGGCAGAGCCCTGGTGTCAGAGTTTTTTCAGACCGCCTTACGGCCTCTGACGTGGTTTATATATTGACCTATATGTTGATCAGTAGGTATAATACCTACATGACTGTAGGAAGAAACTTGAGTGGTAGGTACCTACGTATTCTGATCCCTAAACTTTGTTGAAAATTACCTATTGTTCAAAATAATGCTGATTCATTTTCTGACTGGCATCATGTTTTCATATAAAAGAGCTCATCAGCCGTAGCGTAAGAGTGCTGATTACAAGAACTAATGTAAATATAAGTATTGTATACTTTTTGTAATAATTTTAAAGGTTCTAAGCATGTCTTGACACAAAAGCCTTTGTTTACTTTTTAACCGTCTTTAAAAAACAAGGAGGTTATCAACTACTCTGCTTTTTAATATCTTATTTTTGTTCCTTGACAACTTCGGTATTTCAAGCTCGATTCGGACGATAATTTTATAAGAGATTAAGGTCCGCCACACACGTACGGAATTGCGATCCGGAATCCTGATTCAGGATTCAGTGTTGTCAACTATGGTTACAAAAAATAATAGAGTACTGTTTAAAAATGCCTAAAATAAAGATGTATGAAATGCCAAATGAATGACAATTTCATTTTTAGGTATTTATTCAAACGGGACACACAATTTATATACATGATAATTTAATTACTATCATGTGATGAGGTCATGTCGTTACGATGATGATTTGTATATCGTATTTCAATATTAATGCAACTATATCAAAACACTATCGATAGTTTTAACATTAGACATAATCTGCATACAAAATGGCATGAATCATTATCAGACAAGCGGTTTTTGAGAGTAAGCGTTTTCGCAACTATACCGCAACGACGTCGCAACTGCACTGTCATTATACGGTATCGTTCCATCGACGCCTACGCTCAAAAATCACTTTAAAATATGCCACCTAAGACATAAAAAAATCACTAGATCTAGTGAAAAAGTCTCTGAAAGCGGCATCACTCCATCGGGAACCAATTCCGAATCAGGTTTATTCCGTATGTATGTGGCGGACCTTAGAATTATACCTAACAATTTGAACACTGAACATTATCTTTTGTTCCGAAATGGTTCGGCATGAAGAGAAAGGAAATATTATATGGTCATCAGCAGATGCACCGACAACTACATGTACCATGTATTAATTATATTTAAATAAAAACATTCATTTTATAGTTTTCGTGGTTGTACAGACAACAAAGAAATTGAACCTTATGGCAGACAACCTAATGACTTTGTAATTTACACTTTGATGACAAGTTGGTATGTTGTAGGTATTTAAATTTATCATCTGTCGTCTTTCAAAAACATTATAAAACCACTAATTGACACGTTATGATCTCTATCATTAACAATTAATTACAGTTTAATCAATAGTATATAATATCATTGAGTTTTATAAATTTTTTGGAGATCCGTTTTACAAAAGAAAACGAAGTATAAACCTTTGTAGGGAGGGATCACTCATTCGGCTGACCCATTCATCTGTTCCCAATTTTGGCAGTAATACCTACACTCCCATTTTCTAATTACTAGAACAATTTAAAGGGTGTATTCAGATAATGATACACAACCTTTCCTAAAGAACATGAGTCGGAAAACGAGAAAATTTTTTGAAGGATCGTCCCTAAGAGTAGGGAAATTTGTTTAGTTTAAGAGGCTATGTGAAAAAATAGGATTCTTCAAAGCGTCATATATCATGAAGTACTAACAGTAGGAGTATGATTAGCGGATATGTGTAAATTGAACATATAATTGAAGTTTTGACAAGAGCCAAAACACGATTAAGACACATTTTCTGGATAAAAAAACAAGCCAAAGTAGCCTCCGTTTTTATTTAAAAACGCTTGGAACTGCTAAACGGTGAATAATAGAAACACGAGACTTAATTTAAAAAAAAAGAAATTGATATTTTACAAATTTTGATAAGGGCAGAATTGAACTTACATAAATAGTACAATCACAATTAAATAAAGTTTGTTTTACGCTTGCGTCGTTTTAGGCGCGCGCGCCGCCCCATGTCTTTCTCTCGCATCAGGCAGTAATATAAGCTATCACACACCCATTTCGCTTCAATTATTTTTCGACATGGGCCCTTAATTATACACTAAAAATAAGGATGTTTAGGGATTAATGCAAAATGTAGACGTATATTTGGTACAAGACCGTCATCAGCTGATGGACGTCACTGCTGGACATAGGCTTCCCCCAAGGATCGCCACAACGACCGGTCCTGCATGCGCTGCCCTCATCCAACGGGTTCCCGCCGCCATGACAAGTGATCATCTTTAAATACTTATATAGCGTGAAATTGATATAAGTAGCATCCTTTTAAACTAAGAGTCTACCCAGCAAACTGAACAAAATCAGCTGTTGCATACATTTGCGTCGAGTAGGCACTGCAGTTTAGTATGGAACAGCTGATTTTTTTTGCTCCGGTCGGTTTGCTCCCATAGTAAAAGTTGTTCAGTTTGATGTGTAGAGTCTTAGTTTAAAAGGATGCTAATGATATCAATTTCACCCTGTAGTTTAAGGTACGCCACACACATTCGTTATTGCAATTCGGAATTCCGAATCAGGTCCTGTACCCGGACTTTCGATCATCGATATATCGCCACTGTTTTGGTCCGCACTTCATTGTAATAGAGTTGACATTCGAACGAAAACGTTCACGCAATTGCGAAGTTCGAATTTGCGGGTAGAGGCCTAGGATTGTGATTTTGTAAAGGATTTGACAGTTGCGCAATTCCGAACGCAATTGTGGAGGGGGAAATTCCCTATGAAATCGTAATCCTGATTCAGGATTCTGGATTGTAATTCCGTATGTGTGTGGTGGATCTAGAAGGTTAACCGGGTTAACCAGTTTGACTGAGCATATAATTGTTCTTGTTTTGAAAGAATTGTTTCATGATTTCGTTTCATTTAAATAATTTGTTTCTATTGTTGTACTACTTTTGTTAAGATATATTTGCAGTATGCCCTGACAGGGTTTCATTATGTTCTACCACACTTATGTCACATGGAAAGCAATAACATAAGCTTATTTACAGTTTTTGAGAGTTACGCGGTTATTATCGGGAACTCAAATATACCAAAACGCAGTAAGAACCCGTTAAAATGTTTATTTCTAGATAAGCTTATTTTACTACAATTGTCAAAATAAATTATTTAGGAAGGTAGGTACCTAAACAATCATGGACGGAACCCACCGCGCACGATTATACGCACACTTGTCCGGTTTTTAAAAATGCTCTCGATGCTTTATGTTTAAAAGCTGAAATACGGTGACAATTTTGAGCATTACGAATAGTTCGGCGAGATCATTCTGTCCAGGGAAAATGCAGACGAAATATTAACTTTGATTTTGTTTACAATATTGAGTAACCTCAGACCAAGATGAAATTAGGCATTATTTTGGTGATTGGTGAGTGCTTTATTCTTCTAATTAGCTTATACCTCTGGACTAAACTGCTTTTATTTTTACTTGCCGTCTAAAGTCAGATGCAATAGGTATAATTTTAAACAGTACTAGAGTTATCTCGCGACTTCGTCCGCACAAATTATATACCAGATTTTAAGTCAGATCATAAGTTATCTAATAAAAAAAGTTTCATCAAACTCGGTTCAATAGTTTTTGCGTGATGCTCGATCAAACCAACAACTAACAAACACACAAACAAACAAACAAACCGTCAGGCAGAAAATACAAAAATTTGTGATTTGGAATCAGGGACACCTAAAAACCATATAGTAACTTTTTTTTGTTAATATCTTCAATGTACAGACACACTTCTGTTACAGTTTTATAATAGACGAGCGTTAACCCGCGACTTTGTCCGCACATATCTGGTATATAATTATACCAGATTTTAAGTCAGATAATAAGCTATCAAACAAAAAAAGTTTCATCAAAATCGGTTCTGTAGTTTTTGCGTGATGCTCGTTCAAACAAACACACAAACAAACAAACAGACAGACAAAAGATCCAAAAATTAGTGATATGGAATCAGGGATACCTAAAAACCATATCGTAAGTTTTTTTTGTTTTGTTTGTGTTTTATTGTGTATTGTGTTGATAATATATTTCTTTACTTTATTTACTAAATGTTCAAACTAGGACGGAACTTCATTTTGTATGGACCGCAGTAAAATGCAAATGTTTACCGTAACACCCTGTATATGCAACAAATCTGGAAATAAATTCGAAATAGATTACAAATTGATTTCCAGGTTTTATGCACGGTATGTGTATCACTAATACGTTGGGGTAATGTTAATCTTATCTAAACTATTATAAAACTGTAACAGAAGTGTGTCAGTACATTGAAGATATTGACAAAAAAAAGATTACGATATTGTTTTTAGGTGTCCCTGACTCCAATGCGACCATTTTTTTGAATTTTTGTCTTTCTGTTGGTCTGTTTGTTTGTGTGTTTGTTTGTTGCGGGCATCAAGCTGAGTCGATTTTGATGAAACTTTCTTTGTTTGATAGCTTATGATCTGACTTAAAATCTGGTATATAATTTGTGCGGAGTCATGGGTTAACTCTAGTAGTTAAACAACAATGTTGTCTGCAACATATACAGGGTGTAACAAAACACCCTGTATGTGTTGCTTAAGGGGGTGCTTTAGAGTTTAGACCATCAAACTATCAATACAACCTCGAAATCGCAAACAAAAATCTGCTGTTTCATACCAAACGGCAGTACCTGATTGATTTACCTAAATGTATGGAACAGCGTTTTTTTTTCGCGATTTCGAAGTTGGCTCCATAGTGAAAGTGGTTCAGTTTGATGGTGTGGAAGTACCCCTTTTCTGTTTAACTAGGGTGTTTTGTTACATCCTGTATAATTGTGATTTAATAAAAATGCTTCTTGTCTTTTTGCAGTAACGATCACAAGCGCAGTTTTTGGTGCACCATATTCAAAGCACCGGGCACCTGCAAAACTACCTCCAGAATGTGATATTATAGTTGGACCAGACGGAACTATAGTCGTGTTTCCTGATTCGGAATTTCCAAATCGACCAAGACCAAAATACTGTGAACTTGAACCTGAGCCAGAGTCAAAACCCGAACCGAAACCGAAACCAGAACCTGAACCCGAACCGAAACTTAAACCAGAACCTGAACCCGAACCGAAGCCTAAACCAGAACCTGAACCTGAGCCGACACCTAAACCAGAACCTGAACCGAAACCTAAACCTGAACCTGAACCCGAACCGGAACCTAAACCAGAACCAGAACCCAAACCAAAACCTAATCCAGAACCTGATCGCGAACCGAAACCTAAACCGAAACCGAAAATACCACCCGAGTGCGAGGTACCAGAAATCGATACGTCTCATGTAGTATTCCCTGATTATGACCGGCCAAAACAACCACGACCAAAATATTGTGAAGATATTTTAGAACCACAGCCTGTACCGAAACCAAAACCAAATCCTGAACCTGAGCCTGAGCCCAAGCCTAAACCTAATCCAGAACCCGAACCCCAGCCAAAACCCGAACCCGAACCCGAACCGAAACCTAAACCTGAACCTGAACCTAAACCTGAACCAAAACCCGAACCAAAACCCGAACCGAAACCTAAACCAGAACCTGAACCCGAACAAAAACCTAATCCAGAACCTGAACTCAAACCGAAACCTAATCCAGAACCTGAACTGAAACCTAATCCAGAACCTGAACCCGAACCGAAACCTAAACCAGGACCAGAACCCAAACCGGAACCTAATCCAGAACCTGAACCCGAACCGAAACCTAAACCAGAACCTGAACCCAAACCAAAACCTAATCCAGAACCTGATCGCGAACCGAAACCTAAACCGAAACCGAAAATACCACCCGAGTGCGAGGTACCAGAAATCGATACGTCTCATGTAGTATTCCCTGATTATGACCGGCCAAAACAACCACGACCAAAATATTGTGAAGATATTTTAGAACCACAGCCTGAACCGAAACCAAAACCAAATCCTGAACCTGAGCCTGAGCCCAAGCCTAAACCTAATCCAAAACCCGAACCCCAGCCAAAACCCGAACCCGAACCCGAACCGAAACCTAAACCTGAACCAAAACCCGAACCGAAACCTAAACCAGAACCTGAACCCGAACAAAAACCTAATCCAGAACCTGAACTCAAACCGAAACCTAATCCAGAACCTGAACTGAAACCTAATCCAGAACCTGAACCCGAACCGAAACCTAAACCAGGACCAGAACCCAAACCAGAACCTGAACCCGAACCGAAACCTAAACCAGAACCTGAACCCAAGCCTAACCCTAATCCAGAACCCGAACCGCAGCCGAAACCTGAACCCAAGCCTAACCCTAATCCAGAGCCTGAACCCCAGCCGAAACCTGAACCAGAGCCGAAACCCAAACCAGAACCAGAGCCGAAACCCAAACCAGAACCAGAGCCTAACCCTAATCCAGAACCCGAACCCCAGCCGAAACCAGAACCAGAACCTGAACCCAAGCCTAACCCTAATCCAGAGCCTGAACTCCAGCCGAAACCCGAACCAGAGCCGAAACCCAAACCAGAACCAGAACCGAAACCCAAACCAGAACCAGAACTGAAGCCCAAACCAGAACCGAAACCGAAACCAAAGATACCACCTGAGTGCGAGTTAACAGAAGTAGATTGGTCTAAAATTGTATTCCCCGACCATAGCCGGCCGGTCCCTAATCCACCGAGACCAAAATATTGTGCTCAATACCTTATACCCCCAGAATGTCTGACTCCCGATAAAGACTGGTCTATTGTAGTATTCGGAGACCAAGAACGGCCGGAACCAGACCGACCGAAACCTCAATACTGTTATGATTATATAAAAACCTTCGCTTAAAAGGAAATAAGCCGTAACAAGGCGAAAATAAATAGGTGCAATAATGAAGCCAGTAAGCCTACCTACCTGAGTTGACACTATTCTTCAGTAATTTTACTCCAATTTTGTATTAAATTTCGTACAGCGCTCCTTGTAACTTTGAGGTCCAATGATATTTTACACAAGATTATGCGTAAAATGCGTAAAATTGTGCCGCGCCACAACCGTCTCGCTTGTAGCATTGTCGTTGCTGCAGGCCTCGCATGCCACCCCCGAGAAAACGATAAAAATCGAGATGTGCCCCCATCTTTATTATTTCACGTATGCCAGAATGAGCGCGCATGACGTTTTTCTCGTTTAAACGCTTTGTCGTGGGTGGCATGCTAGCCCCGCTGGACGCGGAAAGAATTGGGTCTTTTCGAATCTTCACTTTATGCGCGCTAGCAACATAATTTGCTTCTTTTTTGGTACCTATTACATCATCACAAAAACGCGCGTCAAATTCGTGCCGTAATTACAGGAGTGCAATTCTCTAAGCGTCACAACGCTGTCAAAAACATCGAAGAGCTCACAAATGTAAATATCCTCCTTCAGATTGTCGAAGTTTTTATTGAGTTTGACACACATGACATAACCATAACCATAGCGAATACCGAATTGTCAGCTCGCCGATGTTTCAAAGACGAATAGGTTGTGACCACAGATTTCTGCAGAAGTCTCGATGATATGAGGATATTCTAAAGGGTTGTGACGATGTTTGGGCTTAGAGAATTGCATTGCAGTAGGTACAGTGTCAACTCATGGTAGGCCGCCTAATAATATAATTTGCTTGCGTAGTAGGAGAGATTATTCGAATCGGCAGTTTTGACGGATACAAAACGATTCAATGATCACGCTTGTTAGCAATGGTCTGCTGCTGTCTTTCATTTTGGGAAATATGTCGTATTATTATGTACAATAGCTGTAAAATCTTGCCTTAATAAATACTAGTATATTGCTTACCGATTTGTTTTTTTTTTAGTTTGATATAAAACACAACGACAATAGCACCCGAGTGCATACAAACGAAGTTTAGTCCTATTTTCAATATTAACCAATTAAAGGTAATGCAATTTTAGAGCTGTAAGCTATGGAGATACAATTTATCAATCAATTATAAACCTGAAGTTATGCAATAAATTAAAAAATTTTGACGTTGACATTAAACACGATCCTGAATCTAATCTCTCACCTGTATTGTGTCAGATTTCCGTTAAAATATATATTCAAATACTTCAATACGGAAAGCGCAGTGTGCAGCGGTCGTTTTGGAGATCCTTGGGAGGCCTATGTCTAGCAGTGGACGTCTATCGGCTGATATTATATTGATCACGATATAGTTCTTTTCAATGCTATAGGGTTAATTTGTATGGAAATCTGTGAGCCACGGTAATTTTGAAACTGTATATTTTAACGAAAATCTGACAACGTACACAGAGGACGTAAAGAACTTCGTTTTGTATGGTGCTATTTATCAGGAATATCCTCGTAAAAACTAAAATATGTGCAGCAACTAGCTGCAATATGAAGCTTATTTTCATTCAATTCTTTAGGGTGAAGCTAAACGAGCGTAATTTTGTGGTTGTGAGTCGCATATTTTGAGTCCGTTTCATATAAAGGCTGAGGTCATCAATGCATTCCCGGATTTTATATGAAACGGACTCAAAATACGCGACTCACAACTCACAAAATTACGCTCGTTTGGCTTCACCCTTACACTAAACACAATCCATTCCCGGATTTTATATGAAACGAACTCAAAATACGCCACTCACAGCTCACAAAATTACGCTCGTTTGGCTTCACCCTTACACTAAACAAAACATAAAACAATTATATGTATAACTATAACAAAACATTGACTACAAACGTGGTCTCATTGCAATACAAAACCGTTTTTGGCATAGAATAAATAATCATACAATACACCAAGGCATAGGATAGTTTTATCCTAAAAACAAAATTAATTCTACGTGGACAAAACCGTGGTCAAAATATACGAAATATAATAAAGTAGTGAATATTGCATATCATTTTATATTTATAAGAATTTCATCGTTCCTTTTGAGAAAAACCACACTTCACTCGGGAATTCACAGCAGCAAAGAATATACTAGTGCTGATCACTTTGCTTATGAACAAATAAATATCGATAATTTCTTGTTGTTTTTACCTACATTATAATTATAAATGTTTTGAAATTTAAGTACCTACTTAGTACAATTATTTCGGGGTGGTCACCAGCCTAGCTAGCATGCCACCCACGACAAAGCGTTTAAACGAGAAAAACGTCATGCGCGCTCTTTCTGGCCTACGTAAAATAATAAAGATGGAGGCACATCTCGATTTTTGTCGTTTTCTCGGGGGTGGCATGCTAGCTAGGCTGAGGAACTTTGCCACAGCAACCAACCACAATACATTTTAAGTAAGTATATGTTTCATTCTTAACATACGACAATTTTTTTGTATTTTTTTTAATGCTACATAATTGAAATAAGAGCTAGCGAGATAAATAACGACCTTGACCATTTTAGCCCCGCCTCACCTGTACTAAACTACGTAATTTTAAACAAATAACATTTTAAACAGAAATTTGTAAATTCGCACAAAATTATAAAATTGTCTATTTATATTGTATACTCATTGAAAATTGTCTTTAAAAAAAAATTTTAGTAACATTTTTAGATCACAATATTGTTCTACGCAATGGTATACATGTGTCATAAAACTTCTTACTTCCACTTATAATGTAGATGCGCGTTAACAGTAACAGTTCTAATATTTAGGTTTTCCTTTGAACACAGGTTTCATTACGTATTTTATAGAAAAATTTGCAATATGAACAATAACAAATAAAGCCGAGATGTTGAAGATCATTGCTATATTTATCATTCATGTGTATACCCAAGTAACAATTTCATGGTCGAGTAGACGTTCTGGAAGTTATATAATTATAGTCGTATAAGTTTCGTAAGAACGTTCATTAGGGCCCATTTAATACGGCTTATCGCCCTAAAAGTGACGCGTAACAGTCGTATAAGGATCTATTTGTCGCACAGTCTGCATATAAACGTCGCCGATCCGACTTTTCATCGTGTATGGGTGCACTATACGACATTTATATACCGCTATGGTCGTGTTGCCGTCGCTTAAACGTCGTATAACCTAATTTACCGTACGAAAGCCGTCGTTTAAATGTGAAACGATTTCCTCCGCAGTAAAAACAAAAACAAATTTCCAAAACTGACAGCCATTTTAATTTGTAATTTTTATCTAATAATATTAAACTATTCAATCAAAAACAGGAAGGTAAGCGGCGGTCTATTGGGAAGTTAAGTTTCTTGATTAATGTAAGAACAAAACAAAAATTACCATAATATAACTTTTATAGAACCGAACAGTCTTATAAATGTTTGACTGTACGACCAAATTGTTAGTTGGGTAATGTCTTTCAAATACAAGAAGATAGCTCCTTAAAACCAGCTAAATATGGCCCTGTCCCGGCCCTGCTTTAACATAGTAGGGAGCGTCTTAATAAAACGTTAGACAAAAGAAAAGCATCGACAGTCGATGAAAACGCAGGGCGATGTCGATAAAATAATGTCATTTATGTGTCGCATCGCTTAAAGGTCTCTGTCACCGACATAATACCAACACGCTGACCCGTATAAAAACATAAAAGCTGTAGACGACAGCAAGGCAAGACGTGGACATCGTACGACTTTAAGTTGATTATTATAATTTTTATATTAATTGATTCACTGTGACAATGAACAAGTTCTGCATTTTGTTAGCGCTGGGTGAGTTTCTGTGATATTAAGATTTTGTATAAAACTGGTTAAACAATCAACATTTATAGTTTAGTGACCCCTGAGGAATAACATACGAGTAGTTTCTTCTATATTATAATGTACCTACCTAGCGGGTTCCAGTGGCTTTAACGAAAGACAGCATAATACCTAACATGCAAAGCTGAACTATTTTATGTAAAATTATAAAAATGTTGTTAAGTAGATCCGGTTATTCATGACAACCTTGTAGTTTTGTTTGTTTTTAATAGATGTTATTATCTAAAGTAACGATAATTAAGCGACGATGTTGGTATTGGTAGGTGTACTTGATATTCATTACACTCTAAATAATAATTATAATTAATTTATGATTTATTAAGCGTGCAACCTACGTCTTAAAAGAAATATAATTATGTAGTAACTGTGTCACACTGGACAAAATTTCGGTACTACTAGTGAAACGTGGATGTTCTGAGGTTTCAGAATATCTCTGACTACCCCCTCGGGGAATATAGTCGTGAGCATATGCTGAGTAACGTTGACTTACCGCTACTTACGTAATTTTATCTTCCTCACTTAAAACGAAATAAAACAAAATCTTAATGTACCTCTAATGTGAAACTATTATATATTAAAGTTAAATGTATTTTTAATGTGATATTTTTTGAAAACTAATTGTGGATGGCTTAGAGAACCATGGACGGTTACCAAAACCTTGACCAAATTATCAAGTCGAATAATTTTTCGTGTCAAATTATTCCGATACCTCAATATCAATAGCCATTATAGTTCTTCCATCCAATAGTCGTTTGAAAGAAATTGCTATTTAGTGATATGACCAAATTTTGCACCCTTCTCATTCTTGTTATAAATTATATTTGTCTATTCATGGTGTGCAAAAAAGAATATTTATGTTTTGTTATTTTAGCGATGCTCGCCCATGCGGCCATCGGGATGAACCTGAGAATAAAGCGTCAGGATCAGCAGCCAGATGACAGTGACAATACTTTAGAGGATAAGTACGGTTGGGACAGACAGTGGTTTCCTACAAACCGTCCTAGGCCCACCAGGCCGACCAGGCCGACGAGGCCAGACAGGCCTGTAACTCCTACGCCTAACGGGTAAATTATGTTCTAAATAATAGTAATAAACAGTAATATTTATAAAAGTTGTGTATAAGTACTAAATTCGTTGTAAGTGAGGATTACGCTCTACCAAAGTCGACTCAGGCTTTAGATGAATATGAAGTCATAAGTGAAAATTCCTTCAAATCATGAAGTTTGTTAAATAATATTTAAAATAATTGCAGGAGTACAACGACGACACAATCAAGTGCCGTCACCGCCTGCATGAGGTCCTGCCTGGTGACGCCTGAGTACAACCCCGTGTGTGGCACTGACAGCGTAACGTACAGCAACCCCGGTCGGCTGGGCTGTGCGCAGAGCTGCGGCGTTAGTGAGTATCTGACACAATTTACAACGTGACGACACAATTCAGTGCCATCGTCGCCTGCATGAGGTCCTGCCTGGTGACATCAAAGTACAACCCCGTATGAGGCTCTGACAGCGTAACGTACAGCAACCCTGGTCGGCTGGGCTGTGCGCAGAGCTGCGGCGTTAGTGAGTAACTGACACAATATATAACGTGACGATACAATTCAGTGCCATCGTCGCCTGCATGAGGTCCTGGCTGGTGACGTCAAAGTACAACCCCGTATGAGGCTCTGACGGCGTAACGTACAGCAACCGGTCGGCTGGGCTGTGCGCAGAGCTGCGGCGTTATTGAGTATCTGACACAATATATAACGTGACGATACAATTCAGTGCCATCGTCGCCTGCATGAGGTCCTACCCGGTGATGCCGGAGTACAACCCCATGTGTGGTACTGACAGCGTTACATACAGTAACCCTGCAAAAAAAAATCTTCTGTCCCATACATTTGAGCCAAATGTATAAGTAGGTTTTGCAGTTTTGTATGGAACAGCTGATTTTTTTTCGCGATTTCAATGTTGGTGCCATAGAGAATGTTGTTCAGTTTGACGGTCTGATTATCCCCTTTAAAAAGTGTCAGCATATTAAGAAGGACCATAAGAATAATAAAGGAAGGACCCTGTTTATTATAGGAACAGGTTCCAACTTAATATGCTGACGGTTTTTTAAGAGGATGATCAGACCATAAACTGAACAACTTTCTCTATTATATGGGACCAATGCCAAAATTGTAAAAAAATTATCTGCGCTTTGATACAAAACTGCAATCCCGCACGACACAAATGTATGGAACAGCAGATTTTTTTCGCGTTTTCTATGTTGGTCCCATAGAGAAAGTTGTTCAGTTTGATGGTCTGATCATCCTCTTAAAACCGTTGGCATATCAAGGGCATACACATTTATCGACTGCGAACGACGCGACGGCGGGTCCATACAAAAAGCACATTAAGTATGGTATGGGACGCCGCGCCGCACGCATACTCCGCCGTCGACAACTTTCTCTATGGGACCAATATTGAAATCGCGAAAAAAAAATCTGCTGTCCCATACGTTTAGGTCGAGTAGGTTTGTATGGAACAGCTGATTTATTTCGCGATTTCGATATTGGTCCCATAGAGAAAGTTGATCAGTTTGATGGTCTGATCATCCCCTTAAAATAGTTTCAGCTAATTTTGCTAGACCTTATATATCAGTAGGTTTATATCAAAAGTTTGAGCTTAGGAATTTATTTTTTTAATCTTGATATAAGAACCATAGTCACTAACTCGCCATAATAATAAGTGAAGGACAAAATAACTTGATATTTAACGAAGGCTGTAACAGTTGGCATTAAAATATATCTGAAGGAATGACTTGTGGAAGAAACCCAAAGATACGATAACGGTGAAAGAAAGGTGAAATTCAAGTCAAATTGCAATTTAAATCCATTTTTTTTTTTTTTTTTTTTAAGAATAAGAATAATATTTATTAATCCACAAAAAGCCATTTTACAGACGGATTTGTAATAAAATAATGAAGCACTAAATGTTAGAATAGTAGGCTAGGAGTATTGGTAGGTACAACTGATGCCATGAAAGGTAGGAATTACCTGCCTGAGCTATTGACATCAGCTACAACTGTAAAACTTATTGCAAATTAAATGTACAATGTACTTGTAAGATGTGTGGTTTGTATGGGTGAGTGAATAAGTAGGGGTGTGTTTATGTGTTTATGTAGGGGCGTGTGTTTATGTGGAGGTGTGTGTGCGTGTATGAAAGAGAGGGAGAGAGAGAGAGAGGGAGAGAAAGAGAGAGGGGAGAGAGAGAGAGAGAGAGAGAGAGAGAGAGAGGGAGAGAGACATTATTCGGGGGGGAGAAGAAGTTTTTCTGTTTCGTTGTAGGATAGATTTTGTAACCACGTTTTTAAGGAAATTTTGCATAGTCTATTATTAAGAGTGTGTATGTTTAATATGCGATGTATGCTGTTATATAGGAATGGGCCAAGAAAACAGAAGAATCTATGACTGAAAGTTGTGTTGTATTGAACGGAACGTGCGATTAGGTGGTTTCTTTTTGGAGCATTATTGGTGTTGTGTGGAGTCACAGAATGTTGGAGAAGGACAGTATGCAGAATGAAAAGCTGACGGACTGTGAGCACTTCACAGTACTCATAGAGCGATTTCGTAGGAAACAGTCTGGGCTTGAAGGTGGCAACTTTTAGTAATGCACGTTGGGCACGCTCGATTTTCACAAAGTGGGTTTTTGGCGCACCACCCCACGTGGTGTTGCAATAAATAAGTATTGACTGGCAGAGGGCTATGTATACCATTTTTAGAGTGGAGGGGTCGGCAACATGGCGTAAGTGTTTGAAAACAAATATTAATTTACGGACTCTATTAGCTAGGAGATTGATATAGGGTTTGAAAGATAGGTTGCTGTCGATAAGGATTCCGAGATATTTAATCTGGTTAGTTTTTTGCAACGACGGACAATTACATTTACATTTACATATTCCACATAGGTATTTTTGAAACTGGTTGCTCCAAAAATAAATACTCACTATTGAAACAGACACACTAGTAATCCTACTAATATTATAAACACGAAAGTTTGTAAGTATGAATGGATGTGTGTTACTCTTTCACGTAAAAACTACTGAATAGATTTTAATGAAACTTTATAATAATGTAGCTTATACATCAGAATAACACATTTATTTATTTATTTATTTATCTTTATTGGTAATCAAACAGCAAATTACTTAATCTCTAATACAGCGACATTTAAATTTTACAGCGCCAATTACATGATAACACGTTTTAAAAACTGTTTAAGGTACAAAGGACAAAACGTAAAAAATATGAAAGATTTGGACACATAGCCTACAATTTATAAAGATATTGTTGAAGTCGCGGGCACCAGCTAGTTATTATATCTTGACAAACCTTCAAAGTCACTGCAAAAAACTGATCTAAAATAACAAGCTTGTACCTAGTCATAATTATAAGTAAAATAGGTACTTAAGTGGGTACTTTGTCAGTATAAGGAAAATAACATAATAAATACTTAAGTAGGTACATGACAATTAATGCAATAAATACTAGGCTAGAACTCTACAGTATAATGTTATTGTGGCGAATAGTTGAAAGCAATAATTAAGATTATTAGGATCGAATAGAGATTGTTTCAAAACTATGTGGCATCATCGTTCGATAGAAGATGTTGCGGTCCTAAAAATAGTTTCATAAGTATCACCTGGACACGAACTTTGAGACGCAGAGATAATTTGTACCCTGTGCCCCTGTGGAGAGATGACATAATAGTAGATGATAATAGAATTGAGGGTAGGAAGGCTAGGAGCGTGCATGACACGTTTTCTCGTTTTCTCACTGCTACATTACTTCGTCGCGGGACATACCTTATTGAATATCAATTTACTGTTGTAAAAAATAAAACAATGAAATACAAGGTCATTCAAATAACCCGCCCCCGTCGATTCCGGCGCAAGGGCCCATAATGCTAGCAGCGTTGCCACGTTGAATTGCTATGGCTAGCCTGTGCACCAGAAACGACCCGAAATTTACTTTTGCCTTTCAGAGTGTTTTGTGATTGTATACAAGTAGTTTAAGTTTAAGGGCCTGTTTCTCCACTTCTAGATCAATCAATCAGTCAAAAACTTTGTATGTGATACACAGGTATTAAATGTATTATACGTACAAAATATACAAATATAAGTTCTCTGTGATCTACCACTAGGCATACACCTAATCGGTGATAAAATTAATATTAAGTAACAGAGGCTTAGATCGACGTGCAGAGTTATGAAACTTATGGTCAATTCGATTTAATTATAGTAAAATTAAATGTCAAGTTGGATTAGATAGATAGATATGTTTCTAACAAATCTTTGGGCATATTTTGTATGAAAGACAGCATAAGCATATGCTCACGACTTATTCCCCGAGGGGGTCAGAGATATTCGAAACTTCAGAACATCCACATTTCACTAGTAGTACCGAAACTCTGTCCAGTGTGACGGGGAGTGAGTCCGTCGCCACTTGTATTGGATAGTAGGTACAGTTCATGCCTCGAAATTGAAGCATGCAGGTTTCCACACGATGTTTTCCTTCACCGAAAAGCCAGTGGTGTTACAGGTGTTGGTGTGTATGAAAGATAGACCTGTTATTAACAATGATAATTCAGGGTACATTGGTGGTTACTAATGACGCTAAACATGCAGTAGGTAGCATGTGTCCTAACATTCTCTGCAATGTACCATGTTTACTAAATGGGGCCTTGTCAGTAAGCTATTAAGAACTTCTCCAGAAGTGGTAAAACAGGTTCTAAGTGTGTGTATTTAAAAATATGTATTGTTATCACGATAATTGTGTTTGTCGTGTTTTAATGAGTTATTTAATAACTACACGTTATTCATTCTAGGTGTGAGCCTGCTGAGGTCTTCGCCGTGTCCCAGTTCAACTACAGCTGCTCCTTCATCTTAATTTTGTATAAGTTGACTGATTAATTTAAGAAGTAAAACAATTAGTTTAGTAAGTTTATTCTCGTTTTTTTCTTGACTGAAGCATACATTTTAATCTTCCCAACATAACTTTTCTTTTTTGTCACTAAAAAAATATTCTTTTCTGTACTTCTCTTACTATAAATTAGACTGAAAAATTGTTGTGTTTTTTTTTATTTTTATTATATATGTGTTTGCTCTTGACCTCAATCTAGTCCTCAGGACGAAGATGGGGTCGAAGATGTAGCGAGCTCACCCAGAAGAAGCCTATTCACTCGTACCTTAAAGGAATTCAGGTTGTTCTGTCTGTACGAAATAAGCCAAAGTAAATTGTATATTACTTAGCAGAATACAGCTAAATGTAGCATTAAACCGTTTTTTCGGTAGCAAGTTCAAATACCTACACTGTCAGAGGTGAGAGGTGTCTCAAAAAGTTACGCGTAATAAGATGATTATAGCCCAGTCATTTTACGGAGCTTTGTTAGGAGGGGTGGGAAGTAATTATGAATGGGACTTTTAAACTGTAACCAACACCGTTTAGTCACAAATAGACTACCTGAAAACAAATTTAAAAAAATTTACTACGCAACATAGAAATCAAAATTGTAAGTCGCAGAAGGGTTCTAACTTAATAATATTAATACCAATGCACTCATTTTACTTAGATTTAACAGTATAAGTTATTTTTGAGCAATAAAATAGGCATTGAAATTTAAAAAATGAGGTATTTATTTAGAATACTAATGTATTTTTAAAAGTAGACAAAAATATTAACACCACGTTTGAAGTATGTATAATGGTAAAGCCTTTAAAATGTGCAAAAAAAATTTACCATGAGGTTTCTTAGAACGAAATACATGCAAAATTTTATGTTTGGGGATGTTGATGACGTGATTTCTTTTTCATTTCGATATATTCCTAAGCTCAAATTTGCTCTAAATTCTGAACCGAAAAAAAAATCATTTATTAATTAGTCCCGGCACAAACCGTAAAATGACTGGGCTATTATGAACGCAGCGTCCACAACATTAAAATTGAAGCAAAACGTGATTTTGATGATTACAAAACTATCAGCCGAATTTCTTTGTACATAAGTACAACATACATAAACCAATAATGTCGTGTCTTTTGGGGTGGTCGTAAGCATTGCTACAACCAGCCTAGCTAGCATGCCACCCCCGAGAAAACGACAACAATCGAGATGTGCCTCCATCTTTATTATTTTACGTAGGCCAGAAAGAGCGCGCATGACGTTTTTCTCGTTTAAACGCTTTGTCGTGGGTGGCATGCTAGCTAGGCAGGTAAAACTTCTACTGAGATTTTTTATAATTATCAGCCATGGCACTGAAATCATACAAAATTGGCTTGCAGGATACAATCAGGGGTAAACAAAACCGCAACAAATAAAACTATAATTTTAAGGATTATTCATACATAATTTTAACTTCAGTAGATTTTTTTATTCACAACATCATCATCATCAGCCTATCATCGTCCACTGCTGAACATAGGCCTCTCCCAAGGCGAGCCACAAAACTCTGTCTTCGGCCTTCCTCATCCAGTCGCTCCCCGCTACCTTTTTTAGGTCATCTGTCCAGCGGGCAGCAGGACGTCCCACACTACGTCTACCAGTTCGCGGTCTCCACTCCAGAACCCTGACACCCCACCGGTTATCAGTTCTTCGGCAGATATGACCAGCCCATTGCCACTTCAGCTTGCTAATTTTCTGAGCTATGTCAACCATTTTCGTTCTCTGACGTATCACTTCATTTCTGATGTGATCTCTCAGAGAAACACCGAGCATAGCTCTCTCCATAGCTCGCTGCGCGACCTTGAATTTATGAACTAGTCCTATCGTCAGGGTCCATGTTTCCGCACCATAGGTCATTACTGGCAGGACGCACTGATCGAACACCTTCGTTTTGAGGCATTGTGGTAGAGCCGAGGAAAATATATGGTGCAGTTTCCCGAAAGCAGCCCATCCCAGTTGGATGCGCCTAGCGGCCTCCTTGTCGAAGTTGTTTCTACCTAGTCTTATAGTTTGTCCAAGGTAGACATAGTCTTGCACAACTTCTAGCGCCGCCTCACCGACATATTCTTTTATAAAAAAATGTTTTTAAAGCTTCTCAACATCATATGCAACATAAGACGCTCTAAATATTCATTTTAATTTTCATTATGTTATTAATTTATTATCATTCGAGAGGATCGTAGATTTTCTGAATTTTGGGTAGGAGAATAGTATGCATACATTATGTTAAATGTTAAGTGGTATTAGTCATTCACACACCATTTTTTAGGACATGCAAACAGAGCATAATTCAAATAGAATTATTACACGGATAACAAATTATAACCAAAATACTTGTTTTAATCGAATTTTCTCGAAGATAGACTGTTATCCCTAAACGAAATCCTATGTCCGCGCCTGAAAACACTGCAAACGAAAACATGATCAACGACCTGAGAAAGGTATTTTATTATTATTTGGTTATAAGGGCTTGGTCAATGACCAAATAGCTACTGCGACCTGGATAGATCTATTGTAGCTGTCACCCTAGACCTAAAGGTCATTTCCTAGGCCCACGGACTTCATGAACCGTGTTATGCTTTTGGAGGGGAGGTCCCTAATGTCAGTAGGTGTTGTTATGTATCCACCTAGATGGCGACTCCTGCTGTGAATGAGCACTTCGCATTCGCAGAGGAGATGTATGGGCGTTTCCTCTGCTTCACAGCAAAATCTGCAAGTGGGTGAGTCTACAAGCGCCATTCTGTGTAGGTATTTGTTTAACTTGCAGTGTCCTGTTAAGGCTCGTACTAAGAGCCTTAAGTCGTTGCGGTTTGAATTGATGGCATCTGAGGTATGTCTGTTTGAAAAGCCGGTCACAAGTTCTTTCGCATGCCTCAGTCCTGGTGTATCCGACCAGAGCTTACGGCGTTGGTCCACATCCCATTCCTTTAGCACACGTCTAGAGGTGTTGCGAGAGATGCCGCAATAAGGCTCGGGGCCTATGGCGTCCTCTTCCGCCCCTCTTCGTGCCAGCTCGTCAGCAGCCTCATTTCCATCAATACCGCAGTGTCAAGGCAGAAGAAAGGTATTAGGGAGCGACTGAATAAGAAAGGCTGAGGATACCTAGAGGTTTGCAGCACCCGTTGGGCGAGTTCCATGTTCAGCAGCCGATGATAGACTGATGATGATGAAATGATGATGTGATTTACGAGATATTAATGTTGTTAAGAAAAAAACTCATAAATGAATCATATTATTACCACGTTTGGTCATAAACTTTGAACTACCATTTACATGGTATATACAGGGTGTAAGGAAAAGTATAATTAACATTCAAACCCAATTTAAACCACGTACCTACTCTACCCATTAAACTGAACAACTTTAACTATTTGGAGCAAACCTGTCAGAGCAAAAAAAAGACAGCTGTTCCATAGTAAACTGCAATACCTACTCGACTCAAATGTATGAGACAGATGATTTTTTTTTTGTTCTGACGGGTTTGCTCCTATAGTAAAAGTTGTTAAGATTGATGGGCAGAGTATATGGTTTAAAGGTTAATGATACTTTTCCTTACACCCTGTATAAAGTAGCGAGTAACGATAACGAACTTAGTAATAATACTTGAAGTTATAGTTAGGTATGTCAATTTCAAAGGAGTTATCTCTTAGTCCCCTTGAAATACACTCAGGAAACCAAACAGAAAAACACTGAAAAAAGAGGTGATTGATTTGTTGCAAAATCGCCATACAAAAGATATCAACGTGACCATCAATATCGTAGCATTTTTCGAAACTTTCGAAACCAAGGCATGGAGACGCGTTGTAGCTCTGTTATCGGCTGGTCGTGGTCGCCAGTCGGTTTCCCCTCACCGGACTACAACGAATCTCCAATTGTATGGTGGGTCAAGATAGTATTTTTTTCGAAAAACAACCCCTGAAGTCACCAAATAATGTTTATACAATGTACAAGGTCAAGGACTTTTGCTATACAATTTTTTTGTACTGACAAGTTTGCTCCCATTGTAAAAGTTGTTCTGTATATTATACAGGGTGTAAGGAAAAGTTTCATTTACCTTTAAACCACATACTCTACCCATCAAACAGAACAACTTTTACAATGGGAGCAAACCTGTCAGTACAAAAAAAATCTGCTGTCCCATACGTTTGGATCGAGTAGGTATTGCAGTTTAGTATGGGACAGCAGATTTTTTTTTTGTTCTGACAAGTTTGCTCCCATGCATAGTAATGCCGCGTTTAGAAGACCCGCGCCCGCCACGCGCTTTCCCCCCGCTCACCCCGCATCCTAAAATGTATTGCTTGCAATTTGAGTCTTATGATACGATGATAAATCTCGTTTAATTATTTTGATGAGAGGTGGCGGGGCGAGCGCGTAGCGCGTTCGGGTCGGGTGCGGGCCGGGTGCGGGGCGGGTGCGGGGCGGGAGCAAAGCGGGCGCGGGTGCTCTATAATAAAACTCGTATCGGACACCCGCGCCCGCCCCGCACCCGACCCGCACCCGCCCCGCACCCGCTAATCCGCCGTAATAAAATAACGCACATTCTGTGAAAATTTCAACTATCTGGCTATTACGGTTCAAAGTTACCACCCTAAATAGGTAGGACTAGGACAGATGGACGGACGGACGGACGGACAACGTAGGCTTAGTAATATGGTCCCATTTTCACCTTTAGAGAGTACGGAACGGAATCATTAAAATACGTTAATTTTAGAGTGTAAAAACGTATTCGCTTTTTATATGGAGACTACCCGGACGAACAGATGGACGGACCGATACGACGGACAGCGTACGCTTAGTAACAGGGTCCCATTGGCACCCTTTGGGTACACATCCCTTAAAACAGAATAAAATAATTTTATTTTCCTGTCTTTTAATTAACAAACTATCCATGATTTTTGACCCCTATTCTGTATAAACCTGTTTAGATAAGTAGTTTTGTCATGTTTAGTCTCCAGTTTAGGTAAGTAGTTAATGACCGAAATTTAATTATTCTGTTCAATATTATTCTGAATAAATCCATACTTTATTTACAAAGATAACAAGTTTATGGTGGCAGAACGTAATATAATAACGATAATATATACATGTTTAATTGTAAAAACAGATAAGTAATCATAAAACACAATGTTTTATAATGACATATGGAGCAGAAACTTAGCTGACGATATTTTACAAATTTCTTGTAGCCCAGTCATTTTACGGTTTGAGCCAGGACTAATTATTAATTGATGTTATTTTTCGGTATTGCATTTAAGTCCATACAAAAGTTTGACGCACAATACATGTAGACGGAATTAATAAAAGTAATATTTTATGTATGGAAAAATAGTTTAGAAAATCTAGTTGCCGCGTAACAAATAACATATGCAATTTATAATATAATTACGAAGATATAAAGCTTTTAAAATTTTGTATGAAAAAGGTCAAAGCTTTATATCATCGTAATTATTTTATAAATTGCAAATGTTATTTGTTACGCGGTATCTAGATTTTTTAAACTATTTTTCCATATATACAAAGTTACTTATATTAATACCGTCTACGCGTATTGTGCGTTAAAGTTTTGTATAAAATTGACCTTAAGAGCCAATTTGAGCTTAGAAATATACCAAAATAAAAAAAAACCGCGTCGGCAACAGCTCCAAATTTAAAATTTAGCTGTTATCTCGTTCAAAAAAATCAGATGGTAATTTTTTTATTCACACATATTTAAGGCTTTACCAATAAATACTTCAAACATGGTTTAAATATTTTTCTGTATTTAGAAGTGTTTGATAAGTACATTAGTATTTTCTTATTTTTTAAATTTTAATGCTTATTTCATGCTCAAATATAATGCATATTATTAAATCTAATAAAAACGAGTGCATTAGTATTAATTTAATATTATTTAATTAAACGCCTTCTGGGAGATACAATTTTGATTTCTATGATGCGTAGAATTTTTTTTTTAAATATATTTTCTGGTAGTCTTTTAGTCACTAAATGGTGCCGGTTACAGTTTAAAAGTCCAATACATAATTACTTCCCACCTCTTCTAACAAAACTCCGTAATATGACTGGGCTATTGTTGTAAAACAAGAATGGTCTTCAGTCTTGACCCTGTGCTGTGAACGAGTATTTCTGGTTCTTTTTCTTTTAGGTAAAGCCGGTACAAAGTGCATTCACTTTGTTGGGAATACAGCATTTAAGTGTGCCGTTGCATGTGAATCCCCGGCATACCTGTTTTTTGTACCTAGGTGATAAATAAAAGTATGTGGAACTACACAATTATTTTATAAAGATGCGACAAATCTTCGATAAAATGTTATTCATAATTTGTTATACATAATTATTAATTCACTAGGTATCGTATTTTCCTTTGGAACTTTGCTACAGTTTGCCAACGTTTTAAAGCATTTATAAATAAACTAAAAATCTATCAATCAATCAATTATACTTTATTTGACACCAAAAAAACAGAGTATACAGAGAGCAATCAATCAGGAAATACAAAAGGCACAAAAACAGGCGGTCTTATCGCTAAAAAGCGATTTCTTCCAGACAACCATAGGGTAGAGGAAATAGTCAAAGAAGATTAACGTCATAACCTCAACATATGATAGTAATTATCATGTATATAAATTGTTTGTCCCGTTTTAATAAATACCTAAAAATGCAATTGTCATTTATTTGGCATTTCATAAATTTTTTATTTTAGGCATTTTTAAACAGCACTCTAATTATAAAACGATAATAATTTTTCTAACTATAAATCGAAACTGGAAAATGCGCGAGCAGTTCTCCGCCAGATGTGCGCTGACGCTTAATAAACGAAACTCCAACGCTGGTTTTAATATGCGTTTCACGTTACTAGGGTTGAGCCTAAGGTCCGCCTCATACATACTGTTGTTTTATAAAAATGTTGATACCCTACTATCCTGTAATTAGTCCGTAAGTTTTCCTAAAATGAATAAAATAAAATAAAATAAAATACATACGGAATAAACCTGATTCGGATTAGTTCCGGATGGAGTGTTGCCGCTTTCAGAGACTTTTTAACTAGATCTAGTGATTTTTTGATGTCTTAGGTGGCATTTTTTAAGATTTACTGTCATATCAAACAAGTAATTTTTGAGCGTAGGCCTTAATTGAACGATACCGTTTCGTGACGGTGCAGTTGCGACGTCGTTGCGTTATAGTTGTATACAGAATTACAGATTATGTGTAATGTTAAAACTTTCGATTGTCTTTTGATATAGTTGCATAATACTGAAATACAGTTTACAAATCATCATCGTAACGTCATAACCTTATCATATGATAGTAATTATCATGTATATAAATTGTTTGTCCCTTTTTAATAAATATACCTAAAAATGCATTTGTCATTCATTTGGCATGCCATAAATTTTTAATTTAGAAATTTTTTAAACAGCACTCTATTTATTTTTGTAACCATAGCTGACAACACTGAATCCTGAATCAGGTTTCCGGATCGCAATTCCGTATGTGTGTGGCGGACCTAATTATAAGTGGGCATAGGGCGTGCTGACTATTGCGTAGCAAGAAAATGTTAGTGCGAAAATTCGTCTCGTTCAAAAGGTCTCGTCTTACAAAACATGGTGAGAGGGAGTGGGCCATCCTCCACCTCACCAGTGCGGGATGATGGAGGCTAGTTAGTGATCAATCTGTTGTAAGAGTATTTTCCATCCGCCTCATCAAACCTTTGATTTAACATATTGTATTCTTTATTATGTGTTACATTTCAAAATTATATTAACTTTAACTTAAAATCTAGGTAGGGCGTTATCTACAATAAAATACCTACCTATAACAATATTAGAGGTCAACGGTTTGTACTACGAATATTTAAGAAGGTAGGTAAGAATATAAAAATCCTTCCATTTATATAGAATCCCAAATGGCAATGTTTTAATGAATCAAGTTATTTTCCCTAATATCTCACATTTCATTTTAAAATAAGAACTCAATAAGAACAAGAAGTCATAAAACAAGCAAATAACTTTAATTATTTTGTATTTTAGTTCTATTATTATTTTAGTTGACATGATGATTAAATGTTGGAAAATCTCGAGTTTACCGTCGTCGTCCTCGTATCAAACCGTAAATTCGAGCAACTATACAACGTGTTAATGAATTAACGCAAAACTAGAAAGTAGTTTGTTTAGATTCGAGAGCAGAATCGAATTATCGTGGTTTCAACATAGGTAATTTTTTTCAAATTATTAAATACTTGGTTTGTAAAATTTGAAATTTACTTCTTCTTATCGTGTGGGCAGAGCCCTGGTGTCAGAGTTTTTTCAGACCGCCTTACGGCCTCTGACGTGGTTTTTATGTAACGACTACTACCACCAGAGATATTAGCCGGGACCAACGGCTTAACGTGCCATCCGAAGCACGAAATCATTTATAAAATTTACTGAACTCGATGTTAACCCACCGCACGGGCACACTCACCCTACTTACTACCAAAACAAGATTATTAAAATGTATCCATGAGTATGTTAGCGCTTTCATTCATTGCTGAAATTATAATAAATCGTTTTTGCCTCAAAACTTAAAATGCGAATAACTTTAAATTAAAACTATCAAAATAATGAAATTATTGTTTCAATAGAATTATTTTGTTATAAATCAGTTGGGGTGTTTAAGGTTTTGCGCTTATTCATTAACACGTTGTATATTGTTTTGAATAATTCGATAGTGTAACGATACGCTAATCATTGTATCGATTAGGCGTGTCGATAATTCTTTAAATAATCGTCGCGCCTCTGGCCCCCACGGACCCAATGTCTCAACCCCAAACGGTGCAAATATGTAAGCCTCGCCGAGGTTTATGTTCAAGCTTAGCTGTTCAAGGATATTTTTAAGATAAAAATTCAACCAAGAATTAGGTACGATGTAATTTTCAAAATGCTTTGTTTGGAAAAATAATAACTCACAACATGGCTATAACATGTTAAGTAACTAATAATATTTTTAATCTATCGACTACACCGCGGGGCACGCATCGTGACCTTAAGGGGCCATAGGTTCAGACGAATATTTTCTATGAGAAACGCGATTGCCCAGCCTTACAAAAAGTGCGTGCGTGTGCCGTATTTTCGAATAAAAAGAATTAAAAAAAAGTACTTTTTATAGATTTTTTTAAAGATTTTACTAGATAAACTAATGGTGAATATGTGATGTGAGTATAAATATCAAAATTCTGAAACTATTTTAGGTTCTTCTAAAACGAGAAAAATGTTTAAAAATCTTTGTGACGATTTTCTATCAAGTGAAGTAATTCCAATCGTGTATTCAATTGATGATTTTACTAGATAAACTATCCAAAAATACTGAGGTATGACTTTGGTTTCGATAAATTGTATAAATCTAGTCGAAAAATGAAAAATAAAAGATTCCTCCAAGGTGTTACGTCTTACCATGCCTATTGTGCTGCCCCCAATCGTTTTTTTTTATTTCTAATCAATGAGGAGTTTTCAACAAACCGGCGATAGATGGCGTTGACCAGAGAGGGGTCCGAAGACGAAAATTTTAGGCTAAAAAGTGAATAAAAATGCATGCCACTGAGTCAGACCCATCCGTTGACGAAATATATGTTCATATTTTGCTGTTTACTTAAAACATCAATTATTACTATTTAATTTGTATTTTATTATCTGCAAGGTCTCGCTACACAAAAGTCTCACCCCTCACCCCTGTCTCGACAACGCCATCCATCGAGCCATTAGGAACTACTTTTTCTTTTTTAATGGCTTTCGGAAAAGATTAAGATAAGATAAGATAATTTTTATTCTTCTCCCATTACAACAAATACAGATATCTAAAACTAAGTACAATAAAGTAACTAAAAAGTAAATTAACAATACGAACTAATATTGTAAAGGGAGACAGGAGTCCAACTTAGGCAGTGCCCTTGTTTTGGAAGACCTGGTCCCTTCTACCGAAAGTAGTACTTTCGATTGACAGTCGAAGCTACAAAAGCGTAGAAAAAAATTGTAACCAGTATTGGCCTCTAAACCCTATCCACATACACGCACACAAACACAATTTGTATGGCGCCTCACGCACACCAACCTACGAAAGTTGGCCCCTTTTGATTTTATACGGTAGAAGCATGAGGCTCTTTCTAGACATATACGTTTTCTAAGGATCTTATTATAAAAGGACTATTCTCTTAAGATCGGATTCGGTTCAGCATAACATGGTGTTTTAAACAGAGTGAAATTGATATCATTAGCGTCCTTTTAAACTAAGAGTCTACCCATCAAACTGAACAACTTTTACTATTCGAGCAAACCGATCGGAGCAAAAAAAGTTAGCTGTTCCATATTAAACTGCAATGCCTACTTGACTCAAATGTATGCGACAGCTGATTTTTTTGCGGCTTGCTCCCATAGTAAAAGTAGTTTAGTTTGATGGGTAGACTCTTAGTTTAAGAGGATGCTAATGATATCAATTTCACCCTGTATAAAACACAATGTTATGCTGAATACTTACTACTATACCCTGTATACTTAGTGCTTCTGTAAATTTCTGTCAATTTTCAATATTTACCGAAATGCTGCCAAAACACCGTAAGTGCAGCAACATACATACATCCGGATTTTTGTGGATTTATCCCCTCCTGAAGCCGTAGCATGTTACTCGTGATACTGTATCACGTCTTTTATCTCGTTCGTTCGCGCGCAAATAGAAAGAGCATGTGGCATGCTATCCATGCAGAATTCAATCAATCAATCAATCAATTATACTTTATTTGACACCAAAAAAAACAGAGTATACAGAGAGCAAACAATCAGGAAATACAAAAGGCACAAAAACAGGCGGTCTCATCGCTAAAAATGCCAATGAATTCCAATGTATTTCCATGATGCGATTCCATATGTCCGTTCCATATTCCGTCCGCCTATAGCAGTCGAACCGAATCCGATTTTGTGTTTCCCCGTGCTAAAAGGTGACTCAAGGAAATCATTTTTTCACAATATTTAGTAAGTGTGAGGTTTAGTGACCTTTTCACATTATTAAAAATTTGGAGTAATACATTATTATGTGTTCGAAATAATATTGACATGAGTCAAACATGCACACTTCATGGACTTTTATCACCATTACCACAAAATAGTCTTCACACATAGATTTATGACGTATGTGACATAATATTTAATAATGATTGGTTATGATAAGTGAATCATGTCTCAAGGATGAGATGAGAAACGAGTTATAAGTTGGTAAGGTGGGGACCTTTTATCATTAGGTGCCTTACACGCACAGACAGTGGCTGCCTCTGAATTGGGACTCGGAGACTGTGCCCAGCAAAAAGGAATCTTCTTCAAAACTATATTATTGAGTATTTAGAAACTATTTTTGGTTTTATTTAAAAACATGTCGAAGAGCATTGGATTTATTGGTACGTATTTGGCTGTTTTTTGTTCAATAACAATGTTTTGCATAAACTTCTCAGTTATCATTATCACAATAATGTAATTATTTTGCGTCCTAATGAATGGTGATTACGCACGAATTAGCTAATGTATTGTCATGTCCCTGTAATTCATTAGAATAATATTGCCATATATAACCTGCCATTTAGTAATTAATGGTCTAATCTTTTAATTAGGTTACCTCAATTAATTTCAACTTAAACTTGTGTCATGGTTATATTCCAAATTACTAATTACTTTGAGCGCCTGTACCTAATTGTCAATATTTCCAAAAACATAAATTGGAGGAATGAAGGATAATTTATGGAATGCATTTTGATTATTTTTTCTGTTTGCCCATCATGTGAAAACGAATGACTCATTACGGATGTTGGTATTAGAAAGCCATTGGACTAAATTTGGAATAGCACTTTTTTATTTAATCTCAAATGAAAAGATGTGCGAACTCAAAGTTATCAAATATAAATCATGCCACGGTAATTAGGTAGTGTAGCTAGGTAGGTAGTTTCATTAGATGGTTTGTTATCTCTTTATCATCTCTCTGCTAAGCAAAATATCCCTGTTCAGCACGGCTAGCATGCCACCCACGACAAAGCGTTTAAACGAGAAAAACGTCATGCGCGCTCTTTCTGGCGTACGTAAAATAATAAAGATGGAGGCACATCTCGATTTTTATCGTTTTCTCGGGGGTGGCATGCGAGGCCTACTGAACTACGATTTTTGAATATCATACGTTGAACTCAGCAGTTGAAAATGTCATTATTACTATGGAGATATGCATCTTTCTACTGCTGATTTGACTTTCAAAAATCATACTTCAGGAGTGCGATTTTTGAAAGTCAAATCAAACTTCTTCAACTGCTGAGTTCAAAGTAAGATAGTTTCAAAAATCGCACCCCAGGTCACTGCTTCGTCTGTGTATATTTTTTTACACCAAATAAGTTTATTTGATAGCGATTAGTTATAATTATAACTTTCTTTCGTTTCTTTTGTAACCCATTTTATTTAAGTATGACGCATTATAATAGGTTTCTATTTATTTTTACAGTAGCGATAGCGTTGTTGGGGCTAACTGCCGCCAGAACCTACAACGGTTTCTACCAACACAGACAAGGATATGGAAGACACGACTTTGACCATAACTCTCAATTCCATTTCCATGGAAGATGGCCTTGCCCTCCAAACTTCCACAATCACGGCCAGTTACATCCGAAGCCCTATTATTACCAATCACGAATAGATTACGATAAACATTGGCCTAATGATTTTGCGAGATGGAACCCTAGCTGGGTGTACCCAGATCACGATGGATTTCCGCAACCTTGGTAAGAATTTTTTATATTTTTAAATACAGGGTGTAACATTAAATAGACCAGTTACTTAAAGGGGTGCTTTAGACCATCAAACTGAACAACTTTGTTTATGGGACCAATGTAATAAAAGAAAGAAGATAAGAAGAAGAAGTAGTAAGATATACAACGTGTTAATGAATTAACGCAAAACTAGAAAGTAGTTTGTTTAGAATCGAGAGCAGAATCCAATTATCATGGTTTCAACATAGGTAATTTTTTTTTCAAAATATTAATTAATATGTTTGTAAAATGTATAATTTACTGAACCCGATGTCAAACCACCGCACGGGCACAGTCACCCTACTTACTACCAAAACAAGGTTATTTAAATGTATCCATGAGTACGTTAGCGCTTTCATTCATTGCTGAAATGATAACAAATAATTTTTGCCTCAAAACTTAAAATGCGAATAACTTAAATTTTTAACTATAAAAATAATGAAATTATTGTTTCAATCTAATTATTTTGTTATAAATCAGTTGGGGTGTATGAGGTTTTGCGCTAATTCATTAACACGTTGTATAAGTGAATAAATAAATATAAAATTAATAAATAAATAATAATCGAAATCGCGAAAAAATTGATGTCCCATACATTTCAGTCGAGTTATGTTTGCAGTTTTGTATGGGAGAGCGGATTTTTTTTCGCAATTTCAGTGTTTCTCCCATAGTAAAAGTTGTGCAGTTTGAAGGTTTGAAGCACCACTTTAATTAACTGTCCCATTTAATTTTACACCCTGTATACACAACTAGTTTTTAATTGCTAACCAAAGACATTCTATACACAAGGACTTCGCAACAGTGCGCTATTAACGGGACCACTAAGTTATGCTTAATTCTTGTACGTTACTTTTGTGACCGAATACATTTGAAAGATTTAAAAGGACTAGAATGTCAGCGGCAACGTATGACAGCTAAGCATAACTGATGCATACAAAGGTGACATTAGAGTCATGTGCCATTTATTGGTTCTGTTATTGTATGACGTGTCGAGTCCCATATACAGGGTGAAATTGATATCATTAGCATCCTTTTAAACTAAGAGTCTACCCATCCAACTGAACAATTTTTACTATGGGAGCAAACCGATCGGAGCAAATAAAAAATCAGCTGTTCCATACTAAACTGCAATGTCGACGCGCGAGTTCGAGACTCAAATGTATGCAACAGCAGATTTTTTTTGCTCCGTACGGTTTGCTCCCATAGTAAAAGTTGTTCAGTTCGATGGGTAGACTCTTAGTTTCAAAGGATGCTAATGATATGAATTTCACCCTGTAGAATGGCATTGTTTTACTAACATAACTTTAAGGAATGTTCCTTAGGGAAAGTTGTTTAAGATTCATGACCCATGGTCCATGGTCCTTTTCGACCCATGTGGGTCGAAAAACGAGAATTTTTTTGGACCATCCATACAAAAGTGCGGATCGACCGTTCGATTTTCTATGAGAGGTCGAAAAAAAATCTCATTTTTCGACCCATGTTCCTTAGGGAAAGTTGGTTAAGGTGGTTTCAGTCCATACAAAAGTATGACGCACAATACGCGTAGACGAAATTAATAAAAGTAATATTTTATATATGGAAAAATAGTTTAGAAAATCTAGTTGTCGCGTCACAAAGAACATTTGCAATTTATATTATAATTACGAAGATAAAAAGCTTTTAACATTTTGTATGAAAAATTTCAAAGCTTTATATCTTCGTAATTATTTTATATATTGCAAATGTTATTTGTGACGCGGCAAGTCGATTTTCTAAACTATTTTCCCATATATAAAATATTACTTTTATTAATTCCATCTAGGCGTATTATGTATCAAACTTTTGTATGGACTGAAACCAACGTAATATCGAAGGTTCAAAAAAATTTCATACATTTATACATTGACTCCATAGTCAAAGTTGTTCAGTTTGACGGTCTAAACCACTTCTTTAAATACTACTAGGGTGTTTTGTTACCTCTATATTTTTTTTACTTAGCCTGTTCAATGTCCCACTATATTATTAATTGTAAAATTAATGCAACTCCAATACAAGTCAAAAAAACAGGGTCTAAATTCACAAATATTTTAATGCGGTATATGTATATCGGAACGTGTTATTGAAATTGTTGAAAATGTTTTGGGTTGGCTGGTAACATAATATATGCACCGAAATGTGCCGAAAAAACTTAAATTCAAAATAAACTTCTAAATGGGTACTTAATTTGTTTTTATAATGAACCGGCTGCGATAAAATACAATTTTTTTTAAGTTTGGCAGTCTACTACCAAAATTATGTCACTTTGCAGCACACAGTGTTTAAGTTAATTATAGTAAGTATGTTTATATTGGCAAGGTTATGTTTAACAACAGGTTGATGGGTCTATCCATCGCTAACCTCCAAAATACCTCCTCCTTATTTAAAGCCGGTTAAAAAGAGTGATGCTAGCTTTCTATACAAAAAGCGTCGTTCTTAATATGCTGACGGTTCTTATGGGGTTCATGAGATCATCAAACTGAACAACTTTCGCGATGGGACCAACATTTACAACGCTTATAAAACTCAGCTATTCCATACATATGCGTCAGGTACTCGTAGGTTACCATTACAAGTATAGTATGGCGGATATAAAAGCGGATTTCTTTTTCGTGATTTCAATAACTGGTCCCATAGTGAAAGGAAAGTTGTTCAGTTTTATGGTCTGATCATTCCCTTAAAAAACTGTCAGCATAATAAGAAGGACCATACAACATTTCATTTTAAGAAAGGTAGGTTAAATTAGAAAACCATTTGGAGATTATGTGATTCAAAGCTTATATCAAAATTATCAGATTTTCTATCCATTACTTCTCGAGTTATTTGAAAAAATACAGAAAAATTCAATAGAGGTTAAATTGGGTTGAATGACATTTTATTCCTTTACCTGCTTGGCTTTTCTATTGTATTTGACAGTTTTTATTTTTAATTTTATTGCGGCCAAGGTAGCCATTCATCCTACGTTTTTCAGAAAATTCTAAAGTAAAAATATAAATAGAAATATCGGTCAAAAATGAAATCGGAAAAATAAGTATCTGTTATTTTTTAACCTATTTTTATATTTGTCATTAAAAACAGGTGGTTAAAAAAATGTAATGTTGTCAATTATGTATCAGTCAGGATAAGCAGCACAGTGTTTTTTTCATCTGATATTTAAAGACATTTATTTGGGAAAGAGGATAATTTGTATGCGCCAATCATTAAATAGCATTTTGTGAAACCAGCGCATGTATTTCCCAATCAGTAATAAGTATAATCTTTGGGAAATACTTAGTTTTGGAGATCATAAACTTTAGGCAAAGTTGTTCCGCTTTACCTTGAATACAGCATGGTAGGAAAAACCACAAAATAAAAATGTTTACGGAGTTAAACTCAATACATGACAATGGACTGCAAAACAGTAAAGAAACACGCAAAGAGTGTGTGCATCTAGATTTTATTTCTTTTTCTTGACATATCATCTTCTCCTACTTACTGTAACACTAACACCAAATCAAATCAAATCAAAAATTTTTAATAAACAATAAATAAATTAAAAAAAAGAAAATAATAATAATAATAAAAATATAAAGCGGTGGTAGATTCAAAAAATGACGTCAAAAAGCTATCTATGTGATATTATTTTGAATAAAAATTTTTGAATTTTTGAATTTTTTGAATAATTTATTAATAAATTTTTAATAAATTGTTTAAAATAATATCACATGGATTTTGACGTCATTTTTTGACTCTACCACCGCGTCGGAAGGTGTTCCGTTGAGAGAAGATGCGGCCAGAAACTCTACAACACACATCTTTCAAACAAAACAAAATATACAAAGTACAATTAAAATACAATATTGCATTACATAGAGTAACATTGTCAAGACCAGGCCTTTTGGTCATTCAAATAGTCATCGAGTTTATAGTAGCCTTTTTTACAGATGACTTGTTTAACATGGGACTTAAACTTTTTGTCTGGCAGATTTAGAATAGCCTCTGGTATCTTATTATAATAGCGTATACAGTGCCCCATGAAAGATGTGTTGACCTTACTGAGTCGAAAATGTGGGAATACTAATTTATTTTTATTTCTTGTATTGTAATTATGAACTGTTTTTGGGAAAGAGATACAAATTTTTAGTTATTAGTATTAATTATTAGTTATTTTCTTGAGATTTCTAAAGTGGAGTCGATTTGAAGACGATTTTGACACGTCCTTAGTCGATTCTCTGCTCTGTGGTCGAGTCTTACTGAGGCAGGCTCAAGAAAACAACTAAGAACACCTACGAGTGAAAAGGGATTTCCCTATGTTACCGTATATCATACAAGTTTACGACGTAATTAACTGCATTGCTTCAGCAATAAGTTGTTTTTATAGAAAATGTTAGAAAACGAGGAATGCGTTTAAAATGCACATGCAAATAGGTGATATTGAAAAAACTTCCTACCTAATTGAGGACGAAATTTCAGGGTTTCCACCACGTCTACGACAACTAATAACCCCGTGTCATCGACGACGCCGCTAGCGGTAGAGTTGTGCACTAGGTCCTGCAGAGTGACGCCCGAGTACAACCCTGTATGTGGCACGGATAACGTCACTTACAGCAACCCTGGCAAGCTGGAGTGCGCCAAGTATTGCGGAGTTGGTAAGATATCAATCTATCAAAATAATCAAATCAAAAAAGCAGCAAACTTACAGAGAATAGAGAAAATATCTACTGGTCGGACAAAATAATAAAACCGCCGTACCGCTAAAAAGCTATTACTTCCAGACAGCTTTAGGGTAATGGAAATAAACTGTGTATAGATTACAGGGTCCTTCTTAATATGCTGACGGATTTTTAAGGAGAAGATCAGACTATCAATCTGAACAACTTCCTCAATGGGACAACCGTCGAAATCGCGAAAAAAGAAATCAGCTGTTCCATACAAAACTAGAATCTTACTGGAACCAAATGTATGAGAAAGCTGATTTTTTTCGGATGTAAACTTAAAAACGTTACATACTTTTATGCTTCAGACAATCTGAACAACTTTTACTATTGGCGCAACATTGAGATTACGAAAACAAAATCAACTGTTCCATAGACAAAGTCAATAACTATTAGCTTGTCGACTAAAATTGATGTAAATAATGATTTTACCGGTAGCTAAACTACATAGCGTTATAGTATACATACGTAAGCTCTGGATCTTTTATCCTAAAATAAAAAAAAACTTAATTCTTACTTCTGGCGAGAGAAGACCTGGTGACTTGAAGTAAAGGTATGTGTACGCAAGTAAACATACTTACCAAGCACCAGTCTCCACCCACAAACTCTTGTACTTAATTTAATATATATATTTTTTTTTATTAATTTTGTGTTTGTGGTGAGAAAAATAAAGAATTTTTGTATTTTGTATCCTTTCGAGGTAGTCAAAACTTAGCAGCAAACCCGACCAATTAACTAGTGCCTAATGCCAAAACTTCTGTAGGTACTGTGGAGGGCGTAAGTTAGAAGGTTAATTACAAGGCTTTAGCGATCATTTTTGTATTTTTATTTACTTAAAGTGATACGTTTGCTCTCTTGCCAGAAAAACGATCTTCATCTCAATTCATAATAATTGAAGCGCGCGCCGGGGTTCTTCGACGTTCCAAATTTATTTCAAATAAAAACCAGCCAGAAAGCTAAGGCTATACAACCTCCTTACAGTACCTACATAGTTTATTAATTCATATTGTTGGTAATATGCGTATTAACTGTTGCAACTGTGGTTTTCCCTTTTGTGCCATATTAAAATGCAATCTCACTCTGTTTCTGGGGATAGCATTCTGAATGATGATTCTTTCTTCAAACAACGTTTATTCTGTCATCACAAGCCAATTAATGAAAAGGAAAAACTTCACAATTAAAATATTAAATCCGGTGTGTAGTTTAGGAGAACCTAAACTTGATGATTATATTCTTTTTCGGATAAACCCGCTATTACATAAATAGTCCTATACCATGCAAACAAAGAATTTTAACCTAGCTTTTTGTTCTTAGCACCCACAGTATCATGATAGTGATCATGATTGATTGATGGGATGAAAGTTGTTGCACGGAAATTATAAAGCAACAAAACAACTCAATAAGCTAAACTAACACTTATTGTAAATAGTTCTAAATGAACGCCTCATTAAAATATTAAATAATATTGTCCATATTAACGAACATTCTTGGTCAACGTTTTAACCACTAACAATCAACTGAACAATTAAATCCAATTCAATTCATTTATTCAACAACTTACACTTACAGTACAAACAATGTAAGTTTTAGTTAAATGTTTTTTAACCGTAAAATCCTACAAAAATACCAGGAAAGAGATTACAAATGAATAATAAGTTTCGCATCTTTTCTGTCGACATACTTTAACATACGAGTAAAAGGTTGAATAAAATCTTTTTAATTGAATTTATGATGCGGCTTTATTATTGGAAATTTTTTATAAAAAAAAATTTGGTACAAAAACGATTAAAACCATAATTCTTTTTAAATTATTTTATGACATTAAACATTTTTTTCCTGCAATATAAGCCAGTTCGTGAAAGTTATTTGAAATGAAATCTTTTTGGATTTCCCATAATGTTGACATAATGTTGACAGAACCAAAAATGTTAGAAGGGCATTGCCAACAATTTATTTTCGTTAATAATGTTAGGTACTCAGCGGGTACTTTTGTGTTATAAAGTAGTACAAACAAATAGCAAAAAATAGATTACCTAAATAATCATCTTAAAGATGACATTAAAACTTTTGTCATTGAGCTATGCCTTTTGCACGACTTTTTTATACCGACGTTACCTAGCTAGCTAGTTTTACCCTAATTCTCGTTATGCTCCAGCGTTATTCAATACCTACCTATATTTTTTTTCAGACGTGGAATTAAAAAGGTTATCACCGTGCAAGCGACCTGATACTACTCATAATACAAATAATGAAGATCAAAACACTCCAGTAGCCAACCCTCTCAACATGGATAATGATCAAAATACTAAAAGACCTATTGGTCCAGATTTTACAATTCCTAACGAAGTATTAGACCATATTTTCACGACTGAGGAAGCCCCTGATATCGATATAAGGTTTCCAGATAAAGAATCGATCCCTCAACCCTAGATAAATTTATTTTAAGCTATTTGACTGTAAAATACAATCTCATTAAAGCGTTGAGTTTAAGTTAGGATAATAAAATGAAATGCCTATGATACTTAATTAGTTAATAAATTATGTATAAATCTGAAAACTAATTTTATTTTGACCCAAAGTTTGAAGCAAAACAGTTCGATGCTAATTAATAATTTTTCTGGCAACTTCATTAACTATCCGTGTATAACTAATTACTTTCTGATTAAATTCTAATAATAATGGATGATCTAATATCATTCGTCTATGGATTAACAATAATTAACGATAATTAGTTCATTTGTCTTTACTATAAAATTGGAATTTTTAAAATATATTCATCAGTATTGAGCCATCGTTGCACCCGAGACAGTCCTTCTTCAGTTTAGAAACATCACAAAATGCAGTGTTTTAACTTCGTATTATTTACAAGTGTTATATCATCGTTTTTTATACAAATATCGACGGCTGATTCCCGTAAGTTTTTTACATTTATATCTTTACTTGTACCTACTTATCTAAAATATTCAACAAGCTTTAGTCGTGTTATCATTTTGTATTTAGAATCGAGTACTTATTATATTATTCAATTTACAGCAAGCCAAAAGCCATGTAACGATGCGAGTCCAGAATGTTTGAAAAGTTCCCTTCAAGCGGCATTACCAGCTTTTATTCGAGGCATACCAGAATATGGTATTAGCTCTCTGGATCCATTCATCATCAACAAGTTGGAGCTCTCATTGCCAGGAGGTCTCAAAATGGAATTTAGGCAGGGATCATCTAAAGGCCTTAGGAAATGTGTTGTCGATTCAGCAAGGTATGTATTACAGTTACTCAATTTTAAACCTTAATTGTAATTATTTGTGATTCCTCTTCTTTCCTCAATCCGGATTCCGGCTTTGAATCCGCATGCAAAACATGACATGTATGTACTAATGAGTTTTTCTAACTTTTAACGTAATACCGACTGCTCTTAGACGGTGAAGAAAAACCTCGTGAGGAAACCTGCATACGCAGATGAAAAAATTCTGATGCGCACAATCTACCAATCTGAATTTGGCACGCGTGTTAATGTTTCGTTAGTAAGCGTACGGCGGTAGTACCCTTAAGGGGAAGGGCCTGTGCCTGTGTTTGGGATGTATGGGATAATTATGTTGATGTACTTCTTAAGTATTAGTTGTTTGATTTAAGAATAGATATACCCATTCTAGGGTAAAGAGTGAGCAAAAAGGCTTGGATATTTCTTGTTCCTTCGGTTAAATTAAACGTTGAGAACTATTTGACTAGACCGCGGAAACATGTAAGGGCTAAAAAGCATTAAGGGTTGAGACACATTTACAGAAGGCGACCGGCGGCCGGCCCATACAAAAATGTCAATTAGTACTAAATTTCATTTTTGTATGGGCCCGCGCCGCCGTCTCGGTCGCCGTCGGCTTAATGTGTCTCAACTCAACCCTTACGCTCGTGATTTAACAATTCTAAAATAAATTATTATTAAAGTTTTAACCTGCTCACTTGATCTAGTACACCATAAAGTTATATTATACTTAATATCTATTTCAGATTAGTGGATGACAACATGGAAGTACAGTTTCAATGTAGTTTGATTATCAAAGGAAAGTACAAATCTTCTGGAAGACTTCTTATGTTCTCCATTGATGGAGATGGCGACTCTATGATTATGTGCAGTAAGTTTTAATTATTTATTTCTCAACCTACAAGCTCATTTCTCAAAAATGTAACTATTGAACATTTATGGGACGCGAACAAATTAATATTAAAATAATAAACTGGCAATTATTTTTTAGAAAACATCAAAATCCGGTTCGTATTGAAGCTGAGGTCGACAGAAGCGGACGATGGTCGTAGATATATGGAAATCAAAAACGTGAAGACGCGTCATAGTTACGACGGTCAAGTCGTTTATCGTATGACGAACCTCATTAAAGGAAGTCCCCGACTGAGTAAGTATTCTTAGTTTTATAATTATTAACTATTTGTCTATGAATAGTAAGTATTTGTAGTAGGTCAGTTAAACACGTGCACTTACATTAATCTAATGTTTTATACTCGTAAGTATATAGGTACAGTAATATAAACACACACAAACTGTGTAATTTAGTAAAGCTATACCTATTCAAGTCATAGGGTTAAAATTATTTTTATTTTCTTTTATTGAGAAACCCAACAGCCATATTTAAATAAAGTACTTAAAATTAACTAACTATAACATAAGCCAATTAGAGGTTTTCCTAGAGTACTAGTACATAATAATTGGAAAACAACACATCATAATGATGTAAGCGATTAAGAAGATAGTTTTAAGGTATATAACATAGAAATATTATATAGAACTGAACAATAGTACCTATATAATAAAAACACAAAAAATAACAATTAAAAAATACTTATACCTTGACACCATGTGCGTGTTTTAAATTAATGATTTTTTTCAGGTAACATAGTGTTGGAGTTTATGAACAGAAATTGGCGAATGGTGGCTGAGGAGTTCGGGGATCCTATCGTTGATTTTGGTGTCAGATCAGTCTTGAATAATGTCAAAATATTACTGAAGAGTGTACCACTAGACCAACTTATTAACACACCTTTTAATTATTGATGTACTTAACTTTTAATTAAAACATGAAGACTGATTTTTAATACTCAATTCAATAATTAAAACATTGGTTAAAACCCAGTAACAACAAATGGTTTCTTTTCATTCTTTATTTTAAAATCAAAGACACAGAAAAACACTTAAAGTCACACAGGTTTTTATCATAATTAAATACAAACAAACCACAGAATGTACTTGAAATCTATTAACTCAGCTTACAACACGACACTCATCTTTTCACATTAAAGTCTGGTATTCGCACTCAAATAAAGTGACTAATTTGTATAATTACTATCAAGTACGTAGTAGCAATACTTATGAACTTTAGCATCAGTTTTATATCTACAGAGAACATATCGTAAACAAAGATCCTCAGCGACCAGACCTCTATCAGCTCCATAAATACTTTAGCCTGTATCCTCATAGTTTTCGGCAGGTCATAGTCCATCACTATCTCGTTCACCAGGATCTTAGTCTTAGTCCTCGTAAACAATAAATGCTCGCAAGTGAAGGACATAACAACCAAACTCATAACAGTGAGGAAACACCAGATACTGACAGTCCACAATAAGCCTGAAACGTCTTCAGGTGTCCGCGAATAGTATATAGCTGTCCAGATAGTTATAACAATGTGTGTGAACGCCGATATTAGAAACATTAGGATTTGAAACTTGAATACGTCGTTGATCAAACAGCAGATCTCGCCGATAGTGTCGTACAGTCCAGCTAAATCTCGTATCTTCATGTTGCTCTCGGAAATTCGCCCTATGAAGTTTAATTTGTCTCCTGTTATGTCTTTCTTATTCACAGTAAATATAGAACTTCTTTTATTAGTCTCTTGTATAAATTTCGTCAGATATTCATTGATAATAGCAAGTCTACTATTCAACATACTAATTATTTTGCAGAAAATGAATGTTTCTAGGTTTTGCTCGATATCTAGAGACACACCCATTGATTTGACAGCACTGAATTTTTCATCAGTTAAAGAATCTACTGTACTTAATGCGATATTGCATAAAACAATCAATACCAAAATAATTATAGTGCGCTTACGTGATTTCATATAGAAGTCTTTTGTATTGATGTGTAACAAGCAATCAAGTTTTGCAAATGTCTTGTAAATTCTCACAGTTGATCCACCGAGAAAGAAAGTTGTAGCTATAGCATTTGCAACATATTGGATGAGCGTTATGAGTTTTGGGATTTCATCGATTGCATCAACCAAGAGTCCTGTCCCTGTTATAGTAGTTGGAAATTGGAGGCTCCAGCCATAGAAAATTGTGTAGAAAACAGTTATTGACATAGCGATAAATTTCTTAATACCGCTAGTTGTGACGACGTCGCCGTTGACTACACTAAATCTGAATATTCCGAACCAGTTTTCAAAAAGTAGCGTAGGTTTTATGACATAGATTACATTGTTGATGGTGTTTCGCTTATGTTCTTTTTCCGTCGTTTTTTCATTGCTATTATCCCTTTCCTCGTTCATGGTTTCTGTATGTCTATCCGTCTGTGATAAAACGATATGTGTCAGACGTTAGTAGAGAGAGTCCAATAATCAAATTAATATAATTTCCATTACAGTAAATTACAATGTATCCTTGAAGCGTCCGGTCTAACTACAACTATTGATTTTATAACTCATGCAATCAATTTATTTCACAATTAACCAAAAGGTCCTATGCATAATTTATTTTAATAAAGGAATTAAGGCACGAAAGAATTCCTACCTACCTACCTAGCTACCATGTTAAAATGTAGGAACTAGGTCAAATAGGATAGCATAGCAAAGCAATCATAGCATTATGGTCACAACCTATATTACTGAGGTGTTAACAGACACTGCTTCTTGTCGCCGAGAGGTAAGTGATACGTAAAATCGTGGCTCCAGTTGTAAACGAGGATTGGTAGCTGGAGTCAGGAGTCAAATGCCGTAATTGAAGACCTTGCGGCCTTCCCAATTATCATTGACGAGACAAAGGCACCCTGTCTCCGCTGGCATGGCCATCTAGAATGAAAGGGTGAGGATCGACATGTCAGAGAAGTTTATCTGGGTCGACCTACTGGCGAACGTCCAGTGGGTCGCCTCAGGTATAGCTGGAACGCCTTAGTGCGTGAGCTTCAATACAACTACTGGCAAGAGGTTGTGCAGGATCGGGAAAAGAGGCGTTTTCGTTTCGGAGGCCTACTTTGGGTCGCTGAACTAGCGGAGTTGAGAGAATGTATAATCCATGTCAGGCTAGGCATAATTTAAACCCCTCGCGGGTTGTATCTCCTAAACCGACTGACAGATCATGTCAGTTATTGTACTGTTCACAAAGCTACAGTGCATATTACAATTATATCCTTTGATCAACCTTGCAGCCTGACTGTTGTACTGACCTTTAAACGGCTGTAACTCCAAAACTGATTGGAGTTATGCGGGCAGACCTGGAGTGCGATTTTTGAATCTCATACGTTGAACTCAACAGTTGAAAATGTATGAAGATACGCATCTTTCTACTGCTGATTTGACTTTCAAAAATCGCACTCCTGGAGTATGATTTTTGAATGTCAAATCAGCAGAAGGATGCACATTTCCATAGTAATATTTGACATTTTCAACTACTGAGTTCAATAAATGAGTTTCAAAAATCGCACGCCTGGTCCATCCCCATCACAGATATGCTGTACATCCTATGGATAATGAATCAGACTTGCAGCTCATGATAACAAAAACTACATCTATCTCTTATACCTACCTACTAAAAATTATAAAAAGTTACCTAGTTAGATAATTACTGAGGGACCTTTTAAATACTTATAGGTAGCTTATTATAAACACACTTCACGGTTGTCATGGGAGACTTCAACGCGAAACTGGGCAAACGAGACGGTGAAGAGCTGTGAGTGGGAAAATTTGGGTTTGGACGACGGAACAAACGGGGTCAACTACTGGCCGGCTTCATGGAGAAGGAGGGACTCTTTATGATGAACTCCTTCTTTAAGAAGCGGGAGCACAGAAAGTGGACCTGGTTGAGCCCGACCGGTACAAGAAATGAGATAGACTTCATCATGTCGACAAAGAGGCAAATATTCAATGATGTCTCCGTGTTAAACGCGTTTAAAACCGGAAGCGATCACCGCATGGTAAGAGGCACATTGAATCTTAATATCAAGCTCGAAAGATCTCGTCTGATGAAGTCTACGCTCCGTCCAGTACCGATCCAGATCCAAAACCCCTGCAGTTTTCAGCTCGAACTCCAAAATCGTTTTGATTGCCTAGGGAGTAGCGTGGACGAGTACAGCGATAGGTTCGTGGAAACTGTCCATGCGATCGGGTTCAAGACCCGTCGTACAAATAAAACTAAGAAAATCTCAGACCCTACTCTTAAGCTCATGGAGGAAAGGCGCGAAATGATTCTGCAGTCTTCAGATGATGCGAATAAGTACCGGCAGCTCAATAGGCAGATTTCAAAGTCCGTGACTTGCGACCTGCGCCGGTTTAACACCGAGCGTATTAAGGAGGCTATAGAGCGGAACAAAGGCTCCAAGGTTTTCGCAAGGGATCTGTCTATTGGGCAAAGCCAGCTATCAAAGCTGAAGACTGAAGATGGCAGAATCGTATCGTCCAAGCCTGAGCTTCTGAGAGAGGTCGAGAAGTTCTATGGACAGTTATACACATCAACACGAAGACCCGCTACAAATCTGGCTAACGACCCAAGAGCTAGATTGACCCGGCACTATACAGGCCGGTTTTCGAAAAGGCTTTAGCACCGTAGACCACATACATACGCTTCGGCAAGTTATACAGAAGACTGAAGAGTATAACCTGCCCCTCTGCTTGGCGTACGTGGACTACGAGAAAGCCTTTGATTCGATCGAGACTTGGGCTGTACTGCAGTCTCTTCAGCGATGCCAAGTAGACTACCGGTACACCGAAGTGCTGAAATGCTTGTACAAAAACGCCACTATGTCAGTCCGACTACAGGACCAGAACTCGAAACCTATCCTACTGCAGCGAGGTGTGAGGCAGGGAGACGTTATATCTCCGAAACTGTTCACCGCTGCACTGGAAGATGTTTTCAAGGTTCTGGACTGGAAAGGGCTAGGCATCAATATAAACGGTGAGTACATCAGTCACCTTCGGTTTGCCGATGATATAGTATCATGGCGGAGACTATGGAGGAGCTCAGTCAAATGCTCGATGATCTTAGCAGAGCCTCCGAACGAGTTGGTCTGAAGATGAACATGGACAAAACGAAGATCATGTCAAATGCCCATGTTGTACCTACTCCTGTAATGATCGGAAACTCTGCGCTCGAAGTTGTTGACGATTATGTTTACCTGGGACAAACTATTCAGTTAGGTAGGTCCAACTTCGAGAAAGAGATCAACCGTCGAATCCAGCTCGGTTGGGCAGCGTTCGGGAAGCTACGTAGTATCTTCACGTCCCAAATACCGCAGTGTCTTAAAACGAAAGTCTTCGATCAGTGTGTGTTGCCAGTGATGACATATGGAACAGAGACGTGGTCGTTCACTCAAGGCCTCATAAAAAGGCTGACAGTCACCCAAAGAGCAATGGAGAGGGCTATGCTCGGAGTTTCTCTGCGAGATCGAATCTGAAATGAAGAGATCCGCAGAAGAACCAGAGTAACTGACATAGCCCAAAGAGTTGCTAAATTGAAGTGGCAGTGGGCGGGGCATATTGCTCGCAGAACCGATGGCCGATGGGGCCGAAAAGTTCTCGAGTGGCGACCGCGTACCGGAAAGCGCAGCGTGGGTAGGCCCCGCACACGGTGGACCGACGACCTTGTGAAGGCGGCGGGAACCCGTTGGATGAGGGCAGCGCAGGACCGGTCGTTATGGCGAACCTTGGGGGAGGCCTATGTCCAGCAGTGGACGTCCATCGGCTGGGATGATGATGATGATGAGCTTATTATTCAGAATATTATTCACATTTAACTAGCGGTAAGTAGGTACTAGTAGGTAGGTAGGTACAAATCCTACTAATGTTGTAGAGTGTTGTGTTGTTGTGATGTTGAACACACAAAAAATTTGAATGAGTAGTTCTAATACAACGATAGGTCTTCAAAGAAACCCTGTTTAAGATGAACAGCCATACATATCTATTCAAAGCTTTCTGTAAAAAAAATACACTTCACGACTTTGCATGAACAATCCGCAAAAACATGGTAGGTACTAGGTATCTATGGTTATGATGTTGCGTATTTGCGTACTATATACTCCTTCTTATACTGTGGTATGGTAATGATTTGTTTGATATTATTTAGTTAATTTGGACGCATGACGACATACCTATTCGTACCTAACTACCTACTGGTTGATAATTTCTGTTACAGATTGAATTTGGAAAAAATTTATATGTTAATATAAATTTTTAAATTGGTGTTAAATTGAATATCAAAGAGGGTGCTTCAGACCATCAAACTGAACAACTTTCACTACGGAGCGAAACTCGAAACCGCGTAAATGGCTTTTCTAATAGTAAACGTCAATGGTTTGGCTACTCGACCCAGGCGTTCCAAGCCTACTTTACACTTCTAACCCATCTTATCTCAGCACCTTATAATGTTCGGTGAGGTATTTAATACTACTCCGTTAATTAATGTAGTAATTATATTTATAGTACTCTGTGGTAGTAAAATATTACAATTGTACTACTAGAGTCATCTATTATCTTTTGTGTGGGTCAATTTAATTGTAACTACGTCGCTAGTTTAATGGTAGCTACTCGGCAGAAGATGGCGCTGTTAAAAGTTTACTAGTAACGTTCATAGATGGCGCAGGAATAAAAGAAGTAGAATAGCGCTGATATGCTGATCTTCTATGCTTAATTCTGCTCATCTCATATCAAGCATGATTTCCTATCAACTTTGATTGACAGAACAATTGAAGCACGCTTACAAAAGTCAAGTGGAGCTTTAGACCATACTAGCAAACTCGCTCTCGTACACATCTTTGGGGTAGACAAAATTCTCAGCTGCTCACACACACTTTACCTACTCTTACACTTTGTAGTCATTGTTGCCATCCCACACATTACCTCTTTACACTTCAACACAACATCTCTAGGAGCAAGGGCAGGGCTGAAAACAGCGCTGCTTACTGTCAGTAGCAATGACTGTAGCCAGCTTAGCTGAGTCCCTGTCCTATTGCCATTTATTCTGTTTGTCTTTTCTTATTTGATTTAATTGTATGTTTTTTTAAATTTCTTTATGTGTAATTTGTTATGTTCTTTTTCTGGTAGTAATTGGCAATAAAGCATTTTTTTCTTTCTTTCTTTCTTTTCATCAAGACTAATGATGATAACTTGATGAGCTGTATCCATGTTGTATCATGTAATAAGATTTCTTCATGTAGTGTCAACAATTCTCATGACCAAAACTTGCCAATAGCGTCAAAAAAATCGACACTTACTTACTTATTTTATTTTACCGGATATAGGAAATGATTTAATTTAGAAAATGTAGTTAGTTACCTACCTAGATTAAATAAAAATCTCAAATTTCATTTTGTCTTACAATTTTACAAACCAGACTACCTAATCCCACACTTTACTTTCTTTATCTTTATTTGCAACTTTCTTGCAACTGTCAGGAGGTCCCAGCCATAATACCTATAGGTAACAATGTGTCCCAGCTGTGCGGTGCGAAGCGGACTTGCGCTTGCTGTATCGACCGCCCTGTGCTAGGCACGCCTTGAGGCAGTTATCGACTTATCGATACGATGAAATGCATTGCTCTTACTCTTAATCTTCCCATACTACAGGAGTGCGATTTTTGAAATTACTATGGAGATAAGCATTCTTTCTACTGCTGATTTGACTTTCAAAAATCGCACTCCTGAAGTATGATTTTTGAAAGTCAAATTAGTAGTAGAAATAAGCATATCTCCATACTAATTTTGACATTTTCAACTGCTGAGCTCAGCGAATGAGATTCAAAAATCGCACTCCTGGGTCGAAATTGATATCATTAGTATCCTTTTAAACTAAGAGTCTACCCATCAAACTGAATAACTTTTACTATGTGAGCAAACCAATCGGAGCAACAAAAAATCTGCTGTTGCATACATTTGAGTCGAGGAGGCAGCAGGCGCGGTGGGTGCAGTTTAGTATGGAACAGCAGGATTTTTTTTGCTCCGATCGGTTTACTCCCATAATAAAAGTTGTTCAGTTTGATGGGTAGGACTCTTAGTTTAAAAGGATGCTAATGATATCAATTTCACCCTGTATACCTAGCCTACTTATTTTACTGCTACCAGTAGGTAACTGCTCTTGCGCTGTGTGCTAACCCAAGCCTTGGGATCCCAAAAAAAGCATTGCACACTGGTCACTGGAGTGCGATTTTTGAAAGTCACCGGCTGAGTAAAATGGCCGATATTAACAGATTTCCCAAAGTTCGCATTTTTTAATCTCACCGGTGCCTAAATTCTCATACCCATGAGTTCAATACGAGTGCCCCTTCGCCCATTTTTATCCATGACGTTCTGTCTCGCGCCATCTGCATCCATTTGGGACCCGCGTATCTCTTACAATATCATTGACCCATCTAGGTACGTATCAAAGTCTACTACATCTATTCAACACGTGTTAAATCAGTACCATCGACAATGATACAGTCCAACACTAGCACTCGAAGGCTGACAAGGAGCCAACGCGGCGCGGCAGTGGTAGCGCCAGAGACGCGCGGGTGGTCCACGCGGCCCAAGCCGCAGGCCAGCGAGGCCCCAAACGGCCACAGGCATCCACTAAAGGCCAGCGTCCATCAGGCACCATGGGCCAGACTTCAGGGGCAGAGTGCGGCCTTGATGATGACGACGACGAACCCCGCATTCGTGCTAACCCTACTGAAACTTCTTTGGTAAGTTTCTGTCAACGTTGTTTTCGTTTAAGATATTTTCTTTGTGTGTTTTTTTAATTGGTTTGAATATCCGAATTTAATTTAAATAAAGTGTACTGAGAGCTTGGACGATTCGTCCAAAACTGAGAGTCATACGTAAATGGAGTATCATGCTTAATCCTTTTTTTTTAAATTCGCTATTTTCCAAGCTTTAGCTAATCCTATAACAGTTTTCTTAGTACGCACTATTTAGAAAGAAGAATAATACATAATACTCTGTGGTATTACTTAGGTATTTAATGAAATCTTAAATTCAAATTATTCACCCTCACCAATAAAACAACCTATGATACAATGTAGTTACCGATAGTAAGATAACAGAAGACGAGCCATTTTAAATTCATAGAAAACTTATTGAATCGACTTTAAAAATGTTTAAAAAATATATTTTGCATTTTTTTTGTATAGTTTTTTTTTTAGCTTTTAACCCTGAGGTTACGTCAGCCCTTGCATTTTGCATTAATAGGATTATTATTATAAGACTGACTGAATATAACGAAAATAATTTGACTGGCTACCGTAGATACTAACGTAGCGTAGGTAATATCTACCTATAGGGTACCTTCATCATCTCAACCACAAAAGAGAAAACTTGGCTTCGTTATCTCAAATCTCATTATGTCATAAGCTGTTCAAAGCTGTCCCCACGATGGTCCCATCGTGTCCAAAACTGTCCAGCTTTGAACACACCTGGGACAGTTTTGAACACTCCGTTTTAAAGGGAAATAAATGATATTTAAAATTAAGTACAATTACAAACAATTGAATTGATAACATTTTAATCTAGAAATAAACATTTTAACGGGTTCTTACCGCGTTTTGGTATATTTGAGTTCCCAATATTAAGAACGCGGTAAGAACCCGTTAAAATGTTTATTTCTAGATTAAATAATAACCGCGTAACTCTCAAAAACTGTATTTGATAACATTTTACTTATATTGTCAGTGTTCGATTTTCTTTATGAAATATGTACAGGATCCTTCTTAATATGCTGACACTTTTTAAGGGGATGATCAGACCACCAAAATGAATTCTTATAAAGATAATGGGGGCGGCAAAATCAGTCCAAGCCCCGGGCGGAAGAAACCTACGCTACTACGCCACTGGGTATTGGAAAGATTAGCCAGTCTGCAATACCTTCCCTGGCTAGTCTGTAAGCGTACCTAGTATAATTTATTAATATACCTACGGGCCTAAGAACATGTTTATCATCCTCAAGGCAAAACCTGCATGTCTAGGGTCGTAAGATGTTTGTTCAGCTTACATTAACCCGTCAGCGCCTTCGCTATGATGCGCAAAGTCGTGCTGAGTGCGATTCTTTCCTTTGCCATTTTGGTGTCATAAATGCCACAATCCAATCACAGAGCAAAGCAGAGCACATAGACAAGATTCAAGGTGCAAAAATGAGGGAGTAATTGAGACAGACAGATAGACAGAATGGACAAAAGTATTTAAGGGTTCCTTGTTTGACTACGGCACCCTAATAAACAACAAGTATAGGCCTATAAATTAAATTTATTAGATCGATTCAATTTTTAGGACATACATATTCGTATTCATATTGTAGATGCTGCTCAGGCTTTTGGGCTAGACTTCTGGGGCTGACCAACGAAGTTCATCAAGATCAAAGAGAATGTAAAATTCACTACGTTACGTTATAATCAAGATCATGTCCTGAGTTGGACGCACTCAATTCAATTTTCGCGCCTCACATACGCACAACTTGGCGCGTTTTGCTTTTGTTTGCGTTTCACAGTTGGCGTTCTGACAGCGGATAGGACGGTTCTCGGCTGTACGAATGAATTTCCATGAAACGGAACGCAATTCGTTTTCGCATTCGCGTAGCGCAGTCAGCTCAGCTGTCAAGATTATCCAAAATTATTGGGTTTTCTTGTGATTTAGTAAATATTAATGGTTCTTAAATATATAGTACACCTTCTTTGATAAATTTTTAGTGTATGATAAAGGCTATAATTTGACTCAAAGTTAAGAAAAATGGGGTTGTGCAATTGCTGTCAAAATTAGACTTTTGTTTTTGTTACTGAACAGTTAATTCTTCAGGTGTTTTTCACTTGAACTTGCTTGTGATTACTCGTATCGTGTGAGCTGTGAACAGTGCAAATATTGTTTAGTTAGTTAGTGTGCTCAGAGACTTGTTCAAGAAGCTAAGATGTCCAAGGTGTCTCTAAATAATGTCCCATCAAATCCACGTATCAATCGACTGAGAACATTTTCTAGGGTAAGCATTACAATTTAGTAGCTATTTTTATCGTGATACTAGAGGGTTTGTTATTGGAACTGATGCCAGGAGAATTTGAGGTTAATTTTACTATGAATGTTTCTAGTTGTAACCACTGGTCTACTGTTTATCAAATATCAAAATAGTTTAGCTGTGCTTTACAAATACTTGGATCATAACGTGAATACACCTTCAACATCCTATACAGGGTGTAAGTGACAGCCTAGGAAACACTGAAAGGGTAAACTCAGACCATCATACTGAACAACTTTCAATATGGAGCCTACCTCAGGAAACGCGAAAAAAAAACAACTGTCCCATACCTTTTAGTCGAGTAGGTACAGCAGTTTTGTATGGAACAGCTGATTTTTTTCGCGATTCCTGAGGTAGGCTCAATAGTGAAAGTTGTTCAGTTTGATGGTCTACCGTTTCAGTATTTGCCAGTTAGGGTGTCACTTACACCCTGTAAATGTAGGTCCCATTGCAGGGTACAGGACTACCCTCAGGGAGGGTGTATGGGCACTGAATCATTGAATGAATTAATGCATCTTTAAAATAAAAAATAAACCCAGATGTGCAAATATTTAATCAAAATTCTTTGTTAAAAATATATATACTTTACTCACATAGAAATAGGAAGTAAGTACTAAGTAGTTAATAATTAAGCGAATAAAATAGTAAAAGCACAAACAAAACTTACCCTAAACTTAAACCATTCTAATCATTCTAAACTACAAATTTTACTAATTCTACTTAGTCGAAAATCCCGCCCCAGGTCATACCTGGCCCGAAGGTGTCCATAATGCTGGCCGCATTTCCGCGTTGAATCGCTAATGATATGCGTTGGGCCAGGTATGACCCATCATGAGTTAATAATTATTTTGACAATCCCCTGAAAAACCAAAACAAAATTATAAATATTTAACGAATCTGCTGTTTTGTGGTACTAAATTCTATTCGACTTTTATAATTGCAGCATCCATCTTAATGTTGATGATTTTGCCAAATAGAAAAATTGCTGAACGTTGTACTGTTATAAGTATTTAGTGACAGCAAGAGTGGTTTTTGAAAAAAAAAAATCTAATTTGAACCGCCATACAATTGGAGCTTCTTGTAGGCCATGGGAGGATGCAACTGATAAGCGATGAACCAATAGCAGACTAAAGGAATGGGCCGTAAACCAAAGCCGTAAGCTCTGGTCGGATCCACCAGGACTGAGGCATGCGAAAGAACTTGTGACCGGCTTTTCAAACAGACATACCTCGGATGCCATCAATTCAAACCGCAATGACTTAAGGCTCTTAGTACGAGCCTTAACAGGACACTGCAAGTTAAACAAACACCTACACATAATGGGGCTTGTAAATTGACCCACTTGCAGATTCTGCTGTGCAGCAGAGGAAACGCCCATACACGTCCTCTGCGAATGCGAAGTGCTCATTCACAGCAGGAGTCGCCATCTAGGTGGATACATAATAACACCTACTGATATTAGGGACCTCCCCTCCAAAAGCAAGGTCTAGGGTGACAGCTTCAAAGAGTATAGTCGCAGTAGCTATTTGTTCATTGACCAAGCCCTTACAACCAAATAATAATAAATAAAATTCTGTCCTTCCCGACAGGCACTTAACAAAGGGGGGGGGGGGGGGGGGATAGGTGGATTTTATCCCTCCCAAAATCCGAATATTTGTATGGAAAAGTGATTACAGCACTTGTTTTTGTTATTAAATATCCTCCCCTGAAACTAAAGTCTGGATACGTGCTTGCTTCCCCAAAATGGACACAGATACCGATATATGAATACTATACGATTATCTATGTATGTGGCTATACCAATGCCTGGTATACCTGTGCAATAGATTATTTAAGTGCTCAGAAAAATGATGATATATCTGTATCTATGCTCATAATCCATTGCCGCAGCTATGAGTATGATCTTTATTTTGTAAATTAATGGAATGTTTAAATTGTACTGTTTGTGTAGTAAGCAGTACAAAAACCTTTGTTCATTATCACACGCCGTTGTCCTATTAGATAATGCAAAGTCAATAATATTATTTGGCATTTAAAGTTATGCTTCTTTTAGTCATATTGTTTGTCGATAGATAATTCTGTTAATACTGTGTGCTGCAGTGCTATAGTATTGTACGCTGAACAAAAATGTATCATGTATGATAAAGTTTGGCAAAGTTTACAATTTCATCATACTGATCCAAGTGTCTTCTACTTCTACTACTGCATCAGCAGCTTCACCCTATAGGATGGTTGCTTAACTTTATTGTGGCACTTTGTGGTTAATTCAATTTACCAATGAGTTTTTCTAACTTATGTGCATAATACTGACTTCTCTAGAAACAAAGACTGCACAGTCTTTCAAATGTTTTTAACTTATGTCTGACTGGTCTCAATCGGTAAAGGAAAAATATCTTGAGAAATCCTGCACTGTTATAACCAGATGTGTGAAACAAACAAGCAATGGCAAAACCATCTCATTAATCTTTTCTAAAATTCTAAAGGCATACTCGAGGATTTTAGCTCAACTTAGTACATCATAATAACTAATTACAATATTAATAAATAAATAATAAAGACACTAGACACTCCGCCCTGAGTAGGTGCTTTAAAGGGCATTTTTTATCTATAAGTAGCATAGGTGTTTATGTTATATGTTACTGTGTACAATAAAGAATTAAAGAAAAGTGAGACTTTAATGTGTGTTTCAGCACACTGACAAGACTGGTGCTCTTAAATTCAAGCCACTAAACATAAGTTAAACATAAATATTCTAGATTAGTCCTAATACGTACCTACACAAATATGGTGATCTACAACTTCTACAGCATTTTATCTTGTCCCATGCTTTGTCCATGCAGAATATAACATGCAGCTAAAAAGCATTTCAAATATTTACACATTCTATAATAAATTATGATGCAGATTTTTATTACTCCAAGTCAAGGAGTCGCGTTGTAGGTCTGCTATTGGGTAGTCACGTGTCGCTCGTCGATTGTTGGTTGCCCCCTCCCGGGCCTACAACGAAGCTCCAGTGGTGGCTCAAGATAGTGTTCTTTTCGAAAAACAATCCTTGATGTCACCAAAAAACATAAACTACCGTACCACATCACTATTACTAAATAAACTAGACATTGGCAAAATCATCACAAGATGGCAGCCATTTGTTAAAAAAATAGAATAGAGTACTATAACTCAAAGTACCTATAATATGTATGAAAATGTCAATTTATTTGAATGGAAACAAACAAATGATTCATGCCACATTTGCATTATGATTAAATAACAAACACTTCAACATTGTTTTGTTTTTACAATGCTTATTTTTGTTTTCGTGGTGAGGCTGTTGTTGTAACCATGGATAACTAAAAGTGTTTTGACCTCTATTATACATTTTAAATTAACGTAAATAACAATATACCTAATTAGATCCAGATTTTTGAAACCGACTTATTTAGTAAGGCACACTGAATTGGTAACAACTATACTTCATAACTATTTGTCATACATATCTATTCCAATAGCCCATATTTCGATTGTAAATATTCGGCTCCACCCACTGACATGAATACATCCCATTACAGATAATGTTACTAGGTAATTGAGTCCTAGACAATAGTGGAGGTGCCCTGAAAAGTTGTTGAATTTTTATTATCTCTTGTTCCTCATCACTCATCAGTCTGAACTGTCACTACTGGGATATAGACCTTCCCTTTTGATGTTATGGGCGTTAGTCAAAAACCATGCCCAAACAGATATTTTGGTATCAAAAATTTTGCGAATTATGATTGTGATGTGCTTACCGATAGAGCTTACAGATTTAGTTTGATAGTTGAATACCATCCATAGGTAATTATGGATACATATTTCACGATAGCAATTATTATGCCAAAAATTCTGTACATACATCGGTATTTTTTAGGGAATAAATTAAATTAATTAATATCTTGGACATTGTCACGCAGATATTTGAAGTACTCCATTCCAACCCGCCCTTGTAGATGATGACTATACAACGATATACATTGTCTAGTCATCATAATACAAGATAATACATATAATACATATAGTAGCTATAGACACAATCAACCAATGACGACGTGACGAATATTTATATTTATCATACAAATATTTTCCCCTCGCGGGATTCAAACCCACGACTCTCGGATCAGCAGGCAGTTTCACTACCAACTGAGCTAACAGGCCCCCACGATATTTCTGATAATAATTAGTAAGACTACATAGCCCGAGAATTCCCACTGATTCGTCCCTGTCCAGTCACGCGAATGAGTAATGTCTACTATGAGTATGATTGTCTCGCATTGTGTTGTTACACAACCATCTCCAGCGGGATGCGTGCCCAGTAATTGGCACTAACGGTTTTGCGCTCACTCTATTTTATTTATCAATGACCAGCTGTTGCTTTGTTAAAGTGACCGGTCCTGGTCATTTAATGTTTCGGTAAAAATTCCTGTTTGGGGTTACGACACATTGATATACGGCAATCCACGGCGATCGATGGTTTGTCCATACAGAAAGTAAGATTGGTAGGGGACGCCGTGTGCAACGTCGATGCGAAAGGATGCGTACGGCGTCCCATACTAAAGACTGAAGTACTCTTTAGACGTGCAACCGATTGCAGGCTTACTGTCAAAGCAAAATAGCGAAGGTGGGTGGAGAGGAGGAGGATGAGGAGGAGGAGTTTTCCTTATTGGCTGAGACCGAGTTTGCGATCGTGCGATCTGCCTTTACACGTGCAATATAGCTAACGGGCGATTTAGTCTTTTCTGAAAGCATGCGATCAACTGCCCGTCTTGTAAAGCCAGCTTTATCGTGCTTTTTGTATGGGCAAAACATCGTTCAATTTGTCGACCCGTGATATGACTGGCATCAAAGTAAACCACTATTTATTAGTTTTGCTCGAAATGTATTGTTTCTGAGTTGTATAGGATTGTAATTAATATAATAATTGTAATTAATTTAAAACAAGATTTTATCAAATAATTCCATGCAATTTTCCTCATACATTACATTATGCATATTAACAACATTACCCTGTATGCAAGTAGAAGTAGGTAGCTATCATAGAACTGCATTTTATGTAAGAACATGTTTGGCACAATTTTTTTTTATTGTACCTAGTTTTTTTTATAGAATATTCTACTTCGGTATTGTTAGATTAAGATAATCCTTACTGTAAGAACATCTAACACTTTTTACATAATATGATTGAGTATACAACGTGTTAATGAATTAGCGCAGAACCTCATACACCCCAACTGATTTATGACAAAATAATTAGATTGAAACAATAGTTTCATTATTTTGATAGTTAAAATTTAAAGTTATTCGCATTTTAAGTTTTGAGACTTAAATGATTTGTTATCATTTCAGCAATGAATGAAAGCGCTAACGTGCTCATGAATACATTTTAATAATCTTGTTTTGGTAGTAAGTAGGGTGAGTGTGCCCATGCGGTGGGTTAACATCGGGTTCAGTAAATTTTAAATTTTACATGAACAAATTATTTAATATTTTGAAAAAAATTTCCTATGTTGAAAACATGATAATTCGATTCTGCTCGCGATTCTAAACAAACTACTTTCTAGTTTTGCGTTAATTCATTAACACGTTGTATACATACAGGGTGTAAGTGATAGCCTAGCAAATACTGAAACGCGAAAAAAAATCTGCCGCCCAGACTAAATTGTATGGGACAGCTGATTTTTTTCGCGTTTCCTGAGGTAGGCTCCATTGTGAAAGTTGTTCAGTTTGATGGTCTGAGTTCACCGTTTCAGTATTTGCTAGGCTGTCACTTACACCCTGTATATATCTATGTTATATATGTATGAGGGTAATAATAATGGTGGACTGTAATAATGAATACTGTTAGTTAATATCTGCGTGACAAGGAAGTTAATGTGTTTCAATGCAAAATAATACATTTATTGTTGGTTTACAACTACTGTGCAGCTATTATCATAGTATATTATAATAGTAATGTTGACATTAAATTGTGCACATGTTCGTTGTAAATAAAATTAAATCCTTTTTATGATCTTTTTTTTTTTTTTTTTTTTTTTTTTATTATTATTCTCAGTACATCCTGCATACATAACTTTCGATTTTCAAAGTTATACAGGTGTAAGCTTAAACGATGTACATTGATATCGCGACAAAATTATAGATGTTCCATAGAAAACGTCAACTCCATTCCAACTTCCATAGGTAACTCGACCCAAATAGAATATATTGAACCACAGAACATTTTAAGAGGGGTAAGAAATGCAAAGTAGCGCTTTTGCTTCGGAGACGGTTGTCGCCACATGTCTTCCCGCTCACACTGCTACAATTACTCATGCCTTCTCGCTCGCAGCACGCCGCGCGCCTTATGGTGTTATGCAAATCCTTTGCATAACCTGTGAATAAATAACCTGATAAATATTTCCTCTAGCAAAAACTTTACGAGGTTCCAAAGGGGTTCCAATCGCGCATTTCTGATCGAAGCGATAAAGAGAATTATATATATCTTAGACAACATGATATTTAGAACAAAGCAGGTAGTTTTATCTTACCGTATAGCAACGACAATAATCATTCAGATAAATAAATCTCTTGCAGTATAAAGAGGGATTTATAAGTCTTTAGAGCAAATAGAGAGTAGGTACGAACTATGTTACTATTACTACAGGGTGAAATTGATATCATTAGCATCCTTTTAAACTAAGAGTCTACCCATCAAACTGAACAACTTTTACTATGCTAATGATATCAATTTCACCCTGTATATTGAGGTTAATTAAAAACCAACAATTTAAAGGAGCAACAGACTTTAGAAATGAATCATTCCCCGGTATTTTTGATAACTTGTGTTTCTTTGAAACCAAAGAGCAGTAAACAACCAAACATGAACCAAACCAAATAAACGCGAGAGTATAATAAATGAAAAATATAGGAAGTATATAATTTCATTACTTCTTAAAATAGATTCTATTGCCTTTGACAATGGTCGTCCTACACAAGGCTGTATTAAAACCTTCGAACAGGACTGGTTTCAAGGTTCTTATTATAATCTATAACGTATATGGCAAACTGAATCCTATTCGAATGTAACAAAGGGAATAATTGAGTCTAATACAAAAACCTATCTCTACCACGTACACCTAGTACCTAATACTCACTATAATAGCGATTGAATTATTAATATGTAATCGATTGTTCGTGTCATTGACTTTAACTAAAGGTCTTTATATACAGGGTGAAATTGATATCATTAGCATCCTTTTTAACTAAGAGTGTACCCTTCATACTGAACAACTTTTACTATGGAAGTAAACCGATCAGAGCAAATAAAAAATCTGCTGTTCCACACTAAACTGCAATGTCGACGCGCGAGTTCGCGACTCAAATATATGCAACAGCAGATTTTTTTTTGCTCTGTTTGGTTTGCTCCCGTAGTAAAAGTTGTTCAGTTTGATGGGTAGACTCTTAGTTAAAAAGGATGCTAATGATATCAATTTCACCCTGTTTAGGAAATTAGTCTTGCCTCATCCATGAAAAATAATGATTTATTATGGTTTTGTTATGAAATGTGATCTAGAATTATCTATGGAATAGACCACCCAACAAATGTTGGATCAAGTAAGACAACGACACCGCGCCGCCGCCGCCTGAATTCTTTAATTTGTTTCAACTCTAAATACATAAGCATTAAGTAATTTTTTTTTAAATTATTAAATTTAGCAAAAACTAAACAAAATAATGTTAAATTTTATGTATACACTTTACAATCATTATGTGTAATTATTACCTACTTTTTGCTGGAGTAACTATCGAAATTAAAATGACCTATATCAATTTGGCCCACTGGCACGTCCTAGTAATGATAAAAACGATTAAAGAAAACGTTTAAAGTATTTGCTTAAGTGATATAATGAGATATAATTATCAGTCTTCATGTTTCGGAGCCGGCTCTTAAATTAGGAAGGTAAAAAAAAATTGCATGCAACATTTTTTTTCTCGTAATGCTGCTTTATAAAAATACTTATATTATTATGTTCAATTGATTAAGCAATAATAATAATAAAATATTTAGTCTGCAATAGAATTTCTCATCTAAACTATTATAAAACTGTAACAGGACGTTTGTCTGTGCATTGAAGATATTAACAAAAAAAAAGTTACGATATGGTTTTTAGATATCCCTGATTCCATATCACCAATTTTTGGATTTTTTGTCTGTCTGTTTGTTTGTGTGTTTGTTTGAACGAGCATCACGCAAAAACTACTGAACCGATTTTGATGAAACTTTTTTTGTTTGATAGCTTATTATCTGACTTAAAATCTGGTATATAATTTGTGCGGACAAAGTCGCGGGTTAACGCTCGTTAGTTATAATTCAAATCAAATCTCATATTCTATTTATTTACATAATCTACATTAAATACATTTCGTTTAATTCCATTGCTGTAAAATTAGGGAAAATATACCGTTCCATTCAGGCAAGATAATTCTACAATCATTAAGATTTCATATAGTATTGATTGATCATAGAATACCAGTCAAAGAGATCGATGGGAAAATTATAAATGAAATAATAATAATTCTAATAGAGATATAAATATAAATAAAAATTGAAAAAAATATATATTTATATTGGTTTAAGATAAACAGTTATGTGATTGGAATTTCTAATCTCCTGTTATGTGACTCCATGCCAGTTATCTTACACTTTGTAACTTGAAACAATCAACTCTATTTTAGAAACCCGTAACGTGAACACTTGAAAACAAATAGAACATACAGCTGAGCGTACTGATATTTATATAGGTATGTACAATACAATGACAATCAGAGCAGCAGGATATAAACATGCAAGTTTGTAAACATGAAGCTTTGCTCTCTTTACAAAGAGTTTAAAAAAAATCTCACAGATTGTATTAGTATTTGCTTGCCACATACATCCGGAATTCGCGCTAACGGGTATAACCTCTTAGGAGTCCTTTTACTGTTTAGTTCACATAACATTGCATGCCTTCATCACATAACAATATTTAGGATTTCTCAATCAAGGCTCAATTTAGGCTAAATTAAAAAAGTGATATTCCAATATAAAGCTCTTTTTATATATAGGTCTAAAGATCTAAAGAAACAAACAAAAAAAAAAGAAAAAAAAAGAACGGCAATGTTTACATTTATTTCGATATTCTTAAAAGTGGAATGTTTAGAACCTACAAAAGTATACTATTAAAATAGTTTTTAGGCTTTTGTAGTAAATTGGAGAAGCACTTTTTCATTTTTCAAAATATCTTTAATATTGTGATGAACTCTAAACGTAGCCTTAAAGCTGGGTTTGTACCATACGTGTAAACACAGCAGGAGTTTGCATAAGCCAATTTCAATGTTCTTGTTAAGTAGAGCACTAACAGACTCTGATCTAGTTCATGCACAATGCTATTCCGATCCAAGCGCAATTGTTCCGATTTAACTCTGTCGTGGCCCTATAAAAAACGTCTCGATTTTATTTTTAATTGCGACATCTTTCAATAGTTAATTAAAAAAAAACGTCATCGGAATTTAGCTCGCTTTACCAAATTCGTTTGAAAATATTTGATGAGTGCTTTTTCGATATCGTTCATATCTTCTGTAAAGACCAGTGTTGCCAGCCGGATCTTGTCAAAAGTAACCGGAAATAGATTAAAAAGTAACCTTTTGGTGTGAAAAGTAACCTTTCATATTTTTTCCCAGTAATATGTATTCCTATTAAAAGTTGATAGACAGATGTTGGTTGTATTAACTTACAGAAATATAAACAATTCAGAAGCGTTTTCTATTTTAAACTGCATTTTTCATCCGATTGATTGATCGAGAGAGAAAGTGAGACTACCTACTTAGACCATTTTTAGTCATTTGAGATTTGGCATACATTAGTGCGAGAGAGAAAAATGTGTTTTAAGGACTACGTTACGAACGTTTTGCGTTATGAAACATTGCAAAAAATATGAAAAAGCATTCCGTTTCATGGAAAAATAAGTATTTTAAAATTGGTTAATACACATTCCGAAAAATCACCTAAAAGTGACCTTTGAATCGTGTAACCTAAAAGAAACCTGACACAGCTAAAAATCACATAAAAGGTTACAAAAGTAACCTTCTGATATCACTGGTAAAGACACAGTAATCTCGGATCATAATATTAGCGTTTGTTTGAGTTGGGCATAAAGCCAATTGTACTTTGCGGTACTTGCACGGTGCATCGCCGTGCAATTTTATGCTGTGTAAATTGTAGCTGTACCTACTGCCTACAGTAGATACGTCTACAAGTCTATTTCGTGCGCCCAGCCAGAGACAGACGAGATGAACACAGAAAATTGTAGACGCCGGGAAATTATGGAGCTGGGAATAAAGAAAAGGTCGAAATTAAGAGTGAAAGAAACTTTGATTAGGTACCTAACATAATATTTTCAGAGGTAATAATTTTTTGCTAATACAGACGCTGTCTTATTTGCTCGATTACAAATATTTTACACGCAAATATGAATGAGTCTTGGTTGATCATTTATTTTAGAAACCGTTGGCATAAGAGTGTATTCTATGCCATTGGTGTAGGAGGAAAAATAATATCCTAAAAGGGAGGAAAAGGGGAAGGCGTCAAAGTCAAAACACAAATAGCTTCTCGGCACTAAAGGTAGCTTTCTTGCAATGTATAATGTATATTCCTGCTAGTGCTACGAAAAGGGAACTTTACAAATTCAACTCCAAAGAGAGTGCGATACACGTCTGAAGCCACTCGCGGATTTACTACACGATTCATAATTACATTTATATAATTCATAAATCAGCCATTGTTAGCTAGATAAATAAAATGCGATACAAGTGAATACTTTCATCATTATCAAGAGATGATTAGGGGATATAAAATTATCAAATAATTGTGTATTTACTGCGTGTAGAATCTTATCATTGATAGTTGATTTTGCAACTGAAGCAGATGTGTTTTATTCTGTGCTAATTAATTGACAAATAAAAAGTGTTAATTTGTTACGATGCAGGTAAGTGCAATTACTGTCTATAGGTTCTTTAATTCTATCATCTTATCATTACCATAGACGCAGGATAGTATACTGATTTCTAATATTAACAACCTTTACCTTACTGTTGTGGGTAAAATATTGTTCTGCTGATTGACAATAGGCACTTTAAATTTTTCGATTAGATCCGCTACGCGTGGAATTTTTATGTATTTAATTTCACATGATAAGAAAGTATGAAATGCGACTTTTTCGCATTGATTGCTAATTTGTATTGCTTTATTTATCCCATCCCATGCTTCAGGTAATTATTTGACCATATACGTATATTTATAAATACGATAGTGTGTGTCTGTCTGCCTGTTTCGTTTTCAGAGCGAAATCCGCTGAAACTTTGAAAGAATGATGATGCTTCACGCTTCATGGCCGCGTTCAACCATACCGACTAATTATGACTGTGGATTTTAACAGCTTCGTTCATGTGCTCTCAGATGGCTGATGTAGCCTATCTTGGCTTTAAAAGTGCGTTCGTACAGACTACATGTCAATTGCTGATTAAGATAGTTGTATGGATGGCCGCGGGTGGTCTAGCTCCAGATCAGCCCAACGCGTCGAAGTCTCAAAGTCGAACACTTTATTCTGGACAGTGTGCCTCCATTCCAGCCGATCTTTAGCAAGCATTTCCCTACAACTCTGATCAATCTCGCAAAGTTTCATGTGCCATTGTTGCACATCCTAGCATATACAATAGATATGTCTTGAACCATAGGAAAAAGGCATACGAATTCCACGCAGACCAAGTTGCGGATAGCAGTAACCGTTTTATTTAGTAAGTCACCATTAAAGGAAATGTATACAGCCCTAGACGAGCGTGCGGCTGTAAGCAATTAGCGACCATTATGGGATCACGTGCGCGTGAGCAGGCGCCTGGCTATTCCGCTCGGTTTCACGTTGGTACCGCGCGTTGCTTCATTGTACACATCATCATAATCACCTTATTAGATGAAATTGACCTGAAATACAGCACGAACGATTGAATAATTGACTGATGATGAATGATGTGATGTGATGTCAAAACCAGGGTTCTTTATATAAATATTATTGGTTTTATATAAATATCAGTGGAGGTTATACAGGGTCCTTCTTAATATGCTGATGGTTTTAAGGGGCTGATCAGATCAAACTAAAAAACGTTCTCTAAGCTGTCCTGTGAATCAACTTGCTTTTATTTCAATCTTTTCTACGACCCGATCACGGTCGCTATGATAGCGGCCCTTCAATCACGACTCACCGACACAAACTCACACAACACGATCACCGCCGGCGGTAACACAATCATTTTTTTGTTGCGTCGTCGTCGTAAAAATCGAAATCCCCTCCGTCCCCGGGGGGGTTCGTCGCGATCTCTGCCCACTCCTTTTCCTTCTGGCGCCTACAGACGCCACCGGCACATCGCTGGCCGGTTCTCACCGATCCCCACTACCAAATCGTAGTCCGCGTAGTCCCAGCAACGGCCATTGCCGAGGTCCGTACCCCTTAGGCAGGTTGCTTAAGCTCATGCATTGGTTCGCTACCGAACCAATGCATGAGCTTAAGCAAGGGTAGGTCCAAGGGTAGGTACACCTACCAGGGCGCTTCGCCGTCACTGGTGTGGTCCCCCCATAGTCCGCAGTAATAAGCAGTCGATGCTCCCTGAGTAATGCTGTATTTGTCAAATCGAAAAAAAAATTCAATCTTTTCTTCCCGTCGTGGTCCGTACTAAGCGCTCTTAAAGACCAGCGGCACTTTGCGGTCGCAGAGTGTCGCGCGACAAACGGCTGCCGTGCCGTAAAGTCTATGAGCGCGACTCTCTGCGACCGCAAAGTGTCGCTCGTCTGTAAGAGCTCTATAAAGGGTCTCGAATGCAGTTTGTGTGGCTAGCTACACAAATCATCACTTTACTGCAATTGGTAGTTGTAGCACAGATTCTAGCTACCTCGAATGGTTGTGAGTTTTTGTATGTCCTTATTTACTTCCATTTAACAATTTTCATGATTCTGTAACGTCCTTCCCCCTTTTCCTTCTGTTAACTTTCAATGCTCGTTTAATAATGATTCAGAAGGTTCAACAAACTGCGTCTTTGTGCAAAACTTTTCCTCTTCCTTATTTTTCGGACTTTGCCCTTTCATTGGATTCTTGTGCAAACATTTTCGGTCGTACTGAAATCTTATTATTTTTCTTTCATTTTGTGTTATTTTGGTTAGGTTTAATTAAATATTACTCGGGATACCGAGGTATTATTTTTTTATCTTTTACCTACTTATTTTATAATCCTTATAAATATTATAAATTATCTGTCTATTAAGTTTTCATATAAAGATAGCTTGAACCCTAGAAAGGACATAGGTATAAAATTGTGCATAAAAACGGCGACGAATATAAGGTCAAAAAAAAAAAAATATATATATACGGTCGAATTGAGAAACCTCCTCCTTTTTTGAAGTTGGTTAATTAGCTGCAAGGGGGTGATCTGAACAACTTTCTGTACAGGACAAAAACGAAAAAAAAATCTGCTGCATACCTTTGGATCGGGTATTAGATTTTCCAATTTGGTATAGATTTTTTTTTCGCGATTTCGATATTGGTCAATTTGTAGGTCTGATTATTGCCATAAAACAGTTTCAGCTAATTTTGTTAGACCTCATGTATTATGATTACTAGTATTATTTGCTTCCTTCATTCCTAGACCTCATAGTTGTGGTACCTATATGTTTAATAACCACATAAATTTTTATAGTATCCTACAATGCGGAATACGCGCAGACGTGATTGAACTTTATGTTTCTTTGTTTGCTCGAGCTTCATATTAAATTCAAACACCTCGGAGGTCAGTGTGCCTTCCTTGTTAGTTACCTATAAAATTTTCCGCCTTCGATAGATTTGTGATAGAGGTCCTTTATAACATCTTTGACTAGCTAGCCTGTATTTACTAAGACAATTCGAGAAAAATCTAATAGTCTTGACTTATATAAAAAGGTACCCTATATTTTCCTCAAAGTTAGAGCCTATTTTGATCGTAGGCAGGCTTAACGGAACGATATCATTGCTGCGTAGTAAGGATCGGCGATAACGCCCACGTTAAAAAATCACTTGTGTGATGTGACTCTTACCATCGCACAGGGTTCGAAGTGATAATTATACGTTGATAATTCTCTTGATAATAATATAATTATTGAAAAAACAAAATCTTGTTCTAGCAATGAAAAATGAAGCTCACAATCAGGAAATAATTTTTCTCACTGTTTTCTGTTGTTTTTCTCAATTATTTGTTATTCTTTGTGATACAAAACGAAAATGCCAAAGACTGTGAGCTGGTTGGTCTAGATCTGGATACGAATGTATTAAAACAAAAACAGCAATTTTAGAACTTTTAGTTAGAAATTATACTCAAAACTAAGAATCAGCTTGGATAATTTTCCAATAATTATCTGATAATTGTCAAAGAAAATAATTGTCTTGATAATTTCGAACCCTGCCATTGCACTATGTTGTGATGACCTGATGATAAAAAGGGATCTTGGATTAACAAGTCCACAAGTCACAGCAAAAAAATAAAAATGGCATACTTATACATAAATTCACAACCGTACCTCTCTTCGAACTGGTCAGTGGACTTGCTGCGACCACCAATCACTATTCGTCATGATCATGATTCATGATACAGGTTGCAATTTAGCAAGGTACTCTTTCAGCATAAAATAATAAAAATAGTTGCTTAGAAATATCTTCCGGTTTCTAAGCAATTATTGGACTTGGGTGGTCAGGCCCGCGCTGAACAACTATTAGCAAGCGCGAGATAGAGAAAAGTTTGCGGAGCTAATATAACGGCTAACCCACAGTGTTGGAAGTACTGATAAAATTACTACATAAACATAAGGTAGAGAGATAATGGCATGAATCGTCTATCCTTATAAAAACCTAGAAGATAAGTAATATAAAGGTACATTTCCCATTATCCAGTAACCACTTGACTAAGTAGCCTTCCGCACAATTCCTAGGTAAGAAACATGGACCAAATGAAATTGGACGATATAAAACTTTTTCTTTTGGACGAAATAAGACTTGGACAACACGGTACCGGGAGCGATTGTTGTTTCATTCGCTATTTTAGCAGTTAAATCTTTCTTATCACAATCTTAATCCAATATTTCTATTTCTATTTAATCTTTCTTTTTCTTTCTTAATTAGGTATAAAATACGTATCCAGTACAATAATGGGTTCAGGATGCTGATGGGGCTCCCGAGGTTTTGTAGTGCGTCAGGGATGTTCGCGGTGGCAAGTGTGACTTCCTTTCACGCCATAATACGCAGTAGAGTCGCCTCCCTGATGCGTCGCGTCCAAAGTAGCACCAACAGTCTCCTGAACACCATTTCAAACCGGCCACACTGTCCCTTCTGGAGGCACTGGACGGAACTACACCTCCCCGCTGCCCCCTCTATCAGAAAATAGGCTATTTTAAATTATATGGCTGTTATGTATTATACTGTACTAACATAGTTTTTAAGTATATACTAACAATCTATGGACTGTGTCTGAAATAAAATTATTTTGAATTTTTTGAATTTGAATAAAATGAAAAAATTTACTTTAGTTGTTTTCTCCCGGACCTTTAGCCCGAGACCGACTCGGACTTGGCTTATTTTTATTATTGTTGTTATACTGTAGAGTTAGCTCTATAATCACACCAAGTTTGACGCTTGTATGTATTACCGTTTTTACGATAGAGCGAGAAGAAAAAACGCTGATAAAAACTAGTTCCTTGTATGAGGACCCCCAATTTTTAACTTTTTGACATTTTTATTATTTGTTAGCAAATCCTAACCCACATTCTGTGAACATTTCCAAAGTTACAATATTTTATAGTGTTTTCAAAAGTGATATCACTAGAGATTTACATAATATACAAGCTATCCTGACAAAATAGATCATAAATCACAATGGCAGACCCGTTTGAGATGTAAACATAGCAAGGTCGAGACACGAGCACCCAGTTTATATTATACCGCACGTCGCGCTCACGAAGTAAACGCAAACAGTGTATGACACATTGACAACTACCATCATCATCAGAGAGGCATGGGAGTTGGATAAGTTACGAAAATAAGTCATGAAGGTTACTGGATGAATGATCATTAGTTTGACAGGCAATATGAAGAATGAAGGAATGGCGTTACAATCGATAACACAACATCATTTCCATGACCAAAAGGTGGTTCACTTTTTACAAATGCTCATTACTTGTAGAATAAATTCAAACTAATGTAACTAATGAATAAATATCATGGACATTGTCACACATTATCTAGTCTCATTTAAAGTACCAGAATCTAGCCCGGACTTGTATTATGATGGCTAGATCACTATATATAATACATTTAGTATATGTAGATACCAACATTCATGGTTTGGGCACCAATATTCGTATTCATCATACATATATTACGGGATTCGCGATCCTCAGATCAGCAGGCAGGTTACTACCAACTGAGCTATCGGGCTATCTTTGAATTATTGCTCCCGACACGATAGTTTTTTTTACTATTTTAGATGGAAAAATAGAAGGGGAAAAAAAGGGAAGATGAGGTTGAAAACCTAGACATAATTATTTAGCCTAAGCTAAGGAAACATTACCTACCTGTTATGTACCAAGAGGTCAAACAAAGCACTTGTAGTGAGGATTGTCTGCAATTGCTTGATGATGAAACTGACTAGACTAGACTAGACTTAAAGTGGTTTACTTTAAACAATCACAATACAATTTTAAAACACGTACATTTGAGGAAAATATGCAGCCAGCCATCGCGACAGTGATCTTATTCCTATTTAATAATGTTATCCACCTCCATAGTGTCATTCGTATTCGTAGCTCATCGACTAACCCGTAATTTATAAACAGCTCGCAGTTTCCTGGCGCAAATTTTCCTCCAGAATACAATAATATTTCATTGTCTGTTCCAACTAACAATTCCCCGTTCAAAACTCTTATTTAAAGTGTTATAAAGATGAAAACTACTTGAATCTGATGACGTTGTCTGTGGACTTTATAATGAGTTAATGAGTCACAGTATGTGGCCTGAAAATTCATTCCGTTCTCATACGAAACTAATCTGACATTTGTTTTCATTTAATTCTGTGTTTTGTTATCATCTGGGTAGAATTTGTTTTTGATTATCATATGTATATCGATTATCTAGATTCTAGACCTAGAGGTAGTTGGGTTTTAAGAGCCTACCGAGCCTATTGTGCTGCCCTCAATCGTTTTTTTTATAAACGATTAAATGACATTTCCAAAAAACAAGAATGTCACATTGTAGTCCTGATTGGCTTTCAATTTATCGAAACATTACGGATTATTATGTTTTATGCTTGTAGCTAGTATCGTTAAAACCGCCAAAAGTAGCCACTTTTGGTGGTTTTAAAGATAATAACTACAAACATTATAAAAACAATTCTGCAGTGACTCGATAAATTGAAAATTAGCAATGACTACTATGTGACATTCTTGTTTTTTGGAAATAATGTTTAATTGTTAAGAAATAAAAAAATACGATGAGGGGGGGGGGGGGGGGGCAACACAATAGGCTCGATGCAGCCTTAAATGCGATGCAGATGAAGGTCACTTGAACATTAGTCAATAGATTGAATGAATAATTTGTTTGTTTCGATCCTTATAATTTAATTTCCTATCGATAACAGTTCCTTTGTATGTCGCTAAGATAGTTTATTGTACGAGGAGTCCTAGATAATTGGCCTTTGTCGTTATGTGTCGACGTGCGGATGCATCACAAAGAAGTGATAACACAATAATGAAATAGTGACATCTAGTTATTATTTATAATTTGAATGCTCCTTTATTATTTTAGTTTTGCTGTTCTATGACAGTAACAAACTGAATTTACTTTAGCTATACACCTGTGTGAAATGTAATAAATTAATAATATTATGAGAAAATGTCATTCTTGGTTTTACCTTAGATAGTAATTATGTGTAGGTATGGAATAAGTTAAGTTTGATAAGTATCCCTTTTTACCCGATTGCCCCAGAAGGAGGGTAATGTTTTTTCGATAATATGTTGATAAAAGAAAGTGAGATTTTATTTTGTTTGTCAGTATGATCTTTTCGCTGCGTTAATTTCGAACTAGATATTATGGATAAACAAAAGTTTGACTAAAATCAAAACTGCCACCATAATTTTCGGAAACACACATTATAAATAATAAACCAATTCGAGTTTAAGAACTTGATAAAAAGAAATATAATGATATCAAGACTTGATATCATTTTTTTTTCCAATTTGAGTTTAAGAACTTCCAGGATAACAAAAAAAATATAATGATTTAAAGACTTGATATTATTATTTTTTTTCCAATTCGAGTTTAAGAACTTCCAGGATAAAATAAATATAATGATATCAAGACTTGTTATCATTATATTTTTTTGATCCTGGAAGTTCTTAAACTCGAATTGGTTTATAATTTATAATGTGTTATTCCGAAAATTATGATGGCAGTTTCGATTTTAGTCGAACTGTTGCTTATCCATAATACCTAGCTCGAAATTAACGCAGTGTTAACTTTAGCCAACAAAACCAATTACCTTTATGATGTAATTTTGTAAAGCTTCGCCGTATCAAAACTTTTCAAAAGTTTGCCAATACAAACAAATTTAACCGAGGAAGATAATTTTAAGGTATTCTCATGTAACCAGTCTTATTAACGAGCTTATATTTTGCATAGAAAAAAATAAAATTGGTTTCATTTAATAATCAAAGCAATATGCAGATAATAAAAATCAGAATAATGAATATGATTTTACGCATCATTTGCTTTTCCTTTTATTTACATACTTAATTATGTAAATTGCACAGAAGTCAGGAAACACTATGACCCTACAAGTCATGTAATTTATCATTATATTCTTTGTTATTAAATAGTTTTATATGATATAGTATTAATAACAAATACCACGTGTCTCGGAGGCCTTGTGAAACTCGTTTTAATCTATCTTTAGTACAAACAATGACTTTGGCAATGACCATGAAATTGAAGCGTACGTACTAGTGATGTAACTAAATTATTTATTTAGAAAGTATCTTACGCCATTATAATTTTAATGTTAGTTGATAGTACTGTAGACACGGGACTTTTTAATTACAAAAAAGATTACCGATTGCAGTTTTGATATTGTTGTAGGGTATTAAATTACTAATATAAAAACCCAAGTCTTACAGATCACAACCCGCTGTAGCAAAAAAAAAAAAGAAAAAATAATAGTCTTAAATTTTTAAATTTGGATGTTACCGATTTTTTTCTATACTGTTATGTTCTTCACCTTAGTTCAATACCCATACGTAAGACTGTCTAAAGTTGCCGTACAAAGCTATAAGACCAATCAAAATTGACTTTTTCATCTGGTCTTATAGCGTTGTGCCACAGCTTTAGACAGTCTTACTATTTCGCATGGGTATTGAACTAAGGTAAAGAACATGACAGTATAGAAAAAAAAGGGAAACATCGAAATTTAAAATATTAAGGATTTTTTTTTTGCGACGGCTGGTTGTGATCTATAAGACTTGGGTTTTTATATAAGTAATTTCGTACCCTACAACAATATCAAAACGCCAATCGGTAACCTTTTTTGTAATTAAAATGTCCCGTGGCTACAGTACTATGATAGGATTACTTGTTAAATCAATAGCTTTTCCAGGAGGTCCGTTTCAAATGTGTTGTTTTTGATTTATCGGAATGTGTTTACGGAAATTCGGTTGTAAAGGCCAATGTTTTTTTCCATGTTTTTCGCGCGAATCTTTTTTAAAAGATAATGAAACCGGTCAAGTGCGAGTAGGGCTACTCGCCGAGGGTTCCGTACCACAAAATATTAATTTAAAAAAAACTCCGTGACCTTTAGCACAAGACCGACTCACACTTGGCCAGTTTTTATTATTTGTTGTTATACTGTTATGTAAAGTTTGCTCTATAATCACACCAAGTTTGACGCTTGTATTGTATTGCCGTTTTTACGAAAGAGCTAGAAGAAAAAACGTAGATAAAAACTAGTTTCTTGTATGAGGACCTGCCTTAATTTTTAACTTTTTGAAATTATTATTATTTGTTAGCAAATCCGCCATAATAACGCATATTCTGTATATAAAATAACCTCCCATGGTAAAATATAATATAACCACCCATGGTTCAATACTATCGAGTCCGTGGGAGATCAAGGGTTAAATTATGTGTTAAATTTGATAGACAACGTTTTTTAGCCCCCGTCACACGAAGTTAGAAAGTTAGTGTTAGAAGTTATTTCTTTCAATTTTTGCATTTCAAAGTCCAATTGTTACATATTGAAATCTTACACGACGGAATGAAATGATATTGTACCGTTTGTTCAGAAAATAATCGTGTGGTACGATAATGCAAATCTAGTCATAAACAATTAAAATTAATATCCGTTATAATGAGTAAACGTTTTATTAGAGAACCCAGTAAGTACCTAAATTAATGACGAAGGACATTAAGAGGATAGACCGGTACGGTTTACTCCATACAAACGTATTCCCCTGTTTTCTCCCTGGATAATAGCATTAATAACACTAGAGCAAATATTTTTTTACCATACAATCTATATCACCTCTGCCATGTGTTTTGCTTTTTTGCATTAAATAATTACTGTAAGAACTAGGAACCTTCGAATATGACCAATTTTACCGCCCATTTTCAGACATCCAGTAAACAAATTTGACGAATCATCATATCAGCCGACGGACGTCCACTGCTGGACATAAGCCTCCCCCAAAATGGGAGGATTTGCCATAATCGCCACGCTTGGCAGGCGGGTTGGCGATCGCAGTTGGATTGAATGTGTGTACTCAGAGGATGCTGCTGCCCATCCTCCGGTAGATACCTTAGTCGCCTTTTACGACACCCACGGGAGGAAATGGGATGGTGCTATTCTTAGCCGACACCACACGGCAATTTGACGAATATAAACAAAAAAAGCAAGAAAAAGTGCACAATAAAGAATTATTGAATTATTATTAAACATACGGACATAGCCAAAGTTTCTTTCATATTATTTTAAAAAAAATTATTAAATGGTTTGTTTTTAAGGTACTACCATTTTTTTAATAATAAAATATAATTTTACACACAGTATTATTAAAATCGGTTTAGTTTTGGAGGAGGACACAGGGGAATACTGATTTCGTAGATTTTTTTGTATATTAAATCGGTCCGAGCTGCAGTTATCTGTTTCGCACTCTAGTCGGCGGGGTGTATGGGCGGATCTGATAAATACTTATACAGTCGGAAAAGTGACCTATTCTCCAAATTAGCATTTCAGCCCGCCTATCCTCTTAAGCAGTAACAACAACAATAAAATCGTTGTGACGTCTTGCTTTTAAATTTACGATTCGTTAATTTTGATGGGAGTATTAAAAGTTATATTTTGCTATTGATTTAATGAGGTCATGATGTCATTAGATCATTCATTAGATACTATTGTTTCTATCGTTAAGTTAAGGAATTATTTGTTAACGTTATTCTTGTTGTTGCCATGAGTGTCCTTAAAAGTTACTAATTAGTAGATATTTATTTATCTTATCTATTTGTAAATGAATATAGGATAATTTAGATTCGAATATACTTAGTTCAAAAAGCGTTTCGTAAAGCAGTAGTCGTGTGCAGGTTGCGAAAGCATCTGAAAGAAAATGGCTGTAAGTACGAATCTCAAGAATTTTGCGAATTCTTTTGTTATGCTAGACTTTTCAGTGAAAGTGGATTGTTTTATGTAATTTATTTTAGCGAACGGCAGGCTGATGAATGGGTTGGTTTGCCTACGCAGTCTTTCAGTATTAACAAAGTAGGCTAAAAATTACGGCTTTGAATAATACAACACTTTTTTCACGTGGCTCTCAAAATAAACCAAATCCAAACTTTGAACCTAGTGAAGGTTCAATGTTTGGATTTTGGTTTATTTTGAGAGTATTTTTAAGGTTATTAATAAACATGATCCATCAAAAACTATCTTGAAGTGCGTTTTCAGTGTCATGCATACGTTACCCTTGAAATATCTAGATATTAGAATTGATTGCTTTCTCGAGTTTTTTGCTATAAAGAATTTTTTACAAAGGACGGACACTGTTTGCGACTACCGTATCCATCTGTTTCTCATTCTTTTGTTCTACAATTATTTGTGGGTCCATATTTAACATGCCTATTTTAGATAAATGAATCTACTAACGCACCCAAATTGTTGCAGACTGAAAGCGAAACATCATGCGAAGAAGCAGCAAGACTGACAGCGGAAGGAGCGGAAGCTGATGATGATGAGGCTTACGACTATGGAGCCCTACCCCCGCCCCCAGACGGGGGCTACGGCTGGGTCGTGGTCTTCGCTTCCTTCATGTGCAACCTGATCGTGGACGGGATAGCTTACACCTTCGGAATATTCCTGCCAGAGTTGGTGACGTACTTCGGAGAGGGAAAGGGAACGGTAGCGTGGGTCGGCAGTCTTTTGTCTGGAGTCTATCTCGCTGCTGGTAAGTTTCTCGCAAAGTTATTTCATTAGTAAGAACCACAATTTTGTGAGAGCACCTCATTATTTTGAAACCTATAACGACTTTAAATGTGATCTTGGCGTTTTTATGCTTTTCAGAATAGTAATTTTTCGACGGATTCCGTTTCGGCCAGATTCTTTGGTTCTACCTCTGATTATTGAATTTTATATTATGTAAACCCTCCATATTATTTTAGAAGTACATCACATACCATACGCATGATGCTCGTTAATTGTATGGTTGACAATGACATTGAACAAATTGACACTAAATTTTGCGTCCATGTGACAACAACAAGTTACATCCTATAGCTAAACAAATGTTTTCATGGGAGATGAAACGGACTGTCCTAACAGTTAGTGACCCCATTTCAATGATCGAATTCGAAATCGTCAATTTCCTATTTAATTCGGGTCACGTTTCAAGCTGCACGAATCCATTATTCATGTGACAACTGCAGTGTACGATTAGTAAGGTATATAGACGTTTGTTTACCTAGAAATACCTATTTACAATTAATGGTCACGTGTTTTCAAGAATTTTCGCTCAAGGGCTACGTTCAATGTTATTCTGTTATGTAAAATATTCAAGGGCAAATTAAATCGTGATCGTAAAGGTTTCCGAAGACTCGAGATTAGAATATTCGCATGATGGATGAACTTTTGTTTGACAATGAATTTATAAATCATTGAAAGTAACGTGTTGTGTTACCACTCTCATAAAATTGTGTATCAAATAGTTTATCGTAAAGTATTGAAAAGTATCATTTCTAAGGTAAATTTTCAGCAATTGCTATCAATTTCTGAAAATTTACCTTAGAAATGACAAGTATATCATTACTTTTCAAGGGGGGTGGGTTCTAAAATACTATTATTTTAGAACTAGGATCCCCCTTACACGGCGAAGACTAAAATATGTAACGCATACACCCTGTATTGTATAGCATAGCATATCAAATACAAAATCTATCACAATCATAATTTCAATCTAGAGTCATTTTACGGTGCGTAGATTTAATAATAGTTTCTGTACACTGTATAGATTATTTTAATCTTATCTACAATTTCAATGTTACCAAGTCAAGCAGATAATTATTAAACCTACTGAATTTTTCAATTGATCTCCCAATACAAAACTTCAAAAGAGCTTGCGGATCTCGCTGCAAAAATACTGTTATCAATTTTGTAGTTTACACAGTTTTATCGTTTGAAATTGCTATTTGACCTGATTAAAAAAGTATTAACGTCCACTGCTATCGTTATTCTGATAAATTACAAGATTAAATGCTTTTTACAAGGACTTCAAATATCGGCAACTGAAACACTAGGTAAAACGTGCCAAAAAAGGTACCTCTGTGTCTTGGCGAAGACTAAAAATTTATAATTAAGTACAAATTTTTGCATAGTTACCAATAGTGCACGTAATATATTTATCTGTTAACGTGTGTTAACAATAATCGCTTATAAGTATTTCGATTGCTATCAAAATGGTGATAAGTTCCAAAGGTAGAGGGAGAAGGCAGCGAAACTTCTTGTTCAATGGTTCCAAAGGATTCTTTTTTCAGGTTGTAAGAAAATTTTAAGAAGTTGACTAGTGACTACATCATCATCATCATCAGCCCATAAACGTCCCACTGCAGGGCACATGCCTACCCTCAGGGAGGATGTATGGGATATTGCCCACCACGCGTGCCCAATGCGGAATGGTAGACCAATCAATCAATCAATCAATTATATTTTATAACACAGACTGACATAACGTAGACTTCACATACACATCAGAATTTCTTCTTCAGTGTATGCAAGTTTCCTCACGATGTTTTCCTTCCCCGTTTGAAAGCAGTCGGTATTACGTACATAAGTTAGAAAAACTCATTGGTACATGTCATGTTTTCCGTGCGGATTCGAACCCGGACCCCTATAATTGGGTGTCCATACCTCTCCGCAACGCGCCACCGATACTAGGTACATAATAGTAGTGACTACATAATAATAGAATATTCTCCAGTGTTAGAATAAACTGTTTTCAGGTTTTAAATGCAATTTTTAACACGTATGCTACCGAACAGAATTTTAAAATTTTTATTTTAAATTATTTTTTATCATAAATTACACCTTTAGATGTCGTTGTTAATCCGGGTTTAAGGGCAGTTTAAGGTTTTTATGATATAACATTTTAGTGGTATTATCAAATTCGAAATCATTTATTCAAATTTATTCAAATTGCAACATCATCTTTTTGACGTATTTCCTGACATAACTACTTACAAAATTAATGCAATAGAACACTATTCTTATCACGAAGTGCAGGCACTTTAACCCTACCATTGTTATCATATTTGGGTTACTTTACTTTCGCATTGATAAAATATGAAAATGTATGCATTTTACTAAAAGGTAAACTAATAGTGGTACTGCGGTCATTGAACTAGATAACTAAGATATATAACTAAACAATGTCAAAGAATGAAATGAAACACTAAAAGTGTATTATGTAGCTCGAAGTCCAAGTGATGTCACTTAAGGTGGTTGCAGAGGGGTCAATTTTATACAAAACTTTGACGCGCAATAATTTTTAATTTAATACGCGTAGACGGTATTAATAATATAAGTAATTTTGTATATATGGAAAAAGAGTTTAGAAAATCTAGATGCCGCGTCACAAATAACATTTGCAATCTATAAAATAATTACGAAGATATAAAGCTTTTTAATTTTTCATACAAAATTTAAAAAGCTTTATATCTATAATTTTAAAAGCTATATTATTAATTGCAAATGTTATTTGTGACGCGGCAACTAGATTTTCTAAACTATTTTTCCATATACAGGGTGGTATCAATTTCTTTTAAACAACATAGTATCTTAAATTAAAGAAAGACCAAGATAAAATGATTTTTTTATTGTTAAACTTACTATCTAAAGAAAATTCTTTACTTAACTTATAAATTGCTTACTTTAAAGTATTTTCTTTAGATAGTGAGTAAGTTTAACAATGAAAAAATCATTTTTTCTTGGTCTTTCTTTAATTTAAGATACTATGTTGTTTAAAAGAAATTGATCCTTATGAATGACTCTTTCGGTTGGTATCATAAAATACAGGATGTTTTTTTCACATTTCACCGGTTCGATTCCCGGCTCAAGCAGATGATTTTTCAAAAATCTTTAAATGCATTTTTCATTATTTTTGAAAATAAAGGAATGTTTCCTTTCAGTAAAATTTGCCATCATAAATATTGAGGGTACTTTCCCTCTAACCACGGCCTTTTTTTTCCACCCTGTATAAAATATTACTTTTATTAATTCCGTCTACGCGCGCGTATTGTGCGTCAAACTTTTGTATGGACTGAAACCACCTTAAGGAAAATCAAACAAGTACAAAGTATTTAATAACACGTAAATAACGTATATATTCCTTGAACTGGATTACAAGTATTCAAATGACATGTCTAGGTACCTACATAGAGCGATCAGGTAGTATTTAGGTTTAGCTCAAGGCAAAACATGCAGTGATTATATCTCTTGGTACGTAATTATTTAGGTGCTCGCATAAGGATGATAAGTCAGATGATCTCAATATATTGGAAATTTATTTTTATTATAGGTTGGTACATAATGCACTGAATAATAAATAGCCCAGTCATTTTACGGAGTTTTGTTAGGCGGGGTAGGGAGTAATTATTAATTGGACTTTTAATATGTAACCAGCACCATTTAGTAACCAAAAGACTATCTTCAAAATATTAAAAAATAATTCGCTACGCAACATAGAAATCAAAATTGTGAGTCCCGGAAGGATTTTAAATTAATAATATTAATACCAATGCACTCATTTGACTCAGATTTAACAATATAAATTATTTTTGAGCAATAAAATATGCATTGAAATTTAAAAATGAGGTATTTATTAGAAATAACGATTGTATTTTTCAAAACCTTCTAAGTAGACAAAAATATTTACACCATGTTTGAAGTATGTATAATGGTAGAGCCTTAATTATGTGCAAAAAATTTACCATCTTGTTTTTTAGAACGACATAATAGCTAAATTTTAAAATTGGAACTGTTTCTGACGTGTTTTTTTTTTAATTTTGGTACATTTCTAGGCTCAAATTGTTTCTTCAGTATTATACCGAAAAAAAATTACAATTATTAATTAGTCCCGGCTCAAACCGTAAAATGACTGGGCTAAAAAGCTTTGTTAAAAGTAAAGGAACTATATTGATTACAAAACTATTACGTTAGAAATAGTAAAACAGTTGGTTAGCAGTTACAAAATTTAATTTTGTACCCAATTTAGTTCGTTTACTTTTAACAAAACTTTTTTTCGTGCTAACCGCACGCCATTAGCTACCCTGAGCAAAATCTTATATTCCAAGTAGTAGACAAGTTAAAGTAGTAGCTGTACAGTAGCTGTTTACACATTAACTTACCAATCAATGTGTTTACAGGTAATTTACTTCAAACCAGCGACTTTACAGCTTAGCCCAGTCATTTTACGGTTTGAGTCGGGACTAATTAGTAATTGACATTTTTTTTCGGTTTAATGTTGACGAGCCAATTTGAGCCTAGAAATGTTCCAAATTAAAAAAAAATCACGTGCTGACGTGACGTGACGTGATAGTTAGTTCCAATTTTAAAATTTAGCTATTATCTCGTTCTAAAAAACCTGATGGTTAATTTTTTTTGCACCTATTTAAGGCTTTACCATTATACACATACTACAAACAGGGTGTGAATATTTTTGTCTACTTAGAAGGTTTTGAAAAATACATTCGTATTTTCTAATAAATACCTACCTCATTTTTAAAATTTCATTGCCTATTTTATTGTACAAAAATAATTTATATTGTTAAATGTAAGTCAAATTAGTGCATTGGTATTAATATTACTAATTTAAAATCCTTCTGGGACACATAATTTTGATTTCTATGTTGCGCAGCGATTTTTTTTTTAATATGCTTAAAGATAGTCCTTTTGTCACTTAATGGGTCCGGTTACAGTTTAAAAGTCCAATTAGTAATTACTCTCTACCCCGCCTAACAAAACTCCGTAAAATGACTGGGCTAGCTAGTGTACAGGTTGTGGTGCTTAATCCGTACTTTTGTGGATATGAATCTAATATGTATCCTACAATCTTCGTCTAGCTAGGTATGACATGTACTAAAACAAACGATCTAGCAATCAATGTAATTGAAACAAGCATCAATACGATCATTCAAATGTTCGTTTGTAAAATCCTTTGACTACTTATATAGGGACTAGTTACGCGTGTAATTCTACTAACAAACATTTCTGCCACTTTTTGTGGGGGGCGAGGTAACATGAAATCCGCAACTTTGGATTTTATTCCCATAACTTCATACATAACCATTAACTTAAAGAAAAAACAAAAAAAAAAACAAAACTAATACTACTTACAAATAAAAAATGTCCTCGAAATTTCCGCCGCTTGGCGGCAAGGTGCCCAGGAGGTTGGCAGCGTTACCTCTTTGTATGGCCAGGCTGATGCGCTGACCGAGGTAGCTGCCAGCCCTCTGGTCACCGGAGACCTCGATTAGGCGCGCCGATAATTCTTTAAATAATCGGCGCGCCTCTGGCCCCCACGGACCCAATGTCTCGACCCCAAACGGTGCAAATATGTAAGCCTCGCCGAGGTTTACTTATAAGCGCCGTTTGAGGTTTTCCGCGGTAGCCGCCGCCGCACCCGCATTGGATGAGGTCGCATGGACGTGGACGGTGCCAGTGTATCTACACAGGTAGCGTCCCAGACCAGCGACCTCCCCAATTTCCATGGAACGAGCGTTATTCCGTCGGGCCTCTTCCCATCGCTCCGTATTAGACCTCTAGGTTCTAAGATCGCGGGTACATTGGCAGTAACAAGGGCCCGACGGATAACGTCGTTCAATGTTGCGTGGCGTGACCAGCGGCCAGCGCTCCGGGAGCAGGAGAGTCCGTGGTGGCCGAGTTCGTTGACGGCCTCACCGCGTTGGCAGCGGTGAACTCTACATGTCCGAACGCCCAGACGGAGACCAACTAAAATTGAAAGGTATGAGTTGCTCAGTAGGGTGCCCAGATTTGGGGAGGGTAGTGCCTGCAACCAGTAGCCAGACTCTTTCCCAGAGACAGCGAGTAGGCGAGCGCGGTCCATCTCGTTCTCGGCAGTCGATAGAAGATCGCGCTGGATCTGGAGGCAGAGCGGCTCATCCCACTGTCTCTGGGACTGAGGAGCAACCGGTTGCACGCTCGGGCATGCCATTGACCAGGCGAGTTTGGCCTCGGCCAAGTAAGCCGCCTCTACGGAACCCAGTGACGGGTTAATGATTCTCCCGAAGAGGTTGTGCGTACTGTGGACCGATGACAAAAACGCAGGCAAAGAAACGCTTGAAATTTTGCGGATGCCCAGGCCGCCGAGGCGGATCGGAAGGGACGCCTGGGTCCAGGCTCTCTCTTCAATGTTGCAATTTAGAATTTCGGTGAGGCAATTTTGAATCATTTTGTCTAAAGATGTTAGAAGGTCATTGTGTTGCCAAATTGGAGAGCACCGGAGGATGTATGTGAATTTTAGTACGAAAAGGCAGAAGCGGATGATAGATCCCATAACTTTAGATTCTAATTTTGAACGTTAAAAATCATGAAAAGTAGTCTCGTGTGAACCCCAAACGTTCTAAGTTCGAAATTATTGTTTCGCAATTAAAGGCTGTCTCGTTTTGTGATAAGGTATAAAATTGAATGTAAATGCACATGATTAATTGATCTTATACCCTGGCAGAGGGGAAATGCTACCGCAAGGCTAGTCCGTATAATAAATAGACAAAGGTAAAATCTTATATTTTATTGTTTCATGATTTTCGTTCTTATGATTTTGAGTAAGACAGATGTTGAACTAGATGTATGTTTATACCGATCTTATTGATGGAATACAACTTGGCTATGTCAATGTCCTACAAAGGCAAATATTGCGAAACATTAAATTAACAGAATTCACCTCGCTATCATTGAGAATCGCCTTCATTTTATCGCGTATCAAACCACTCCACATGCTGTTACAATGTCATCTATGATTGCGACAGATCCATAACTGTGTGTTGTTGTGATGTGAGTCTCTGAATAACCGAGAGCAAGGTGCCCTTTCTATTCGTATTTCCTAAAATGTTTATTAATATACTGTGTCTACTTTTAGTCCGCGTTATATTTTATTACTAATAATTATCCTCCTGTAAAGATCGGAAACTCTGCGCTCGAAGTTGTTGAAGATCATGTTTACCTGGGACAAACTATTCAATTAGGTAGGTCCAACTTCGAGAAAGAGATCAACCGGCGAATCCAACTCGGCTGGGCAGCTTTCGGGAAGCTACATAGTATCTTCGCGTCCCAAATACCGCAGTGTCTTAAAACAAAAGTCTTCGATCAGTGTGTGTTGCCAGTGATGACATATGGAACAGAGACGTGGTCGTTCACTCAAGACCTCATAAAAAGGCTGAAAGTCACCCGAAGGGCAATGGAGAGGGCTATGCTCGGAGTTTCCCTGCGAGATCGAAGATCCGTAGAAGAACCAGAGTAACTGACATAGCCCAAAGAATTGCTAAACTGAAGTGGCAGTGGGCGGGGCACATTGCTCGCAGAACCGATGGCCGATGGGGCCGAAAAGTTCTCGAGTGGCGACCGCGTTCCGGAAAGCGCAGCGTGGGTAGGTCCACCGTGTGGGGGGCCTACCCACGCTGCGCCCCCCCACACGGTGGACCGACGACCTGGTGAAGGCGGTGGAAACCCGTTGGATGAGGGCAGCGCGGGACCGGTCGTTGTGGCGATCCTTGGGGGAGGCCTATGTCCAGCAGTGGACGTCCATCGGCTGAGATGATGATGATGATGAATTATCCTCCCTTGAGTTGAGATAAAATCAGGATGTAAATAAAATTACGAAATCACGCGTGTTATTCATATCGAAACCCTAATCTACATTCCTTGCCAACAGGTCCAATAGTATCAGCACTATGCAACAAATACGGGTGCCGAGCGGTCTGCATAGCCGGCTCCCTGGTGGCTTCGGTTGCCTTCGTGCTGTCCACTTTCAGCAAGAGCGTCACTGTCATGATGATCACCTATGGATTGCTTGGAGGTAAACAAATATTTATAATCTTCCCCCGAATGTAAATTTTTCTTAAAAGTGAGTGAGTGACGTACTAAACAAAAGATACTCAGGCGCATGTACCCGGACTTTAGATTTTCGATAAATATCGAGACCGTTTCGGTCCGAACTTCATTGTAATAGAGTTAACATTGGATCGAAAACGTTCATGCAATTGCGAAGTCTGAATGTCCGGGTAGAGGTCCTGGGCAATCAAGCAAGAGCTAATGCTGGTTGGCAAATATCTTCATCACGATCGCATGTTAAACTCAATTACTCATATGTTATCGATACGACACAAGATGTGAAATGAGATTCATATGTGCCAACACGATTTTCTTCTGTTTCCGTCATTCAGGTAGCTTTAAAGTTAAAAGCGGTGGTCGGTGTCTGTTATCATATCACTGTAACCTAGGCTTAAATTAGTAAATCATCAATGTTTTATCATCTCTATCAGAACTCGTATCTTTCATGATCCTGTCTGATACTATTTTCTACAGTCACTTAGTTGCTAATTGGAATTTGAATATTCATGATACCTTGCAGTTATCAAATAAATTACATCTCTCTTTTATCTTTTAGGCTATGAGAATAATAGAAAAATTTATAAAAAATCAGTTGTGAAATGCGACGTCAATGAATACCTTATTGGATTCATGCCCAACAATGAGTTCATGGTCGTTTATGTAATGAAGACATGACAAGAATCATACGACGTATTAGCATTGCTTGTACAAAAGTACTTATCTTCATATAGGACTGCCGAAGGACCTGTCAACATTCCAGCTCGGTCGTTTTGCTAATTCCAAAAAGATGTATAGAAAATGTATGCGTTCTACGTAGTACACCTACCCCTTGTAGAACTCAAATAGCTATTAGAAATGGACTACGGAAGACTTAATTAATATTTTACTACCTACGTAATTAATTCAGAAGCCACACAGAAACGAAAAGAACGAGAAACCTTGCGTTTAATTTAAGATGTTTCTTAGAATCGAATGCTCGCCTACAAAGTATGTTTTTGTATAGAATAAGGTAGCAATAAATATGAACAAATTAATTTTAACGTCAAATCATTTAACTACGAAACGAATAGTGTTTCGTGACGTAAACGTTCCCTTTGTGATAAAAAAAATATCGTTCTTCAATTATTCCTTTATTAGAGCCAATGAAAAACTAAAAGCCTAAAATATCATTGACGACCAATGACGACGATCAAATTAGCAACTTCGTTGTCGTAACTGGCCTTCCTCCAGTGGGATTCGATGGCATCCGGCCTGTTTACTATGTCATGCAGTCACATCAACTTATCAGGATATCGACTACCGATCGAATGCGGTCGGATTTTACAGCACCACCGGCCGAAATCAATTTGAATTCGTGTAAACAACCAAAAATACCGATACATGCACGCGTATACTTATTGGTTCCTCGATATACCTAGTGTTGAAGACTTAAATATTCGTTTAATTTCTGGTCAAAGATGCTGCGAATTGTTTTGTTTCTTTTTCCCTTTTATGTTTGAGTTTTCTATTATATTTGATTTTAAAATACATATTTGCATCCGCTTGATCTATGTATCTCTACCAACCCGCGTAGGATTCGATTTGTTTTCGGGACAGGATATATACTTATAGCTATATATACTTTAAAGTAGCCCATATTTGTGCTGTCTCAAATTACAGGCTACCTCTCTGCCAGGCGTGAAGATGTGACAAACACACATTCGTATTTTTAAAATTAGCACGGATTCCATTGCTAGGTTAAAGCTTTCTTACAATCTGTGTGATATTCCAAACCGTTTATTTTCTCTTATGATTATGCCAACAGTCATAAAATAGTAAAACCAACATTTTATGTGTTAGATAAAGTGCAATAATGTGTCTTCACGCAGTGTTCAATCTAATAACTTATTGAAATAATGAACACAAAGCGTTTCAGATGCCGCATGCATTATAGCTAGTCCAACGGAGTGGCGGCAAAGTTTAGAAAACGATCTTGATGCTGTTTCTGTTCAATCCTAAGATGAATAGTCCAGAAACGTGAGAAGTATGCAAATGTACACGTTGACTGTGACCTTGGCACAGTGGCACAAATGTGGCTTCATGCATGGCTCCTATGTGACGTTGTGTTCGTCCTCCGGAATAAGGTCCTGATTTGCATGTTTATGCGTAATGATATGAACATGTGGTATACGAAATGAGTTTGGATTAATATATTGATAAAATGCGTTTCATAGACAAACCAGGGAAATACTATTGGAGATTTCGCTGCTGAGAAAGATAATGTCAATGAAATTTATATTATTCATTCTCTTATATCTTATACCATAGAAGTTAATGTCCTTTACATTAACTTTACATGTGACTTTAACGTCTTTTTATAGCTTTCGTTTCACGTCGGATTTCTACATCGATGAAGTGTCACAAAGGGGTTGCCGAGCGCAACTTTACAGAAAGCAGCAGAGAAAGATAATGTCAATGAATGAATGTAAAGGACATTAACTTCTATGGTATAAGATATAAGAGAATGAATAATATAAATTTCATTGACATTATCTTTTTATTATTATTTGGTTATAAGGGCTTGGTCGATGACCAAATAGCTACTGCGACCTAGATAGATCTATTGTAGCTGTCACCCTAGACCTAAAGGTCATTTCCTAGGCCCACGGACTTCATGAACCGTGTTATGCTTTTGGAGGGGAGGTCCCTGATGTCAGTAGGTGTTATTATGTATCCACCTAGATGGCGACTCCTGCTGTGAATGAGCACTTCGCATTCGCAGAGGAGATGTATGGGCGTTTCCTCTGCTTCACAGCAAAATCTGCAAGTGGGTGAGTCTACAAGCCCCATTCTGTGTAGGTGTTTGTTTAACTTGCAGTGTCCTGTTAAGGCTCGTACTAAGAGCCTTAAGTCGTTGCGGTTTGAATTGATGGCATCTGAGGTATGTCTGTTTGAAAAGCCGGTCACAAGTTCTTTCGCATGCCTCAGTCCTGGTGTATCCGACCAGAGCTTGCGGCTTTGGTCCACGGCCCATTCCTTTAGCACACGTCTAGAGGTGTTGCGGGAGATGCCGCAATAAGGCTCGGGGCCTATGGCGTCCTCTTCCGCCCCTCTTCGTGCCAGCTCGTCAGCAGCCTCATTTCCATCAATACCGCAGTGTCCGGGCACCCAGCCTAGGGTGACAGAGTTTGTCCGTCCTAGCTGGTTGAGTGCTCGGGCACATTCTAATGTTAGTTTTGACTCTATTTCATCAGATCCTAGCGCTTTTAGAGCAGCCTGGCTATCTGATAAAATAACAATATGTTTCCCCTTTGGGCATCTTTTCAGATTCTCATGTACGCAATCTATGATAGCGTACATTTCAGTCTGGAATACTGTGGCATGCTGTCCAAGGTGAATCGCCTTTTTAATTCTTGGATTGCCGCCACATATTCCAGCTCCAGCACGGTTGTCCTTCCTGGAGCCATCTGTAAACCAGACGACATCTCCAGCGCTGAAGGATTGTGGGGTATTCCCGTTCCAGTCCTCTCTTTGGGGTAGGATTACCTTGTATAACCTGTTGAAGTTATATTCTTTGTTCATGGTGTCTTTCGGCATACACATGATCGGAATTGTTAAGAGAGTTTCATGTAACCCTCTCATAACAGAGGACTTCCATTTGGAATCTCCTCGTTCCAAGGCTCGGAGCATTGCAATTTTTGCCTCTTTCTGCACATGGATGTGTAGTGGAGGCAAACCTAATATTGCCTCCATAGCAGCCGTGGGTGTAGATTTCATTGCCCCCGTTGCTATTCTGCATACTAATCCTTGTAGGCTATTTAGGGTGTTTACACACTTCGCTTGTTCGGTTTTCTTATGCCAGGCTACACTGCAGTAGGATACCATAGGCCTCACTATCGCAGTGTAGATCCACATAACCGAACTCGGTTTCAGGCCCCATCTGGAGCCCGCTAAGCGACAGCATGTCCCTAGTCCTATTTTTGCCTTTCGCACAATGTGGTCCAGGTGTTGGTTCCAAGTGAGTTTTTGGTCTAGAATTACTCCTAGATATTTAACCTCCTTGGAAAACGGTATAGATTTGTTGAAGAGTGTTGGAGGTCTAAGGCGCTCCAATTTTCGCCTTCTTGTGAAGGGTACTATAACCGTTTTATCGGCATTTACTGAAAGACCGAAGTTTTTGCACCACCTTTCTATCTTGTGTAGTGCTGTCTGCATGAGACTGGATATAGTGCTGGGACATGGGCCCACAATCATCACTACCAGGTCATCAGCATAGCCTTGAGTATCTAGGTAGGCGTTGTTAAGGTCCCACAGGAGGCAGTCCACCACCACCGACCAGGCCAGAGGTGAGAGCACTCCCCCCTGCGGACAGCCTTTGGATATGGGTTTGCGGCTCTGGGTCCCCAAACTCCATAGCGTTGGAGGAGCTTGCGCTACCATCCTCCGCAGATAGAATACCTATCTCTTCAATTAATTGGTTCAAATTACTATCCATGTTGATCCCACGAGTAGCTAGGAAAGGGTAGTCGAACCTCCGCAGAGCCCGCATGCGGAGGTTAAGGCCTAAGACTGTCCCCGAGGCGACCCGGTTTCGAAGACCCCCCGTTCACGACTGAGCTCCCCCTCAGCCACGCATCCATCGGCACGGTAGGATCACACCTTGGATTGGGGATTTTTGGCGTCGAGGTTGACTCCTCCAGGATTAGGAAGGATTTGGGATTTGGACAGGAGGTTGTTTATTGTGGATTGGAGCAGAGGAATGGGGTTTTCGGAGACACTCATTGTACGTGAGTCTACAATGAGTGGGGTAGCTCTCAGCCGTAGCCAGAGGCGGCCCATTGGCAGCGGTTTGTCACTGCCAATGCTCCGCCCCGAACTACGTTGCCCGGGATGCACCGGTGCCGCGGGTTGCTAAACGACAGTCAAACTGACGTTTAACCGTCAAACAGCAACCATACGACACACACTGGGAGGTAGCCACCCGGTCGCACCCATTACATTTACACATTATCTTTCTCTGCTGCTTTCTGTAAAGTTGCGCTCGGCAACCCCTTTGTGACACTTCATCGACGTAGAAATCCGACGTGAAACGAAAGCTATAAAAAGACGTTAAAGTCACAAAATAAATACAGATTAGGTTGAAAAGGGCGCTTTGGTAAGATGGGATGATGGAAGGTAAACGTAAGCCGATGCTTTAAATGTAATGTCTGCAACAATTTTCATGATAACAGTAAAGAAATATGGTAAGAATTTGATGAAAACGGCAATAATCCCAAAAACAAATGAAAAACCAATGATAAGCGAACTGAGGAAAACTTTAAAATAAGCTCAATTCCCGTGGTCTACCTCGTACCTGCGAATATTTAATGACCACTGCATTGCAGTGTTTTATTTTGTATTCTTAGCGCTCTACGAACGACATAGTGCCGTCATTCATCGAAATTAACTGTATTCATCGCATGTCGCTCATAACTGGCTTTGTCGACTGACTGGTTGTTACGACGGCAAAGTCTTGTCAGCAGCAAGATCTAAATAATGTTAAGAGAATACACTCGTCAGGGCACCCGATCGGGTGCATACATGTTTCGTCCTATTTTTTCAATATCAACCGATTAAAAAAATCTAACTCAATCTAGGAGCCGATATCTGTACCTTGTCAGCTTTCCGTTAAAATATTTGGTTTCAATGGTAGGATAAATTTAAGATTTGTATGGAAATCTTTGAGCCTCGATAACTTTGGAACTAAATATTTAAATGGAAATTTGATAAAGTACTGACACAGATATAATATATTGGTTTACTTTTTTTTTTAATGAAATTAAATAAAATAAAATCATTTATTTGTAACACTTTTGGTGGTATTTAGGATGTCGTTAATAAATCCTCACAGAGACAAAAAAGAATCTGCCGTGATGGCGTACAGCTTTTACTTTAATTGTTATATTATGTATGTCCAAACTAAAACGTAACTTCGTTTTGTATAGAGCGCTTTAACAGTTATCCTCTTAACATTTAACACTATTTACCATGTTACTTCAATTGTAATTGCTTAATTTGGACTAATTATAAACTTGTATATGATTTTTTATCGAATTCCCAACAATGCGTGAAAACGTTATTCCGGATATGTATTGTCCTATTACGCTAATCGGTCTTGGAACGGATGGCGTCAATTTTAGTATCGACAACAACACAATAGCACACAATAGCCTTTAATTATAATTATGTACATCGGTTTCACTAAGAAGTCTCTTTACCGAACTCTTATTATCTACGAAATTTTGAAAATGACTTGTTTCGGACAACATTATCTAATCTAATCTAAACTATTATAAAACTGTAGCAGAAAGTTTGTCTGTACATTGAAGATATTAACAAAAAAAAAGTTACGATATGGTTTTTAGGTATCCCCGATTCCATATCACCAATTTTTGGATTTTTTGTCTGTCTGTTTGTTTGTGTGTTTGTTTGTTTGAACGAGCATCACGCAAAAACTACCGAACCGATTTTGATGAAACTTGTTTTGTTTGATAGCTTATTATCTGACTTAAAATCTGGTGTATAATTTGTGCGGACAAAGTTGCGGGTTAACGCGCGTATTTGTATAGAATTGCAGGATCTGAGCCTAAAGGGTGTGATATTCTAATAGGTATATCGAATGAACCAACTCTAAAAACATCTTATTCTTGTAAGAAAACCGATTTTTGGGGGACTTAGTATATTTAACGTTATTTACTTAGGTATACAGGGTGTAAAATTAAATGGGACAGTTACTTAAAGGGGTGCTTCAGATTATCAAACTGAACAACTTTTACTATGGGACCAACACTGAAATCGTGAAAAAAAATTCCGCTCTTCCATACAAAACTGCAAACATAACTAGACTGAAATGTATGGGACAGCAGATTTTTTTTTCGCGATTTCGATATTGGTCCCATACAGAAAGTTGTTCAGTTTGATGGTCTGAAGCACGACTTTAATTAACTGTCCCATTTAATTTTACACCCTGTAGAATATAATATTGTCGGTGATGTATATAGTTATTACAATTAATTAATACAATGCACGTGCACGAAGGTCTATAATGCTAATCGTACCAGGAAAATTAATGTAAAGTTAATGTTCGCAAAGACGGATCTTGACGGATACCTATAAGTCGATGTTAAAATGTATGCAGTTCACTGTTGCAATAAGTAAATACAATACAAATACACACATGGGAAATTTCTAGTGGAAAATAATCAACTACTGCAGAGTGCTCTTTAGTTTCCGTGTCAATTAGAAAAGTCCATTTGGATCGATTAATACGTCTCCGTGGGTCTGTTTCTTCATTAGATAAGTAGGTAAGTGTGCTTGCTTGCACCTATAGATATATCTAATTGGATGTGAAAACAATTATTTTATAGCGTATAGCTGTTACTGATAGACCTACATAATAGTCTTGGCATTTGTCACAGCTTATGTGAGCACCTACAACCAAGATTCTGCATATTTTCTGTCTGTTATTCTAACCTATCAGCATCCACCGGGTTGACATCGGTTTACGGGACACCCTGTATATATATATTATAATAACTTCATATTATTATGTAGGTATCTCTAATAACGGTTTTAAATGGCAGCGATTTATGTTGAGGTCAATAAAATATTTAATACTGCATTGCCTTATCATCACTCTTCAGCCCTTGAAGTTGGAAACATTGAATAAAACCGTTTCGATCCGCTCTTTGTTCTCTAAAAACCCTGAAAAGACCGAGCGGTAACAGATCGCATGTGGAATTGGAATTTTGCCAACATTCACAGTTCAAACGACTGAAAGTCCCTCTTATTTGACTGATATCCTCATAAGCCCTTTGACAGCTTAGCGAGGGAAAGCCGGGGCTTTCCTTTTCATTAGAGAAATTGTTATGGACGGTTTAAAATCGATTTCTAAACATGCAATGGCTTGTTTGGGTTTCCCAAAGGTGAATGTTTGATGTCGTTGGTGGCTTCCTAGAAAAGGGAAATTCCTTTTTTGCTAGAGGGTTGCAAATTATTTGTTGACTATAGTAGAGTCGATCGATGGTTGGAAATACACTTGAGTCATAGCTTGGAGAAATTTTCATAAAATTGCGACTAGCTTGGACCCCGTGAATCATTCACCATCAAATTTGTTGATTTTCAGAAATGGATACATTTGTGTTTTGATTATGGCTTGCCTAAGAGCTTATTATGAACCTGTGATTCTTTTCGTACTACTTAGAGTTATTCACAGGTTTTATTGCGAAGTAATAGTGTAGAACAATACTCATCATCATCATTGTCTTGCCCATTTCCCATTATTTGGGGTCGGCGCAATATGTTATCCTCTTCCATTCATCTCTCTTAGCCGTCGTTTCAACACTCACTCCTTTTTTACACAATCCATCCATCTTTTCTTCGGTCTGCCTCTCCTAGCACAGCCATCCACATTTATACTTAACACTCGTCTCGTAACATGACACTCGTCCCTCCGCATTACATGCAGTGTAAAACAATACTACTAAATATTAATCAATGTCCGTATCTTTCGATCGTTGACCACGATTTTCACGGCAATATAAATTAGATGTTGTATTTTTATCAACTCGACTTCCGTCTAGGTTGGGTCTGTTATGTCGTGATGGTCATCGACGCACTGGCATTATGCCATTTGTTTTAGACAAATCGGCGCCTTACTGGAATTCCCACTACTATATTGCCCGAGGAGGTTGCCAAAGGTATTCTAAAATATTAGATTTTGCGAATATCTACATTTCACTAGAAGTACCTATCCAGTGTCCAGTCTGTGCAGTAATCACGATTTAAAATAGATATGATAATATAAATATTGCCGGGTAATAGATAAAAGCCAATATCGAGAGGCTATAAACGAGATATAAAGTTATGATTATGAAACACATGTTGCGGTCGTCATATTAAAAATCTGCTTGTTGAGTACTAGATAAGTACTTGGCAGTGACCTAATTGGATTTCACATACGATCAACGCACTGAAAAATGTGTTACGGATCTAAATTTAAAATAAATGTTGAAACTAAGCATTATTAGTACACTTCGACAAGCCTATTCGGCACTGATAAATAAAATTCTGAAATAAATGTCGAATGAAGACAAGAAACACATTGGTCCAAGATAAAACCTTTCAACAATTTCCTGATGTTCATGAAAAATTTAACGTTTCAATCATTAGCGTATGTTTAGCACAATTGAGTGATCCCTGTTGGCAACCGGCGTGAGATCATCGATGCTCAATGTCAAGATATACTATTTTGTCACGGTGGCCATTCAGAAAAACTATTTTGGTATCCTTGCTACTAGTATCAACTAGTTGATATAGAATTAAGAGCTTATGGAATGATTGCCAAATTTGACTAAACTCGTTCATATTTAAGTCAATCTCTTCGTCTCTAATTCCATTTTCAGTAATTTCCTATACAATCTCTTCAAATGTCTTTGCATTGAAAATTATTTTTGGAATATTATTGAAGGAGAGTACACCCTTTTCAAGATAATATAAATAATATAAATTTTCAGGATAATCTGCTTATAATCCCTGCATTATAGTTATTTATTCTTTATAGATTTTCCTGTCTGCGACGGTAAAATTCTTGAGAGAAACTTGAGTTTGCTGACATCGAACAATGATAGCACGCATTCGTTTTGAAACTCTTGTCTTTACGCCACCTTTGTGTTGGTGCTGCCAAAAATTGTGTTTACAAATTTTTATTTTTATTCATGATGAATAAAGTTTGTGGTTTTTATTCGGTATAATATAGCAGGAAACCCTGCTTTTTTAAACAAACCGGATTTGGATAAGGATATTCATGATTTTTTGGCTTAAAACTTAGTTCATTGGTCGCGTAATTAATCTGTTTGCATTTGTGGGTCAATAACGAGATTGTTAATATTCATCATCATCACCATCATCTCAGCCGATGGACGTCCACTGCTGGACATAGGCCTGTTAATATTAATACAATATAATCGATATACTTGTCTACTAAAGAAGATGACTATCGATACAGGTACAACTGTTTTATTTGTAGTTCATTTTGGTACCAATTACACGACCATTGCCATTTTTACAAGTTCAACACTTCTGTTGAATCTTCATTCAGTTTTTTTTGTTAAGTAATAAAGCCAAATTGTACCGAATCAATTTACGTTATATGCAAACGAATGATTAATTATATGTGTAACAAGAAAATGGGAGTATGTTGCGGAAAGTGACGCATAAAATTGAAGCCGTCGAACTCTGTTCGCAACAGCCCCATATGTTCCTTTGTCCGGTTTCAAATGCCGATTTGTGGGTCGATCACTAAACGTGACTCATTCGATATCATTCCAGATATGTTGTATATTCATTCAGCGAGCTTATAGGTACATGCAGTGTAAATTGACGGAACAATGTATTAGTTAATTAAATGGGCGGCAAGGCTAAATGTGGGGTACTTTGTGCCTGTAACATTTTTCGAATTATTTAGATGGGTGTATCTTTTGAATTGGCTCAAAATGATGCTTGATGGTTTACCGAAAATACTGTATTCTTTAGTCGGGATAGTTTTTTCCATATTTTATATGAATTGCTGATAGAACTATTTTCAAAGTTCGTAGTTCGATCAGCTTCTATTTAATTTTTGTAGGTACCGATCCGTCAACGAAAGTTAACAGATGATTAAAATGAAAAAAGTTCAGACAAAATGCTAAAATAGAAATTAAATTGATTCGCGAAGCTAAAGTGTTAGTTGAAACTACTTATGCGTGCAATCCCCTATATTTAGCACCAATAAGACTTCAGGACCTTTGATTGCGAGGTCGATGGACAAGATAATTGAAGGTTTCATTTTATCACACATCAAGTGTGGATTCTTCGAACAAATTGGTCATAGTAGTACCACAGAGTACTATAATTTACCCTATAATCTGGCAATGTGCCGAATACAGTGAATCCGCCGATGACGTCACGCATTTTGGAGATATATGTCGTTTGTTTTGGTTTAGGTTAAACAGACACCTGGAAACCATACACTTTGCTTTGAAAGTGTATGGTTAGTTACATTTAAGTGAGAACGAAACCTCACAAGGCTGCGCCGAGCCTATTGTGCAGCCCCCAATCGTATTTTTTTTATTTCTTAACAATTAAACAATATTTCCAAAAAACCAGAATGTCACATTGTAGTCAATGCTGATTTTCAATTTATCGGGTCACTGCGGATTTAGATTTATAATAATTGTAGTTAAACTTTAAAACCGCCAAAAGTGGCCATTTTTGGAGGTTTTAACGATAATAGCTACAAGCATAAAACATAATAATCCGTATATTTCGATAAATTAAAAGCCAATCAGGGCTACAATGTGACATTCTTGTTTTTTGGAAATGTTGTTTAGTTGTTTAGAAATAAAAAGAAATACGATTGATGGCAAGGCTCGGTACCCTCTTAAACATTCTACAAAAAAGTATGTAAATAGTAATAAAACTATGTACACAGTAAAGTTCATCTTTATAAACTGTGTACGTATAGATTTCTTAGCGTATCCTAGAAACTATTTAATTTTTATTGAATGTTTAATGCTCTCGTGGTCTCGAGTCCATACAGTCTAATGGAGTAGGAGACCGATACGATCAGGGGTGGGTCAGATGCAGTGGCTATAAACGGCAGCAACATCGTTTGGGTGTCAAAGACCTACATTGTGGGTCCTGTCATCCTAAGAACATGAATTTCAATTCCAAACAGGTCTTTGATGTTCTATGTTGTGCCGTTATGGCGTAAAGATTCATAACATGAAATCCTAGTCCTAGTCCATGATAATCTCGACATGCATATGACCGTGTACTTGTGTAGCGACTAAAATATTTTTTTTCTGTATTCCAGGCATAGGCTTCGGCATGATCTACCTCCCGTCTGTGGTGGCCGTGGGGTACTACTTCGAGACACGTCGGTCCCTCGCCACCGGCATCGCAGTATGCGGCTCAGGCGTGGGAACCTTCAGTTTTGCCCCTCTAGCAGCCATACTCCTCAGGGAGTTCGGCTCGTGGCAAAGTGCTAACCTTTTGTTAGCGGGACTGATTCTCAACTGCGCTGTATTCGGAGCGTTGATGAGGCCGCTTGTGTATCCTAAGGTGAGAGAGTTAAGAGCTGTTTTTCTACGGCGGTCTGCACCAAAAGATGAGGCGTTTAGCTTGGCCGCGCTAACTGCTGCAACACTACTACATAATAGACAATAGTATTACGTGTTCCTACGGAGTTTACTCAAGTCGATTTCGCTGTATTTGCACCGTTTTCAAGGGGTGTCATTTTACAATGTTCTGTCTATAATGTATCGAACCATAGTCAATTAAGTCATTACGTTCTCTTAGCTATCCTATTCTTTATGTAGTTTGGCTTTTCGTAAAATCCTTTATGAACTTAAAAAATTGTCAACTGATCTATGTTCAGGGTTCTAAGGTAAACGCTTTTCGTATGTAAGCGGGTCAGGTGTGGGTATCTTAAATTCTAGCTGCAATACTTCTCAAGGGTTACAATTCTTTACTAGCAAGCAGGATTGATCAATACGGTGTGTTAGGAACTCTAAGGTAAGGTAAAGGGTTAAGAGCTAACTGTGCTGTCCGAGTTTTTTAATGTGCCAAAAACGCAAATTTGTCTACAAGTTAACAATGAATTCTAAAGTTAAAATTTTGTTTTGCATGAGCTTTCTAACAAATCTTTCACTATGTTACTTTTACTAACCTTCGTTAGAAAATCTTAGAACAACTTTCCGTATCAGAATTTAAAATCATCCATATTAAAGTAAACATTCTTTGTTAACTTGTCGACGTCAAATGCTTTCAGACGTCGGGCGAAAAGCCTTTACTGCAACGTATGGCAGAAGAAAAAAGACTGCAAATGGAACGGGGATCAATTGGTGGCTCATATTTTGTGGTGCAATTGCCAGACGGCACAATGGAGAAGCGACTCAAGGTAGTGGTACAATATAAGTTTGGATAATTTTCGTTCGTTTTGCTTGAGTTTTGGGATTATATTTTACATGGAATTAATAGGCTAAACCTTAGAAATTAATAATGTAAAAATCCACAGGCGCCTCTGAATGTGGACCCAGGGGTCCACTCCTCGCTCAACCTGGAGGCTTTGGCGCGGGTACCTACAGTGCCTAACATGCCTGGCCTGCCTACTGCTCCAACACTGCCTACTATTACCGAAGCTAAAGTTGTTGAAGATAGAGATGAGAAGAAGAAGGTATGTGTTATTTAATTAATACTCGGTTTTATAAGAATTGGCTATCTATCTATAACGTCACGCCTCTTTTCTAGTGGGGAAGGCAGAGACTAGAATGCAATATTTACTACGATTCTTCCATACATCTTTCGCCTCATTCACATCAATACATGCCCGCTGGTTTCAAGTACCGACACCTCACCTCTTTGAAGGAGACGTAACCGATTTAATCAGGGTACCTTATACGGGGCCGCCCTCTACAGTAACATCCATTCATCACAGAGTACTATTAATTACCATTCATATTAGCACAATATATTTTCTTTCGTACATCTGCTGTTCCATTCATTCTCTGAAATAAGAATTGGCGTTCTAAAATATTCCGTAAATTGACGCGTTTCGTATGATCTGGTTAATTTAGTCTTCTAACTTTGAATAGCATTATTGGTTTGTTTTCTATCTTCGTTTAACTACCAATCATCTTAATCATACATAATGATTTGCTCCGATATTCATAAAATTACCTATGTGTTATTGCCATCCTCATTTCTATGAACAATGAGATCTACTTGGAACAATTTTTATGCGTTGGAAAAGAAAAATTCTTGTGTTAACTGCAACACTGCAAGCTACTCCAAATACAACACCACTGATTTGCTTCTCGTACTCAAGACTAAAATTTAATTTCCAGGGGGAGAACGGAACAGCGCACATCAACCCGAATAGTGCTCAAAACCAGATGTCGCGCAACGTTTCGTCGCCCGCCTTCAGTTCGCAAGCACCTGGACTGCCCAAGAATGGATCTGTTCCGTTCTTCGACAGGCAACGCAAGCACAGCACCGGAGATAGGTCAGGCGATAGGTATTGTAGATTTGTTTCTCTTCAGGTGGTGGACTGGCTTCTGGGCATATGGTTTGGTAAAAGTTAGGTAAGAGGGTTGTTCCGAAAAATGTATTAAATAGTATCGAATATTTTGTCCTACATTTTGGCAATACTCGCTCAAGGTTAGGCACTCGCGGCACGCTTTTTAACGAAGACCACGCACTCCTATTACGTGACCGCTAGAACAATAAACTTTTTAACCACAATGTGCGTGAAACTGCTACGGGAACGAACATTTAAGACTGTTTCTTAGACCGTAGGCGTTGTCAAATATAGACGCCACTTTTACGAACTTCTGGGATATTTTCGGAACAGCCCTCGGTATACGGGGTGTAAACTTAAATGCGTCACACGGCACATCATCGAATAACCGCCTTAAGCATGTAACTCATTTAAGATTACGCCCAGAACGTGGAAAAATTATGTCTGATATCGTCGGTTGTATTTAGTTTATATGACCAATCAAGGTCCTAGGATGCTCAATAATCGAGCGGTGTTCTTTAATATACAGGGTAAATTTGATATCATTAGCATACTTTTAAACTAAGAGTCTACCCTTGGTCTACCCATCAAACTGAAAAACTTTTACTATGAGAGCAAATCGATCGGAGCAAAAAAGTAATCAGCTGTTGTTTACATTTAACTCGAGTAGGCATTGCAGTTTAGTATGGAACAGCTGATTTTGTTTTGCTCCGATGGGCTCCCATAGTAAAAATTGTTCAGTTTGATGGGTAGACTCTTAATTTAAAAGGATACCTTCAAGCGATAGTACACCTAAAAATTTCTTTTTTGTGTTTTTTTAGTGGATAAAAATATGTATGTATGGTATAACCGAAGCAGTGACATCCTAGCAAAAAGCTAATAGCGCTCGTCCAGAACCTTGAAATTATCTAATCGAACCTTGTGTTTCTACATTGCAGATTCAAACCGTCCTTAGCTGCAATTAAAGCCACGTCCAAAAATTCCATGAACAGTCAATACAGAAACGCACCTGATGTGAGTAAAAACTTAATCTACTTGCAATATTTTAACTAACAATAAAGTATAGTTTAGAAAAAAATCACTGGAGTCTACGTGAACCGTGTCCAATTTTAATTTCGCCCCTATCATATAGCAGGCAGTAAAGCCTGACCAGGCAAATAAAATACTGATTTGAGGAAGCTACATTCGACTATAACCTTTAACACGTTCCGGGACAGTGACCGGCTATAGCAGTGATAACAATAAAAGTTCTATTGTGTCTCGTTCACCGCCCCGTTAATGACAATTTTTTAAGTACAAACATTTTTTTCAATGATTTTTCCGCAACATGGCGAGGTTTTTTACTTTCCTGGTCAGGCGTTACCTTTCACACAGATGTGAAATTAAACTGAACGTCGTCGGTTTACCGACAGAACAGTTTTATTGGTATTGGCAAGCTTGGTAGCACTGACTGAAAAAGTGTACACGTATTGTGCGAGAATCGCGAGATCTTGTTAATCGTTATGGGCATTCATAAATAATGCGGCATTTGAACGAAAGTGGGGAACGCCTTGAACTCTCTTGTTCAGGATCTCTGCCAAATAGTCCGCCATGTTGGCGGCCACCCAACTGTTTCGTGTTCCTGTTTTGTTTACGTACAACACAATTTACCTGTGTGGAAAGTTTTAGTTCAATACACAAATCAAGCAGGACAGACAATACAAACTGCCCGTTGGAATCTGACACATACACTCACGCATGAACTTTTGGGGGTTACAGTTTGTACCGCCTTCGATAGCGTAAGCGAAAAATTCTTCGTCTATGGATAGGCAGGTTTTTATATGTGTGATGGCTGCCATTGAGCATATATTAAATATCTCGCTGCCGCAGTGGTCAAACTGCTAGATATAAACTTTGAAATTTAATTTTTATCTACTGAAGAATATAGGCTTCTGAATTTTGAGCCAATTTTGCATTAAGTCTTACAATCATCTTCATCTGTATATTTATTTGTAATTATCTCAGAAGTTGTTATGTTATTCAGTCGGAGCAAGTGCCTCTACGGGGTAAGTGCCTCTAGCTTCAAAATTTCGAAGACTAGACATATATTTAGACATGAGCCTTCAAACGTCAAAGCCTGTTATTTTATAATTTGACGTTTGAAGGCGGTATGTCCAAATATATATCTAGTTTTCGAAATTTTGAAGCTAGAGGCACTTACCCCGTAGAGGCACTTGCCCCGACCACAGATTATTTAATAGGTATCGCCCCGACTGACAATACCTCGTAAGTTAAATTTGATACTGAGCAAAATTTTTTGTTTATCACCATTAAAGATAAAGATAATTTATTTGTAGAAAATGAATAGGCATGCATTTTGTGACGCATTTTGTAACTGTACGCTTATTTAAAATGTAACTTTTTTCACAGGGTGATGGAGACAGCGTAATGTACAACTCAAAACTATCAGTAGCAGGTCCCAAAGAACCTTCGCGCATGGTCAGGCCGATGTCTCGTAAAGACATCTTCTACTCGGGTTCGGTCCTCAACCTGCCCCAGTACCAGAGTCAGAAGTCGCTGCAGGGGTATAGGAACTCGGTGCTGAGTCTGCCTCAGAGCAGGATGACCGGCGACATGGAGAGACAGGAACGTTAGTACCAACATCTATTGGATATCTACTCGAGCTTGGTCCACAACACCTCAGTACCAGAGTCAGAAGTCGCTGCAGGGGTATTGGAACTCTGTGCTGAGTCTGCCTGTGGGTCAGCTGCCCCCCCCCCCCCCAGAGATTAAAAAATGTAACCAACTGCAAAGCAACCTTCGTACATTCCTCTATCATTCGCACTCTGTATAACTTTTCTCTGCTATCTTCTTCTCAGTGCAAGAACGTTTGTATGAAATGTCCAAGATGTGGTTCCACGCAGCTGCTTAGTAACACGCAATTTTAACATTCCAGAATACGACCTTTGCCCATGCCTGTCGCTGCCGGCGTCGTTCAAATCAGCACTATCGTCGATGTTGGACGTTAGCCTTCTTAGGGACCCGGCGTTCATGCTCATCGGAGTCTCCAACGTGTTCGGCATGGCCGGCCTCTACGTGCCCTTCGTTTATATCGTCGACGCTGCCATGCTCAATGTAAGTTGTTGACACCACAGAAGAGAACTTTTTTTTGTGGGACCACGAAGGGGTAATCGAGCAAAGAAAAACTTAAGCAATCTGCCCAAGGGCACCCCGAAGGGGTACGGACCTCTGCATTGGGCGTTGCTGGGACTACGCGGATTGGGTAATGATAGAACCTGGCTTTGCCTGCTAATAGAAGTAACATACAGGTGCAGCCCGCGTGACACTGATAATGGTCAATATAACACATTCATTAATTTCGGTCAGAAAAAGGTCATGCATAAGTCACTATGACAATTTTATGAAGATGTAGTCACAAGACTACGAAGATAAGGCTGAATTTAATTTGATTCTCTTTTTGTTTTTTGGTCCCTCTTGTTCTCGGAACTAAATAGTCCTCACGCTATTTCTACTGGTTCTCTTTTTTGTGCTTTTTATAGTAAACTAGCTGACCCGGCGAATTTCGTACAGCCTCAGAACTGTTTCCTGACACATACTTGGCCATTTTTTGTTCATAAACCTTCCCTGACATCTGCACAATAACCAACCAAAGTTTCATCGCAATCGGTCCAGCCGTTCCCGCGTGATGTCGTGACCAAGGGAAATAGGGATTCGGGAATTAGGAATATATATATAATATATAGACAGATATAAATATAGATATATAGATAGAGTGTAAATGTTGCAGGGTGTGGAAGCGTCGCAGGCGTCGTTCCTGCTGTCGATCATCGGCATCACGAACACGTTCGGTCGTATCGCGTGCGGCTGGGTAGCGGACTTCCCCTGGATGGACTCGCTGCTGCTGAACAATATCTGCCTTGTCATCGCTACGGTATGGATGTTATCAATATCTTACTGTTACGTCTGCCACACACATACGGAATTCCAAATCAGGTTTCCGATTTCGTATGGATTTCCCCCTCCAGAATTCCGTATGTATGTGGCGGACCTTGATAAAACTTTACATCGTGCCTGAAGTGGACACTTTCAGCATAGTATAATAAAGAGTATTTAGTACTACTACGGACACACTTCCCCAAACCAATTTTAACCTCACTCCCGCTGTGTAGTAAGCGTGGCGTAAAAAGTAGGCAATGGCGTATTCCTATCTCGCACGCACTCGCTCAGAATTGCACATGCTTACCACTTTTTAAAATTTTTCCCATTTGTATGAAATTACAGCTAAGGGTCAGCGCACATCTAGCGGAGAACTGCTCGAACAGTTTTCATTATTCAATTGATAATGAACTGAATGATAATTGAAATTGTCATTGTCATTGAGTTCATTATCAATTGATTAATGAAAACTGTTTGAGCAGTTCTCCGCAGATGTGCGCTGACCCTAAGTGTCCACTGTCCAAGGTGTGCTTTCAGTACGGCCCTTTTTTTTAACTTAGGTCCACCCATTGTTGGGCAAAGGTCTCCTCCAAGCTTTTCCAGCCTTCACTATCCCGTGCCATCATTGACCATTTTGCTTCATGGGCCGCGCAATGGCGCACAAGAAAGAAATGTCTTTCTTGATCTGCCCCGACGCGCCCCGGCTTCCATTATCGGGCTCCTATTGGGTCGCGATCGTTGCCCACCGATCTATATGCATACGACAAACATGTCCGGCCCACTCCCATTATTATTATTTGGTTATAAGGGCTTGGTCAATGACCAAATAGCTACTGCGACCTAATAGATAGTCAGCAGGTGTTATTATGTATCCACCTAGATGGCGACTCCTGCTGTGAATGAGCACTTCGCATTCGCAGAGGAGATGTATGGGCGTTTCCTCTGCTTCACAGCAAAATCTGCAAGTGGGTGAGTCTACAAGCCCCATTCTGTGTAGGTGTTTGTTTAACTTGCAGTGTCCTGTTAAGGCTCGTACTAAGAGCCTTAAGTAAGTCGTTGCGGTTTGAATTGATGGCATCTGAGGTATGTCTGTTTGAAAAGCCGGTCACAAGTTCTTTCGCATGCCTCAGTCCTGGTGTATCCGACCAGAGCTTACGGCTTTGGTCCACGGCCCATTCCTTTAGCACACGTCTAGAGGTGTTGCGGGAGATGCCGCAATAAGGCTCGGGGCCTATGGCGTCCTCTTCCGCCCTCTTCCGCCCCTCTTCGTGCCAGCTCGTCAGCAGCCTCATTTCCATCAGTACCGCAGTGTCCAGGCACCCAGCCTAGGGTGACAGAGTTTGACAGTCCTAGCTGGTTGAGTGCTCGGGCACATTCCAATGTCAGCTTTGACTCTATTTCGTCAGATCCTAGCGCTTTCAGAGCAGCTTGGCTATCTGATAAAATAACAATATGTTTCCCCTTTGGGTATCTATGTAGATTCTCATGTACGCAATCTATGATAGCGTACATTTCAGTCTGGAATACTGTGGCATGCTGCCCACTCCCATAGAGTCTTTAATATGCTGCGCTCCATTGCTTTTTGTTCTGCTTACAAATTTTATTTTTCCTGTCTTTGGTCACACCACTTAATCCTAACACTGTTACTACTAATGTCCAGTGAGCACGAGAGATGATTCTAATCTATTTTGGAACCCTCAACGACTTTAATTCATAAGAAGATTGGAAGAGTAGGAAAGGACGGAGAAGGATGGCAAAAAAGGGAGGAGGTTTATACCCTACAGTGGATAAATATGGGCTGAAAATGATGATGATGAAACCTAAGGTTTCAGAAATGCTAATTAATAATCTCCTAGTAGGAATAAACGGGTAGTGGAAGACGTCTACAAGGATTAATGTCTCAATCTGCATAATTTGTGTCAATCTACATGGAATAGGATCCTTGTGGGCGGTTGTCGCTTACGACGTTTTTTGGCAAGTAGCATAGCAATTGATATGATAACGTCGCAACATGAAGCGTCGTGTTTGACACAAATATATCCTCTAACCTTTTAGGATAATAAAGCTATTTTCTGCTTTACAGATATCAGTTGGACTGACGCCTTTCTGCTATTCATATGGTGCATACATTGCTGTAGCAATCGCATTTGGCCTAGCTATTTGTAAGTACATTTAAATTAATGAAGTATAAGAATGTGGATGGCTGTATGAAAAGAGTACGACCGAAGAAAAGTTGGGTGGATTGTGTGAATAATAACATGTGTAAAATGGAGTAAGTCCTGAAAGGACGGTTAAAAGTGATGAGTTGATGAAGACGTTAAAGTACCTTTTTCATCGAAATCGGTGGAGCCGCGCGATTTGCTTCTTTCGGCCTTGCCTCGCTCGCTCTTCGCTGCGTGAATGCGTGCTAACCTAGTTAGATAGTCTATGCAATTTCAATGACAAAAAACCAAACCAAAACCGGTCAGGCTGGCCTTGGTAATATTTGGGCGAATATGCCAAAAAAAAAAAAAAAAAAAAAGGTTCGCAGAAGATCCAGAGTAGCCGGGTATTGCCCATAGAATAAACTGAAGTGGCAATGGGCGGGACACATTGCTCGCAGAACAGATGGTCGATGGGGCCGAAGAGCTCTCGGGTAGCAACCGAGTACCAGAAAGCGCAGCGTGGGTAGGCTCCCATAAGGTGGATCGACGACCTGGTGAAGGCGGCGGGAACCCGTTGGATGAGGACAGCATAAGACCGGTCGTTGTGGAGATCCTTGGGGGAGGCCTGTGTCTATCGGTTGAGATGATGATGACGAAAGCTGTACGCTTGGCAACCCTAAACAGGTTGAAATCGATATCATTACCATTCTTTTAAACTAGAGAGTCTACCCATCAAACTGAACAACTTTTACTACGGGAGCAAATCGATCAGAGCAACAAAAAAATCTGCTGTTGCATACATTTGAGTCGAGTAGGCATTGCAGTTTAGTATGGAACAGCAGATTTTTTTTGCCCCGATCGGTTTGCTCCCATAGTAAAAATTGTTCAGTTTGATGGGTAGACTTTTCACCCTGTGTGACAGAGACGGTGTCACAGAGATTGAATTACATGTAATTCACCTGTATGCTCAACAAATTAATCAGTTCACCTCTAATCTATCCGCAGCTGGCTACATATCCCTTACCTCCATCATCCTGGTCGACCTCCTGGGGCTGGACAAGTTGACCAACGCGTTCGGTCTACTCATCCTGTTCAGAGGAGCGGCGGCTATCATCGGCTCGCCTCTAGCGGGCGCAGTCTACGACGCTACTAAGAACTACGACGCGTCCTTCTACATGGCGGCTGCCTTCTTCCTAGCTTCTGCTCTGACCTCGTTTGCTGCGCCTTTGTTCCGCAGGTGAGCTTGCTAGACCATAGTCTAGAATATCCAGGGTGAAAATGATATCATTAGCATCCTTTTAAACTAAGAGTCTACCCATCAAACTAAACAACTTTCACAATGGGAGCAAACCGATCGGAGCAAAAAAATAATCAGAAGCTAATGATATCAATTCCACCCTGTAGATGCTAATATTATCTAGCATTCGATTTATGCATTCTCATCAGAGCAACGGCCATCATTGGTTCACCTTTAGCGGGCGCATAGTATAACTATGACGCTATAGTGATAATATAGATGCGAAATGAAGAACAATTATTTTAAGCTCGCTTCGCTTGCTACTGACGTCCTAACGATGTTTTGGGGCCTGTATCAGCACTTCACAGTTGAGTTCAGTTAGTTCACTTCAGATCGTTTGACATATATTACATGCAAAATAAAATATGTCAAACGATCTATCAGATAAGCTAATTAGAACTTACTAAGAAGTGGTGAAACAAGGCCTAATTCATTCAAGGCAGGCCTCATATTTTATTAATTTTAATAGCTTAGCTAGATCATCCTTATTCTGTTTAGTACAAAAATTGTGAACTCGCTTCGCTTGCTTTCTGGGACCTACAAATATAAAAATTTTGCATCTAAAAATAATATCAAAAAATATACAAGCTAGCAAGCTATTTATTTTATGCAAGATATTATATTATATGTAGATGCAACATTTTATATTGTATACTTTGTATGAGGTCGTCCTTCTCTCATTACTTCAAAATGCTGCCTTGGATTGCTTTGGGGGCACCAAATCCATAAATATGACACTGGCTTACCCCTCTCTATGACCCTTATGAATTTATGTGGTGCAACTTTTATTAACTCTCAACTGTTTCTCCCCAGAAAACAAGAAGAAATCCAACACCCGATCGACGTCCTCACCCCCATAGACGAGGACCTAGAAGAGGGTGACGAAGAGGACCCCGACGACACCCCCATCACTATGGGGGCGCACATCGCGAGCCGCCCCCCCGCCATCACAGAGACCGCGGCCTCCCCATCCGACCCCCCGTCCTACGACGAGGTCTCACAGAGAGAAAGTGTACTTTAAGTCAAGTAGATAGAGTTTTAAGTTGCGCGGAGATACAGTTGGTTAGAAATTGGAATGGGAACATAGAGTTTTGTAATCAGGTAGTATGTGATTTTTGAATGTCACAGGTCTATATCAGCAGTAGAAAATGTCAACATTATACAGCATTGGATCATGAATTTGAATCTCACGATTCATAAATAGCAGGTTTTATTTTGGTAGTTCTTTTGAAGGTTTCTCCTTGCCATGATCAGGGCAATCTTTCAATATTTATATGTATTATAATTTTAGGTGGTGTCCAAATTATGAATCATATGCAAAAAAAAAGCACGCAGGTAGCTTTTGGACGTCATTTTTTTGACTTCACCACCGCCTCGGAAGGTGTTCCGTTGTATAGAAGATGCGGCCAGAAACTGCATGTAAACTGATAATAAACTGCAGTAAGGTATTTTTTTTGCAGAGTTTTAGTAGGAGTAGCTTGCTTACACGGAATTGGTCAATGAAAATGGTCGTGAGTGCTCGACTCAAATGTTGGAGCAGCTGATATTTTTATTTTTTTCGACTTTGTCTTCATAGTGAAAGTTGTTCTGTTTGATGGTATATACCACCCCTAAGGTGTTTTGTTACACCTTGTAGAAAGAATATGAATATGGTACTATTACATTATAATTTTAATTGAGTTCTGAATGGAAATTTTAATGAATATTAACATAAAACATTTATCATAGGTATTTTTAACACAACTGTGTCTTCGTATGTATTTCTATACATACCTAAATATACAGGGTGTAAGTGATAGTCTAGCAAACACTGAAACTATGAACTCAGACCATCAAACTGAACAACTTTCACTATGGAGCCTAACTCAGGAGACGCGAAAAAAAATGAGCTGTCCCATACAAAACTGCTGCACCTGCCCGACTCAAATGTATGGGACAGCTGATTTTTTTCGCGTCTCCTGAGGTAGGCTCCATAGTGAAAGTTGTTCAATTTCTCAACTGAACTCAGACCGAGTTCACCGTTTCAGTATTTGCTAGGCTGTCACTTACACACCCTGTATAATGTACGTTAAATAAATTTCAATTAATCTTTTGTGAGGTGTCTTATAATAGAATTATTAAAATATCAGATCTCATTACTACTTCAGACACTGAATAAAAGATTTCTTGACTCAATTTATCGTGTAAATGTGAATAACTGACATAATGATTTATTTTCAATAGTTATTGTACAAAATAATAATAAGGTAACACTGGAAAAAGAAAATAACTCATTTTGTCACAAAAATAAATGACGAGTGAATGTGTAAACTGTGGAGTTACCATTAAATTAATTAATGACAAGTATAAGAAACAATAATGACCGGAATTGACTGCAAGCAATAAGCGTATACAATCGCTTTGCATTATAACGGAGTTAAGGTGTTTTATTCTAACGTGCCATAATAATTATTGTCGTGGTGCTAACGTCATTGTTATCGATGTAATAAACAATCTTGCTACGATAAAATAACTAATACTCAAGGAGAGAACTGATACAGAATTTGTCCAAAGTTGTCAGCAATAATAGTACTTATGGGCTCGTACTTAGGGGCAAAGTAAATTAAAATATAGGAATTAGAGTCTACCTTTCTCCACCTTTTTGTACAATATTCGTATCAAAATATTGGATTGATCCATACAGTAATTAACATCCATTGGTATCATATACAAGGTGTTACAAAAATAAAAATAAACATTTAAGGGGGTGGTTAAGACCATCAAACTGAACAACTTTCACTATCGGACCAATATCGAAATCGCAAAAAAATCTGATATTCCATCATCAGCATCATCATATCAGCCGATAGACGTCCACTGCTGGACATAGGCCTCCCCCAAAATAGGGAGATTCATAATCGCCATGATGCGACGCGTTTGCGATGTTCCATACTAAACTACAGATCTACTCGAGCTAAATGTATGGTACAAAAGATTTTTTTTCGCGATTTCGATGTTGGTCCCATAGTGAAAGTTGTTCAGTTTGATGTTCTCAACAACCCCCTTAAAAGTTTGAAATATTTATTTTTACTTTTGTAACACCTTGTATATGGCCTTTTCGAAACTCTGAAACTTATATTTACTTCCTATATTTCAAAATGTTGACAATAAATTAATATTGTATCCAAAAATTGCCTAAACGTTAACTATGAACGGAAGATCCAATATTTTGTCGATGTAATACCATCCAAAATGTATATACTAGAATGGTTAACATACGCACTGTTGTAAATACACACAAAAATAGTTAGGAGATTTCCAAAATTTCTTACACACTGTACTTTTACTGCAACTCTTAACTTCCCTATTCTGTGCTATTGAATTAAGAATAATGCCTTGCAGGATGTCATTGCTTGCAGGTTAAAATCATTAGTTACTAAACCCATAAATGAAACCTAGTGAGGAAGAGGCGGAACTTACCTCGCGATTACATAGTATATTGAGTCTAATTGACCTACTTTACCTTTTCACATCACAGCCGTGGAAAGAATAGCGGCTCGCTCATACAACTTTACCCCTGCTAGTAACGCTGGTGAGATAAGTACGACGAATGTACATTCCATGCCGACGAAACAAACTGGCTTCACATAATTTCATGTAAGTTTATGTATTTGCTTCGATACTTCTTCTATCTTGTCGAAGCATAAAGTTATCAGACAGTCAAAGGCTTGTCACAAAATTTTTCCAGTCTAGTATTTCAATACTGAAAACCTGTTAACGCAATGTATAAACAAGCAGTTTCTTCCTCTTTTTTATTTTCTCTAAGGCTAAACTCTATGTATACTCACTTTGCTACGCTAGTATTGAACATCTATGATATCTAATTAAAAAGTGGATAACGTAGGATAAATAAAAGTTTCAAAAACGAATTAAAAGCAAACACGTATCGTGTCTGTAGTTATAATATAAAGTGTGTGTTTACGTAGATTAGAACTGCCTTTTTAAACTCGCTAGACTACGTTAACATTTTCGAGCTTGGCTTTTTCCTTAACTTTCCTTGAGAGAGACATTTTGTGAACTGACTTTTCAGAATGTTAGTTTTTATTCACGGTTTTGAATTGTGATTGAGATTTTTGTCTCGATGTTTGGAATGAGAAGTACAACACGGATAAGCACGAACCATTTCATACTTACTAACCTATTTAAAGCTGAACTTAAGAGCTTGATCTATCGTGTGCCATTGCAAAGAACAATTTCTGCCTGTAAATAAGTGAACCTTAAAATAAGATTTAAAGTAGACGTGAGTAAAAGCAACGCAGTCAATTTTCAGTGCATCATTCGATACCAAAAAAACATCCCTCATTATTAGATATTGTGAAAACATAGGCTCTATACACTTGCCAGACTTGTAGGGTGTACATAATTATTATGCAGAGAAAAAAATATATTGATATATTTTTGTCATCGATATTTTTCTGTCAATAAATTGCATAATTTAGTTTTAAGTATATTTAGATTTATGAATGTATAGGGACGTGAAATGTTTAGATAGGTAGAAAATGGTATTATGTGATAAAGATAACACGGAAAACTTTATTAAAAAATATTTCTTTTTGTAACCTGTATTTTATGAAATATTAATCAAAATTATGCCTATGTTTAAACATGTTATTATGAATATTTTGTTTATAAGGCTTAGTGTAAACTGGTATAAAGTTACAAATTGTATAAAATTGTATTATTCAGAAAGATAAGGAAGTAATGTTACTGTTGTTATAGCTTTATGTAAAAAACCAAAAGAGTTATTATGTTTTAAGAAAAATCTTTTTAGGGACAAAAGTGTTAACTGACGAAAAGATATTTTTACTGCTAAAGAAACTGTATTTAAAGTCAATAAAGTTCAAAACTACAATATCCATAGACTAACTTTATATGTATATGCAAAGCTATTATGTTCTGAATTGTTATCTCATTTTTATTTTTGAAAAGGAATATAACATTTCGATATTATTATTATGTAAAATTATTTACATTCAGTATTGGCTCCAAGTATTGTTTTATACCTTGACACTTTTAAAACCTGTTTACACATCTGAAATTGTATAAAAACAGCAGATAAGGATTCTTTTTGAGGCTGCGAAAATAAAGACAAGGATTTGCTAAAATAAAATAAATACCTAACAGTTAAAATTAAATATGGAAGTAAAATTACTTTGATGCATTTTTGAAAATCTATCTTATTTCGCACTTAGGGCATGTTTACTTAAACAATTAAATGCATAAGAAAGAACAGCTTCAAATCTGCAACTTGTCAAAACGGCAAAATATCCCTATCAGCACGGCTAGCATGCCACCCACGACAAGGCGTTTAAACGAGAAAAACGTCATGCGCGGTCTTTCCTGCATACGTAACATAATAAAGATGGAGGCACATCTCGATTTTTATCGTTTTCTCGGGGTTGGCATGCGAGGCCTACTGGAGTGAAATTTTTGAAACTCATTTGTTGAACTCGGCAGTTGAGAACGTCAAAATTACTATGGAGATATGCGTCTTTCTACTTATGATTTGACTTTCAAAAAAACTACAGGAGTGCGATTTTTTAAAGTCAAATCAGCAGTAGATAGATGCATATCTCCATATTAATTTGCACATTTACAACTGGTGAGTTCTACGAATGAGTTTCAAAAATCGCACACCTGCAACATGCTTCGTCAAAAAAAAAACAGGTTTCCCAATCAGCAACATGCTTCGTCAATCGAATCGAATTCGCCGTTTCTTTTTCGGTTTTATTGTTAATACCTATGTGTAAACGGCTTAATTTTAATTGTGTCTTGTATTATGTTTAGATATGTCGACAGAACATATAACATTGGTATACAAATAGAAAATAAATAAATATTATCACCCAGTCCAGCGCCACGCTTGCGCTAGATACCAGCTTATTGTTGATATTGTCCACCGAAATATTTTGTAAATAACTGAATCATTAAATGATAATGATGACTGACATTATTACTTTTATTTTAATCCTTGTCCTTATCACGGGAATACTCGGGATATAAGGGTCCCGGACCTTTGGGACGCGTGTGTGGGGCCGAAGCCATCACGTAGACAAATTCAGACAATTTGATCTAAATGGTGGTGACACCAACCAGCAACTCTCTCAGTATGCACTACAGGGTGTAAAACAGGTTGCATTACTTTAAGGGGTGATTGTACTCATGATACTGAACAACTTTCCCTTCTTTTTATTGTGGGCAGCAAGCTCAGAGTTTTTTCAGACCGTCTTACGGCCTCTGACTTCATAAAATTCGCGAGGTTTATTCTAAAATAATCTACTCGACGCTAGGTGGCGCCATAGGTTCACAAGTATACGTAATAGGGTGCTACAGAAAGGGTGCCTTTCTACTAAATTCCAAAAGTCCAGAGACATTATATTAGAAAAATTGCACTCCTGAAGTATGATTTTGAAAGTCAAATCAGTTATTTTGACATTTTCAACTGCTGAGTTACACGAATGAGTTTCAAAAATCGCACTCCTGTAGAATAGATCACTCCGAACTCCTAGCTCACAGAATTATAAATTGTAGTTACTTATTGACTGAAATCTAGAATGAACGTTATCCATCAATGAGTGATTAACTGATCATTTTACACAATTCTGTAGACTGCTATAAACTACAAGTTGTTTACATCCGATATCGATTAAATTGTGTCGTAGTAGCGTCGTCGGCGTCGCCGTAGGGATCTCACAGGCAGGTGGGTGTTTCTCCTCGGCGTTTGAACGCCGTCATTATCCTCACCAAATATTTTCTGGTGTTTATAAGAAAAGACATAGTTTTTTAAGCGCTTTCACAAGAGTCCAGCGAACTTTATGACTGCGTTACAATATTTTATACCTTCTCTTATAAACAAGGCAAAAATATTTGGTGAGGATATTCTTGTTCGTGGTAGTATTTACTTAAACTGTAAACAAATTAATATGTCTGACCTAGACAAATACCACAGATCAATCAACTTTAATTGAGTATTGACGTAAGTACCTAGGTACATTTTAATTTGGCTACAGCCAATAGCATGTTGCCTGTTTTTATGTAGGTACTTACTAGAGTTAACCTGCGACTTTTTCCGCACAAATTATATACCAGATTTTAAGTCAGATCATAAGGTATCAAACAAAAAAAGTTTCATCAAAATCGGTTTCATCAAAGTAGTTTTTGCACGATGCTCGATCAAACAAACAAACACAAACAAACAGACAGACAAAAAATCCAAAAATTGGTGATATGGAATCAGGGAAACCATATCGTAACTTTTTTTGTTAGGTAATATCTGTAATACCTACACAACTAGTTTTTTATTAGGTATTAACAACATTTTAAGGGTGTATTCCTACAGATAATAATACTAAACAACTTTCTCCAAGGAACATGCGTCGAAAAACGAAAGAAAATTTTGGACCTCCTATAGAAAAAAATAGATCAGCTGATCCGCACTTTAGTAGGTACGGAAGGTCCAAAAAACTTCGCGTTTTTTCTTTCCTCCATATTTGATATCACAAAGGTCAAACTTAAGTGTTAAAAAGGTAAGGTACAAGTAGGCAAGGTGTAGGTAGGAAACTACCTAAGTTTGGTACTTACCGATCAGCATACTTCTATACAGGGTGTAAGGAAAAGCATCATTATCCTTTAAACCACATACTCTACCCATCAAACTGAACAACTTTTACTATGAGAGCAAACAGATTGGAGCAAAAAAAATCAGTTGTTGCATACATTAGAGTTAAGTAGGTATTCACCGTAAGGTCAGTATATGTTCCTTGGTAGGTATTGGAGTTTAGTATGGGACAGAAGTTTTTGTTTTTCTCCCATAGTTAAAGTTGTTCAGTTTGATGGGTATAGTATGTGGTTTAAAGGTTTATAATGATACTTTTCTTTAGACCCTGTATATAACCTAGGTAGGTATAAATATCTATTCTATTACTGTGGCACAGCGTAAAATGGCACGAAGCAAGAAGAACCATTCATTTGATTTTACTATCACACACATTTATCACAACAATGAGGACAAAATCAATGACAATTTAGTTTAGTGTCTCATATTCATAATTCTTGATGGCCACACACAATGATATTCATTCACTGTACAATACTATTTTGCGTATGATCACGTAACGTTTAACCAATACCATTTTACATTATGCAGTTGGCATATGGGCTATTTACTTAAAACGCCTTAGCTGGATGTTGTATCGAGCAGAAAAAAGAAGTTTGTTATTTCTCGCACGCCTGCGCTGGCGATATCACGCGAGGTCAGCGTCTCGCCTCGCATAACGTATCTTTGATCTAACGTCGTCTCGGTGGCGATATCATCAGACCATATGGGTACAATTGACCCCACAGATTGGTCTTGTCTGCTGTAACAGGTTAACTCATTACATCAGTAGTTCAACACTTTCAATTGTACCCCGAAGAAAGAGCAATTTCATCTTTTGTGACGTCGTCGTCAGTTTTATTTAATAACGAACAATGACGATGATGATAATTAAGATCTTGATCTTGTTTTGGCGATACTCCAGTCCAGACCATACGTATAGATAATTTGTATTAGTTTTTGCAAGGATCCTTCACAAACGCATATGACTCTCACCGATCCCCGCTCCTCAATCGGCCGCGTAGCCCCAGCAACGTCCTATGCCGAGGTCCGTACCCCTCTGAGTGCCCCTAGGTTGGTTGCTTAAGTTCATTCATTTGGTCCTTCATGGTCCCTCCAATAGTCCGCAGTAAAAAGCAGTAGTTTCTCCCTGAGCAGCTGCAATAGTCTCTCCAAAAAAAAACGCATATGGCATACTGCTAGTACCTACTAGGACTATTGATCTAAGTACTTATAGCAGTTAACTAGCGATAGTTCGTTTTCTTTAAAAACCTAGTTAGTTACTAGATATTAAAAAATTAATTCCTATCGGTCTTTATCAATGCCTTCTTAGAGGGTTGAAATGAAATGGTGTTGTAAACTATCGGTAGGAACTGTACCTGTAGAGTTTCATCACGTCACTTGTAGTCGGGCGATAGAAACTACAGAGGGTTTTTTTGTCACTTGTAGTCGGTCGATAGGAACTGCAGAGGGTTTTATTGTCACTTGTAATCGGTCTGCAGGAACTGCAATCAGGGTTTTATTGTCACTTGTAGTCAGTCTGTAGGAACTGCAATCAGGGTTTTATTGTCACTTGTAGTCAGTTTGCAGAAACTGCAGTCAGGGTTTTATTGTCATCTGTAGTCGGTCGGTACTCTGTAGGAAGTGCAGAAAGGGTTTTATTGTCACTTGGAGTCGGTCGGTAGGAATTGCAGAGGTTTTATCGTCGCTTATGAACCTTAACCTACGTACCTAATAATATCTTCATTTACGTAGGTATACTTTATAATCACGTTTTTTCAGACATTTGCGATGCCCACGTTTACCACGATTTCTATTTATCGCAGGACGCAGCGTGCAAGGTCTTTGACCGGCGAGTCTCGTGCAATCCGCGCGGTTGTTACATCAGCCGAACGGCCGACCTTGCCCGACACGGAACAATGCACGTTACGCCCGCCCCCGTCATCGTAATTTATTTATTATTTACTAAAAGCTGAAGTCTTAGAATTTCCTTAAAATATTCAAAAATATTCTTAATTGAAATTTCTTTTTTCCTTATATTTTTGTAGGAAGTTTATGCCTAACCATGCAGTGCTCCGCCACTCATGTTTGACAGCTTGCGACAAGTACCTACGGCGCCATGTATCGCATGCGATACAGACTGTCGCGAATTGATATAAGGCACATTTTACTTCGCCGTTCCTGAAGCGCTAAGATCGATAATCGAATTCGCGAAATCGGGAGAGTGCGTTTTCGGTTACTAACTAAACTAAAGGTTTGTGAAGAATTATTCACAGATTTCTATGGTACTAAATGCTGAAGGTGAACCGATACGTATTTACAATCCTAAAATGTTAGTATGAAGATTTTTTCACAGAAATAATAGAAAAAAATACTTAGGTACCCCGAAATGTGTGTAACGTAATATGGTTACCCTACTGAAGTCCGCACTACAACATCTCAATACCAAAATAATCTTAATTACCTAGATACATAATAATAATAGCACACAGTCGACATGAAGAGAAGACAGTGCTAAGTTTATATCGCCTTCTTTCTTTTTATTTTTCTTTTTATATAAAATTCTCAGTCGCGGTGTTTGTAACAAAACTCCTCCTAAACGGCTTGACCGATTCTTATGAAATTTTGTGTGTATATTCAGTGGGTCTAAGAATAGGACCGAAAGTATACTTCAGTGGGCTGCGCGCACGAATATCTGATAAGATAGTTACAATCAAAATAGAACCTTTTTTTTTAAATCTAGGGTAAGTTTAGTATTTATTTAAGTAATATTGGAATGAAGGTATAAAAACATTAAATAAAGAAATTACGTACCTACCTAGTACCCACTTACCTACCTAATAGGTAACTAAACCTCGTACCCAGTAAATTCATAAAAAAACTGGTGTTTTACTCAGAACTACATGTAATTTGGTAGGTACTACAGGTTAAGTATAGTAAGTGTTTTTTCCTGATGAGTTTTAGTTAACTAGGATACGCTGATTACTAATTAGATTACCTACTACATAATTATTTTCAAAATGAAATTGAATCAATATTACGATATGCTGAATAAGACGAAACTGTCACATAACAGGTAGGTATAATAAGTCTTGAAAAATAGGATATATCTGGGCTGCAATCGCGGTAAATATTTGGTGATTGAACCGTTATGGGACTACGTAAAAACCATAACTTTTGACACATTTGGTATTGCGCTAATCGCGGTACAGCCGTTAGAGCCGTTTTGACAGATCGCTCAGACGTTATTGGCTGTCAGTTACATAGAGTTTAGCGCGATGCGGAACTGGTGCCCGATTGCGCTAAGTTATAACATCGAAGTGCTATTCTTATCCAATTTCAGTTCTAATCACATTGCAATCCAATTACTATTCAACTGTGCTGAATTCCGCATCGCGCTAAACTCTATGTAACTGATAGCCAATAACGTCTGAGCGATCTGTCAAAACGGCTCTAACGGTTGTACCGCGATTAATGCAATACCAAATGTGTCAAAAGTTATGGTTCGTACGTAGTCCCATAACGTTTCAATCACCAAATATTTACCGCGATTGCAGCCCTGATGATATACAAAAATTAATATCCTCAAAAATACCTACTAATATACTACTACCAACTTAACCGTATTTCCTCCATTGAGTATATTACGATTTAACTCATATAGGTACTTGTTTTTTTTGTTATCGGTAAAAAATTTATGTACACTTAATTACCAACGTAGGTATGTACCTACCTAGGTAAAGTACCTGGGTATTATCTATCGCACGTAACTCCGTTTTCTATAAATAATAAATATAGGTAGGTATCACGCAACTTTACAACGAAGTAACATCAGCGTATTCAGGGTTTTCCTTAAATACGATTTTAATGAAATAAATAGAGATAATAGGGAGGTACCCTAGTGTGTGGTTTTTAGGGTTCCGAGGTCAAAAAGGAACCCTTATACTTTCGCCATGTCCGTCCGTCTGTCCGCGGCTTAGCTCAGAGACGCTTAATACAAGAAAGCTGTAATTTGGCATATGTACCTATACATATTCATCACGCCGACAAAGTGGTGAAATAAAATCTTGTAACATATTTTTTTTTTGGGGTACCTACACGTGAAGTGGGGATGACATTTTTTTTCTCGTCTATCCCATGTTGTGGGGTATCTTTAGATAGGTCTTTTAAAAATATTGTTCGTCAGCGAAATAAGCATTAAAATGAAATTGATGAAAGTGTCCGTCCCCCCCGCCAGCTAAACGGTTATTTCTGGACATGTGAAAAAATAACTACAGATCTACTCGAGCTAAATGTATGGGACAAAAGATTTTTTCTTCGTGATTTCAATGTTGGTCCATTAGTGAAAGTTGTTCAGTTTGTTAGTCTAAACCACCACCTTAAATGTTTTCAATTTTATTCTTACTTCTATAACACCCTGAATAGTATAACGAAATTAAAAGAAAACTATCACCGCTAAGTAGGCTTTACACGTTTACGAGTAATAGTCGACCAACTAAAAAAAAGACTTTTTAGACTATATTAGCCGTTAAACCGTAGTATAAAAAAGCCGCCTTCTAAGTCCATATATTGTGATGGGCAACCACGGAACCCTACCCTGCGCGTAGCCCGACATGCACTTAGCCGGTTTAGTATTATTAGCAGTTAGTTTAATTAAGCTAATATTACCTACATGAACGAGTATATCCCTGTTTTGTTATTGATAAAGCCCATTGTTTAGTTCTAATAAGTACCTAGTATAATTATGATACAAAACAAATCAAATCAAACCTGAAAATGTTTTGTTAAAAATCTACAAACAACATAAGGGTGCGTTTCCACTGAAGCGGCGCGGAACGGAGGCGAAGGTTTGTCTAACCTAACTTAATCAATAAAATAGATTGATTCTGGCAAGCGAGGAAAATTGAGCAATTCGATTAGTTGACTTTACACAGCTCCGCTCGGGTTAAGTGGAAACGCACCCTTAGGATGGCTTGCATGGCACAAAATTGTTAGATAGGCTTATAAGTATAGGTACATATTCAAATATGATGCTGAAATGAGCCACGGGTATGAGCAGTAAGGAAAATAAAAAGTACTTAGGTACCTACCTTCTTCTGTTGATAAGTATGTCAGACAGTTAGATATACTATATCGATATGTCTCACGTCAGCGCCAATATTCAAGATTAAGCACGCCAATACAGTGCGAAATCCTGGCATATACAGCTTCAAAACAGAAACAGTGAAACGAGCACGGTCATAATAATATATCAAACCAAAACAACGGTCAAAGATGCATTCCAACCGGTTAACAGTGAGTGCGGACGAGACCGTGCAATACGATGCCAGATTCACATACTACAAGATGCCATGCTGGCGTGCCATCTACAAACCACATCATCCATTGAAGTGTTTGAAGCAAAGAACAAATGAACCTCGAAGCTCTGATGTCAATGGAGCACATACAAAAATTAGCTAATCAAACACGTTTAATCTAAACTGTTACGCGAATGATGTAACATCTCGCAGACTTGCACCAGACGAATTCCTGTAAAAAAGGTTTGAAATGCCTACTGATACAAAAACTGCAATCGAAACATCGAGTTAAACTTATAAAAAACAATTGCTGATAATATTTTAATAATAAAGGAAGGAAATGCAACAAAACTAATGAAAACAGTAACTACCTTGAAGATTTTTTAATTTCTTACCGTATCGGTACTGTCGACAGCCGAATGTACCTTGAATATGCTGACGTGTCTCTCTAACAACTACTTGACTACAATATACAGCATCTGTAAACTTCATGTTTGCCTGAAGACCCATAGCATGACGAAGAGACTGTAAATCGGTATACAAAAAATTGTATCGCTTCACTTTGTTCATAATATGTTACAATTATAAGGTAATATTTGAATTGTGTTAATAATAGGTAGAATGTAGCGAACCATTAAAATTTGAGCATCTAGTGCAAAAATGATAATTTCTATTTCAGAAGTATTAAGTACGTCACCACTTTAGCAAAGTGTCATTTATTTTGACCATGTTAATAAAAATTTTGTATAGGTAGATATTTATGTAACAGAGACAACAGAGATAAAAAGGTAAAGGACTCAGTATAACAGTCGGGGTTGCTGACTGCCACTGCTATTCTGTCCCTCCCTTAAACATAAATAATATATTCTTAATAACTATAAACAAACATTCAATATTGACATGTAAAGGTTTGTATAGGTGATAGGAAGAATGCATTAAAAATTTTTGTCTGACTATTAGTCGCATTGACCGTTTATCTCATCCGTTTGTGTATTCGTTTGTACACGCGTCACGTTAAACCTACTGACCAAGAGTGCGATTTTTGAAAGTCATATGTTAAACTGAGCAGTTGAAAATGTCAAAATTACTATGGAGATATGCATCTTTCTACTGCTGATTTGACTTTCAAAAATCGCACTCCTGAAGTATGATTTTTGAAAATCAAATCAGCAGTAGAAAGATGCATATCTCCATAGTAATTTTGACATTTTCAACTGCTGAGTTCAACGTATGAGATTCAAAAATCGCACTCCAGATTCTGATGTAGTTTTCATTCAAGTTTTCAACACTACGACATCGTGCAATAAGAATTTGTTTAGGTTATTTATTACTCAAGATCTTCTCACAGATTAGAACATTGTAAAAGGGTGGGACAGTGGTTCCATTCCTTGAACGACATCTTAAAAGAAATTAACACAAATCATTGCCGAATGTCCCATGCAGGACAGATTGCATTAGAAAGAGGATTAAAAAAAAAAAGAAAAAAAAAAAGGTTATTTATTACAAATAGTAAATCGATACTGCTTCCAATAAACGTTTAGACTCACGCTATTTTTTTTGTCTAATCTTCTTTGACCATAAATGTACACAAACAGACCGACTATGGATCTATATTATCGGAAGATTTTCCATCGGGTTGGGTAAAGCGGCCAAGGCGTCCGTAAGGTCAGTCAGCATACTGATAATGCTAATAGTTAATTAACTTAATTGTTAGGCATTTTCTCGAGGATTTATGAATACTAACGGGTAAACCTAGGAGTCGATATTAGAGTAAAATTATTCTTCTTTACGGCTGACTATTTCATACGGGGTGAAATTGATATCATTATCATATTTTTAAACTTAGAGTCTTCCCATCAAACTGAACAAATTTTACTATTGGAGCAAACCGATCGGAACAAAAAAAAATTTGATGTTGCATACCAAATGTATGAAACAACAAATTTTTTTTTTGTTCCGATCGGTTTGCTCGAGTAGGCATTGCAGTTTAGTATGGAACAGCTGATTTTATTGTGGCTCCGATCGGTTTGCTCCCATAGTAAAAGTTGTTTAGTTTGATGGGGAGACTTTTAGTTTTAAAGGATGCTAATGATATCAATTCCACCCTGTATATTGATAGATTGACGATCTTTAACAAAGAAGGGGCCCGATCGCGCTAAATAAATATCCATATCCACTGAAACGTCATTGGTTCGCATGAACCGAATCAGAACTTTTTATACATTCGGTATTGCGCTAATGATTTGACACCTCATTTCAGCCGCTTGACAGATCGCTCAGACGTTTAGGGCTGAAATTGGAATAGGATTGAACTTCGGAGTCACGTTGCAGGTTCTGACACGAGCACTTGTCTCACGTGGTGTTCGCGCAGTTCGTGTTTTTGCCTGCCACGAGGCTCCGCAATCCGCAATCTCTACCTGTTCTTGTTCAAGAACAATCCCTGAGATTGGGATGGACTCTCCCATAAACTGATTGACACTGGGGGAAATGCAGTGCTAATGCACGCAAAAGTCCATTAATTATAAATAGAATAGGATTGAACTTAGATCACATTAAAGATTGAAAAATTTGTCTCGGGCGGGACTTGAACCCGCACTTTTCCAAACCGGGGAACTGCGTTATCCAATTTCGCCACCGAGCCCACTACCCAGAGAACGAAATTTTCAATCTGTTGCGTCTTAAGGGGAGGTTTTTCAATCTTTAATTTGATTCGAAATAGCACAACATGGCTGTAACATGTTTAAAAATCAATAATATTTGAAATTGAACTTAGATGTTCTAAATTAGCGAGATCGGCCTCATGGCAAAAGATAGAGTTGTGTGGTACTTCGTGGGAGAGGTCTGTTCAGCAGGTCGAGACAGATTTATGATAATGATACTAAATATTGTTCTGTAGCAATGTTTTATGATTGGTTTGGTTCAAACTCAAACTTCAAAATCAAATCAAATCAAAATAATTTTATTTCAGACACAGTCCATAGATTGTTAGTATATACTTAAAAACTATGTTAGTACAGTATAATACATAACAGTTATATAATTTAAAAATAGCCTATTTTCTGATCGAGGTGGCAGCGGAGAGGTGTAGTTCCGTCCAGTGCCCTTCGTGGGAATCTCAGCATAAATTACTTAACAACAAATAAAACTTAGGTACTTAATCGATCAATAATAAAGGTGCATTTTTCTAACAAACATTGAAAGGTTTTCTGTCGGAAACATGATAGTTTACTTACCTACCAAACGTGGGAGAGGTGATCAGAGTTGCCAACCTCAGTTTTATCCTGTAGATGTAGAGCTATTTGCGATAGCGTTCGGTTTTATTTAATTGTTCTTTCCAAATCTAAATGATATTTCAATTTAAATTTGTTGAAAAATTAAACCGCGACAAGCACTCTTAGATTTTATAAGATCTTATATATTTTATTTTTATTTTCTTTTTTTTCATCTTTTTTTCTCTTTTTTTTACTCTTTTTTTTACTATAATTTATAACATAACATGTAAATCCTAGAGAAATAACTTTCATTTAATGACGTTGTATGCATGAACCACAACATGCAATATAAGCGTCTATCACTCAGTTGCAGAAACGCTCTTTAGAGTTAATCCTCCATTAAATCTCTTGCCAGCTCTTACTACGTCAACAACAACAGACAAAAGTAACAGAAAGAGATTTAATAGCGGATTAACTTTAATGAGCGTTTCTGCAACTGAGCATATAGGACCTAAACTGAAAATAATAACAGTTTTGTGCTAAATAATAACTGTTTGAGTCAAATAAAATTGAATAAAAAATTAGTAAGAGAAAATATATGGAAAACCACATATTAACAGTGGAATTTGTATACCTATGTCCTTTGTCAGTGTTCAAGCTATCTAGGTACCTAGTTTCATTAAAATGGGTTCAGCAATTTACCCATGAAAACGTTACAGACAGACATGGACATTTTCGCATTTATATCAGGGTCCTTTTTAATATGCTGACGATTTTTAAGGGGATGCTCAGACCATCACACTGAACAAGTTTCGCTATGACACCAATATCTAAATAGCGAAAAAAACTTCTGTTCCATACAAAACTGCAACCCTACTCGAGCCAAATGAATGGGACATCCTAGGGACATCTGTTTTTTCCGCGATTTTGATGTTAGTCCCATAGAGAAAGTTGTCATGTTCTGATTCAAGCAATTTACAAGCAAGTAAATGTACACACGGCGTCACATCAAGCTATACAAAACCAACATAAGCTGGCCGCGCGTAGGTCGAGTAACGGATAACGTCGCGCGGCCAGCTTATGTTGGTTTTGTATAGCTTGACGTGTCGCCGTGTGTACCTATGGATACTCTAAGAACTAGGATATACTGGATATTTCTAGTAAGTATATGATACCATAGACATAGCTGAGGTATACTTTAAAAAAGGTACACACGGCGACACATCAAGCTATACAAAACCAACATAAGCTGGCCGCGCGACGTTATACGATACTTGACCAACGCGCGGCCAGCTTATTTTGGTTTTGTATAGTTTGATGTGTCGCCGTGCGTACCTACTTATACGTAAAACTTGGATAATAGCTTTTCCGTCGCAACACGCAACACAGCAGGTGATTGACAGATTTGCTATGTGATGCGGAACTTAAATGTAATGTTCCGTCATTCAGAAGGTACACAAATACCGGAACTACACTTCAGTTCCATGAAGTCGCATTATTTTAGTAACAATTCATAGTAATGGTGGACAGGCGAGGACAAAATACTTACCTGCTTAACCATAATTAGTTTCTTATTGAAAAGAAATTGCAGCAAAAGCATAATTGTCGGGAGTTCGACTAACTTCACCTTAGAACTTATAAAATCTTAGGACATTAAATTGCCTAGGTATAGGCTAGTACCTTTAATTATGTTTATACTGAAAACAAAATCGTCAAATTGATGAAAAAGATCCTTTTAAGAAGTCACAGTCAATCATCACAGCCTATAAACGTCCCAATGCAGGGCACAGGCCTACCCTCAGGGAGGGTGTATGCGGATTGGTAGACTTCACATACGAATCGGAATTTCTTCTTCAGTGTATGCAGGTTTCCTCACGATGTTTTCCTTCACCGTTTGAGAGCAGTCTGTATCATGGCATGTCATTCGTGCGGATTCGAACCAGGAGTGCGATTTTTGAATATCATTCGCTGAGCTCAGCACTTGAAAATGTATGCATCTTTCTTCTGCTGATTCCGCACTCCTGGAGTATGATTTTTTAATGTTAGATCAGCAGTAGAAAGATGCATATCTAAATAGTAATATTGACATTTTCTACTGCTGAGCTCAGCGAATGAGACTCAAAATCGATTTTTGAAACTCATTCGTTCAACTCAGCAGTTGAAAATGTTAAAATTACTATGGATACGAATCGGAATTTCTTCTTCAGTGTATGCAGGTTTCCTCACGATGTTTTCCTTCACCGTTTGAGAGCAGTCTGTATCATGGCATGTCATTCGTGCGGATTCGAACCAGGAGTGCGATTTTTGAATATCATTCGCTGAGCTCAGCACTTGAAAATGTATGCATCTTTCTTCTGCTGATTCTGCACTCCTGGAGTATGATTTTTTAATGTTAGATCAGCAGTAGAAAGATGCATATCTAAATAGTAATATTGACATTTTCTACTGCTGAGCTCAGCGAATGAGACTCAAAATCGATTTTTGAAACTCATTCGTTCAACTCAGCAGTTGAAAATGTTAAAATTACTATGGAGATATACATCTTTCTACTGCTGATTTGACTTTCAAAAATCGCACTCCTGAAGTATGATTTTGAAAGTCAAATCATAAGTAGAAAGATGCATATCTCCAAAGTAATTTTGACAATTTCAACTGATGAGTTCAATAAATGAGTTTCAAAAATCGCACAGATTGAGTTTTCATAGCTCTCCACAACGCACCACGAGTATCAAATAATTATAACTATTTATAGAGGTATTATTTTTGTAATACTTACTACTTGATACATTTGTGTAAGACTGTACCGTTCTCTTTCCGGTATTAATATAATGAAATGAAATCGATTGTAAATAAGAGATATATATTATGAGTCCATTAGTTTTACTTCCGATAACGATAAAATACGAAACTCTTGCCTGACCTCCTGTTATAGAAAAAGTTATATTGAAACCAAAGGCTGTGTGCAATTATCAATGTTAAAATAAATATTTTAAAGAAGAATTGAACATTTTTTTCCGACTTTAATGTAGACAATAGTTTTGTTATTATGCCAACACTTAAAACGTTTCATAAATATAACAAAATACAGGTTGTAAGTGACAGCCTAGCAAATACTGAAACGGTGAACTCAGACCATCAAATTGAACAACTTTCACTATGGAGCCTACCTTAGGAAACACGAAAAAAAATCAGTTGTCCCATACAAAACTTACTATATCTACTGAAGGATGGGCAGCAGCATCCTCTGAGTACACACATTGATTCGATCCAACTGCGATCGCCAACCCGCCTGCCAAGCGTGGCGATTATGGCAAATCCCCCCATTTTGGGGGAGGCTTATGTCCAGCAGTGGACGTTTAATGACTGATGTGATGATGATACAAAACTGCTATACCTACCCAACTAAAATGTATGAGACAGCTTTTTTTTTCGCGTTTCCTGAGTAGGCTCCATAGTGAAAGTTGTTCAGTTTGATGGTCTGAGTTCACCGTTTCAGTATTTGCTAGGCTTTCACTTACACCCTGTATAGGTACTTTTTTATGTTCATGATATATTAATATAAGTAACTATACATAACCAAAATAGTAATTATTAACCTCCACGAGTCTCAAATGATATGGGGGAAAAACCGTTGGGTTATCATTATTAGTTATTCTTATTACCCAACCAAGGAAAATGTAGAAATAAACATTTTATGTTCCTTATTTACAACTTAGGTACGACATTGTGTGGCCAATCAATCAATCAAAACCTTATTTTCTGGCACAATAAGCTATAAAAAGCGATGTTGTTATAATGAACATTTCTTCATTCAACTCATCTGGCCCTCTACCCGGTCTTTCGATTTTCGATATATCGCTACCGTTTCGGTCTGAACTTCATTGTAATAGAGTTGACATTGGAACGAAAACGTTCACGCAATTGCGAAGTTCGAATGTCTGGGTAAACCCACTGTTAGGTTTGGTTTTTAAATAACTAGTGGTACCCTGCGCCATCGTATGCGCAGACCACTGGAACACGCACTTGATAACTTTAACTTCTGGTAACTTTTGATTACGTAAACTGATCACGATGAAACAGAACTTAAATTGCTATTCCAAACTAACTCCTTTCCTTTTCTGAAAACCCCAGCTTGATTGGTTTAGCCTCAGCCATTTTTAAGTGATGCGTGCAAACAACAAAAAGAAAAACGGATAAAATCGCTCTTCTTCTATACACTGTACAGCCACGCCTAAGTTAACTAACCTGAGTACTGTAAGGAGGTTGTACAGCCATAGCTTGCTGGCTGGTTTTTATTTGAATTAAATTTGGAACGTCGTGAAATCCCGTGGCGGAATTCAATTATTATCGGGGGGTCGAGAGTTGAACATCGGTTCTAAGAGCGAAAAGCAAAATAAGACGAAATAATAAATTACTAAACAAGCAATAAAGGTTTTTTTTAAACTACCTACATCTATTATTATTATTATCTATCTATAGTATTATAAAACTGTAAAAGAAATAAAAAAAAAAATCAAAATTATTTTATTTCAGACACAGTCCATAGATTGTTAGTGTATACTTAAAAACTATGTTAGTACAGTATAATACATAACATTCATATAATATTAACAAAAAAAGTTACGATATGGTTTTTAGGTGTCCCTGATTCCATATCACCAATTTTTAGATTTTTTGTCTGTCTGTTAGTTAGTGTGTTTGTTTGTTTGAACGAGCATCACGCAAAAACTACTGAACCTATTTTGATGAAACTTTTTTCGCTTGATAGCTTATGATCTGACTTAAAATCTAGTATACAATTTGTGCGGACAAAGCCGCGGGTTAACGCTCGTATATATATAACAATGAATCCCTATTTCCCTTGGTCACGACATAACGCGAGAATGGCTGGACCGCTTGCGATGAAACTTTGGTGGGTTATTGTGCACATGCCAGGGAAGGTTTATAAATAAAACAACGACAAGTGTATGTCGGGGAAAAGTTCTGAGGCGGTACGAAGTTCGCCGGGTCAGCTAGTAGGTAATAAATATGTATAGATGTTACAAAGCCCAAAGAATTGCTAAATTAAAGTGGCAGTGGGCGGGGCATATTGCTCGCAGAACTGATGGCCGAAGGGGCAGAAAAGTTCTCGGTTGGCGACCGCGTACCGGAAAGCGCAGCGTGGGTAGGCCCCGCACACGGTGGACCGACGACCTTGTGAAGGCGGCGGGAACCCGTTGGATGAGGGTAGCGCAGGACCGGTCGTTATGGCGATCCTTGGAGGAGGCCTATGTCCAGCAGTGGACGTCCATCGGCTGAGATGATGATGATGATGATGAGATGTTACAAATGATTTTTACAAAAATGATAACAAAATATGCTTGTATAAACACATAGATAGAGGTTTACGGTTTGTATAATGTATTTATACATTCTGCCCGTATACGTAGGTTTCTTGGCACTATAAATTAATTCTGATGTCGTATTGTAATAGGGTATTTCCAATATACAAGGTAACTGTGACGGAGTTTGCATTCGGCGACTTCTAAGAAGGAATCGATTCTACATTCATATTTTCATTAACCTTCTCGTGGTTTAAATTAGAGATTTTGCTTGGAAATTACCTGGACATTTATTTCTGGTTGCCACTTTTGTCAGTAGGTACTGCTATAAATTACGAATACATTAAAAAAAACGTTCGTATCAATAAAAATAGGGCAAATATTTGGAAATTGTTTCGATTATTTAGTACACACGGCGACACATCAAGCTGTACAAAACCAACATACGCAAAACGATACTCGATTTATGCGCGCAGCCAGAGGAACTCATTATGTGAACTCAGCAGTTGAAAATGTCAAAGATATAATGCATATTGTTACTGCTGATTTGACATTCAAAAATCATACTCCAGGAGTACGAATTTTGAAAGTCAAATCAGCAGTAGAAAGATGCGTATCTCCAGGATACATTTTCAACTGCTGAGCTCAGCGAATGAGTTTCAAAAATCGCACTCCAGAACATCGATCTAAACAACATTCTCTATGGGATCAACATCGAAATCATGTAAATTTGCTGTCTCATTCATTTGGGTTATCTTATCTACTCGAGGTTTGCTGTTTTGTATGGAACAAGTGATTTTTTTTGTCTCGTAGCCGTAGAGAACATTTTAGTTACATGGTCTGGAACCCGATTGCGCTAAGTTAAAACATCGAAGATCTATTCCTATCCAATTTCAGTTCCAATCACATTGCAATCCAATTACTATTCAACTGTGCTGAATTCCGCATCGAGCTAAACTCTATGTAACTGACAGCCAATAACATCTGAGCGATTTGTCAAAACGGCTCTAACGGCCATCAAGAGCTGTACCGCGATTAGCGCAATACCAAATGTTTCAAAAGTTATGGTTCGTACGTAGTCCAATAACAGTTCAATCACAGAATATTAACCGCGATTGCAGCCCTGATCGAGCTGATCGTCTCCATAAAAAAAAATCTAATTACGTAGTCATAAAAATGTTTATCGAAATACGCAAAAAGCATTGCATGACATTGACTGATTATTAGTTAAACTAGTCACAACACATTCATTCAGCGTATTTAATCTGGTTTTCGCTAGATATGATAAAGCAGTCATTGTCAACAACTAATCAATCATGTCCACACCCGATTTCTCGCAATCCTTCGACCTAATTACGTCAGTTCTATCTATTAACATTCTTCAGTAACAACCTCTTTATTGTTATACAGCGTAATACGGTAAACTGTTGCATTATTTTAGGGTTAGTTGTACAGTACGACCAGAAAAATAATTTCGCTCGTCAATCTTCGTTTGCGCAGAGCAGACCCGAACCCTCGACAAAACACGAACTCATCATTTCATGTCGGATAACAGCAAAAAGGGTGCGATAACAATTAGCCAATAGCGGCAAGGGCTTGAAGGCGGCACATCCTGATTGGTCAATATAATTTTGCGCGTGTCAGATTATAGAGAGAGCTAGAGGCTATAATATTCATGGCATATTGTCAGGATTAGGTTCATAAACTATTCGACCAATTTATCATATAATTTAATATAATTAAAGCACATCAAGGCTAAATATATTCTGATAGTGTTCCTACATCGTATCGAACCTATCATATTATGTGTATGTGTATGTTGGACCAGATGCCCCATAAGAAAAGGAAAGGTTATCATGATACCATCGTCATCCCATCTGCCGTCCCCAGTTCAGGACACTGGTCTACAATGAGGATGAGGAAAGTATATGTACAGAAATGATTTCAAATGAAAGGCCAGAATCAGAATAGTCGAATATTATTTAATTCTTTGACTATTCTTAATATATCTTTGAATATATTTTATATCTTTGATTCTACATTACTTCTGGTTCACTAGTGTACTCTATCTAAACCATAGGGCATATGGAGAAGAACCAGACAAAGAAACTCCATATAGGACAACCAAAACACATTATAGAAAATCACACATAAGAATTAGGTATTATAAATTAACCATAATTATACGGTAGCAAACACAAGTTACTTAAACTGAACAAATAATAAATATGGCGTAACACTTACACTTGGGCAGCGTGACCACCTCTGTGATCTTTGGTAGAATTCCTCACCTTTATGACAAACCACCTCTTTTATAGTTTTACAACCACACTTCACGATGGTTCGGAATGACGGCAAATCCATCCAGGAAATGAAGTTTGTTTACAATATTATAATACGTACTTAATCATTTCTAAATTATTATTATTACTTCACAAATTATACTATGATTTTAGGATGATTATAACTGTATAATTAATATCACAATTACAACAAGATTCACCATAATAAGTTACTAAACACTGTCAACAATGGTTTGGTTCTTCTTCTTCTTCTTTTTTGGTTTTTAATAGATGTTGCCAGTCTAAAATAGAAATGTAGATGACTCGATTGACATAAATAATTTAGATTCAAACTCATGATACGACTCAAGACTCGACTCACAAATCATTCACCTTAATGAGAATTTCTATTTCTAAGTATTCTGAACAAGGTTTATTTACATACAGTTTTAATATTCTAACACGCGCTATTATAATTTGTCAACTGCGCAGGTATGTACCTGAAAAACTAACTACAGGGTGAAATTGATATCATTAGCATCCTTTTAAACAAAGAGTGTACCCATCAAACTGAACAACTTTTAACGTGGAAGCAAACCGATCGGAGCAAAAAAAAATCAGTTGTTCCATACTAAAATACAGTGCCGTGTGCTGCCGACTCGACTCAAATGTATGCAACAGCAGATTTTTTTTTTACTCCGATTGGTTTGCTCCCATAGTAAAAGTTGTTCAGTTTGATGGGTAGACTCTTAGTTTAAAAGGATGCTAATGATATCAATTTCACCCTGTATAAACGGTAAGACTTGTAAACCTGGCACCTATAGAATAAGTAAAGAACCTATACAGGGTGAAATTGATATCATTAGCATCCTTCACCCATCAAACTAAACAACTTTTACTATGGGATTAAAACAAACGAAGCAAAAAAATCTGCTGTTCCATACCAAACTGTAATGCCTACTCGACTCAAATGTATGCAGCTGATTTTTTTGCGGTTTGCCCATAGTAAAAGTTGTTTAGTTTGATAGGTAGACTCTTAGTTTAAAAGGATTTTTATTATTATTATTTGGTTATAAGGGCTTGGTCAATGACCAAATAGCTACTGCGACCTAGATAGATCTATTGTAGCTGTCACCCTAGACCTAAAGGTCATTTCCTAGGCCCACGGACTTCATGAACCGTGTTATGCTTTTGGAGGGGAGGTCCCTGATGTCAGTAGGTGTTATTATGTATCCACCTAGATGGCGACTCCTGCTGTGAATGAGCACTTCGCATTCGCAGAGGAGATGTATGGGCGTTTCCTCTGCTTCACAGCAAAATCTGCAAGTGGGTGAGTCTACAAGCCCCATTCTGTGAAGGTGTTTGTTTAACTTGCAGTGTCCTGTTAAGGCTCGTACTAAGAGCCTTAAGTCGTTGCGGTTTGAATTGATGGCATCTGAGGTATGTCTGTTTGAAAGGCCGGTCACAAGTTCTTTCGCATGCCTCAGTCCTGGTGTATCCGACCAGAGCTTACGGCTTTGGTCCACGGCCCATTCCTTTAGCACACGTCTAGAGGTGTTGCGGGAGATGCCGCAATAAGGCTCGGGGCCTATGGCGTCCTCTTCCGCCCCTCTTCGTGCCAGCTCGTCAGCAGCCTCATTTCCATCAATACCGCAGTGTCCGGGCACCCAGCCTAGGGTGACAGAGTTTGTCCGTCCTAGCTGGTTGAGTGCTCGGGCACATTCTAATGTTAGTTTCGACTCTATTTCATCAGATCCTAGCGCTTTTAGAGCAGCCTGGCTATCTGATAAAATAACAATATGTTTCCCCTTTGGGCATCTTTTCAGATTCTCGTGTACGCAATCTATGATAGCGTACATTTCAGTCTGGAATACTGTGGCATGCTGTCCAAGGTGAATCGCCTTTTTAATTCCTGGATTGCCGCCACATATTCCAGCTCCAGCACGGTTGTCCTTCCTGGAGCCATCTGTAAACCAGACGACATCTCCAGCGCTGAAGGATTGTGGGGTATTCCCGTTCCAGTCCTCTCTTTGGGGTAGGATTACCTTGTATAACCTGTTGAAGTTATATTCTTTGTTCATGGTGTCTTTCGGCATACACATGATCGGAATTGTTAAGAGAGTTTCATGTAACCCTCTCATAACAGAGGACTTCCATTTGGAATCTCCTCGTTCCAAGGCTCGGAGCATTGCAATTTTTGCCTCTTTCTGCACATGGATGTGTAGTGGAGGCAAACCTAATATTGCCTCCATAGCAGCCGTGGGTGTAGATTTCATTGCCCCCGTTGCTATTCTGCATACTAATCCTTGTAGGCTATTTAGGGTGTTTACACACTTCGCTTGTTCGGTTTTCTTATGCCAGGTTACACTGCAGTAGGATACCATAGGCCTCACTATCGCAGTGTAGATCCACATAACCGAACTCGGTTTCAGGCCCCATCTGGAGCCCGCTGAGCGACAGCATGTCCCTAGTCCTATTTTTGCCTTTCGCACAATGTGGTCCAGGTGTTGGTTCCAAGTGAGTTTTTGGTCTAGAATTACTCCTAGATATTTAACCTCCTTGGAAAACGGTATAGATTTGTTGAAGAGTGTTGGAGGTCTAAGGCGCTCCAATTTTCGCCTTCTTGTGAAGGGTACTATAACCGTTTTATCGGCATTTACTGAAAGACCGAAGTTCTTGCACCACCTTTCTATCTTGTGTAGTGCTGTCTGCATGAGACTGGATATAGTGCTGGGACATGGGCCCACAATCATCACTACCAGGTCATCAGCATACCCTTGAGTATCTAGGTAGGCGTTGTTAAGGTCCCACAGGAGGCAGTCCACCACCACCGACCAGGCCAGAGGTGAGAGCACTCCCCCCTGCGGACAGCCTTTGGATACCTTTACCTCTAGGGTTTTACCTAGAAGTGAGGTCCTGACTGTTCTTGTCGTTAACATTGCCTCAATCCACTTTTTGGTAGTGGAGTCGACATTTCGATCATCCATACATTTTAGTATGATTTCAGTAGAGGTATTGTCAAATGCACCCTCTATGTCCAGAAAGGCACAGAGTGCAATCTCCTGATCGTCGAGGGCTTTTTCCACTCTGTCGACCAGTTCTAGCAGAGCACTTTCTGTGGATTTGCCTTTCTGGTACGCATGTTGCCTGAAGTGCAATGGCCTACCTTTGAGGTAGGTCTCCCTAATATGCAGGTTTATTACCTTTTCCATGGTTTTTAGAAGGAAAGAGGTAAGACTAATTGGTCTATAAGATTTGGGTTGTGATTTATCTTTATCCCCAGCTTTGGGAATAAAGGTAACCCTAACCTTAGTCCATTTCTCTGGTAGGTATCCCCAAGCAAAGCTCGTTCTAAAGATTTTAACTACCAGTGGTTGGATGATCTCTCTTCCTTGCTGTAGGAGAGCAGGGAAGATCTCATCTTCTCCGCCAGTCTTGAATGGTTTGAAGCTATTTATAGCCCATTTGACTCGGTCGGGTTTAAAGACCAGTGCCGACATACGCCAGTCTTCAATCCTTGGTTTGGATTTAGTCCCGCTTTGTGAAGGTGGCTCGGCTCCTGGTTCCAGAACTGTTGAACCTGGGAAGTGGACACTGGTCATAAGTGTTAGGGTTTCCTCAACAGTTCTGGTAAAATTTCCATCTGGTTTCCTCAGTAGCCCCAGATGAGAGGTTGGCGATTTGGACATAATCTTATAAATTTTTGCAAGGTGTGCGGCTCCATTTATTTCCTCGCAGAACCTATGCCACGACTTCCTTTTCGCCTTCCTCAGTTCTTTATTAAAATCCGTTAAGGCCTTGCGATACGCATCCCAGTTACAGTGTTTTTTTGCCCGATTGAATAAGGTTCGGGCCCTCTGTCTGAGTGTTTGAAGCTTATTATTCCACCATGGTACTCTTCTGTTCGAAGCTATGGTTTTAAGCGGGCAGTTGTTATAGAAGGCTGAGATTAACCCAGTCTCAACTGCAGCCACTGTGTATTCCAGTTGTTCCCTGGATCTTACACTTTTCCCTATCGACCCTAGGCTGTCCTCGAGATCGGACCTAAACCCATCCCAGTCAGTCTTCCTTCGGTCACGATAGTGTTCAATATGTCTGTTTTTGTTACCCAGAATATCGAATATAACATGTCTGTGGTCAGACATGGACACCTCTTCACTGACGTGCCAGTTGTCTATACGGTCCTTAGTGTGTCCTGTACAGAAAGTAATGTCTAACACCTGTTGACAATTTCTTGTGACATAGGTTGGAGTGTTGCCTTTGTTTAGTACATAGAGGTTGTTAGTCATAAAGAAGTCATAAAGTAGCTCACCCCTTTTGTTGGTTTCTGTGCTGCCCCAGGAGGTGTGATGCGCGTTGCAATCGGTGCCTAGCACCAGCTCGGCGTCCTGTTCCTGGCAATACTCTACAATTGGGGTGAGGTCTGCCACCGGATCTGTTGATTCCGGGGGTCCAGGCAGATAAGCTGAACATACAATCAGCCTCATCTCCTCGTTACCTTTCGGGGCGATGTAGGCTGCTACCAAGTCATCTGTGCACATGCAAGGTATAGGTAAGAATTTAATATTATTCTTAAAAATTATACAAGCTCTGGGTCTGAGTCCCTCGGTATTATAAAGAATCTTACCCGAGGAGTTCAGTCCCATAATCGTGTTCTGATTGACCCACGGTTCTTGTATAAGAGCCACGTCCAGGTCTTTATCAAGGAATGTTTGGCAAAGTATTGCGCTGGGCGCCTTTGCATGATGGAGGTTTACCTGGATGGCTTTGATCATATTGTTATTTAATGGGGATTGGGTTTAGGGTGAAAATAAATAAATAAATATAAAAGGTATATAAGGGGACAAAGGGGGTGAGGGATGCGACTAGGAATTAAGGAAGGACTGTTTCGGTACGGGTTGGGTTAGGGGTGGGGTTGGTTATTTAGGGGGTTTCGGGCGGCTTTCTTGCTGGAGTGACCAGTGAAAAGGGGTTGCAGGTGCACATGCCTGCCCCTCGCCTGTCCCCTGACTCGTGGTGATTGCCCACGTGTCAGGGCTCCTCGCCCTCCCCTAGCAGGTCTAGGACCCCCCTGTCCTGCTGATGTTAATGGGGGCCTGGGCGCGCGGTTATTCCCCGCGCCTCTCTGGTTCCCAGATGCCGGTTGCCTAGTCCCGCCTCTGGCTGTTCCTCTCAATCCACCTGACATGCGAGGAGGATTGGTTCGAGGGTTTGTGCCGCTCCCCGAGGCTCCACTTACGTGCCCTTGAGTCCGTAAAGTGGAGGTCCCAGGTTCAGGCCCCTCTTGCCCGTCGCCCCCCGCATCCTCCGGCTGTTTGCCACCCTTCACCCTTAGGTGAATGGTGCCAAGGTTGAGAAAGAGTCTACAGTCCCGCTCTTTTAGGACCTCATAAGAGGACTGGTCAAAGGAGAAGGTTACAGTTTGTCCCTTCTCCTCTACCTTTTTGTTAAGTACCCTCCAGTGGCCGCAGCCTACCTTCGGGTTCTGGGTCTTTAACCGAGACAGCAGTCTTCGGGAGTCTAAGTTGGCGTCGGGGATCCAAGCAACTCCCGTCATGGGTTTGGGGAGATCCTGCTCGCTAGCGAGTATCAGGTTCGCTCCCTCCCATGGCTTGAGCTCCGGGACCACGCCAGAAAGCCATTCTCGGGTTGCCTCATCAGCGCAGGTGAGCATAAGGTAGCCTGTTCTGATGGAGCAGCCCAAGAAATTTGGGGCTTGCTCCCCCTCTACTGAATCTAGTTTCTCCGTCAGTTCCTCCTGTAGCTGACGGAGCTCGCTTTCGGTAGCGTTTTTGTTGGTATCCTTGATGCCAACCCGCATCGACTTTGCGATTTCGCCAAACGTGGGGTTTGAGTCCCCACGCTTGACGGTTTTTGTGGGCCTTTCTTTTGGCGAGGTATCCTCAGAGCGTTGTCGCTTTTGCGGTCCGCTCTGTACCCTCTCTTGGACTTCAGGTAAGTCCATAAGCTCGGCGAAAGGTTTTTTACACAGGGCTAAGGCCTCCTCCTCCTCCTTGCCCTGTGCCTTCCACCAATGATAGCGTCTTTTGGCAGCGCCGGAGAGAAAGATACGACGCTCATTCTCTCCTTGCGTGCCAATGCTATTGTTGCTAGTATTAAGAGACTCCTCGGGGTCCGTGAGGTCCCCCTTGTCGTCCTTATTCTCAATATGGGTTTGGGGCCCTGTGTCCCCAAACTCCATAGCTTTGGAGGGGCTTGCGCCACCATCCTCAGCAGACAGGATATCAATCTCCTCTATCAGTTCATTTAAATTGCACTTATCCATTCATTATCCACTGCATTTAAAAGGATGCCAATGATATCAATTTCACCCAGTAGAAGAAAAAAGAGTAAAACTAACCTAGCCTAGAATATTACCTAATGTATGACTTATTTAAGGTGTTCGTGTTCTATAAATCTTCTAGTAACTAAAGCTATTCGCGTTATTTTTCTAAACGGATTGCATTTTAAAACAGTTATACTTAGGTACCTATTTACTTTATCATTACATCTAACTACTTAATAGAGATAGAGCTACAATAGATCTATCTAGGTCGCAGTAGCTATTTGGTCATCGACCAAGCCCTTATAACCAAACTACTTAATAAACGACAAATTGAACAACTTTCGCAGTAATCGCAGTAGCAGTGTATTTAAACTCTTAATTTAAAGAGACACTCATTAAAAATAAATCAGCGTCTAGGTAGGTACAATTATCTTCGGGAATTTCCTTGTTAATACCTTAAGGCTACATTGTACAAGCAAGGAAACATGAAAGACCAATGAGTATAAGCTGAATACTAATTTGCACCATGACACTGTTTCATTTATTGCCAAATGGAAATGGTTTGTCATTTCCGCAAACAAGAGGAAGTTTGAACCTACACATATAATTAGTAGAGACAATATAATATACCAAATCAAGTTACACGCACAAGGATTTGCGCTATAGCCCAGTCATTTTACGGTTTGAGCCGGAATTAATTAATAATTGAAATTTTTGTCGGTATTTAAGAGCCAATTTGTGCTTAGAAATGTACCAAAATTAAAAAAATAACACGTCAGCAACAGCCTCAAATTTTAAGTTTAGTATTTATCTCGTTCTAAAAAAACGACGGGTAAATTTTTTTTGCAAGCTTTTAAGGCTTTACCATTATACATACTTCAAAGATGGTGTTAATATTTTTGTCTACTTAGAAGGCTTTGAAATATACATTAGTATTTTCTATTAAGTATCTCATTTTTTAAATTTCAATGCCTATTTTATTGCTCAAAAATAATGCATATTGGTAAATCTTATTAAAATGAGGCCATTGGTATTAATATTATTAATTTATAAGCCTTCTGGGAGATACAATTTTGATTTCTAAGTTGCGAATTTTTTTTAAATATGTTTTCAGGTAGTCTTTTTGTCACTAAATGGTACCGGTTACAGTTTAAAATTCCAATTCATAATTACTCCCAACCCTTTCTAACAAAACTCCGTAAAATGACTGGGCTAGCAGGAGGGTTTGAATGAAATATACTTTATTTACACCAAAAGAAAATACAATGCACAATTGGAAACATAAACTGAATATGGTACAAATAAGGCGGTCTTATCGCTAAAAAGCGATTTCTTCTAGACAAGAGGGTTTCAGTCTGTGTAATGATCGACGCATCAAACGCGTAGGTAATAAGTAGTAATAACGAGCACCCTTACACACTTTGTACAGGGTGGTTAGGTGGTGGTGGTTAGGTTTAGTTTTAAAGTACCCCCCTTTTTAGTCGGCAATGATTGAATATTTAATGTAGATGACGTAATTGGTCAGTATTTCTTGACCGATGTATTGGATTTGATCTTGTTATACGTCCTCACCTCAACAGCGTCAAGAGCAAGCATTGTATTTGGTTCCGTTTTTGTCGTTAGACAGTTTTTACGTTTTTTTTTAAGATCCCTCTTTAACGTTATAACTAATATAAGATAACTAGGTAGGTAACTAGCACAGAGTACCTACTTACTATAATTACCACCGTAAGTACTAGTACCTACTGAACTACTGGTACCACTGAGATTTAAGCACACTGCATGTTAAAGAAGTTTGATTTTACAATACTAACCAATTAAAGTCAATGACCTTTTTTAAACACGTTCTAGAAACTAATGTGGTCTAAATTCAGATCATGTTTTTGCCATCTTCAATAGAATCATCTAAAATTGAATAAGATTGATAGTATTGAAAATCTTTGATTAATTATATGTCCAGATAGAGCCTCACTCTTCTAACGCACTAAAACAAAACGGGCCAACTTACTTAGGTTGGAGTGCGTGAGGCGTCATATAACTTATCTCTGTGTGGGTGCCTAGTGACAGAATTTATCAGCCTAGACTGATATTTTCTTCGACGAGTTCGTATACAGGGTGTAAGTGACAGGCTAGCAAATACTGAAACGGTGAACTCAGACCATCAAACTGAACAACTTTCACTATGGAGCCTACCACAGGAGACGCGAAAAAAAATCTGCTGTCCCGAACAAAACTGCTGTACCTACCCGACTTAAATGTATGGGAGAGCTGATTTTTTGTCGCTTCTCCTGAGGTAGGCTCCATAGTGAAAGTTGTTCAGTTTGATGGTCTGAGTTTACCGTTTCAGTATTTGCTAGGCTGCCACTTACACCCTCTATAGCGTCGACATAGGTATCTATACTATTATAAAACTGTGACAGGAAGTTTGTCTGTACATTGAAGATATTAAAAAAAAAAAGTTACGATATGGTTTTTTGGTGTCCCTGATTCCATTTCACCAATTTTTGGATTTTTTGTCTGTCTGTTTGTTTGCGTGTTTGTTTGTGTGTTTGTTTGGGTGTTTGTTTGTTTGTTTGAACGAGTATCACGCAAAAACTACTGAACCGATTTTGATGAAACTTTTTTGTTTGATAGCTTATAATCTGACTTAAAATCTGGTATATAATTTGTGCGGACGAAGTCGCGGGTTAACGCTCGTAACTTATAAACTTGATAATATTATCAAAATTCGTTTGTATGGATAGTCCTGCATGGACTATCCTACGATTTATGAAACAACTTGGCGCTTTGGTGAAGCAATACGTAACAAACCTGCATATGCTGAAGAAGAAATTCTGATGTGTGTGGGAAGTCCACCAATGGTGAGCTCGTATGGTGAGGGTAGGCTTATGCCACAGCATTAGAGATGTAAAAAGACACAAGAATGAGGGAAATTACAGGTCAAAATACCTCTCACGCCTCATTGAAGTTTATTCAACTGGATAACTTTATGTTCAACTGAAATGATTTAAGGTAAGGTCGTGAGTCGTGAGTTTATGTATGTATGTAAGTAATTATTTATGGTGAAATAAAGAAAACGAGAAAAATCCAGTTATATCATTGAAATGAAGTACCGTTTTTCAATTCGCTTTGCATTTATTTATGAATGCATCGAGAGCTTATTAAAATATGCAACGCACCGTTACGTTGTAACACACACACACACACATACACACACACACATACATAAACTCACTTAACTAGGTAAATTAATGTTAAATTTAGAAAAACGACCGACGTAAAAAGTTGTGACCTCAAATGTAGACTCAAATTTGACGTTCTTCATCACTCACACATATATCATCATCTTTATTAGCCTATCTACGTCCCACTGCACGGCTAGCATGCCGCCCACAACAAAGCGTTTAAACGAGAAAAACGTTCTTTCTGGCATACGTAAAATAGTAAAGATGGAGGCACATCTGTATTTTTATCGTTTCCTCGGGGGTGGCATGCTAGGCCTACAGGGCACAGGCCTACCCCCTATGGAGGGTGTACAGTAAAGGCAATAGTCCACCACGCGTGTCCAATGCAGATTGGTGGACTACACATACGGATCAGAATTCCTGGTTTCGAATTCCGGTTTGGTCATGGATGTTTATATGTTTGTGCCGTTTTTGTATGGTTTCCATAATAATAAGCCTATAATAGTGCTTGCTTGGGATCATGACAATGTATGTGCCTGTGAGCGTTATTTATTTATTTATCCTTCGGAGTAAGCAGGTTTCTTTACGATCATTCTTCCCGAACCCGGACCCTCACGATTTAGAGTCCATATCTTTCCGCAACGCGCCACTGTCGCTCTTCCGATAAAGTTCTCTCCATTCTTTGATATTACCATGGTATAGAAACGCTATTCAAACGGACCAAGAAATCCGTCCTTTTTATTAATGTTACAGTCAGCTTAAAAAAGATAATACACTTTTATTCTATGTCGTAGTATACTAAAGTCTACAAACCTTAATATTGAGGCAGACCAAACTAAAAATGTTCATACTAACCGTCAATTGCTTTGATACATTCCACATAGAAAATGCTAGTGGTCCTACATAACCCATGGACTATTAATATTCTCATCAGCACTGAACGATATTACACTTTTATTCTATGTCGTAGTATACTAAAGTCTACAAACCTTAATATTGAGGCAGACCAAAATTACAATTTTCATACTAACCGTCAATTGTAATAGTTAACTGTTAATTCCTTAATAATAAAACTTTAAAGTAAAAATCTGCACCTAACAACATTGGAATATCAGATGGTACATTGAACTCTGTGTCCGCAAGCATTATATTTTTAGGGATCACAATCTTTTTCACATCAATGTGATTTTGAGGCAAGTTGCTGGTAATAGAATCAACAATGTGACACTTTACATCAAACATTACATCATAAATTGATATTGTTGTTGTTATTGTTAACTGTCTCTTTTACGGATCTGCTGGAAGAAATCTCTTCAGATATAAGCTCACCCTTTGCACATGTTTTCTCAACTTTGTGTATTATTATGTCCATGTGTACAATAAAGTGTTATAATAATAATTGCTTTGATACATTCTCATCAGCACTGAACGATATTACACTTTTATTCTATGTCGTAGTATACTAAAGTCTACAAACCTTAATATCGAGGCAGACCAAACTAAAAATGTTTATACTAACCGTCAATTGCTTTGATACATTCCACATAGAAGAAGCTCGTGGTCCTACATAACCCATGGACTATTAATATTCTCAACAGCACTGAACAAGTCATTGTAACAATTCAGCACATTATATCTGCGTGCGATCCCATGGGTAACTAAACTACTAACTATAACCAGTAAATGCCCATAGAATACTGATCGCATCGAGTCACGAGCTCCGAGACCTTTGGAGGACCGAGGACATACCACACATGATAATATGGGACGCAAGAATTATCATTTCATGTCTACTAAATGAAACCATATATCTCTGTTTGTTTATTTATTGTAAGCTGGGAAAGTAAACTTCAAGCATATTATTTTAATCGATAATGCATAATTCATAAAATATGCTTTAAGTACCTATAGGAACGCTTTTGTGTCGAATTGTCAATTTTCATTACACAAATTCAAGCAGAAACTCTATTGTAGGTAACCTACCTTTGGTACGTATCTGTTTGTTTTGAGACCATGTGGAATATTCGCCAATCCTGACTCTTATCCGTTAAGGCTGCACCGAAGCTTTTGTGCTGCCCCCAATCGTATTTTTTTATTTCTTAACAATTAAACAATATTTCCAAAAAAATAAGAATGACACATTGTAGTCATTGCTGATTTTCAATTTATCGGGTCACTGCGGATTTGTTTTTATAATGTTTGTAGTTATTATTTTTAAAACCACCAAAAATTTCCACTTTTGGCGGTTTTAACGATACTAGCTACAAGCATAAAGCGTAATAATCCGTAATGTTTCGATAAATTGAAAGCCAATCAGGACTACAATGGGACATTCTTGTTTTTTGGAAATGTTGTATAATTGTTTAGAAATAAAAAAAATACTATTGAGGGCAGCACGGTAGGCTCGGTAGGCTCGTAAGTGTCTAGAGTTCTTGGGACATCAACATTTTCCTTCACTTGGGCAAGATAACTCTGTCTAGGTCTTTATAATATGTATAGGATTCGCTTGAAAATTCGTTCTGAAAGTCATTTACTTTTTTTAATTGTCATATTTAGGTATTTTTGGAGACCGACAATAATCAAACTGCACTCCACTGAACTGTGGCATGAATATCTATCAAAGCAAGCTTTTAGCAAATAAAAATATCTTTATTAACAAAAAGAGAAATTCAATACAATGGACCCCGCATGCGGCAAGCCAGAATCTCGGGAATCATCTACGAATTGTCAGGAAAAAAATGACTAATTTTAGTACAGGGTGAGCGAAGTTAAAATGAAAGCTTAGCTTAGCTTATGTTAGCTTTTTAAAACACGCTATCATCATCGTCACCATGTATACAAAAGTCAAAACTAAATACTACAAGACCATCATTTATCGGTGACACCTAGTACGTTGTTATAGTAGAGTTCCTGACCTCATCTTCTCTAGAGTCAAGCAAGGAGTAAAGTAACAGATTTACGGAAACTACTTCAAAAAGTTAATGTAACATTACACATCATATCTAAACTCTGAGGTCGACTTTGAAGCTCTTCCTACAACCCGGAAAGAAACAGACACGAAGATTGAAGCAACGGGAAAAAATGAGGCCATTTATAAATAAAACACGCATTGATAGGTACAACAGAATCTTCTTGGCACAAACTCACAACAATAGAAGTCCATTTCGAAATAAAATCTAACCCACTTTAGATCTTAGCATTAACTAAACATCTCGGATATCATTTAAAGGTTTTTACGATAAAACAAGGAATTTAATGCAGCATTCATTATTTCAGCTTAAACGTACGACTCCGTATCGACTGAAAATTTACTTATACAAGGTGTTACAAAAATACAAAAAAACATTTAATGGGGTGGTTTACAGTTTAGACCATCAAACTGAACAACTTTTATTATGGGACCAATATCGAAATCGCGAAAAAAAATCTGATGTTCTATACTAACTACAAATCTCAAGTTAAATGTATGGGACAGCTGCAATTTTTTTTCGCGATTTCGATGTTGTTCTCATAGTGAAAGTTGTTCATTTTGATGGTCTAAACTCTAAACAACGCCATTAAAAGTTTTAAATTTTTATTTTTACTTCTGTATTCTTCTATTTCTTCTGAATATTCTTGATCGAAGATAGGTACAAATCAAAAATTTAATTTAAAATCTATCGTATCGAGGATTTTCTTATCGTTAATAATTGGTAGTAGTCAAGTTTTTTGATTGTGTTTGTAAAGTCAGTATCCAAAGTTAGTTCACAGGCTCTATAGTACCTGTATAATAATTACCTCTAACCAGCTAGAGTTACTCTAGAGCTTTTGTGTTACTTATATCACGTGCTAACTGACTACGTAAGTACTTACCACGGCTACACAATTTTCAAAAAAGTCATCCATTGCCAACGTCAATAGCGCAAAATCTCGTCTGGTTTGAGCTTCCCTTCGTAGTTGTCTACTATGCTTTTAATTTATCTATCTATATATACTATTATAAAACTGCAACAGGAAGTTTGTCTGTACAATGAAGATATTAACAAAAAAAAGTTACGATATGGTTTTTAAGTGTCCCTGATTCCATTTCACCAATTTTTGGATTTTTTGTCTGTTTGTTTGTGTGTTTGTTTGTTTGTTTGTTTGAACGAGTGTCACGCAAAAACTACTGAACCGATTTTGATGAAACTTTTTTTGTTTGATAGCTTATGATCTGACTTAAAATCTGGTATATAATTTGTGCGGACGAAGTCGCGGGTTAACGCTCGTACTATTATAAAACTGCAACAGGAAGCTTGTCTGTACATTGAAGACATTAACAAAAAAAAGTTACGATATGGTTTTTAAGTGTCCCTGATTCCATTTCACCAATTTTTGGATTTTTTGTCTGTCTGTTTGTTTGTGTGTTTGTTTGTTTGTTTGATCGAGTATCACGCAAAAACCACTGAACCGATTTTGATGAAACTTTTTTTGTTTGATAGCTTATGATCTGACTTAAAATCTGGTATATAATTTGTGCGGACGAAGTCGCGGGTTAACGCTCGTTCATTCTATTTCTGTGTCTACAACAAAGTGTCAAAATAAATAAACAATAACAGTTTATTCTTCTGGAAAATCGAAGTAGGTCCCAATGTAATTTTGAGTGACCCGTTGAACTCTTTACCATCAGCACCTTACTCAAGAGTAAACGATTTCAACGAACGTAATTTATACATTTAATTTTATCGCAACTTTTTAAATGACAAATCGAGACAGGGGGAAAGTTCGTACATGATTGTTTTTATGTGCACAAGATCCACTTTGCTAATTAAATATTTGATGTTTGTATCTTCAATACCTATACGTAAAAGTTAAATCCGTCGATCATTCACGCTCTAAATACCTACCTACTTGTTAAATACAAGCGTGTTAAAAAAACCCGACCAAGTGCGAGTCGGACTCGCGCTCTGAGGGTTCCGTACCAACTCAATTATGAAGGACAACTTAACCTTGCAGTGGAAAAATTTTTTGTCTCTTACATTATAGATAATAATGTAAAATAAACTACAAATTAACAATTTTCGGATCTCTTTTGCTTGTGCTGCGAGACCTTGCTTCATGCCACATGAATATAGCAAGGCCAACAGGAAGTAAGTACCCTATAGGTTTTGATTTGTTTGCGAGTATATGTGACATCCCCCCCCCCCCCCCATTTTGAGGGAGGCTTATGTCCAGCAGTGGACGTTTAATGGCTGATATGATGAATTGATGATATGTGACATAAATGACAACCGCAACAAAAGATACTGTTACCGTTGATTGCTTAGACTTAGAAGCTTGGATTCCCACCTTAATATTTGATAATAAAACTTGATACCTACCTCTACCCGTTTCTGAGAAAAACGGTCTTATCAGACGGACAGACAGATAGACGGACAACAAAGTGATCCTATAAGGGTTCCGTTTTACCATTTCGCGGAACGGTACCCTAATAAGAGACACAGACATATCGAGAATTAAAAGCAGGCAAGTATTCCGGTAATTCCAGTTAAGCTATCAAGAACTCATTTGCGATAAAATGTATTTACATGTCAATTTGTGCTTAAATTTCTTGCCTTTTGGTTAACAATTTGTCTCTATGGTTTTGTTTTATAATTATTGTGTCTCTGATGTTTAGTAAAACCCGAGTTTTCACGAGTTAGATTTCTATCGTTCTATTTCAAGTACCTAACGCCCATTTTATAAATTTTAGAAACAAAAAAACAAGTTAGTTTAAAAATTGTTATAATACAATAGTCGGCAAACAACTTGGCAAAAACCTTGACTGCGCAGAACAACATTAATGTAGGCGAAACCGCTACTGCGCACACCCCTCACCCCCGCCCCGTTGGTCAAGTTGTTTGCCCGGTATACAATCCTTCTTAATATGCTGACGGTTTTTTAAAAGAATGATCAGACCATCAAACTGAACAACTGAACAAATCACATTTCTACTAGATCCAAATGTACGGGACAGCAGATTTTTTCTTCGCGATTTCGATATTGTTCCTATTGAGAAAGTTGTTCAGTTTGATGGTCTGATCATCCCCTAAAAAAGCTGTCAGCATATTAAGAAGGATAGTTTGTATTTAGTACAGGTTGTATTTAGTATATAATTATAAAAATAATAATAATTATGTTATCGCCACCAAAAGTAGAAAATGTTTACTATATGTAATATTATATAGCTACATGTAACTTTTTGGTGGGTGGCACACATAGTAATATTATACATAGGTACATATAAATCGGACCTTTCCCTATTTCATTTAGGGACGTCACAACCGTTCCGAGCATGAACTTGAAGCATAGTTCTCTTTTAGCATTCGTGATCGGAGGCTAAACTTTCGACCAAGGAAACTATAAATCTTCTCACCTATTTCAATAGAAATCTTTTTCCTTAGTCGCCTGGAAAAACAAACATTATCCTTATGAAGGTATTATTATTATTTGTGGTTGGGCTATTGCAAGCAAGTGTCGTTATGTAACACGGAGACCACGTTGTTAAAAAAACGGTCAAAAATGATCACGTAATTGTTGAACGATCCCAATGGGGGAGTGGGATGGAAAAGAATTTTCAATGTTTTTAGTTGGTACCTACTTAAGTTTGAGAAGGTATAGGCAGTGTGTTTTTTTTTCTAAACAACCACACGTTTTTTTTTATAATAATACATTTTATGACTACACCGGCACCGGCTACCTGCGCAATAACAAACTAATTATAATTAATGTATTTGAAACTACTGCGTAGTATTTGGTACAAACCAGGCGTGCTGTTGTACAAAATTTTCTCCATTTGTATTGGTCCTCTTAAAAACCTCAACATTTTGCTAATTAAAAATAGAGGGGATTCATTTATTAACACACTCCTCCTTACCACATCTAAGGTAAGGAACAACAAAAAATAAAAAGAAATGTAAACAAAAACAAAACAAAAAAGGGCAGAGGAAGGCGTAGACAGGCCAGGTAGGTGATGAGAGTTCAGCCTGCAGATAGAATGCCGATCGTAGATTCGTCGGCAGACTATCTACAGGTAGAACACTTCATCAAAGCTGCTGCCGTGCGGGAGTGTGCCAAGGAGGCTGGTGGCGTTGCCTATTTGGATGGCGATGTTTATGCGCTGCCCGAGGTACGCGCCAGCCCTCGTGTCGCCTAGACAAATAAAACTTTATAGCCCATTTTCCTGACAATTTAGCGAAAAGAGGCCTCCAGCCGGCTGGCCGATTAATTCGGCTTTTCTGATTGATCAGCGACTAGTTGATACACCATCTAGGTGATAATATAAACTTTTGTGTAGGTCTACTTATTATAGGTCGAGCTTTCCCTTTTACCTTAAATACATTTTTAAATTCTTTGTTCTATTGATAAGACCTGTTTCATCGATACACTCTACGTTAAATTCTGAATTACACACATAATTATTGACCAATGTAACTTTCAGACATTTTATAATATAATAGAATGACCTTGGCAATGAAAACTGTAAAACAAATCACTAACGCACGCAATTTACGTTTAAATTATGTTCGCACATCGCAACCGGTCGTTATGGCGATCCTTGGGGGAGGCCTATGTCCAGCAGTGGACGTCCATCGGCTGATGTGATGATGATGATGATTGTAAAAACAAATTTAATGATTCTTGATGTTGACTCGCGAAAGTTTTGTTAGAGGAAGGCTCCTTCTGCATTTACTGACTTTCTTTATATGAAAAAATAATGTTGATACAGTTCCCGGCAAACATCTTGAAAAATATGTGCGGGTAAGGGGGTCTGCGCAGTAGCGCATTTGACTTACTTACTAACATTTACTTTACTATACTTACTTACTTGAAAGTAAGAAAAACTTAAAGAGTGTAGGTTAGACACAAGTTAGGTGACCAGATTGTCGAATAAGACCGCGTAAACACTCTTTTCAAGTCAAATACGAGATCTTGGATCTTTATGGATCATTAGGCATGGCAGGAATCTTTTTATCAAAAAAAGGGCATAGAAAATGTAGGCCAGACAAACCAAAAGTTTATTTATTAAAACAGTTATAAAGCAAATGATAAAACTAAAATATAACTAGACTAATAAGCTATCTTCAGATATAAACAACTACTTATCGCAAAACATAAAAGCCTACAAATAATACACACATTCCAGAGCCGTCGCCGCAAGACATGGTGCCCAACAGGCTAGCAGCATTCCCCCTGGATGGTGAGATTGGTGAGGCTGATTCTTTGTGCCAGGAAGCTGCCAGCTCTGCGGTCACCATAGGTCTCATTGAGACGCCCGGATAGGTCTGCGAGGAATGCTTTGGCCTCTAGGCTCCAAAGACCCAGCGTCTTAAAAACCTAGTGGCGTGAATATGTAGCCAAAATGAAACATGAGAATCATTTGAATTGTGTAAGAAACGGATTTAGTTATACTTAAGAGGAACTATAAAATCTTTTATTATGTAAGTAGATGACATTTCAAGGTGATTTTAAATACAAATTAAATTCTGAGATACTTTGTTTTAGACTACATTTTACTAATCGCTTTTTAGAACAATACGTAGTAGGTATCTACATTAATCAAATTTTTCCGAACAATGGTAATATTATTTTGCTCTGTGATGAATTCGCTGGAATGGGTAATTGGTCGGTTATATTATATTATTTTATGACTCACCGATAGCCACACGGTGGTGTGGGTGTGATGGCCATCAGAAATATTGTCGAAGCCTGATATACGCTTCGTCACTAGGAGATGTGATCCTGTCCTGATCAATTTCAGCCACACCGCATATTTCTACTCCGTTATTGTCATTGATGTGATCCTTAGAATGTGCTCTCATTTGGCCCTCATAGTTATAGCAAATTTTCTTTATAAGAACACCACTTTTATAATGGCGGTGATACCAAACCCCCAAATATACCTCGATTCGATTCATTTAGAAATATAATTTAAAGCAATAGAAATATTTACCATAAAATCGTATAACGATCAAAATATACAACAGGAGAGTACAACGGACCAGACGTACAAAAAAACATGCATGCACTACAAAAAATGTTAATATTTGCTGATAAACATGTTTCCTGTTGAAATATTCTTTAAAATAGTTAAAATGTTATCAGTTATTGTCATTTTGCCCTTGACTTCTGTGCTGTTTAATAAAACATGAGGACTCAAATACTCACCAACTCTGAAAATTTTTAGCGACTTTTTTACAGTCTCATTGGGTTTTACGTTTAAATCGAGTTTATTATACTGTGAACTATTTATGAGTTAAGTTTAGGCAGTTCAAGTTTTTGATTAGTGGTATGTTATTATTAGGTAACAAACTATGAAACTAAATTTTCTGGGCATGATATGATAAGGCACGTAGACCGTTTTCAAAATGAGAGATGAATGCATACGCATAGTTCAATAATACCTGACGCCTCTACAGACCCTCTATCTATTGTAAACATTGCATTGCTCTGAAATAGTAACTAAATATTTTTTATCGGCCTGACTGTGGTGTGCTTTAAACATGGCGGGCAGCCGGCGGTTAACGTCAGTACACTCGCAGAACCGGTGGCGAAGGCACGCGTCGACACCCAACAATTACTTACGAACACAATCAATAAAACTTGAGATAAAATATTGTGCAAAAGTGAAGGAGATGCTTTGTGTCTAAAAACCGAAGCCTTTGTTAGTGTTTTCTATAAAAAATCAAAAGCGCGGGAGTGTATCGGACGCGGTCGCGTGGATGTTGAAAAGCCGGCATCGCGTTCGAAAATTTGAATTGGTCAAGGTTGAGGAAATTGGCGAATCGACCAATTTGCACATTACGAGATTCAACTATCCAGCTTGCAGTTCGGGTGAGTGACACTGAGTGAGCTAGGCTAGTCACAGCTTTATTTTTACACACTAAAGAACGCACGGGATGCGCGGAGACTCAGACGCACCGCAACTATTTTTGGTCCACGAAACGTTCACACCTTCTAAACCTACATTCTCGTCTCGTGTTACAATATTAAATAGTGTTGAGAAAGTTGTAAAAACGTTAACTAGTGAACACTATAAAGTTCGAAGTAAACGTTTACAAGATTTAAAAATAATGAAAGAAAAATTTATGATGCTATTAAACGTAAATAAAATTAGACAGCGTCTGTAGACGGAATAAATAAATAAATCAGCAGCAAGTAAATATTTATAAGTGTATCGTACCTACCTAATGTAACTAAACAGTTAGTTATTTATACCTCAATACAACATGCGAGGCAAATCTAAAAGGAATTTTGTCATCTGTTTCCGTTCGTTACTAAACCTAAGTCAGTAAACGTACTTATAAAATTTAACTGAAGTGCGTTCAACATGGATAATGGTTTGCTAATGGGTTCATTCACTTTTAAGAAACAGTTTACAAAAAACGCATGTCTGTTCGTATAGCATACTTAATAGTACAATAAATGAATATTAAAAACATTTTAACGTTTGATTTTGAAGATTTTAAGTTTACAAAGAACTTTATGATAAGTTTCTTGACTATCAAATAATCTGTGACAACATTTTGAGCTGTATCCTTTAAAACGTAAAAATGGCGGGTTTCGAGAATTATTATTATGAGGTATATGTATTATTATTTATGTTGTACTATTCAACAACAGGCGATAATACATTAAAATTAAATTAAAACTAAATAGGTACTCATTGCAAATACAGCTGCGTCAAATGCGCAGGAAGGTCTCCGCGGCACCACGCGCTTAATGATATTATTCGTCGAGCGCTGGTGTCCGCCGATGTTCCCTGTACAACTGAGCCACCTGGTTTCAGCCGTACCGACGGCAAGAGACCAGACGGATTGACCCTTGTGCCGTGGCAAAAGGGCAAATGTCTTCTATGGGATGCAACGTGCGTATGTACGTACGCTGCATCTTACTTGAGTGGTTCCATCCGAGTAGCAGGGTCGGCAGCGGAAAGGGCAGCAGTATGTAAACACCAATGTTACACAACTTTGGAGCAGAGCTACTTATTCGTGCCCTTCGCTGTGGAGACGGCGGGCCCGTGGGGTCATGAAGCAAAAACTTTTATGAGGGACCTGGGCAAACGTTTACGGGATGCGGGTAACGGTCCTCGTGCCGGGTCATACCTAGCCCAACGCATATCATTAGCGATTCAACGCGGAAATGCGGCCAGCATTATGGGCACCTTCGGGCCAGGTATGACCTGGGGCGGGCTTTTCGACTAAGTAGAATTAGTAAAATTTGTAGTTTAGAATGATTAGAATGCTTTAAATAAATTGTCTATTCAATACTCATTTATTTCGGACCAAAAAAGAAAATCCATAATTTTGTTAGTAGGTTTATTAGTAACATTGTTTACTTAAAGTTATGTTAGTGTATGTTAATTAGGTATTGAAAATAATATTATAAGTATTCGGTAGGTATTCCTCATCACCAGCTCCACCCAGTGCTTTTGTATGCATGCATGTTGTGCATTAACTCTAGAAATGAAGATAAGATTAAAGAACATTTTTTTTTTTCATATCCTAAAGTCAAATTATAAATTTTGTAATGATGATGTATATGTTTGACCAAAACCGGATTACGCAAGTACATTTATAACTGAATCAGTTAACAAGATTTAACCTTAGGCCTTGTAAAGAGTTCATTTAGTGATAACATTATCTGTTGTGCACGCATGTGACGTGACTCAACCGACTCGAGAAGCTCTACCTACATCACATTATACTTACAATTACAATTTTATTCATATTCATCATACAAATAATATATATAAGGTCTAAAAAAATTAGCTGAAACTATTTTAAGAGGATGATCAGACCATCAAACTGAACAACTTTCTCTATGGGACCAATATCGAAATCGCAAGAATAAAACCTCTGTCTCATACATTGACAGACAGACAGAGGTTGACTGATTTTTTTTTCGTGATTTCGATATTGGTTCCATAGAGAAAGTTGTTCAGTTTGATGGTCTGATCCTCCCCTTAAAATAGTTTCAGCTAATTTTGTTAGACCTTATATAGAATATGAATATTTGTATCCGAGTTATAAATGTTTATACTTATCTATATTTGTATTCTATATCGTTGTCTAGTCATTATAATATTAGCACAGATTAATATCTTTTCTATGACAATGTCCTAGATATTTATTTATATTTATCACTACATATATTAAGCAATTATTATCATTATCTGACCTTAAAAAAAGGAGGTTTCAATTCATGCCGCATATACAAAATATGACTTTGTTTAGACATTACTTAGACACAAATATACAGAAACTGATTAAAAATTTTTTTTACAAATTATTATTGAAAGATTAAGAGGTACACGCTCACGTTAATTTCGTATAAAATCAATGCAATTCAATTATACGTTAATTATAATTAAACATACTTAAATTAAATTTGAATACAGACAAAGATTAAAAAAAAACTTTTATAAATATTTGTAGTTTAGAATGCTTAGAATGGTTTAAGTTTAGGGTAAGTTTTGTTTGTGCTTTTACTATTTTATTCCCTTAATAAACACAATTATGTATCTTTTAAACATAATACAACTTGTACAAACCGTCTCAGCATATCGGTATAGTATAGGTCCAAACGTTAATTGCTTACTGCAAATAAAAACTAGTTTCGATCCTGAATTATGAATCTCTTCCATACTTCGATATAAAAATGTTGAAGTGGTCTTTAATTCGACCTTGTTTTAACATGATTCTTCTCTGTCCATGTTTCAGATTTGAGAAGTGTAAAGTTGAATGACATTTTAAAATTCAGCAGAGAAAGTAAAACTCCATTGTTATCGGTTTTGGTGTTAGTTTTTAATTTCCATCGCCCATTCTTTTAAAACTTTCTGTAAATTAATCCGGATCATACTGGTTTTTTAATTGTTTCTGTTTAAAGCGAAACTCGCATTAACGCACAGTTGTTTATTTACATACATATATGTATGTTTATACTTAAACTCACAATCGTATTTTGTGGTAACTTTACAACTTTAACACGTTGACTGCCATGCGAGTATACTCGTAGTAACTTTTTTTTATACCCATTGCCACCATACAAAATGGTAGGTACGAGTATACACGTAGTTGGCAGTCGAACCTAGTTCAAACTACGAGTTTACTCGTAGCATGGCAATCAGATAGAATTTTTATGAGCTATTGCCAATCTACGAGAATAGTCGTAAATATTTTGGCGCGAGAAACGTGCGCTCCCCTGCTCTGTATCTGCAAAACTGCGGGCGCTGCGATGTTGTTAGAGATTACAACAACGGAATGTCCGGGATAGATCTTTCAGACCAAATGCTTTTATATTACTCAGCTCTTAGAAAGACATTGTTTTGGTACAAAAAACTAGCGATACACATTTTTGAAATATATATTCATAACGCCTGCATGATTTACAACCAACAAGCCCAACTTCCTAGGGAAAATAAATTGGATGCCCTTTCGTTCAAAGATAAATTTGTAAAATATCTTTTAGGCGAGAAATTTACGTCATCGGTAGTCATCAGGAGCAGAAAAAACAAGCAGAATTATATTATCTAGAGCGCCTACCACCCACACAAAGAAAACAGAAACCGACGAAGCCATGTCGTGTCTGTACAAAAGAAAAAAACGCAGAGAAACAATCTATTACTGTCCGGTATGCCCTGAAAAACCTGCTTTATGCGTTGAAAATTGTTTTAAAATGTATCACTCCTTCTTGATTTCACAGTAATGTACCCAACAAAAATTGTATTAAACTTCTTTTTGTGATTAACTAATGTTTTACTTCAAATGCCAAAGAAATCAACCCCGCCCTCCTTCCATTGCCACTCTTTTAAAATTCGTTAGAAATCGCATACAATCGACTACGACAATATTCGTAGTTGGCAGTGAGGCCAAGATCTTGTACTGCGAGTATACTCGTAGTTGGCAGGCAACGTGTTAAATAGGTATATTGAAATGTTTCGAGATTAGAGAACAAATAAACAATCCAAACTTCTTAGTTTTATAAAGAGTCATTTGGTAGGTAAAACAGTAAAACCAATTAAAAACTACAAAGGTGTATCAAATCTTTGTATAGGTATCTCATTTCGTAAATGTGGAAGAAAAAAATAAGAAATGTATCATAAACGATACAGCCTGGGTACACATACCAGACCATAAATTATAGTCCATCTGTTGGAGATATTGACAACCTTGAGACAAAAAAAAAACTAGTTTTCCAGTGAACGTGCTGAGGCCCAGTTGCAGTAACATTGAATTATCTGACTAGCAGCTAGAAATTGGTGTTATCTGATCTGACTCGCCCGCCACGTGAGAGATCATTCTTCCTGGATATTACAATACCTTTTTAAATCATGAGTAACTTCCTTGAATTAAGATTTTATCGTTTTTCTTTGTTCAATTAATGATTTTAATCGCTTCTTAGCGATAAGACCGCCTTATTTTGTGCCTCTTGTATTTTATTTCTGTATTTTACTGTTTATGTTTTTGGTGTAAAATAAAGTATATTTGATTGATTGATTGATTTTAATTAACATTTTCAAATTATTCACGACCGTAGCTCAAGATTTTTGTCCGCTTGAACCAAGTTGCAGACTCCACTTCGAAAACTGTTTAATCGCTGGTTAAGCATTTTGCAAACGGGCCTTCACTTAACATGTAGGTAGTGAGTTAAAACGCTTTTACAAATTTAAAATTTGAATGACCTTTAGTTACGTAAGTAGGTGTTATTGTTTCAGAAGGGAATTAATTATGTTCAAAGTCATTTACATTTTACACAAATGCTAGCTGTGAATTTGGAATTTCTATTCAGTATTGTCATTTATTTTGTATTGCGCACAAATTAAACAGATGATTCATTACCACAAACCAATATCGAAGCTACTGTTGGTTTTTGTTCATTACAAACATGACCGCTCATACACTGTATCTTAAATATAGAGTTATGGCATAAAAACTACAAAGAGATTCAGTAGTCAGTATTTCCTACTTTTTTAACTTGTTTTGTCCCACTACTGGTTGATTTCCTACTAAACGGAGAAAAATATGTATGTGAAATGTGAAGTGAAATATTTTACTAGAAAATTTGATAACTATTAATCTGAATTCTGGTAGATGTACCTAAAATCTACTTTTAACAAAGTTTTCTAGTAAACTGTGCAAAAATAATAAATAGTTGGCACATTAACAAATAGATAATATTTTATTCCGCATGGACTTTTTTCATTTACGGATTTCGTAACAAATCGGTTCCGATCCGACACCGAAGGTCTTATTTAGCCCAGACTCATATTTTAGTAATGAAGTATATAACAGAAATTAATAAACAAACATAATTATCACAAATTGTGTTGTGCTACACACGCATGCAGTGTGAAGTGAATTTTAAGCGTAAAGTGCAAAAATAATGCAAATCTTGATAATGCTGAATTACATAATTTATCTACAAATGCTTACGGAATTAATCGAATAGCACTTCTTGACAAGTAAATAGGTATCCAAACCTTTTTATGCACAGAGGGTGACTGGAGATACCATTATATAGGTACAATTTTATATGTTACCTACACACACAGATCAACTTATAAACGTCGACAAAATTCATTTCACAATTATTATTATCTTTAGAATTTAACGCTTCATGTTTTTTTTACTGTCTGATAAAGTATGTGGGGTTTCATAGTGGCCTACAAAGATAAAAAATATAATGTTTTATAGCAACATTTTGTAACTGTAGTAACATAGCGTCTACCCGGACATTCGAACTTCGCAATTGCGTGAACCTTTTCGTTCCATTGTCAACTCTATTACAATGAAGTTCGACCTGAAACGGTCGCTATATATCGAAAATCTGAATTCCGGCCAGTTTTCTTACGTAAAGAAGAATGCGTAAAATCTACCGTCAAGAGTAAATATCTAAGCTAATTTTTCTAAAAAAGTACCTAGGCTTTGTTAGCATCGACGGACTGCGTGACATTCCAACACAAAAAGATTATTATGTGCTTACATTCTTTTCTAAAATTAGCACCTGATTTATGTAATTCAGAGCAAAGCCATGATTAGTATGTCCATAATGACACCATTTTATTAAACCATTTTAACTCTATAAGCCTTCTTGTCACGCTTTATGCTTACCTAGTCTGTTCCTAAATTCTTTTACTATAAAAAATTTAATACCATGCTCTAGTAATAATAAAAGTATAATTATAATATATTAAACGAAAGCATAGACAATTAGGATCCACTTAATCCCCTTATGTATTCAAAAGGTATTCGGTAGGTATTCGAAATTGATTTCGCTAGCTTGAACACAGATCTTCAGACCACGATGCCAATGCAGCAGCAGGCATCTATTTCTCCACTGTCTTGACTTATAGACTGCTTAAAAGCTTATAGGGTCTAGCAAAGGTTTTGTCGCAAATAACGTGCTATAAGGCGTAATCCAGAGAGTTTGAACTGGATGATGGCCATACTTCAAAGTCAATTTGTCCCCAAAACCGCATTTAGATGGTTTTCACGAGGTTTTCCTTTTCTGCGCGGGAGTTGAGTCGGGATATTCTGATTCTTCTTATCGTGTGGGCAGAGCTCTGGTGTCAGAGTTTTTTCAGTCCGCCTTACGGCCTCTGACGTGGTTTTTATGTAACGACTACTACCACCAGAGATAGCAGCCGGGACCAACGGCTTAACATATATTATAACATAATTGGGTATTACTTGCGTCTTATTATTGGTTAGGTATAATATCATACACACACTATATACTATATACATACACTATAATACTACATACAGTTTTTATATTTATTATAAATTATTTATTACACTACATCATTAAACTTTAAAGTATCCTTAAGCACACAGTTGGTTTGCGGAGAGCAACAGCACAGGAGTGGTATTTTTGAGTCACACGTTCAAATCAGCAGTGAGAACTGTCAAAGTTACTATGGAAATTATGCATCATTCGATCATGATTTTGAAAGTGTAACATTCGGAAATTGCACTCCTGCTCTGTCAGGCACGGCCGAAAATCAACGACTTGCTTATTCACCGTCGCGGCACACACCGCTACTACCTAATATTTCTTTTGATGTACTCTGTTCTTTCGTGTGCGTGCCTTTAATGGTGAATAAAGATTTTTCTTTCTTTCTAACATGTCATCCGAAGCACGGAATCATCTTTCTTTTCAGACAATCAGGTGATTCAGCCTGCAATGTCCTAACCAACTGGGGAAAAACGCACAAAATGAGATATCACTAGGTGTCCCCGTGGGATTCGAACCCACGACCTCCGTGTCGAGAGCCCAATGCTCTTAACCATTAGACCACGGAGGATGCTTTGGTGCCAGTTGTCATACCCTTTTTGCAGGGAGAAACCTTATACATATAGCCCTGACCTGAATAGAGGGTCGTGTCCCCATTAAAATGACATGAGGTATGATGTGAGGTAATTCGGTTTAATTAATAGGGTAACAAAAACGTAAAGTGTAAGAAAAACACAGATATAGCATCTTCCATTATTGATCAAAATTCTATGAACTAGACTAGATGCAACAAAACTTTGAAGACTACGAATCACGTATTCATGTAAAAAAAAGATAACTTTATGTATGTTCACGAGAAACCAAGCGCCACCCCATTCACAACCCTATAAAATATAGCCCAAAAAAAGTCAAAACATTCCACTGACTTCATTCAGCGGGTTCTTCGAAATGGGGACCCTTTACGATATGGGATTTGTAAAAAAAAAATCGGTACCTTTGATGACAGACATCGTGTTGCGTTGGCGCCAATTTCGGTGCTGTGTGAATGATCTCTTTCCACTACTGCAAAAAACGAATTGTACAATTATTTTTTTTATTTCGTAAATAAACATGAAACCTTTTGGGTTTAAAGCCTATGTTATGGGCATAGGTAAGCATGTCTGTAATGAACCCAATTGGTGGAATATGGACCACTCTCTCTTACCCCTATTTGTGAGAGGTAGCCTGTGTCCTGCAGGCCCTGCAGTGGAAGTATAAGCTGATGATTATATATAAGCATGTAAATCAACAAATAACACGATTTTAACAACATTTCTCGTCATAGGTTTTCACGCTCGTACTAGAGTCACTTAAGGGCTTATGTCGAAAAATAATTGAAGCGAAATGGGCGTGTGATAGCTTATATTACTGCCTGATGCGAGAGAAAGAGATGGGGCGGCGCGCGCGCCTGAAACGATGCAAGCGTAAAACAAACTTTATTTAATTGTGATTGTACTATTTATGTAAGTTCAATTCTGCTCTAATCAAAATTTGTAAAATATCAATCTCTTTTTTTAAAATCAAGTCTCGTGTTTCTATTATTCACCGTTTAGCAGTTCCAAGCGTTTATCGATAAAGACGAAGGCTACTTTGGCTTGTTTCTCTATCGAGAAAATGTGTCTTAATCGTGTTTTGGCTCTAATCAAAATTTCAATTATATGTTCAATTTACACATATCCGCTAATCATACTCCTACTGTTATTACTTCATGATATATGACGCTTTGAAGAATCCTATTTTTTCACATAGCCTCTTAACCATTGATATCTAGCTCCAATTTACTCATGACCAGTTTTATGATAATCATGTAATGTGAAAATCAAATAATCTCTATGTATAATAGCACACACAGTAATGTCAATATTAATGATAGCTATTATGTCGAAACAATTACGTTAACACCCTTTTTAAAATACATAACATCTACAAATAATGTACCTACTCACCTAAAAAATCCAACATATAATCTTCAAATGATAAACTCTTTGTTACAACACTATAAAGTACATTTTAGGTTGTATTAAACAGTACATAACTAAAGATTGACTGTGGTCTGTATATGTTTAGCACATGTCCGTTAAAAGGATGTTCACATGTTGGATCAATATTAAAACTTTAATAGGTTTAGTTATTATTACTGTTTAAGGCGGTTGCAGAGGGGTCAATTTTATACAAAACTTTGACGCGCAATACGCGTAGACGGTATTAATATAAGTAACTTTGTATATATGGAAAAATTGTTTAGAAAATCTAGATGCCGCGTAACAAAAAACATTTGCAATTTATAAAATAATAACGAAGATATAAAGCTTTGACATTTTTCATACAAAATTTTAAAAGCGTTATATCTTCGTAATTATATTATAAATTGCAAATTTTATTTGTTACGCGGCAACTAGATTTTCTAAACTATTTTTCCATATATAAAATATTACTTTTATTAATTCCGTCTACGCGTATTGTGCGTCAAACTTTTGTATGTACTGAAATCTTAATTTCATAGTCAGGAATAGCTCGAATGGTAGTTTTTCTAGCCTTCTTCAATCAATCAAAACAATTTGTTTGTTTTTATTATTGTCTAGTTCCACTAACGGAAAAAAACTCAGTTCCAATCAAACGGTCATTGAAAAAATTCAGATATTTTACTCATACTGATGTTTGCTTAAGGTCAATTATTCATTACTGTTATTAAACGGCGAGATAAAAACATGTTTATTAAATTATTAGATAAAATCATGCTGTTTGTTCAAAACAAGTCACATTCAAAACATCGAAATACCTATTTACTTACTTGTTACTAGAAAACATAGTATATCCGGATCTTCTCCAAGAAGGTTGGCTATTGGCCAACGCCAACAACGGAGATAAAGCAGTCGCCGTGGCCGAAATCGGTCAGGAGCAATGCATACACCAGAAAACATTGATACCTAAGCATACCTTTCCCTAAGCTAAAAGAAAATCTGTCGAATGTCACAATAAAACTCTACAACAAAACGAAGCGTCAACCAAAATTATCGAATGCATAACCAAATTTTCAGTTCTTATAAAAACGGGTGAAACAATCGCATCGATCGGTAATGTATTAGTATATAGGTAGACATACAACTGAACAAGCGGACAAGCAACTGAAGAAACGTTTCAAAAATAATAAATTAATCTGAACATGGATAATATAGTTCATGTCCTCAATAAAAATCGTCATAAATTCAATTTCAACAGATACTTTCAAGCAGAGTTTGAACTAAAATTTACAACGGATATTTTTACAGGAATGGGGAAACTCAATTGTCGGAAAAATTATAATAAAAACACAAACATTGTTGAGGAAATAATTAAAACGTATTGAAATTAAAATTCAAACGCAATAAAGAACTGTTAAGGACAAAATTGGAACGGAACGGAACATGCTAGACAATTTTATCTTACTTCCACAGTTGTTCAAATATTTGAAATAAACGTTTGGTGTTTAATGGAAAATTTTGAATTTTTGAAAGTTTTCCATACGAACAGACTGTGCCTATGTGTCATACATAACAATTTATTCATTTGTAATTGTAGGTATTATTTTGAAAGAACTATATTTGACCTTTCTCTTATTAAACAGACTTTGGAAGTCTGTTTAAGCCACATCGTCCCAGCCAGGTGCCAGCTATTGTTTATGGTGCGAAGCAGGAGCGAAGCGATTGTGATGCGACGAAACAAAGTAGGTACTGTTCGAAACTCAGCAGTTGTAAATTTCAAAATTACTATATTAGATGCATATCTCCATAGTAATATTGACATTTTCAACTTCTTCTTATCGTGTGGGCAGAGCCCTGGTGTCAGAGTTTTTTCAGACCGCCTTACGGCCTCTGACGTGGTTTTTATGTAACGATTACTATTAGGATTTAACCACCAGAGATAGTAGCCGGGACCAACGGCTTTTAACTGCTGAGTTCAAAGTCTGCGTTTCAAAACTCGCACTCCTGGTCTTCGTTTATTGGGCATACGCGTGCTCCATTTGGTGTCATACACAGTCTCCAAAAATATACTACATCAAATCACTGAACAGTGAGTAGGTCAATTCTTTCCATTAGTGGATGATTGGATTGGGAATAGCCATTCTCAGGGTTTCTCTGTTATCAGTTCATTAAAACTTGTAAAAGTAATACCCAATGAGTTGTTTCTATTTCAGGGAAAAAGCCTCGCCTCTACTTTCGTTTAATAAAGTGGAAACAAGGCGTTTGCTCTTTCCATCTCTATCATCATCATCATCAGCCCGTTAACCCTTTTGCAGGCAGAGGGAACGTTTTTATGACCATACATTTTTGAATTCCGTGAAACGAAAGATCCCTTTTCATTTTTTTTTCTTCTTCTGAGGTTGATATTGACAGGTGTCATAAATTTAAATTAAACTAAATAATGAAATGATTATTGTAATTAATAATAACCATTTAATTTTTTATTATTTAATTTTTTCATGGTTTTTTTTAGGCTAATAAGTATCCCAAAAATATAAACAGTTTTTATTTTCATTCGCTAGATCGTTATGCCCGTTAAAGGGTTAAACCCCACTGTTGGGTATAAGGCCTCTTCATTTTCACGCCAACGACTGCTACTCTACTAAATCGTACTATCTCTATATAGAGATAGAATTCTTGAGATCTTTATATACTTACCCTTACTATTTAGTACTAGATACAGGTACATATAGGTACAGCGTAAGAAAGATCTTACGCTGTACCCAGATCAGGAAAATGGTACATGATAGAGCAAAATAATGATCGAGAAATCATCACCATTTTACACGTAATTTCGTTACTAATCATATCTCCAAGAGGGCTATTATCCTGAGGAGTTCAGTCAGTTATTACTTATTACGTCTCAACTATGATTCCAAAATACCCACCACGTTTCTTTGTTTGAAATGTCCCACACAGTCAACACGGAATTATTAAAATTTCGATTGCTTGTGGAAATACCATCTCGAGTTAAGTCCTATCCACACATTAAACTATGCATGGTGAGATCTAGAGAACGGAGAGCTCATGGAAAGTAGCTGCGACCACATTCCTTGCAAAGCGTTTTGATTTATTTATAGTACTATGTTTATACCTGCTTATGATATTATCAAAGATCTTTCACACTCAGGAATAAACGAGTTAATGTTATTTTCCCTGTATAGTAATTATAACGTACCTAGATGCATAATATACCTATACAGGGTGTAACAAAATACTTAAGGTTTGTTTTAGATTTCGACCATTAAACTGAACAACTGTCACTATGGAGCCAACATCGAGAAACAATAAAAAAAATCTGCTGTCCCATACATTTTAGTCAAGTTGGTACTGCAGTTTTGTATGGGACGGCAGATTTTTTTTATTTTCTCTCGATGTTGGCTCCATAATGAAGGTTGTTCATTTTGATGGTCTGAGACACCCCCTTAAGTATTCCGTCAATCGTATGATCGTATCAAATGCGTCAATGTATAAGTGAATTTATGAGGCTTTGTCGGTAAACCAAACTATGTAGGTAATAATATTCATACTAATACACACATTACACAGTCAATTGTACAAAGACCTCACCACGTTGGCGACGCTCACAAAAGGACCAGGAGTGCGATTTTTGAATCTCATTCACTGAGCTCAGCAGTTGAAAATGTCAAAATTACTATCGAAATATGCATCTTTCTACTGCTGATTCGACTTTCAAAAATCGCACTCCTGAGCTTGTCTTTGCATAAATTCATCATAAGGGTGAGGCGAAACGAGTCTAATTTTGTGAATTGTGAGTCGCGTATTTTGAGTCCGTTTCATATAAAATCCGGGAATGCTTTGCCCATGACCTCAGCCTTTATATGAAACGGTCTCAAAATAAGCGACTCACAACTCACAAAATTACGCTCGTTTGACTTCACCCTAAGATGACACTTGTAACTTTTTCAATTGGTAACACTATTTTTATATGATACCCAATTCGACCCCTGACATTTCCAATGATAACAAAAATCTAGTCACGTTTTTGTCAGCATGCCTTTTATTTTATTAACGATAAAAACGTGTTACAGAATCTGGTCATAATTTGTCGTAAACAATATTTATGTTGTATGTAAATAAAGTTGTTATAAAATTATGAATGTGAATTTCTGACGCATTTCTTATTTGATCTTGTTTTTCGTTTATGGAACAACAACACGAGTTGCATATAATTATAGGCCAGAAGCTAGACTTGTTGGTTAATAGAGCTGTTCGATATTACAATTGTATAACCTACTAGTGCCACTTTGATTTTTATTAGGTTTCAGTAATTAATTATTTTTTTAAATTAATTAAAGACACGGCGGAATTTGCCGAAAAGGCAAATTCATAGCATTCGGTGTCGAAACCCTTGGTCTGTGGGGTCCCGGCGCCCAGGCGCTTTTTAAAGATCTGGCAAAGCGCCTGGTAGACTCGACCGGGGATCCAAGGGCTGGCGCTTTCATCGCTCAACGGATCAGTTTAGCCGTTCAGCGAGGAAACGCTACCAGCATCTTGGCTACCCTCCCGCGCGGTCCAAACCTGCACCATATTTTAGGTTAAGTTAGTTTTATTTTTTCAATATTTTTATGTATTTTTAATGTACATATTTACCTTCCTTTATTTGTCTTTAATAAAATTAGTAATATATAAGGTCTAACAAAATTAGGTGAAACTATTTTAAGGGGATGATCAGACCATCAAACTGAACAATTTTCTCTATGGGACCAATATCGAAATCGCGAAAAAAAAATCAGGTGTTCCATCGAAACCTACTCGACCTAAATGTATTGGACAACAGATTTTTTTTCGCGATTTCAATATTGGTCCCATAGAGAAAGTTGTTCAGTTTGATGGTCTGATCATCCCCTTAAATAAATTTGTTAGACCCTAATTTTGTTAGACCTTATATATAAGGTCTAACAAAATTAGGTGAAACTATTTTAAGGGGACCGATATTGAAATCGCGAAAAAAAAATCAGTTGTTCCATACAAACCTACTCCACCTAAATGTATGGGACAGCAGATTTTTTTTCGCGATTTCAATATTGGTCTCATAGAGAAAGTGGTTCAGTTTGATGGTCTGATCATCCCCTTAAAATAGTTTCACCTAATTTTGTTTATATCAATTAAAGACTTTATGTTCAGATTTTTATTTCTGTTTATAGTAGATAAAGTACATAAGATACGTAAGATAAATAAAATGGAATGTATACTCGCTTACAAAATTGTTAGGTATTATAGTTACCTATTATAAAAATGGGTGTGTCTGACTGACAAAACAAACATAATACATTTAAATGCGTTTAAATGACACTTATCGGTTTTAAAAAAGTGAAATAAAAATTCTAGTAGTTTTTTACCATCGAACGTTTTAATTTAGACATAATGAGCGTTTTTCTTTTCTTTATTCATTTTAGTTCCTAAAAAACTCAACAGATGGCATGTTTATTGCTCCATAGAGACGTTCGTGAGATTCTGTCAAAATCATGTCAAGACTGTGCCTGCTATTTTGTAAGGCCAAGGAATCGAGCCCATACAACCATGTCAGAAGAAAACAGTTTCAAATTTTTGATCAAAATGATTCGCAAATAATGAAATATTCCATCAAAAGTTGCGTTGGCATCTTTTTGATCATCTTTTCCCTCTTTATTAATTTAAAGAAACCCTTTTTGAAATTTTGACCTTTATTCACACAGACCGTAGCGCAATCTATCTATCCCCTAGAAAACCAAAAGAAAAACGCAAAATGGTGTAATACCGTATCGACTTATGTTTGTGACTATACCTAACATTTAATAGCGATCCTCGGGTTCCTGGTACAAAGAACCGGTGTTCTCGACATAGAACTTGAAAATTTGCATACGATTATGCGACGTTATGTGACAAGACGATGATCGCGCCATTCTATTAGCGCACACCGACCTGTTTCCACGTTCACAACTCATTTTGTTTTCGAAATACATATTTACCAATAAACATCAAAGGCTAAAAGATAAAGGTAGGTAAACTTCTTTAATAATATACAGGGTGAAATTGATATCATTAGCATCCTTTTAAACTAAGAGTCTATCCATCGAACTGAATAACTTTTGCTACGGGAGCAAACCGATCGGAGCAAAACAAAAAATCTGCTGTTGCATACATTTGAGTCGCGAACTCGCGCGTCGAGATTGCAGTTTAGTATGGAACAGCTGATTTTTCCGAGGCGACGTCGCCGGGTGGCGCGGGCGCGATTTTCCTTTACAACAAAAACGACGCTATGCTACGTACTATAAGGTTTATATTGGTGTTACTTTGACAATAAACAGCACCTAAAATCGGTCCGAGCTGCAGTTATCTATTTCGCACTCGAATCGGCGCGGCGCGGTGTACGGGTGAGGCGGATCTGATAAATACGTATACAGTCGGAAAAGTGACCTATTCTCCAAATTAGCATTTCAGCCCGCCTATCCTCTTGAGAACAATGGTTTTTGGAGCGCAGTGGAATAAGCGTTTCTTCATTCAGTTAGGTATTAACTTGAAAATTTATTGACAGTCAAAACGTGTGTCCCAATTTTTTATCCAAATAAATAACCGTATCATTCCTACAAACCCAAACCTTAATTAAGTTAAGGATAAGGTTATATGAACTAGGACACAAAATGGACAAACATATTATGATTAATATTATATTTATAATGTTTATATAGACGGTAATGGCGCCAGATAGCGTTTGCTCCCGGGTTAACTTCATATCGGAATTTAACTGTGATATTTGAAGCTGATGTCATAGTGATAGAATCAAGCGAGAACTGTTGTCGAAATAAGGCAAAATCATTTCGGGAATTCCCTGTAAAGTTAATATAAACGGTTGGATATACCTACCATTCGTAAGTACACAATCATAATTATGTAAGAGCCATCGATCTTCGGTCTTGTGCCTTCCCTTCAAATGTCTTGATTGAACTCCAAGTACAAAATTATGTCAATGTTAATGGTATCTAATACCTATTTTGTTTATTTATTTGTATAATCAATCATAAACCCGCTACCGCTTATAACTATAATGGTAACTGGTAACTGTGGTAAACACTATATAAACTTGATAGCGTTAATAAGAACATTCATTTGTTTTATCGAAGTCGCTGTCAAGCCGGTACGATTCGCGACAGGGCTTGCATTCGTTTTTTGGCTTGGCTTGACACCGACTTCTATAAAACAAATTAATGTTCTTATGATGCGAACGAAAAAGTCATCGGCTGCAATAGGTATTATATTTTAACTTTTTAGTTTTTTTTAAGGCGGTTTTAATTTTTTGTTAAAATTTTGTTTATTTCGCAATTTTCAGTGGTGAATTCATATGTGATTGAAATTAACAAACGCACTAGCTGGCACTACGATTTTCAAAGGTTCCCCTCGATTTCTCTAGGATGCCATCGTCAGATCTTGGTACCACCCTTGGAATATCGTCTTTCCAACAAAAAAATAATTATCAAAATCGGTTCATAAACGACGAAGTTATCCGCGAACAAATATAAAAAAATATATATATACGGTCGAATTGAGAAACCTCCCCCTTTATTGAAGTCGGTTAAAAATAAGTAATAAGGTTGTCGAATGTCGATATTTCACTGTATTATTTTTATACAATAGGATACACGTACACACTTATAAACATATAATATTTACAGACAAACTACATCAAGTGGATACGGTATGGCTCATGTATGGTCCTAGCTTATGCACATGCTATATACCAGGGTGTAAGTGACAGTTCACCGTTTCAGTATTGGCTAGGCTGCTACTTACACCCTGTATAGTGCACCGCCGTAGCATTTGTCTCTGTAAATAGTTCTTCAGTCCAATGGTTGTCTGGAAGAAATTGCTTGTAGTGATAAGACCGTCCTTTGTACCCTTCTCATTCTTGTAATAAATTGTATTTGTCTATTTTTGGTGTTCAAATAAAGAATATTTATCTTGTATTTATCGAGTATAGCTAGAGTATATCGAGAGTAGCTAAGAAGCGATTTCTTCCAGACAACCTTAGGGTAAAGGAAACGGTGAAAAGAAGAAAGGTAAGCGGTGTTTCCAGAAAAAAATATCAAAAATGAGCAGTTATCAGTAAAAAACAAAATGTGAGTAATTAGGCATTTTCTTTATTCCTTATACATTTTCATCAGGTCGAAACAAAGGCGATGCTAAATTTATAAACTTATCTCGACATCAACAATGACCCAAATGCATATATACCTTTGTTGCAGTTAAAAATTGTGACGTCAAAAAACCGAATTAAATGAGAATTATGAATGTTAAATAGTTCGTTATAAGTAGTTAGTACTTAATAAGTTTGAAGGTCAGGAGTGCGATTTTTGAATCTCATTCGCTGAGCTCAGCAGTTGACAATGTCAAAATTACTATGGAGAAATGCATCTTTCTACTGCTCATTTGAATTTCAAAAATCATACTTCAGGAGTGCGATTTTTGAAACTCATTCGCTGAGCTCTGCAGTTGAAAATGTAAGACTTTTGACAAATGTTTGACTTTCAAAAATCGCACTCCTGAAGTATGATTTTTGAAAGTCAACTCAGCAGTAGAAAGATGCATATCTCTATAGTAATTTCAACTGCTGAGCTCAGCGAATGAGATTATAAAAACCGCACTCCTGCTGTGTTAATTGTGTAGGTACTTATACCAAAGAATACTAACTATTACTGCGTACGTACGAACGTATAGTTTCATTGCGATAAAAAATATCTAACCAATATCGTTATCTCAACAACTACCTACCAACATTTTTTTATTAACTTTTTGCATGGTTTTAAACGCGCCATATGCTGTTTTTCGACGTAGTTATCCTATCCTATCGACTAAATGGGGTTCGAGACAGAAGGTTTTATACGTTAATACGTAATTACTGCTACCCCTTTAGAACACCTGCATGTGCAATTTAAAATGTATAATGGGGTTGAAAATATGTAGAGTCAAAACATGAGTCATTTCCAGGGCCGTCTTTAACCTATTGGAGGCCCTGGTTACTTTAGGATAATGGGGCCCCTAAGACTATGACATGAATATGATAGAGGACTATTTTATTAACAATATGCAAAAGGAATAGGTATGCAAAATTCTAGATTTAGACCTACAAGTTGTAGGCAGGCAGCCAAATTGTTGCCACTGTTTGTTAGGCTCCTTGTTCATTAGAATTCCAAAACACTGATATTTTCGGAAAATAATGGAATTTATCTGTAATATCGGTGTATTTATCGGTTGGTGATCGGGCAGGAACTAGGGGGGCCCCATCGATCGCGGGGCCCTGGGCAAGTGCCCAGTGCCCATTGGAAAAGATGGGCCTGGTCATTTGTACATAAAATGCATCTAAGAATTCATAACATTTTTTGCAACAATTTGCTTATTTTTCTGTTAAAATACTTGTCATTTATAATTATAAGCGAGGATGGGAGTTTGACCATCAGCTCCTAGCACCTTTCTCTGTCGTCGCCAGTCTGAAAAGCTGTTCTACCTTCGCGATTCGTTTCCACTCGTGTTTCTTTTTCAAAACATCTTTCTACGTTTTACCTATATTTTAACCAACTAAGCTTCTTGTATAATTGTCTAAGTTTTTAGCATTTTAGCTTTTTAGAAGTTTACCATCTGTAGGTAGTACATCTACCGTGTTCATTTAATCATCATCATCTTATTTACGAGCTACGCTCTTGTCGGTGGAGTATTCGCCAATCCTGTCTCCTTTCCGCTAGTCTCTTGAGTTCTTGATACGATACGACATCAACCTTTTCCTTCACTTGGGCCAGATAACTCTGTCTAGGTCTTCCTCTGCCTCTCTTCCCCTCTATCTTCCCTTCCAGTATGGTTTTAAAGAAATTGTCGTTTTGTATTCGATCATTTTACCTCTCCGGATTTCGATTGTTTTTAAAATGTTTCTCTTTTCTTCATTTAATAGAAGTACGTAATAATATGTAGATATTGTCACATGTTTTTTCTAAAAAGTTTGGTGTTAATATTATCTAATTTATTATCAGCTTAAATTACTGACCCTACTTACTAAGGTTATCAAATTTTATTGTTTTTGATAGTTGTTTCTTATTGTGTTTTGATCGGTCAATGACGACGCGTAACGTCAACAAACTTACTAAGCGATCGTAATTTTTAACGTTCACAATTAAGATGGTGGCGATAATGACGCTTATTGCATCACACTCTCATTTCAATTGTAAGTTGTACGTTCGTTGAATTACTACTACTTATTTGTAGCACAATTTTCATCACAATTGTCGTCAGTATCTATTGTTGCCAAAACAGAAACTTTTAGCATAATATGTATTCGCTATACGCACTACTACCAACTAGAATAAAGTCAACCTATTGTCAACGGATTCACTGCGGGTTCAAACAAGAGGTGTCTATTCGAAATTCGCTCGAATTCGATTTTGAATGAAACAGTTTTAAGATAAAAACAAGAGGTATTTAAAAAAAGTGTTTATAGGTACACGTTTCAATAGCAAATGCTTCTCAAAATGCAAAGTCACAACGAAGAACATTGTATACAGGGTGTAAGTGACAGCCAAGCAAATACTGAAACGGTGAACTCAGATCATCAAACTGAACAACTTTCGCTATGGAGCCTACCTCAGGAAACGTGAAAAACTACTGTACCTACCCGACTAAAATGTATGGGACAGCGATTTTTTTTCGCGTTTCCTGAGATAGGCTATATAGTGAAAGTTGTTTTGGTGGTCTGAGTTCCGTTTGAGTATTTGCTAGGCTGTGACTTACACCCTGTATAGTGTCACAACAGAAAGAAATATTTAATCTATTTTGGAACTGAATAATGTCAATTCCAAATAAAATATACTTTCGAAACTGAAATTTTCACAGAACTAAATTACATGAACGATGTGTTTAAAATAATCAGTGTAAGGACATTACGGCCGTATATCAATTGTTATCACTGCATAATATAGTGATTTACACATGCGTACAACATAACAAATGATAGGTATGTCATGCAGGTCACACGTTCATCGGCATCGATTAAAATAATGCCGCGGAAAGTTTGTTTTTCACTGTTTAATATCAATTGAACTTCTTAGCAAGGTTACAGGGCGGATTTAAAAATCTAATTACTTTTTTCGCAATTTCGATGTTGGCTTCATAGAGAAAAGTTGTTTCTTCTGAAGCATCCCCAAAAATATGTAACGAATTTAATTTAAATTTTTTATTTTGAACAAAAACTAATGAAAGCACAGATTACTCTCTTGTGTATGATACTTACTTTGGGAATAATTATGTAATACTGTGTTGTGTAAAATTTTATCCCAAATTCTCATACACAGAATATTATACCATTAAGCACATTAAAAAACTTATGTTTACCGATACCGCAGTATGCTGTTGATTAACAAAACTTCAGTAATAATTTCATTCTGCATACTGTCCTTCTCCAACATTCTGTTATTCCACACAAAACCAATAATGCTCCAAAAAGAAACCACCTAATCGCACACAAGTTTCAATCATAGATTCTTCTATTTTCTTGGCCCATTCCTATATAACAGCATACATCGCATATTAAACATACACACTCTTAACACTATGCAAAACTTCCTTAAAAACGTGGTTACAGAATCTATCCTACAACGAAACAGAAACTGTTCTCTTTCCCGAATAATCTCTCTCTCTCTCTCTCTCACGCACACACACCCCCACATAAACACACGCCCCTACATAAACACACCCCTACTTATTAAAACACACATACAAACCACACATCTTATTACACTTACATCAATAAGTTTTACAGTTGTAGCTGATGTCAATAGCTCAGGCAGGTAATTCCTACCTTTCATGGCATCAGTTGTACCTACCAATACTCCTAGCCTACTATTTTTAACATGTAGTGCTTCATTATTTTATTAGAAATCCGTCTGTAAAATGGCTTTTTGTGGATTAATAAATATTATTCTATTCTATTCCATTACTTTATTACATTTCAAAAAGTTTTCATAGACATAGACAAACACACGTGGTACCTATCTTAAAATTCACATACATAATGTAACTCAAGTGCAAATAAAACTTATTATTAATCAAAACATAAGTTCTTAACCAGATCTACGCAGTTATAACAGCTTCTGTACTAAAACTAGCATCTATCTGTAACACTCATTGCGTCAGTAAGTAATGAATGTATTGTCTCACTTTGTATTATTATTTAATCAGCTGAATATTGGGTGTTTTACTCATCAAGTTCATTTAATAGATGCCCCTTATCAAGACTCTTATGTCTGAGTCATAAGGCAGAAAACTATTTGATTCACGAGACTGAAACAAACCATGATGATGATAATGTTTAGCGTTGAGGACACGTGGTTGTAGTTCTAAGGTTACGACTCATTACCGAAGAACACTGTGATATGGATGATGAACCACAAAAGAATGTACTTGAAAAGATAATTAGTATTATTAGTAATTGATAAGTTATCTTAGTCACGTGAAATACATTTAAGTTCTGAAGAGCAAGTTACTAGAGTTTACGACGTTTCTCCCTGGGAAATTGCAACTATTATGGAGCAATTGCACTTACAATTCACGAGTCAGTTCTTCTCTTTATTGATCTGCTTTCTAAGTGAAGACTCTTATCCATAGTTGCAATTACCTCATAGAGGCAATTACCCCATAGTTGTAATTACCCCGGGATACCTTATACAAAATAATGCATTTTATAAGAACTAAAATAAAATAAGACTAGCTACCTGTCCAGCGTGTCCCTGCTGGGGGGGTACAGGGGTAACAATTATTTCGCATATCCTTCTCCAGGATATAAAACATCACATCATGTATTTCATCTCCATATAAAACATTAGGAATTAGGGGAAAAGAAACGTGACAACATCGTCATCTGTTCTCCGTTTTCTTCCTCAGAAATTTGGCGGTTGGGACTACCTAAAGTATTGATCAATTTTTTCTTGAGCGACATCGGTCTAAAAGGGTTTCTAGACGAACAAAATAATCAGTTACAAATAACTGTCACTGCAAGAAACTACTGCCATATCTAGTGAAGTAGTGACCTTGAAAATGGAACGATCTAATAAACTTTTATTAATTATTGAAATATCTCTATTGCAGGTAATCCAACATGGTGCAAAGGGTAGCTACGGATGAGCGTCCATTTGAGACGCCGTCGTCGGACGAGAGCGGGCTGGGACGAAGTGACTCGCCCAGCGAGAACTCGGAACCTGAAGCTGCTTTGGTAAGGATTTACATAATAATAATTCTGCTCTACATTCTCTGCACCATAGATAATCAATCTAATCAACACACTGCTGGGCCAAGGTCTCATTTTTTGCCACGTGCTAATCTGATCCAATGCAAACCCGTCTCCCTCACAATTTTGTCCAACCAACGTGCTGGACGTCCGGCCGCACATCTCCAGCCTTCCCTTGGTCACCACTCTGATACTGTTTTGGTAAACCATATCGGCAACAATACTGATCCTGTGTCATTTCCTATCTCTATGGTTACTATACACTCCAGTGTACCTAAATCAAGGAATATACTACTACCGACCTAAATGTAAGTAAATTTCAACTAAAGAGATCTTATCCTAGTCAAACTAAAGCCATTTCATTCAGGAAAAAAAGAAATAAATGCGATGACATTTTGACAGCTAAAATGTAATATAAAACGTAGCCAATAGATTTTAGTAAATCCGTGTTTGAATCCGTGGTGAATTATTTACAAATGGGGCTAAGCGAGATGCCTCCTTTTTTATCTAAATCTGGCTATGATATATGGATTTTTGTTTAACTCGGTTGTGAACATATTAGTCACCTACCACGTAGCGTATGTAGTCGCAATCACTGCTATGAAAATCCAAAAAAAGTATTTCAATGATTTCAACTCAAAAAATGTTCAGACAACTTGTCTCGAAACACGCACGTTATGCGTAGAAGCCTGTAGCTGCGAGGAATTACAAGTTACACGACGATGATGCAATGATTAAGCCTAACTTTGTATCTAAATTCAAAGTTCTTAAATCTTTAGTAAAATAACAAACCAGAGGATATTCTACTACCTATAACCAAACTGAAGTTATGACCGCAGTGGAAAATAAATTGCGAAGAGTGAGAATGCTGCGGAAGATTGCTGAAAAACTTATAAATGCATGCATTCTTGCCACAATCTCATTGGCATTCGCTGAAATCACTATGACGGTGTTATTATTATTATTGTAAAACAGATAATAAACAATCCCAGAAATGGCTTTCCAAAGAATATGGCAGCAGAGAAAAACGATATTGTCAAAAGCGTCCGAGTATTTTCTGGATATACTAACCTGGTCTACACTTTTATTTGGAACTTATGTTTTAATTGTTTTTTAGGCACAGCAAAACGAAAATAAGTAATAAACATAATGGTAAAGAAATCAGCAGCGGCATGGAAGAGCGTTTGCGGCTTCTTTATAGATGTCTTATTATGGTCCACTGTATGCGTAGGGACCTTCTTTCTTCTTTATTAAATATTACCTATTACCTATTGTTAACAAAGATATCATCAGATTTTCTTAATTCTAATAGAATCGCTTGAATCACTGCATTGTTTAAGGACTGGGGTTTTAATAAATTGATATCACATAGTCATCGTTTCATTTCGTTACTTTGACTATTTATTATAAGGACTAGCCTTACGGTAGCATTTCCCCTCTGCCCCGGTATAAGATCAATTAATCATGTGCATTTACATTCAATTTTATACCGTATCACTAAACGAGACAGCCTATAATTGCGAAACAATAATTTCGAACTTAGAACGTTTGGGGTTCACGCGACACTACTTTTCATGATTTTTAACGTTCAAAATTAGAATCTAAAGTTATGGGGATAAAATCCAAAGTTGCGGATTTCATGTTACCTCGCCCCCCGCAAAAAGTGGCAGAAATGTTTGTTAGTAGAATTACACGCGTAACTAGTCCCTATATAAGTAGTCAAAGTTTTGTTAGCAACTGTCTTTCATTTATACTTAGACGGTAGGTAGGTAGTAACATAATATCATTGTACTTAGATATGTCTTCCGTTTCCATCAAATTATAGCTAGTTTCTATGGGAGCAGGCAATTACTTTCATTGGTTATGATGTCACTATGCTGAGGTAACAAGACAATAGGTATCGGATAACGAGATTCGGCGAACGGTCAGGCTATTTTACCCCGCATGACGTCATTATTTCTGACCTAGCACAATACAGGGTGAAATTGATATCATTAGCATCCTTTTAAACTAAGAGTCTACCCATCAAACTGAACAACTTTCACTATGGGAGCAAACTGATCGGAGCCAAACATTTTCTGTCTGTTTGTTTGTGTGTTTGTTTGAACGAGTATCACGCAAAAACTACTGAACCGATTTTGATGATACTTTTTTGTTTGATAGCTAATGATCTGACTTAAAATCTGTTATATAATTTGTGCGGACAAAGTCGCGGGTTAACTCTAGTTTTAATATAGATTTATACTATTTAGGTAAAATGAGTATGAGTAACCAAGGTTGTATGGAGAAAAATGGGTTTTAGAGGACCTTTCAAAATACATTAAAAGACATCACATTCATTGTTAGGCCGCATCGGAACTGTGTTATTAAGGTACAATAGCTTGTAAAGGGTTTATAGAAAAAATAGCTTTTTAGATAGATAGATAGATAGATAACTCATTTATTTCACCAGAACAAAACACAGGATAAACAGCCTTTTAGCGGTAAGACCGCCTTGTTTTTTATCTTCTGTATTTCTTTACGGTATATTTGGCGGATTAGTTAATTGATTGATTGAAAATGATTTGATTTTTGAATACTTTCTCATAAACCTTGAAGAGTCAAATATCTCAGCTCCGATGCGAGCTAGGCCATTCATAACAAAATGTTTGTTTTACAGTACTATAATTACACAATACTTTCATTGGTGGCCGCGGCTAATAAAAAAATTACAATACTTTTCCCATGGACCATGGAGTGCGTGAAATTTCTCTATGACTTTTACTTATATCCATTATCCTGAGCAAACCAGCGACCAAGCTAAGCTCAAGAACATTGTATATAGTGTTACCATCATAGATAGTAGTACTTATTATCTCTATGGTTACCATACAACATTTTTGGCTAAGCTGTCTATTGTAAGTGGGTATCTAGATAATAAATAATATATTTTACTTCATGGTTACTGCCTAGACCTGCTTGATTTTATATAAAACGAGCGTTAACCCGCGACTTTGTCCGCACAAATTATATACCAGATTTTAAGTCAGATAATAAGCTATCAAACAAAAAAGTTTCATCAAAATCGGTTCAGTAGTTTTTGCGTGATGCTCGTTCAAACAAACACACAAAGAAACAGACCGACAAAAAATCCAAAAATTGGTGATATGGAATTAGAGATATCTAAAAACCATATCGTAACTTTGTTTTTGTTAATATCTTCAACGTACAGACAAACTTTATCGATTATCCTCCTTGAACATGACATAAACCTGCCAACTATAAGTCAAAATTGTCAATTGCACTGCACACTATACAACGTATGGCAAAATTACCAAAATTAGTATTTATTTCCGATAAAGTAACAGAAATTGATAAAGTGATTGTTGGAGATTCGAAGTCTAAGAAACTCGAAGAAGATTGTGTGATGTATCGTTTCGTTCTGCTGCTGTTTCTGCTCTGCCACAACTGTTTTTAGATCTCATTTATTCGTTGCATTTCGTGGGTTCGAGATAGGCACAGTGCTTTTAAAGGGGTTAGTCCACTCCGATCACGCGATCCGTTGCTGGTGGAATAGTGACTTGTGCTTCATTGGATTACCTTTTATACATCTTGGGTAGGTGAAGGTGTCATCCTGATATAGCCACGGAAGAAAGGACAGGAATTTCTGTGTTTTTTTCTTCTGGGAAACCAAATAAGGATAACATTCTTTTACTTCTTATTTCGTGTCACAATGAGCTAAATCGCATGAAAATCTCTCATGCTGTAGTGTAAAGCTCAGATCAGTTAGCAATGATTCTATCGAGGCTGATTGCCTAGGATGCCCAGGATGCGACAGACGATTTCTGGTTTCGTCACTCGGGGAGGTTTTTTTCTTTGCACCCAGGGTAATATTTAAAAGTGTTTTATAACACGGATTGAGTTATGATTTGAAGTTTAATAATATAATTATCCTATCATTGTTCTCCGAGAGGCCTTTGCCTTATAGTGGGATCTTACAGGCCACAACTTAAGATGGTTTCAGTCCATACAAAAGTTTGACGCACAATACGCGTAGACGGAATTAATAAAAGTGCTGCGGCATCGGCAGAATCATCGAAGCGCCGGAAATATGTTGATATTGGAGAGGGGTATATGTTTGTTCCCTTGGGAGTGGAGACCCTGGGACCGTGGGGACCCGATGCAAAACAGCTTATAAAAGAGATTTCAGCACGCCTTATAGAGACCACTGGTGATAAGAGGGCTGGCAGTTACCTTCGTCAGCGCATAAGCTTGGCGATACAGAGGGGGAATGCTGCCAGCGTTCTTGGAACCGTCCCCCAGGGAGAGGCTTTGGCGGCGTTGAGGTTTATAGGTTGTAGGTCCCCCCTGACGAAGCTTGTTGCAGATATTCAGGATGTATTTATTGACGAAACGAGTTGTGGATCTGAGTGATGTACTTTCTTTGACGAAGCCTGTTGTGGATGTGAGTGATGTATATACCTATGACGAAGCCTGTTGTGAATATGAATGATGTATTTTGTTTAATAAAGTTAAATGAGTAAAAAAAAAAAAGTAATATTTTATGTATGAAAAAATAGTTTAGAAAATCTAGTTGCCACCGTCACAAATAACCTTTGCAATTTTTAATATAATTACGAAGATATAACGCTTTTAAAATTTTGTATGAAAAATTTCAAAGCTTAATATCTTCGTAATTATTTTATTAATTGCAAATGTTATTTGTGATGCGGCATCTAGATTTTATTTTTCCATATATACAAAGTTACTTATATTAATACCGTCTACGCGTATTGTGCGTCAAAGTTTTGTATAAAATTGACCCCTCTGCAACCACCTTAACCATATTGTGTTCAACAGGTGGTGCCACCGGATGGAGGATGGGGCTGGGTGGTGGTCGCAGCTTCATTCATGTGCAATGTCCTCGTCGACGGCATCACGTTCTCCGGTGGTATGCTGTCGAAACCCATACAAGACGATTTCAATGTGAGTGTTATTCTATCCTCTTTTTATTCACGCAATGCGGTAGAAACAGAAAATTATCTATCATCCGTCATTGGTAGTGAGTATGTACGTTGGTAATTAACCTGCATGCGACGGTGAGGGTATCTGGTTCGAATCCAGCAAATATTTGTTTGATGAAAATGAATATTTGTACACGAGACAAGATGGAAATTTGCTACATTATACAGGGTGGCCCAAAAGTCATGGATCAAACGAAATGAGGTGATAGCTGAGATCATTTCCAACCAAAAAGGACAAGTAAGATGAGGTCCCATTGTTCATGGTTCAAAAAAGATTAATTTTTTTCAATTATTTTCGATTGACATATGAAGCTGTGCGTGCGTCAACATAAAAATAAATCTAGTTATTATACAGGGTGTTCGGCAGACATACATATATGAACATACTAAAATGGCGGATACGTGGGGCCGTCTGCTACGTGTTTAGCCCAAATAACAATACCCAGGCCACGGAACTCTATATTTGCGTAAAGTTAAATTAATTACACCCCGTCACACTGGACAGAGTTTCGGTTCAGAAACGTGGATGTTCTGAGGTTTCAGAATAACTCTGATTACCCCCTCGGGGTTTACACTCGTGGACATATCATCATCATCATCAGTTGACATATTTAACACAAAGACTGCAATGTTTTTAGGAAAATCAAATGAATGTTTAAAATGCTTTACACTAGAATTAGCGTCGCGTCAACAAGAAATTCTTATCCATGTGCCTATCATTTAGTTTTATAACAGTTTTCCCATTTCGTATTGTATTTTTACAATAAAGAGTATTTTTTTAATAATCAGCAAAAAATTCATTTTTTTTACATATCATTAAAGTCTATAACGTCAGTCCCATTTTCCAGCGTAATGTTTTAAATAAGACAGAAATACGAAAGAAAATGATACCCGATTTATTCTACAATCCGAACAATCCACCCGTAAAATAATTATTTGTAAATGTAAAATAGAAAACTAGTTTTAGATCGTAAAGTTCTAGGCGGGCGTCTCGTGCGCATTCTATTTTTAGGCTTCCACCACATGGACCACACCCTCGCCACAACGCAAGCACGATATCGTCGCGACACGGACTCTTGCGTCATTCAGCCGTGCCTCCGTTTTAAAACTGAACATAAATAATGTTGTGTACTTACTCATTGTACTACTGGGAAGAAACAACAAGCAAGAGTGGGTTAATAACGTAGTTTTGTAAACGCCAGACATTGCAAACAATTGAACTTTGAAACTTCTCAATCGATTGTATCTTTTTCAACTCAGCTTTTAATCAAGTACTTTAGAAGATTGTTTTTATTTCGTAGGTACTGTATGAAATTGATCTTATATGGAACAAAATCTGTATACAGGATGTTATGGTAATCAGTTGCATTACTTAAATGGGTGATTGTTTTCATGATACTGAACAAATTTCCCAATGGAGCAAAGAGAAATTCGCAATAAAAATTCTGCTTTCAATAGAAACGTTCGATCAGCCGATTGCATTTAGTATGGAAAGTCCAAATCTTTTTTGCTAATTTCCCAAATGTTTCTTAGGAAAAGTTGTTGAGTATCATGGGTACAATCAGCCCTTAAAGTAACACAACTGTTTACCCTAACAATCTGTATAATATACATAGTATTTAAAATACAGTGTACCTACATCGTATTTAAAATACAGTAGGTATACACAGTATTTAAAATACTTCTTAATGTGTTTTTTGGGTGGGGTTGAAGAAATTGGATTGGGAAAAAGTTATTTAGTATGATTGTATTGATGGTCTGATCCATGCTATGTTATCTTAGTACAAACTAAATGGAACGCAGATTTTCCATAGACAGCTTCCGCCATCTATCGGTTATGTTTCGAAGCACTAAGTGTTGAACTAGGGTTCATATCGGACTTATCGGAGTAACAGCGCACTACACCTCACGCGCTGCGCTGTAGTAGTGAGAGATTTCGCCCATATCTATCACTGTCTTGTTGGTGTAGAGGTCTAGACAACCGGCTTACGATCCGGGTAGCTAAGGTTCGATCCTCGTGTCGGCCGATCGTCTTTTTCAATTTATTTCATAATATAGCGCCCCCTAGTGCTAATAAGCGGCAACACAATTAGGACGTCCTAAAATTAAAGGCAAGTTACCTATCTATATCCAATATACATATTAATCTATGGTCTGATCATCCCCTTTAAAACCGTCCGCATATATAAGGTCTAACAAAATTAGCTGAAACTATTTTAAGGGTATGCTCAGACCATCAAACTAAACAACTTTCTCTATGGGACCAGTATCGAAATTGCGAAAAAAAAATTTGATGTCCAATACAAAACTACAAACACAACTTGACTCAAATGTATGGGGCAGCCGATTTTTTTTCGAGATTTCGATATTGGTCCCGTAGAGAAAGTTGTTCAGTTTGATGGTCTGAACATACCCTTAAAATAGTTTCAGCTAATTTTGTTAGACCTTATAGAATGACTCTATAGTACCCTTAAAGCTTGCAAGATCCTCCTGCCATTCTTTTCCAACTAATGAAGGTAAAAAAAGGGTAGCAGCTTGTTACTAAGTATGCGTTGCTTGTGCTAAGTATATTTCATTCATTCATTCATACTACTGTTCCTAAGATAATTTTTGCTGATGATTTAGCTAGAAGTCTGAACCGTTGCGTTGGATACAACAGAATATGGCATACGTTAACTTTATTGGCGAACTGGAAACATACATATGCCGATTCGTTGGATACATGCAAAGATTTTGTCATGTCATTAAAGAATGCCATATACTTGGACCCTTCTTAATATGCTGAAAATTTTTTTAAGGGATGATCAGACCAACAAACTGAACAACTTTCTCTGTATGCTGACACTTTTTTAAGGGAATGATCAGACCATGAAACTGATCAACTATCTCTATGGGACGAACATCGAAATCGCAAAGAAAAAATTCTGCTCGTCCATACAAAACTGCAAACCTACTCGAGCCATTAATGTATGGGACAGCTGATTTTTTTTTGTCGTGATAATCAGTATTTCATTAACAAACCGACCCACTTCAGTGAAGCCTTGAAAACGCATACATTCCCCTATTATCTTCTATATTAGGTTTGTACAGGGTCCTTCTTAATATGCTGACACTTTTTAAGGGGATGAGCAGACCATGAAACTGAACAACTTTCTCTATAGGACAGTTTGGTCGAGTATAGTAGGATTGCAGTTTGATATAGAACAGCTGAATTTTTGAGCGAACTTGGTCCCATAGAAACGTTGCTCAGTTTGATGGTCTGATCATCCTCTTCAAACGTCAGCATATTAAGAATCACCCTATAGAATATGATTTTGTGATATTATTAAAATGAAAACATTTTTTAATTTTAATTCACCTTTTATACCTTTGTGGTATGCAAACAATAATGATTATATTTATATGTAGTAATGTATGTGAATTAACAGTGGCGCCAGTTTTACTGCCGTTAGCGCCTTAACGGGCAAGGCTCAAGCACAAAAAGCTGCCAAACAGCATTGATGCAGGAGTGCTGTTGCAATTGCAACGAGATAATCTTCCCTGTGTAGCCTCACATATTTTATACCGGTAGTAATTAGTTACGTACGAGTACATAACGTACAGTACGACCAGGAAAATAATTCCGCTCTTCAATCTTCGTTTGTGCAGAGCAGACCCGAGTTCCCGTCAAAACCAGAAAGTACTTTATTAAAAATCAATCATGCGCGGTAGGTATTCAAAGGATGCAAAATCATTTAAAAAATTAAAATTGTTCTCTATCTCGCTCCAAGTCGAATACTGTAAAAAGGACGCGAAAACAATTAGAGCGGGTACACATTAGGCGTTTTGAAGCGCGCGCTTTTGTAACGCGCGTTTTGAGAACCAGTAGTTCTTATCTAGGTGCACACACGCAAGCGCGCGTTTCTGATCAAGCGCGCGTCGAACGCGCGCTTTGAGATTTTCGTTCAAACGCGCGTTGGGAGGGCGTCAGCCGCGCGCTTCGAGATACATGAGCCGCCATTTTGTTGTACATTTGAACGCGCGCTTTCGTGTAGAGTGGACGCAATTCACCAAAATCGAGACCGAGCACTTCGACACAGACTTATTTATCGACGAAATCCAAAAGCGTCCAGCTATATGGGACATGGAAAGTCCTGATTATAAAAACAAAATATTAAAGAAATGTATGGAGTATGGACTACTAACGCTCGTAAAACGCCGTGCTAAGCGCGCTGTATGTACGCTACCAACGCGCGCCTAACGCAACGCCGAGCGCCTAATGTGTACTCGCCCTTAGTCAATAGGAGCAAGGGGTTTCAGGCGCGAAGGTGGCACATCCTGATTAGTAGAATACTATCGCGATTCGCGCGCTATTAAAATTTGTCAACTGCGCAGGTAAGTACATCGGTAAGACTTACATCACAGAATAAATACTAGTACTACCCGTACAGAAGGAACACCTCGAAACCAGATTTAAATAAATAACGACTCTCTCTTCACAGCAATAAGGTGTAAAGTTATTCGCGCCCGTCCTATCGTACAACTCGCGAATAACCTACCAACTGTCACAACGGCGTGCGTGCAAACGAAAATGAACCAAATCATTAGGCATGAAAGCTTCCTTTACAAAGTCTCCCTCTTTCATTCTTTCACGTGCTGGCAGCGTTAGGGTTTTCAAGTCTCGCATTCTACTGCTCACAAAATGGTGGCAAGTCTAATGATAATGAGATTTGACCAAGAAGTTTAAACGATAGTTATAGATTATGGAGGATTATGTACCTGGAGGATTATGGCTGTCAAATGTACCTGATCTGTGGAGTGAGACAGGCCTGCTTACACTACATACAAATGGGAAGAACTGACAAGAAGTAAGCATGTGCGATAGTGCGAGTGACATGAATACCCATTGCCAACATTTTCTGCCACGCTTCCTATCGAGAGGAAACAGAAAGAAGGAGAGAAGGTGGAGAGCAGAGAGTGTCCGTACTGCATTTAGTACCATGTACCATACTGCTTCTTAGGCTCTGGTTTGATGGTCTGAAGCACACCTGACCTTGGCTTAACGGGTACCCATACTTTAGTATGTTGTAACGCATTTAAGTTTACACCCTGTATACTTTAATAGCCTATGTAGAAAAATAATTGAAGCGAAATGGGCGTGTGATAGCTTATATTATTAGCCTGATGGGAGAGAAAGAGATGGGGTGGCGCGCGGGCCTGAAACGACGCAAGCGTAAAACAAACTTTATTTAATTGTGATTGTACTATTTATGTAAGTTCAATTCTGCTCTTATCAAAATTTGTAAGTTATCCATCGCTTTTTTTTAAATCAAGTCTCGTGTTTCTATTATTCACCGTTTAGCAGTTCCAAGCGTTTATCGATAAAGACGGAGGCTACTTTGGCTTGTTTTTCTATCGAGAAAATGTATTTTAATCGTGTTTTGGCTCTAATCAAAACTTCAATTATATGTTCAATGTACACATATCCGCTAATCATACTTCTACTGTTAGTACTTCATGATATATGACGCTTTGAAGAATCCTATTTTTTTCACATAGCCTCTTAACTTGGTAGCGCCACTGATTTTTAAATATGTTCGGAGGAAAGGCTGTTTGAATAGTAATAGTTGCAATCTAGGTTAACGTCACAATAAATGAGTTCCATTACCATAATGTTAAGGCCAAGGTCATAATCTCGGCCACAACTCCATTCATTCTTCCCTACAAACCTGCAATCAAAACAATTTGTCTCTTAATCGTATAGACATAAAGTTCTTTGTTTAACTATGGTTGATCATAAATGACCAGAGGAACCTTTAAAGTAAATTAACACGCGATTTTTTGTTCTTTTTCTTTTGAGGAATTTACTAATTTTATCTTCAATGATTACAATCGCGTGAATTTAAGTACATGCCTATTAGTAAATTGATTTTATTAATTTGGTGCAAACACAGGCTAATGTCTTGTATGCACGATATTTAAAGCTTCCATGTTTGCTATATATAAGGTCTAACAAAATTTGCTGAAACTACTTTAAGGGTATGCTCAGACCATCAAACTGAACAACTTTCTCTATGGGACCGATATCGAAATCGTGAAAAAAATCAGCTGTCCCATACATTCGAGTCGAGTTATGATTTGCAGTTTTGTATGGGACAGCTGGTTTTTTTTTCGCGATTTCAATATTGGTCCCGTAGAGAAAGTTATTCAGTTTGATGGTCTGATCATTCCTTTAAAATAGTTTCAGCTAATATTGTTAGACCTTATATATACAGCAGCATCATCATCATATCAGCCGATAGACGTCCACTGCTGGACATAGGCATAGGCCCTCCCGCAAGGATCGCCACAACGCCCGGTCAAGCGCTGCTATCCTCGTTTGCTATAGTAAAACACCTACATTTCCAGTTTAAAACTTTATATAACTATTATTTTATATTATATAGCGTTAACCCGCGACTTCGTCCGCACAAATTATATACCAGATTTTAAGTCAGATCATATAAGCTATCAAACAAAAAAAGTTTCATTAATATCGGTTCAGTAGTTTTTGCGTGATGCTCGATCAAACAAACAAACACACAAACAAACAGACAGACAAAATATCAAAAAATTGGGGATATGGAATCAGGGACACCTAAAAACCACATCCAAACTTTTTTTTTGTTAATATCTTCAGTGTACAGACACACTTCTGTTACAGTTTTATAATAGTATTTTATAATATTATATAGATAGACTACATTTTATATTTACTACTCTTTCGTATCTTTAATTAAGTTGTTACATTCGTCAAGAATTCAAAATTACCTAGCTATTTCCAAATCCTATGAGTTAATCTAGGGTTACGAATACGAACTACCTATCTCCACAATGCCAGGGCCTCTACCGAAAGAAGAAAGGAAGAATGGAATCGTGGTGGTTTCATAGATTCTTTATTGTACGCACGGCGACACATCAAGCTATACAAAACCAAAATAAGCTGGCCGCGCGTAGGACGTTTAACGCTTTAACGAATAACGTCTCGCGACCAGCTTCTATTGGTTTTGTATAGCTTGATGTGTGTACACAAAAACATAATTATGAAAAAATTACAGAATGTCGTCAACAACGTCGTCTTTGTCATTTCTACAATACACCCACCCTCAGATAAATAATTTATCTGAGCACCCACCTAATCTACCTACAAGTAGGTATTTTTTTCGAATACCTAGTGTCACGCGATTTTTCTTAGTTTTGTATTTAGTTCGTAGCGTAGGTACGTAATTAAATTAACTAACGATTGGGAAATAATAAACATCATAAAAATCTGTACGTTCGTATTTATCTTTTTTTTCCCTCAATCTTTTAATGGAATCCGAAGCTCTCGAGCGTTATTTGCAAACCAGTTGTACGAATGAACGTATTACATTCTGGTTTTCTCGAAATTTTCCATGACATCTGATCAAATTATTATATTTATTTTAGTCTGTTTAGTATCACGAAGTAGATTGGTGGCAATTAATAACACAATTTACACAATGTCGGTGGTCAATTGAATGGCATCAAATGTAATTATGTCGAGGAAAATACCGAATTGATGTCGATTGATGTTTTCATTGGCTCATACTATAATAGGATGTTATACTTAAATCAAGAGTATAGTTACTATGACAATATATTTTTAATACAATAACAATATCAATAACGAGCGTTAACCCGCGACTTCGTCCGCACAAATTATATACCAGATTTTAAGTCAGATCATAAGCTATCAAACAAAAAAAGTTTCATAAAAATCGGTTCAGTAGTTTTTGCGTGATACTCGTTCAAACAAACAAACACCCAAACAAACACACAAACAAACAGACAGACAAAAAATCCAAAAATTGGTGAAATAGAATCAGGGACACCTAAAAACCATATCGTAACTTTTTTTTTGTTAATATCTTCAATGTACAGACAAACTTCCTGTTACAGTTTTATAATAGTATAGATAGATAGAGAGAGAGTAAACCCTTTGCTCTGTATTCAGATTCTGAAAAGTTTTGGAATGCTAGAAGCAAATTTTATTTTTATACACTATATTTTTTTTATGCAATTTTATGCAAGGAACATAGGGAAATTAGAAAAGTACTCGTTTTCCGCTGCGTAGCTTCAGCAACGTTCTATGCCGAGGTCCGTACCCCTCTGGGTGCCCCTAGGTCGGTTGCTTAAGTTCATTCATTTGGCTCGGTAGACTCTTCGTGGTACCTCCAATAGTCCGCAGTAAAAAGCAGTAGTTGCTCCCTGAGCAGAGCTGTATCTCAAAAAAAAAAACTCGTTTTACCCTAACACCCTCAGCACGGCTAGCATGCCACCCACGACAAAGCGTTTAAACGAGAAGAACGTCATGCGCGCTCTTTCTGGCATACGTAAAATAATAAAGATGGAGGCACATCTCGATTTTTGATGTTTTCTCGGGGGTGGCATGCGAGGCCTACTGAATGAGACGAGTATGTTGGGTACTGTTTGTATGAAACAACAAATTATTTTTTCGCGATTTCTCTGTTGGCTCTCTGCAGTGAAAGTTGTTTAGTTTGATGGCTAACCTAACCTAACCCAACCGTTTTTCTTATTAACATAATAATTAAAGTCTTAACATTGTAAACAGATTTGCTTTTGTTGTCATAATTCATGTAATAATCTACTTTTTGCAGTGGTTTTAAACTGAGTTGCAGAAACGCTCATTAGAGTTAATCCTCCATTAAATCTCTTGCTAGCTTGTACTACGTCAACAAGATAAAAAGTGACGGCAAGAGATTTAATGGAGGATTAACTCTAATGAGCGTTTCTGCAACTGAGCGTATGAATCTTGAACGACGAAAAGTTATGCTCTATTTACTAGAGCTACTATGAATAATTGCAAATATTATAAACGACATTAAATCAACCTGACCTCGATAAGATGAATAACATGTTTTCGTCCTTAATAGTTATTATGTTATTGATATTTAATCAAAAGTAGGTAATGTCAATATTGTCCAGTCCGATGATAAAGTGAGGTAGGCAACAAAACATCAATACCATCAAAACAATCCTACCATATAATACTCATTCTTGACGCAAACATAATACTTTCGGCCTATGTAGACTATTAGTTTTTATGAGTAACGTGGTTATAAATTAAGCTCCAAACTGCCTCCTTGGTCTAATGGTTAACAGCATTGGGCTCTCGATACGGAGGTCGTGGGTTCGATTCCCACGGGGGGGACCCAGTGATATGTCACTTTGTGCGTTTTTCCCCAGTTGGTTAGGACATTGCAGGTTGAATCACCCGATTGTCTGAAAAGAAAGATGATTCCGTGCTTCGGATGACACGTTAAGCCGTTGGTCCCGGCTACTATCTCTGGTGGTAGTAGTCGTTACATAAAAACCACGTCAGAGGCCGTAAGGCGGTCTGAGAAAACTCTGGCACCAGGGCTTGCTAGTTGCTGCCTACACGAAAAGAAGAACAATTAAGCTAAAGTTAATCATTATTAACGGGTACTAACAGCGTTTCGGGGACTCCAAAACAATAAATAGCTATTAAGACTTATTTGGTTGCAAGTCGCACATGCAAAAAAAAAACGTTTTTATTTAGGCTCAAACGTATTTAGTGAAGCTTTATTTCTCACACTACTTATACCGAACAGTGACATCATCATATCTTTAAACATGTTTTAGGGCCTATGTTGAAAAATAATTGAAGCTAAATAGGCGTGTGATAGCTTATATTACTGCCTGATGCGAGAGAAAGAGATGGGGCGGCGCGCGCGCCTGAAACGACGCAAGCGTAAAACAAACTTTATTTAATTGTGATTGTACTATTTATGTAAGTTCAATTCTGCTCGAATCAAAATTTATAAAATATCAATCTCTTTTTTTTAAACCAAGTCTCGTGTTTCTATTATTCACCGTGTAATAAAACAGGTCCTCAAGGTATATACCAGTCTTTTATTCACGCCACTACCTTAGTTTAATTATAAACAGAACTTAAAGGAATTACTTATCTCAATTCTCAAAATGCGCGTCAGTTCTTCCCTCAGCTGTCAGAGACTAGAGAGCGCATCCGTCACCGTCCTCTTTTCTTTTTTTTGAAACCCCGCTTTTAGTGTTGCTATCACACCCAAATCACGTTGCCCCTTTTTCATCGCAGGTATTCATTTAAATTATTCGAACCTAACACTCGTCCATCCTGACCGCACGTATGTCCCCATACGTGTAGTCAGAACGAACCTAACACTCGGTGATCGATACGCTCTTCAGTGTTATCCTACTTTGTAGTAAATCAATACATTCAACGTACTTATCAGTTATTCAGTCAATCACATGACCGGTACAAAATTTGTAACCCAATCACATGGATTCTTAATTAAAATTACGCCAATCACATGATCGTTTAAAAATATCAGTATAAACCAATCACATGGATGCTTAAGTAATATTACGCCAATCACATGGTTGTTTAAAAATATCAGTATAAACCAATCTCATGGATACTTTATTAACATTAAGCCAATCCCATGGCTGTTTAAAAATATCAGAAAACCAATCACATGGTCATTTAAAGATATCAGAAAACCAATCACATGGCCTTATCAGGTAACCAATCACATGATTACTGTTTGATTAACATCAGGCACTCATAATAGTATTGGTCATTTTAAATTTTCCTTTGTTTTACAATATTTAATAAAAGAATATGATTATTAGGTAATTTCCATGAATAATTCGTAGGAGTCCTTTTAAAATCACTACGTTCAATAAAAACTTTTATTCATTTTCATTGCTATCACAATCAGAGTCATTTTCATTAATGTCTAAAGCGGCTATATGTACCCAGGGCAGCATACGGTCGGCAGCGACGGTGGTTTTACGTTTATTTCTGGTGCCACTTAAACCGGGTATTGCTGCTACCCTATACCTATCATTGCCAAGTACAGATATAACACGATATGGTCCCGAGTATTGAGGAAGAAGTTTCTTGCTTTTTCCGTCGTTTTTAAAACTTGTATTTTTAACCTTAATGAGCTCACCCTCACTATAGACACGCGATGGACGTCTGCCTTTATCGTATTGTTTTTTCTGTTTCTCCTGTTCTTCCTCAATTCTGTCTTTTACTTCTTCTCTGATTTCAGTTACACTGTTTTCATTTTCATGCACCTCTCGTCTAATTTCGTTCATTCTGGGGTCGATTTCGCTGTTCATACAAGTGCCAAACATGACTTCGGCAGGCGTCCGTCCCGTAGTCTTTTGTATGGTGTTGTTCAACCCCCACTGGATGCGACCGATTTTGTCATCCCAATCTTTTTCATTGTGGTTGAGATTTTGTGCCGTTAAAGATGCAAGTATCGTGCGATTGTATCGCTCGACTTGCCCGTTCGACCGCGGACTGGCAACAGCGTTCAACACGTGTTTAATCCCTTTGTCTAAACAAAATTTCCTAAACGCGTGTGACGTGAAGCATGTGCCGCGATCACTAATTACTCTATCAGGGACGCGGAACGTATAGAAAATCTCTTCTAAAACTCTAATCGCAACAAGAGATTTTGTATTCCGTACAGCTCGAACGAAAACGAATTTCGTAAAGGCATCCACTATGACAAAGAGGTAGCAATTTCCTGTCTTAGAGCGTACAAAGGGTCCAAGGTGGTCAACGTGGACTGTGTGAAATGGAGATTCAATTTTGGTAATTGGGTGTAGCTGGCCTTCCTTGTTCGATGTCTTTTTCGAATATGCACATTCGATACAGGCTTCAACGTATTTTTTTACAAATCTTGCCATCTTTGGGAACCAATAGGTTTTCCTTACTCGTTCCAACGTCTTCTCTACACCAAAATGACCGATATCGTCATGGTTCATCCGACACAGCTGCCACCTTGCACCCTTTGGCACCACCCACCGCAAATTTGACTTATCACCGTCAACGCACCTGTATAATTTGTTGTCCTTAATAACATAGTCTGCTTTGATTTGTTTCAATCCTTCGGCATCTAAATCCGAGGTCAAAATGTCTCTTATTCCGCATAGTTCACTGTCGCCTAGTTGCAAAGTGTGAAGCCAGTCTTCACCAGTGATGACCATGACAGTTGGATAGTGGTTAATAACATCAAATGTTGATGACGAATCATTGAGGCTTTCAACAACAGGATTCCGTGACAATGCGTCCACATGCGCCATCCTGTGCCCTGGGCGATATTCTATGGTGCACTGAAACTCCTGCATCAACAGCCACCATCGGGCGATCCGAGGAATGATATCGCGTTTAGAGAATGTGGATCGCAATGCGCTGCAGTCCGTTACGATTTTAAAACGTTGACCCATCAGATATACCCGAAATTTCTTCAGTGAGCAGATTGCAGCCAACGTTTCCAACTCATACGCATGAAAATTACGCTCTTCTGGGGAAGTCTGTCGGCTGTAGAATGCTACTGGTCTAAACGTGTCACGTTCCGATGTCCGCTGAAGCAGAATACCACCAATACCATACTTGCTGGCATCGGTATGCAGTTCTGTCTCTGCATCAGGGTTATAGATCGCCAAGATCGGCCTATCGACTAGTTGGGCCTTTAACATCTCAAACGATTTTTCCTGTTCACTGTCCCAGTTCCAAGATGCATCCTTTTTTAGAAGTTTGGTCAGAGGATGCGCTATTTGGGCGAAATTCATAATGAACTTCCGGAAATATCCTACGAGTCCTAAAAACTGACGGACATTGTGGATATTCTTAGGACAAGGGAAATCTAGTACACTTTGCACCTTTCTATCGCCTGGACGAATCCCTGCGGCACTAACTTCGTACCCCAAATAATCGATCCTCTTCTTCAAGAACTCACACTTCTTTAAATTTAGAGTTAGATTTGCCGCCTCTAGTAGTTGCAAAACGTGTCTTAACCTTTCCAAACACTCTTCGACGCTTTGCCCATATATCAGTACATCGTCGATGTACACAGTCGCCTCACTGTACCTAGCGGATCCAAGCACCTTGTTCATCATGCGCTGAAATACAGCAGGAGCATTTGCTAGACCGAACGGCATACGATTAAACTCGTATTGTCCGTCCGGAGTAACAAATGCTGTCAGCGCTTTAGACTGTTCTGATATCGGCACCTGGTAATAACCAGATGCCAGATCCAATGTAACAAAATAAGCTTGGCCGGAAAGTTTCGCAATTTCGTCTTCTATCACCGGCATAGGAAAACGCTCTTTAATTGTTATGGAGTTCAGCAGTCTATAGTCGATACAAATCCTGATCTGTCCATTTTTTTTTCGTACCAAGATAATTGGGCTAGCATATTCCGAAGAGGATTCTCTAATAATGCCAGCTTCTAACATCTCACCCACCATGTCTCTAACTTGTTCTCGCTCTCTTTGTGATAAACGATAGGGCCTGTATACAATAGGGCGTGTACTATTTAGCTCGATTTGCATCGTCGCTGCATTGGTACATCCTAATTCTTTAAGGCTCGTTGCAAAACAGTGTTTGTATTCGTTAAGTAATTGTAACAACCCGTCTTTTTGATCTTTACTTATAGCCTCTCCCACACGAATATCGTTTTCCTTAATTGTATCAAGGTTGAGGTTACCCGAAATGGCATTCTCATCGTTAACTTTAGTTAGCCTATTTACCACTTGCACCTTAGTCGCGCGGCTAATGACTATTCCTCGATATAGTTGAACGTTTTTCGAGACGGGTTGAACATATACATCAGCGAACCCGTCTTTAGTCTCATATACTCCACCGCACACAACAAATTGATGTGTAGGCTGACCTATCAGTTTACTGTCAAGCAGAATATGACCATTAGTTTTGGGATCAGTGTATACTCTTATCACAGCAGGTCCATAAATATCAACGTCACCCGCAGATATAATCTTGACGGTGTTCTCGTCTTCTATATCTGTTTGGGAAAAGGGCATTTTCTCACCAGCATCAATGAACTGCAATACTTCCGTGTTTTTATACACAAGCACATGCGGTTGTTCGGTGTACGTCTGGCCCACCAATAACGGTACCTCCAAAAACTTATCCTCTACCACATGACAATCAACTTCCGCAGTTACTCCATCAATGGTCAATTTAACTGAGACTTTCCCTAGCGAATGTACGATTTCGTTGCCAAAACCTTTCAACGCAGTTGTCCTATCATGACACCGGAGACCCAAATTAGTTAATTCGGACTTTACTATGAGACAAACCTCACTGCCAAAGTCAATAAATGCTTGGACAGGAGATCCGCTTATGATAGCTTCTTTGTAAAATTTTGCGTTAGGGTTAGCAGCCATTATACACATGGTTTTGACAGTTTTAGGATCACGTTCGTCGGACTTTATGGAGCAATCTTCTACCTTATGACCGACTCTATTGCATCGAGAGCATTTGATCAATGGTTTAGGACAAATTCTAAATGGATGACCACGCTCTTTACAATTGAAACAGGATGTATTGTCATTTGTTACTGTTTTGTTTAGAATCTTAGTAACATTACTACCACCTGTGTTAAGCTCAGTGCCTAGCCTACCCTTTACATGAAAACGTTCTGGAACGCTATTGTTTTCTTTATTACTCATTAGAAATTTCAATAATTGCTCTGGCTCAGAACATCTTAACGACAAAGCACTAGTTTTCAATGTTTTGTCATTCAGTCCGTGAATTATACACTCAACCGCCCGTTTGCCGACAATATCGCACTGGTTTAATAAAGCCAGCTTCTCGAAATAGTACATTTCAATGGGTTCATTGAATTTACTCCTCCGTTTTAACATGTCCTCCAAGGACTGGCCATAATTTTGCTCGAATGGAAAAGCATTATTTAATTTATTTTCCCATTCTGACCATGTGAATAATATTGATTCCAGACTATTATACCAAGTTTTGGCCAGTCCTTGCAGTTTCTGCAAAGCAAAATGAATTTTTGTCTTCTCGTCCCATCCATATGTTCTTGTGGTTTATGTTACTAGAGTGAATGGCTGTGCCGCCGCCTGATGGCTGATTCTGAGTCTTAGCCGAATTTAACAAACTCATCATATCTTTAAGAGAGAACATGGGGCTACCTGAACGCCTAGAGTGCGTAGCTCGACTTCCATCTTCACCTTTACCGATATGTGGACGCTTGAAACGGTCGGCAGACCTGCTTCGTGTCTCCCGTACTCGGTTCCGCTCGCGTTCAAGTTCATCTTCTAACAAGCGTAGACGCTCCCGTTCTCGTTCCAAATTACGTTCCCAATCTCGTAAACTTTGGCTGCGATTGTGGCTTCTGTTGCTCCGTTGTCCCTTTGGGCTGCTGTGGCGAGAACGACTTCGACTGGTTCGACGACTCCTACTTCGGACACGACTTGAGTGTCGACTGATGCGGTGTCCAGTTCCATCTAGCTGACGTTGCGCTGTCAACCTCTCACACTCAGTTGTCAAAAGCCGCCGTTGCACTGTCACCCTCTCGCGCTCAGGTGTCAGAAGCCGCCGTTGCGCTGTCAACCTCTCGCGCTCAGGTGTCAGAAGCCGCTGCTGCACTTGGGCATCAACCTTTTCTCGATCCATAACTGAAATATTGCATTAAAACAACTGTTTACAATCGTTTCCTTCATAATAAACACTAAGTGAGGGTAAAACAAGTGTAAATATCTCGGAAATCTGACGTCGGAGCGCAAAAACAAAAAGTTTTGGTACCCCTAGAACCCCCACAGTCTTCCAACAGCAATCCATCAAACTGACCCTAAGTTGACCTTGACCTCAAGTTGACCTAATAATTAATTGTTTTTCGTTACCTAATTTCATAATTCTTTTTATTTTTATGTTTTACTCTTGATATGTCAGTAGGTGTAAAACGTACCGCAATCGCACACCGGAATGGAACAATTGTACGGTTACATTGGCGGTTACTGACAAAAATATGAATAGCCCACAATAATTATTTGAGTTCAGTCTTCGATATATACATAGAGTTCAGTTTTCTTTTCAATCATTAATATGAGTACACGATGTAATTTCTTGTTTATGTATTGTACTTGTGATAAACAAACATAAATACATACTATCAATTCTTGGTTAAATCACGTTTGTGAGCACCGATTATGAGTACTTACCACTTCTGAAATGTAATAAAACAGGTCCTCAAGGTATATACCAGTCTTTTATTCACGCCACTACCTTAGTTTAATTATAAACAGAACTTAAAGGAATTACTTATCTCAATTCTCAAAATGCGCGTCAGTTCTTCCCTCAGCTGTCAGAGACTAGAGAGCGCATCCGTCACCGTCCTCTTTTCTTTTTTTTGAAACCCCGCTTTTAGTGTTGCTATCACACCCAAATCACGTTGCCCCTTTTTCATCGCAGGTATTCATTTAAATTATTCGAACCTAACAACCGTTTAGCAGTAACAATCGTTTATCGATAAAGACGGAGGCTACTTTGCCTCGTTTTTCTATCGAGAAAATGTGTCTTAATCGTGTTTTGGCTCTAATCAAAACTTCAATTATATGTTCAATTTACACATATCCGCTTATCATACTCCTACTGTTAGTACTTCAAGATATATGACGCTTTGAAGAATCATATTTTTTTCACATGGAGAGGCCATGTGAATAACCGAAATGTAGTAAGAAAGGCTTATTACATTTCGGTACAACAACAACACAATACAATACAATTTCGGTACAACAGTTTAAAAAGTTATAACAATGACCTTTTTAAGAAACACTCCACGACTCCACGTAAACTGAACATAAACTTTTCCACTAGCAAAACGAAAGTGCATGACCCTTACATATTTACTCGTATTGCACATGCGTGAGGTCAATGTCCGATCACAGCCTCGGATCGCAGTTTTAATACTTTTAATCGCCAAGACCAATGATTACAAATTAGATTGCAATAAATTATTCGTCAAATCGACACTCTGTAGGAATAACATTGTAAGTATTGTAACTCACTTTTTTAATTTTGCATAATCTTGTTCGAATTTATTTTTTATTTTTTTGTTCCTTACCTGCGATGTTAATCAATCTTGTATATTTTTAGTGTGTTAATACAAATCAAAGATTCAAGTTTTATTTTTGAATCTCATACATTGAATTCAGCAGTTGAAAATGTATTGGAGATACGTATATTTCTACTGGTGATATGACTTTCAAAAATCATACTCCAGGAGTGCGAATTTTGAAAGTCAAATCAGCTGTAGAAAGATGCATATCTCCATAGTAATTTTGACATTTTCAACTGCTGAGCTCAGCGAATGAGATTAAAAAATAGCAAGCCAGGATCTAGATAGAACAATCTTGCATTCCCTAGTGATAATTTGATGCGTAACGAAATTTCCCTTGTCGTAAGTCCAATAAAATTAGCGGAAGCTCTTTTTAAGGGATGATAAGACAATCAAACTGAACAACTATCTCTGTGGCACCAATGTCGAGAATCGAGAAAAAAAATCGGATGTTTCGAATATAAAAATTGCAAACCTACTCGACCCAAATGTATGGGACAGCAGATTTCTTTATTTTTTTTTTCAACGTTGTCTCCAGAGTGAAAGTTGTTCAGTTTGATGGTCTAATCCAATGATATTAATGTTATTACTTCTCATCTAAACCACCCCTTTAAATATTACTAGGTTGCTTTGTTGCACCCTGAATAATTGGAGAGTTGACTGCGTCAAATATATTTTAGTTTAATCTTCTCAGTATAAAATACGTTTAAAAATAATGCTAAACTTACATTTTCAGAGATTCTGTAGGTTGAATACTATTTTTAATAAAGGGATAAACTATAAAAAGTATCGAAACGACTACGAAAAACAGTGACGTCACTATTCATGATTTAGTACAACTCTTCATACAAAACTCGTGTTTTGACGTTTGATAAAGAGTTGCTGAATTGACTAGTTGGAAACTCGCGGATTTGAAAAAAAAAAAATTTAATAACATAACTGAGTATAATGCATACTTTGATTTTTAGATTGCCTAACTCTTATCAGTAATCACAATTTACCAATGGACCATGAAAGCATTAAATGGTTCTTTTGCTTTCTCCATTCGACTAAATGTATTTCTGATTTTTTTTATCGATTCCGACGTCGCCTCTAAGATATTTTTATACGAATTCATCGGACAAGTACCCAAAATAGTTTGACAGACATTTTATAATACGATTCTCATTGTATTAACCTCTAGTAACGCTGTGACGATAAAAATAAACGCGTAGTCTACGCAACTATTGGGATAATGCCAAACGTTATCTGAGACATGTTATGTCAACATTTCGCAAGTAGCTTCACAAAATAGTATTTAATTAATTATTTTCAGTTCACTGAGTCACTCGTTCAACGAGTGAACTGTTTTACTATAGACAAGCTGCAGGACAATATCGAAATCATAATAATAAATAAATAAATAATAAATATCTTGGACATTGTCACACAAATTATCTAGTCACATTTAAAGTACCTGGACTTGTATTATAATGACTAGACAACGATATAGAATACATATATAGATACAAACATCCATGACTCGGGTACAAATATTCATATTCATCATAAATATTCATAAATATTTGTTGTCCCTTACGGGATTCGAACCCTTACCCTCGAATGCTTACTTTGTTTATGCAATTGATCGCCATGCAATCTGAAAATCTGAAGAACATTTGCTGCGTGGCGTGTTATGTTCAAGTTTATACCAAACTAACCTACTAACTAATAAGTACGACTACTTATTAAAATGTCATGCGATCGGTTGCATAATTTAAAGCTAGTTTTAGTTTGCGGTTGTAGGTTCAAATCCTGTTCAATAGGGAACTTTTAAATCTAAAATTTACAACAAGAGTTGACCAACCTTGTAAAGAAATATATACTTACCGAAGTAGGTATTAATAAGTCAGTAGCAAAAACAAAAGCAAGCCTCGGATTAGGAGTTTGCGGTTGCGGTTCAAATCCTGTTCAATACGGAACTTTTAAATCTAAAATTAACAACAAGAGTTTAAAAACCTTGTAAAAAAATATATACCTACGTAGGTATGTGTACTGTAAACACGTCAGAGATTTAAGTAGAAATGCTTTCTTGAATACCTACACCAACACAATCGTCAACGTGTTCATAAATAATGAATAGACACGGTTTAGTTCAGTTCCTAACCTCGTATACCGCGAATCGAAAAGGTGTGCTGCTTCCAGTAATCGTTCTACCTAGTAACTACCAAGTAGCATCACTAGCAGACTAGCAGTACTAGCATCTAGATACAAAATATTAATATATAGGGTCCATCTTAAATTTTTTTTGAAAAGTTTATATCTTCGTAATTATTTTGAAAATTGCAAATTCTATTTGTGACGCGGCATCTAGATTTTCTAAACGATTTTTTCATATATACAAAGTTACTTATATTAATACCGTCTACGCGTATTGTGCGTCAAAGTTTTGTATAAAATTGACCCCTCTGCAACCACCTTAATATATGCTGACGGTTTTTTAAGAAGATGATCAGACCATCAAACTGAACAACTTGCTCTATACAGGGTTATTATATTTATATATATATATATATTTATAAATTGATATCATTAGCATCCTTTTAAACTAAGAGTCTACCCATCAAACTGAACAACTTTTACTATGGGAGCAAACCAATCGGAGCAAAAAAAAATCCGCTGTTTCGTACTAAGCTGCACCAGCCGGCGCCGCGCCGCTGCCTGTGCCTACTCGACTCAGATGTATGCAACAGCAGATTTTTTTTTTGCTCCCATAGTAAAAGTTGTTCAGTTCGATGGATAGACTCTTAGTTTAAAATGATGCTAATGATATCAATTTCACTCTGTAGAACCAATGTAGAAATAGCGAAAAAAAATTTGAAGTTGCTTCATACAGAACTGCAATTCTATTCGACTCAAATATATGGAACAATCGTCAATATTTTAAAAAGGAACATATATTATAATAAAATATCAATGTTTCATTTTCAATCTTTATAGTGTCTTCCAAATAAATTTTTAATTTTAATTTAATTACAATAATATTAACCCTCCTTCTGGCGCGAAATTAAAGAAGAAGAGAAATTAAAGTTAATCTTCCATTAAATCTCTTGCTGTCACTTTTTGTCTTGGTGACGTAGTTAAAGCTAGCAAGAGATTTAATGGAGGATTAGCTCTAATGAGCGTTTCTGCAACTGAGTATTAGGGCCTGTTTCACCACTTCTGAGTAAGTTCTTGTTAGCTTATCCGACAGATGGCTTGACATATTTTGTATGAACGATATGTCAAAATATCTGTCGGATAAGCCAACAAGAACTTACTAAGAAGTGGTGAAACAGGCCCTTACTCTCATTCTATTCTTAGAACGGCTTTTAAAATGCCCCCCTTAGGTAAGGTCTGAAGACTCTGAATTGTCTATTGAACTAATAATAATACGGCATCAAAGTAGTTAGTTGATTCTTTGGAAACACAAGAAAAACTAGTAGGTTTTATTCGGAAATTTTCTTAACAACCGATTCTATTACCTACATGAATGAATGCAACATTACCTCAGTCATAGTATTACGATGGCCCGCTACAGTCGTGCTTATAAATATGTTCACATTTGCCAGCTATTTTGAGAGACAAATTCTATTATTATAATAAAACTGTAAACTTTACGCATCCATACCGTACCTACCTACACTACGGCTACGTTGAAAATATTGCAGAATTTCATTGGGGGATAAAGATGAACTGGAGTGCGATTTTTGAATCTCCTACGTTGAACTCAGCAGTTGAAAATGTATGGAGATACGCATCTTTCTACTGCTGATTTGACTTTCAAAAATCGCACTCCTGAAGTATGATTTTTGAAAGTCAAATCAGCAGTAGAAAGATGCATATCTCCAGAGTAATTTTGACATTTGCAACTGCTGAGTTCAATGTGTGAGTTTCGAAAATTCGCACCCCAGGGCTCTGCCCACATGATAAGAAGAAGAAGTAAGTAAATGTCTATTTCAGTGGATTGCGTGTACGAAGTCGTGGACACAGCTAGTTATAAATACCTACCCCTATTTAAATTACATAATATAATGACCAAACCTTGCGATTAACGACTTAATTTTCTAAGCACTAACTTAATAGACTGTCCATAACATTAAACTAGTTACCCGTAGATGGATAAATGCGTACGCATTGCGTACATATCATTTACATGCAAAATTGAAATGCAGGGTCAAACTCAAGTATGCAAAACAACTATGAATAATATGTTACCTATATAAAACTTAACCCGACACTATTGCCATTACTTAGGGTTCAAAATGGATAGAATAAATAAAAGATTATTGGCAGTAAATAAAGTTGTGACAGAATAACCTCTGAGAGTACAATAACAATAATTATAATTTATAAGCATTGATTGCAGTGCATTACGTTCGTTCGCACTTGAAGACGAAAATAAACCGAAGTATTGTCTTGTAAAACTAAAATTTATTAACCCGCGACTTCGTTCGTACAAATTATATACCAGATTTTAAGATAGATAATAAGCTATCAAACAAAAAAAGTTTCATCAAAATCGGTTCAGTAGTTTTTGCGTGATGCTCGATCAAACAAACAAACAGTCAGACAAAAAATCCAAAAATTGGTGATACGGAATCAGGGACACCTAAAAGCCACACCGTAACTTTTCTTTTTGTTAATATCTTCAACGTACAGACACACTTTCTGTTACAGTAGTTTTATAATACTTTAGATGACATTTTTTTAGTTCACATACAGAAATTGTCATAACATTCCGAACATATTTTGAAACATGATTATCGTATTATTTATGATGCGGTTAACAGATTTCAATAACATCTTATATTTCTGTAGAATCCCAATAAGGGAAACACGAGGAAAAGGTAGGTACCGTTCTATAATGTGTTTAACCGACTTCAAAAAAAGGAGGGGGTTCTATGTTCATCTGTAATTCTGTATATGTCTCTTTAGTGTTTCGTACCAAAATTTTCAATTCAACTCATTTATTTAACAACTTACACTAACACAGCACAAACACTACACATCTAAGTTTTAGTCATTATAAGTTAAATTATAATATAACATAGATTAATATTTCGAGCGGTAAATCATTAAATTAATCAAACTTTATAACATTTAGAATAAATTAAATTAAAAATAGACATGCATGTCAAAGAATATAAGATAACATTTATAGTCAGATATAATGGGAGTCACGTTGCAGGTTCTGACCCGAGCACTTGTCTCGCGTCGCGTTTTTGCCACGAGGCTCCGCAATCCTTAATCTCTTCTTGTTCTTGACCAAAAACAATCCCTGAGATTGGGATAGATTCTCCCATAAACTACATGACACTGGCGGAAATGCAGGCTAACACACAAGCAAGAGTCCATTAATTATTATAAATAGACAGGGGAAATATCCACCACAGAGCTTCTAGCTGATACTGAGCCTAAATTGGCAAAACGGAACACTTATGGAATCACATCGGTGTCTGTACGTCCGTCCGTCTGTTACAAGCATTTTTCTCAGACCCATAAGACATAGGAAGATTAAACTTGGCACAGATATAGCAATGAATGGTCCAATAACATGAATGAACTCACAAAAAGCTTGATTTATATATTGGGCCTATTGGGGGCAATTTTGTAAATAAAAAAAAAAATAATACCTTCCACAATCGTGTGGGGTATCAATTGAAACAATGCGAGTCGAATAATATTTTTCAATTAAAACTTTGTTCAAATTTTTTTTCGATTAAGTCTGCTATCCCACCTCTATTTCAAAAAATATGGATAAAATCTGAAAAACAATCGTGAGAATGTGAAAAGATGTTCACGACATTAGAAATAACTTGGATAGTTTTATTCCTATACCTAGAGCTACCAAAAAACTAACACCAGAGTAAAATGATTTTCAGTTACTATTCGACCATGATTCGACCACATACTTAGTGTCAGTTCATAGTGGTTGTTATGAACGACCCATGTTAAACAACTGGTAGTACGGAAAACTAATTGCCCGAGACCCGACTCGCACTTGGCCAGTTTTTTTCTTATTTTTATGTATCTTCACCGATATTTTCGAAAATTGTGGAGTAATTTAAAAAAAAATGTTTGAAAAGTGGTGCGGCAACTATTGATGATGCTATAACAGTGAAAACCTCAAAGATCTTTAAACGCCTCATTAATTACGTCTTTATTTATCTACTTCTTATAGTAATACTTTATGTCATTTTACAGCGCTTTGATCAACCTAATTGCGGTAAATAAACTTGTCCCCATAACTCACCAAGGTTCTTATTATGCTATTATGCTCAGTATCTATAACCTACGCCTGTTAGGTCCCGTTAGATCAACAGCGAACGACCTAGCTCGCTTCAACATCGCGGCTTACGTCAATAAAGACCTCACAAGAAGATTTACTAGCGAGAGAAAAAGTGTTTAACTAGGTAGACTTTGCAGGACTCTACGAGCATGAAGGTAGTTCTTATTTTGCCCTTACCTCCCTTACTGCTGATTTAATTTTTCCTTTTGATTCGAAGTAACAGCGTATTCAATAATTGCCCTATTTCTTTTTTCTATAAAATTGCTTCTTCTTTTTCTTTCGTGTCAGCATAAGTTATATCGCATGACAATCAATCAATCAATAAAATATACTTTATTTTACACCAAAACATAAACAGTAAAATACAGAGATAAAAATTCAAGAGGCACAAAATAAGGCGGTCTTATCGCTAAGAAGCTATTTCTTCCAGACAACCTTAGGGTAGAGGAAACTCTCACAAACAATCACGGACAATCACTCATGCTGTAGTAGAAAGATTAACCAGTCAGCAATGGTCGTATCGAGGTTGACTGCCCAGGGTGCGGTTCGTCACACGTTTCGTCACACGAACTCAGGTTTCGTCACACGGGCCTCCCCTTTCCTTGCACCCATATAAAATGGCTGATCAAGACTTACTAATTTTACATGTTTGTTTCTGCGAATGATTCTGTGTGACTTTCAATTTATTCCATTATCTAGTTCTGTTGATTATAAGATCAGGCATGCGCACGCGCAGCCACCAGTATTTCTAACTGGACAGTACAAAACAAACGTGTCTAGACGCAATACGGTACTTGCCTGCATCATTCGTGCACGTAAACACTAACAATCACCAATCACATTTTTAATTCTTTCAACTCTCTTAAAAAGCTTGTTTATTTTTTGTCAACCCAGTTCAAACGAAAAAATTTGAATACGTACGTATATACCCAATTTGAATGTCACTTTCGATCTTGATTCCGAGAACTTCACTGACACCAAAGAAGGCCAGTGGACCGAGATAGCACCGACGACGACGGAAATGGGTTGTAGGGAAGTATAGATTTACTTCCACATTGCAAACCTTGCCTTTTGAAATGATTTTTTATATTGACTACGAAATTTAATCGTCTTGATATTATCAGTAAGTCTCGATTTGAACAGTTTTTTTTAACGTAGGTATATAGACACATATTCTCACGCCTGTCTCCCACTGGGGTAAGCAGAGACAACGGAACGCCATATGCTACGATCCTGACAAAACTCTCTAGCTTCGTCCACATTCAATAGTCCTTTCAGGCATGCTCGGTTCCGGATACATATGACCTGGACCTTTTTAAACACTTCGTCAATTCGGTTGGTGTAAGTAAGTCTAGGCCGTCCGTCCCCTTTCAACGTAGTCCCATAACGTTTCAATCACCAAATATTTGCCGCGATTGCAGCCCTGGCCTTATAAATTGATTGAACTCGTCAATTTGCTCTCATCCATTCTTTCCAAACCATTTCAACATACCTTTCTCTATCTTTGTCACTACATCCTCTTTCAGACAACAACGTTCTCATATTTAACTTTTTTTCAATTTGTGCATCAGAATTGCTCACCCCTTCATAATAAGTTCTTCTTAGCTTATCTGACAGATCGTTTGACGTACATATTTTTCGTACAAAATATGACAAACGATATGTCAGATATGCTAACAAGAACTTTTAAGAAGTGGTGAGAGTCACGTTGCAGGTTCTGATCTGACACGAGCACTTGTCTCGCGTTGTGTTCGCACGGTTCGCTCTTTCGCCTTCCACGAGGCTCCGCAATCCGCAATCTCTTCTTGTTCTTGATCAAAAACAATCCCTGAGATCGGGATAGAAACTCCGGCAAACTACTTCGCACTGGCGGAAATGCAGTGCTAACGCTCGCGAAACATGCCCTAAAGTCACCTAAGTGCTAAATGTTAGATTTAAAAAAAAAAAAAATGTTTTCTATTTTATTTACCGAATAGCTTTAAAATTACTTATTAAAATACTTGTAGACCAGTTTAATGGAAAAACATAAATCAAAGAGACGTTCGCTGAAATATTATATACGACAGTATTGTACCTAGTTAGATTGTCCTATTGTACATTAGATAATATTATGTTATGTGACCACATATAATAATTACCTATGTGTAAATGGCATAACGTGGTCACAGTTTGATGCCCATTTTTTTTTTCTTTTGTATTCAACGTTCTCATGTTTATTTGACCTTGGTAAAAACCAAGGTCAGTTTCTAAATACCTATACGTATTTCCATCATTCTGTCACTATCATAGGAATGCTAAGTAGGTAGACATTATTTAAATGGAATACCTAGGTACCATATATTATACAGTACCTAAGTACCCGGCAAACATCTTGACCAATGGGGCGGGAGTGAGGGGTGAACCCAATAGTGTTTTCGCCTACAAATGTGTCTGTGCAGAAAAGACTTTTGCCAAGCTTGAATACTATGCGTGTTAAGATTTATGAGAGAAGCCGCTGCGCGCCGATGCTCTTCTAATGTGAATGGACCCTAAGTGTTAAGAAAGTTTGATCCTTCGTTGGCATCAGCTTCCAGTAACTTTATTTGTTTTGCTTGTTCCAGGTAACTGAGGGACAAGTAGCGCCTGTGAATTCGTTATTAGCTGGCTTCTACCTACTGGCAGGTCCCTTCGTATCGGCTCTGGCTAACAAGTAAGATTTTACAGTGACTTTTATTAAAACATCTGAGTTTAATCCCAATCCAAATTCAATTCTAATCCCATTGTTACTATTCAACTGTGCTGAATTTCGTATCGCGCTAAACTTTACTTATTTATTGACGAACCGGTTGGTCTAATGGTTACCACGCCGGACTGCCAAGCCAGGTTCCTGGGTTCGATCATGGATGTTTATATGTTTGTGCCGTTGTTATATGGTTTCCATAATGAACAGCCTATAGTGCTTGCTTGGGATCATTACAATGTATGTGCCTGTGAGCGTTACTTATTTATTTATATTGTGACTGACAGCCTTTAACGTCTGAGCGATCGATGTGTCAAAATGGCTCTAACGGCGGCTGTCAAAAGGTTAGCGCGATACCGTATGTGTTAAAAGTTGTGGTTCGCATGCGGTCCAATCACGGTTCAGAGATTTATTTAGCGCGATTGCTCTCCTGACCATCAAAACTGAACAACTTTCACTACGGAACTAATTTGGTATGTCAAGATTTTTTAGAGGGCTGAATCGTAAAATTCGAAATCCATTTCGAGATAATTGTCAAAAAATTATGTCTAATTAAATTAGGTATGCCTACTTACAAAAAAAAAATTCGTTATACGACCTCGTTTTTGTTTCGTTACATATAAGGTACTTAATTGATGGTCGGGGTTTTGTTACACCCGTATACATATTTGTTTAAATATCTAAGTAAGAAGATATGATCTGGTATAAGTAAGACTATGTTGAAAATAGACCTCTACCCAGTTCATAATCTGATAAGATCTGGTCTTAGTAAGACTATGTTGAAAATAGACCTCTACCCAGTTCATAATCTGATAGGATCTGGTCTAAGTAAGACTATGTAGAAAATAGACCTCTACCCAGTTCATAATCTGATAAGATCTGGTCTTAGTAAGACTATGTTGAAAATAGACCTCTACCCAGTTCATAATCTGATAAGATCTGGTCTTAGTAAGACTATGTTGAAAATAGACCTCTACCCAGTTCATAATCTGATAGGATCTGGTCTAAGTAAGACTATGTAGAAAATAGACCTCTACCCAGTTCATAATCTGATAGGATCTGGTCTAAGTAAGACTATGTAGAAAATAGACCTCTACCCAGTTCATAATCTGATAGGATCTGGTCTTAGTAAGACTATGTTGAAAATAGACCTCTACCAGTTCATAATCTGATAAGATCTGGTCTTTGTAAGACTATGTTGAAAATAGACCTCTACCCAGTTCATAATCTGATAGGATCTGGTCTTAGTAAGACTATGTTGAAAATAGACCTCTACCAGTTCATAATCTGATAAGATCTGGTCTTAGTAAGACTATGTTGAAAATAGACCTCTACCCAGTTCATAATCTGATAGGATCTGGTCTAAGTAAGACTATGTAGAAAATAGACCTCTACCCAGTTCATAATCTGATAGGATCTGGTCTTAGTAAGACTATGTTGAAAATAGACCTCTACCAGTTCATAATCTGATAAGATCTGGTCTTTGTAAGACTATGTTGAAAATAGACCTCTACCCAGTTCATAATCTGATAGGATCTGGTCTTAGTAAGACTATGTTGAAAATAGTCCTCTACCCAGTTCATAATCTGACGACATTTTTTCAGGTACGGATTCCGAGTGGTGACCATTATCGGTACCATTATATCAAGCATCGCCTTCGCGTTAACGTACTTCGCCACCAGTATAGAGTACCTCTACATGGTCTATGGTGTAATGGGAGGTAGGTGCAAAAATATCTCAAATTGGTAGAATTCATCGTGAAATTTCGCCATATGTATCGGCTCCTTTTATGTCATTGTTGTTATTAACCCGGTAAATTTGTCCACAGGCATCGGATTTTGTATGATCTATATGCCAGCGGTGCTGACAGTCGGCTTCTACTTCGAAAGATGGCGCGCGCTTGCCACTGGCCTGGCTCTCTGTGGTTCAGGAGTTGGCACCTTCGTATTCGCACCCCTTACTGACGCACTGAATAAAAATTTCGGATGGCGTTACACTATTCTCATTCATGCAGGTTAGTGATTTACTTTAAATCTTTAGAAATCTATTTCTGTCTCTAAACAGCTGTAAAAACTGCTTGTATAAACCCACGCTGATTTATGAGGCGGTGTCTGTTCGACCAAAATTCTATCTAAATTTTGTTATGCAATGAATTAAGCAATTTATACCTTTTTTTAAAGGTCTTCTGCTGATATGCATCATCTGCGGAGCGTTGTTCCGACCCATCAAACCCACTAGAGTTACCCTCGCTGATCAAACGGAAGAAGACACCACTCGCCGCCACGAGGAAGCAGTCGAGAAACTCAACTCCATGCTCAAATTGCACAGCAAACTTGACTCTGGAATCTCAATGCCGCCAGAAATGAGATTTCACAATAAAACTAGTCCACACACGTGGATGGGCGTCGCTAGCAACACTCGCTACCCTACCGCTGAGGAAGTCTTCCGTGGCAGTAACTCCCATATTAGCAGGCGATCCTCTGCCACAGCTGGAACAATAAAGAACCATCTCGGCAAACCTCTGTTCATCGCTGGCACAGTCACTGAGAAAGACGAACAAGAAGACTCTAACAGCAACATCGATAACTTAGAGCCTCTAATCACAACTGGAATAAAAATAATGCCTAGAGAAGCCCGTCCTCGTCGCTCTCATGCTGATCTCGTCGCTAGGCCTTTGTACCGTGACGATATCTTCTTCGGAGCTAGTCTGACAAGGCTACCACAATACACTTCCCGAACATCACTCGGATACCACTTAGCGGTAACACACGTTCCAACCCAGGAAGATGCCCAAGAAGAGACTTCTGGAAAATGTCGTTTTTGCCCCGAAGCTGTAAAAAGAACACTGGCAACAATGTTGGACGTTAGCCTTTTCCGATCGCCGACTTTTAATCTACTCGCTTTGAGTGGTTTCTTCACTATGATGGGATACCTTGTACCTTTCATGTTTGTGAAGAAGAGGGCAGTGAATTATGGAATAAACGAGGACACCGCTGTTCTACTAGTTTCAGCTATAGGTATTGCGAATATTGTAGGCCGTATTGCCGTCGGTCTAGTTTCGTCGATGCCAAAAATGTCTCCATTGTGGCTGAACAATATTGCACTCACTGTTGGTGGAATTGCTTCGATCGTCAGTGGACTCTGCCATCATGAAGTTTACCAATTTGGATACTGCATCATTTTCGGACTTTCTATTGGTGAGTTATATATGTTCTTTGTTAACGTTTTCTTTCCTACCGTTTTCTAGATACAAAATTTATCTTTTTTGTCCTTTCTTCAAAGTTTATTTTCCAATATTTTAACTTTGTCTACAGCTTGCTTCGCATCACTGCGGTCGATTCTGGTCGTTGAATACATCGGATTGGAACAGTTGACTAACTGCTTCGGACTGTTCCTACTTTTCCAAGGATTTGGTGCCTTGCTAGGAGCCCCTATTGCTGGTATGTTAACAATATATATATAAACCCACCTACTTTTTTCCGACTAACGTTCCAAGGACTATTTGTAATGCTCATTCAAAATCTGACGGTGATTTATAATATTTCCGTCATCAGTCTTATGCGGAATGGACGCGTGTTCTCAAATGCTCATGTCAAAACTTGTATGGCGTTATACTAAAGATGGATGGAAGATATAGCTTATGGGCACACAATTTGGATATACAGGGTGACTGGTAATTCGACCTATTCCTTGAAAGGGGTTATACTAGAGTTCATTTGCAACAATTTTTCCCCAGTTAACTGGGGGTCGAAAATCGCTTGTTTTCGAGTTCTCTCATTTTTAAGAATTTTTTGAATATTTCCGTTTTTCGACCTAAAAATGACAATTGTGAAAAAAATACTCCACTCTCTGCACTCTGTAAGCATTTTTCTAGTAGCTGATGAATGAGCGACTACTTTAAACTAAAATACATGAAAAATACCCAAAACCACCGAAATAAAAGGTTATAAACCGCAAGACAACAATTTTTTATTTGGATTTTGTTTCAATCCAAAGAGGATTACTCAAAAAAAATTTATGACACTTGGCGTACAAATTGCGGAAATAACTTCCTCAATTCCTAAGCTTTCCAAAAAGATGCAAAAGTTGTGTACTTTAGTTCAAGTTTGGAAAATAAACCTTATTAAACACGCAGATGTGAATTTTATTCAAAAAGTTATTGGTTTGGTGAAAATAAAAAAAAGAGTAAAATAATAATGTTTAGTACCTAATCATATGAAATTACAAATTTTGTTTTAAAGTTTTACATTTAAAAATCACAAGTCTTGCTCAAATTGTCTTCCTCCGTTACGTATGCAAGCACGAAGCCTGCGACGTACTTCGCTTACTGTCACTCGAGTTGAAAGCGTGTCTTTAATTTGTTGGGCAGCTGCCAAAATCCTCTCTCTTAATTCTTCTTGAGAAGAGATAGGTGTACGATACACCAATGTCTTCATATGACCCCAAATGTAGAAGTCGCATGGGGTTAGATCGGGACTCCTAGCCGGCCAAGGGATCGGGCCGCCTCGACCAATCCATCTCAGTGGATAGTTCTCATCCATCCACTGTCGCACGCCCCGGTAATAGTGGGCTGGGCAGCCATCATGTTGATACACCAAAGCTGTTCTTGTGGTAAGCGGCACATCCTCCAGCAGCGGACGTAACTCTTCTCTTAAAAAGTTTTCATAGGCGATGCCGGTTAGGCGTGCCGGCAGAAAGAATGGCCCGATTAAATTATTGTGCACGATTCCCATCCACACATTAAGTGAGAATCTGTGCTGGTGAGCTCCTTCGTTAGATTTTCTCGGATTCTGACCTTTAGGGGCCCAAAAATGCAGATTATGATAGTTTGTAATACCATCACGGTCGAAGTTCGATTCATCTGTCCACAAGATTGTTTTTAGATACTCAGGGTCTTCAATGTCTGCATTTATTAGAAATCTGCAGAAATCCATCCTTCTGACAGGATCTCCCTCCTCGATAGCTTGTACTGGCGTGTAATGGAATGGATACTGCCGTGCTGTGTGCTGAGTGAACCAGACTTTCCACTGAGACATACCAAGCTGCCTAGCCACAATTCTTGTTGAAGTAGTGCCGTCTGCTTGAAAACACTGCAAAATTTGCTCCTCTTCGATTGGATCACTAACGCTAGGTCTACCAGCGTCGGTTTGGCGACGTCGAACCGATCCCGTTTCTCGAATGCGCCGATATGTCGTACCAAACACGCTGACATCAGGTAAACGGCGGGTAGGAAAACGTCTTTGATAGTCTCTTCGAGCAGCAGCAGCGTCACCATCACAAAACCCGTAACAATACATGATATCCGCGTATTCTTCATTTTGGTAAGCAGCCATTTGAAAAGGAAGCTGTTTTAGCGCAGAATTTAAGTTAGTTAACAACGACACGTCCGAACTCCAAGATGGTTGAAACTAACTGATTACTTAATGAATTGAGCGAATGAGTGGGCCTCGATTGTGAACCTTAGTACAAACATTCCCGAATACTTACAAAAGAGAAACAATGTAAGCAATAAAATGAAAGAGACAAAAGCAAATCGGCATCTTGTAAGGTTCGCTTCTAGGAAATCCGCTACCTGCTCTGCCATTGTTAACAATTTTTTTCAAACTCTTGTCAAAGTAGACAACATTTGCACCTTTTTGGAAAGTTTAGGAATTGAGGAAGTTATTTCCGTAATTTGTACGCCAAGTGTGGTACATTTTTTTTAAGTAATCCTCTTTGGATTGAAACGAAATCCAAATAAAAAAATTTTGTCGTGCGGTTTATAACCTTTTATTTCAGTGGTTTCGGGTATTTTACACATGTATTTTAGTTTAATGTAGTCGCTCATTCATCAGCTATTAGAAAAATGCTTACTTAGTGCAGAGAGTGGAGTATTTTTTTCACAATTGTCAGTTTTAGGTGGAAAAATGGATTTTTTCAAAAAAATCTTAAAAATGAGATAACTCGAAAACAAGCGATTTTCGACCCCCAGTTAACTGGGGCAAAATTGTTGCAAATGAACTCTAGTATAACCCCTTTCAAGGAATAGGTCGAATTACCAGTCACCCTGTACAAGCTACGTATTTTACCTACTATAACATACCAAATAAGCTATTTTGAGTCTAAGAAGGAATGGACCATAACTGGCTTCCTCGAGTCATCAAGAAACAATCAACCTTCCGGATACAACGGAAGCACTCATTAACGGTTCACTAATTAGAACATTCTTGCATATAATCACCGGGCGCTCGGCTATTTATGTCCTTTGCAATTGTATGAGGGCGCAATGCCAATAGTAGCCGTCTTGCGTACGCGCATACATGAACAATGACCTCGAGATCAATCAACTTCTATTACCCTGACCAAGTAAATTAGACTGCGGCGAAAAATTCACTTCCGAGCATGACCGTTTATTAGACCATGTAACCTGTATTACATTATTGATAATGATTTCGTTTTCAGCTGCTCTCACGGATATGACTCACAGTTACGACATTGCATTCTACGTATCCGGAGGATTCCTGCTGTTATCGGCCGTAGTCCTGTACCCACTCGACTACATCAGCAGATGGGAGAAGGCACGCATGAAACTCAACACGTCACCAAAAGTCTGAATTATTGAATAGGAATCACAGGGTTCAAATATACCGGACTATTTTCTGGATGAAAATGACACTGGTGCTGGTGCTAGAATCAGAATCAGAAATACTTTGTGCAATTCTGAAAGTAGGATTCAGGGATCTTTAGATGATCTTAGTTATAGTTGAACAGTTAAGTGCTTAGTTAGAACTCGGAATAAATAATGTGCAACGATGGGTAGTGTAATGGGTTCGTGGAAGTGAATTTGTCGAGGACATAGACAAATAGATTTTCCACACGGTACTCTCCAGTGAAATCAGAGGTAGTCTCCGAAATGCTAACAAAGAACTCGATTAATAAAAAGAATCAAAGAATATTATTTATACAAACATATACAAAATCAATTTACTTATTGTTTGTAATATCTACTAAAACTTTTTGAATGTAGGCAGGTACTCACTTTTTTTTTTTGTTAAGTACGTTCTACCCGGAAAGGTACACCTACCTTAATATGAAATTAGAAACATTCCCAAAACAGAAACTTTGTCAAAACTGCTCAGGGATATTGCTATTGCAATGGCTCAGTCAAGTCAGAAATGCATTTATAGTAGGTTTAGTAGTTAAAAGTACAAAGACTCGAATTATAGAAATAAAAGCAGTTTTGTCGAAGTGAAACCCGGCACCCTGGCCCTATTAGAGATGACCTAAAAGCCAAAATGTACTTTAATATTAATATAGAAATTATTGTTAAGTGTGTACCATAATTTTGTTTAAAGTGGTGCATAATCATAAGACTATTGTTAAATATTGTTATAGTTTAGGTACTTATTGCATATCAGTGTGTAGTGCAAGACGAGTGATTTTTTTTAAATAGATACATTATTATATTCTTTGATAATAACGTTTTAAAAATGTTTGTGCCTAATTGTATGAAGTGATACTTAATTTTAATGTTTATCAAAATCGTAATCATGTTAGTTTTATATATTATATTATGAATTGTACAATCCCTTTTAAGGAGGAAGAAGTTCCAAATGTCATTTGCACATCAATCAATAATATATCTGAGCATGCGAGGTGTTACGAAATAACTGAAAACTAACCACCTTTATCAAATTAATAAGAACTAAATGCACTAACACTCAGTTGCAGAAACGCACATTACAGTTAATACTCCATTAAATCTCTTGCTAGCTTTTACTACGTCAACAAGACAAAAAGTGACAGTAAGAGATTTAATGGAGGATTATCTTTAATGAACGTACGTGCAACTGGCAGTTAGTCTCATGTAAAATCTTAGCAAATTTATGTCCGACTATATGGGGCTATACAAAGATAAAAGTCACCTCAAATATTCGTTTGATTGTTCAATTTGGTGAACGTTGATTGTGTAGTCTATTTTATTTATACATACTTGATCTAAGGACTTAATATGATTTTATCATGTTGTTTATTTCAATGCTATGGATCACCTTGTATGCTCAAATATGTTATTAGAGGCTGGTTAATGATTATACTTACTATATTCACAATGTATTTTATAGTTTAAGGGTCTTGTACACGGCGGTGTAAATGGAGACGTTCATTTCGTTAAGGGCCTATGTCGAAAAATAATTGAAGCGAAATGGGCGTGTGATAGCTTATATTACTGCCTGATGCGAGAGAAAAAGATGGGGCGGCGCGCGCGATCGAAACGACGCAAGCGTAAAACAAACTTTATCTAATTGTGATTGTACTATTTATGTAAGTTCAATTCTGGTCTAATCAAACTTTATAAAATATCAATCTCTTTTTTATAAAAATAAAGTCTCGTGTTTCTATTATTCACCGTTTAGCAGTTCTAAGCGTTTATCGAGGCTACTTTGGCTTGTTTTTCTATCAAGAAAATGTGTCTTAATCGTTTTTTGGCTCTAATCAAAACTTCAATTATATGTTCAATTTACACATATCCGCAAATCATACTCCTACTGTTAGTACTTCATGATATCTCTTAAGGTGTCCGTCCACTTGCCGGCACGGGACGGTTTCTATTATACAGCCGATACCAGAAGAACAATACGTTGTATGACGTTACAGTACAATGTTACTGTCAGAATTTAACTGGCGACAGATTTTTTGTTATTATTCGCTTATTAATACAAAAATATCGATGCACATAAGGAGTAAAGAGTAAACTTTGATTAAATTAAAAAAGCTAGATTGGTAACTAGCCTATAGCGCATGGACCGCATAAATTAGGCCTCTTCGCCTAATTTACTTAAAGCGGCATTGCGTGATTGAGATACTTTTTTTATTTTAGGGATTTTTAGGGATAAAGGTCACATTGCCTTCGCGTGCTTAAAATAGTTTTTACAAATCATTCAAAAAGAAAAAACAAGTCACAGAGCATTACTTTTAACTCGTTAAGTAGGTATATGAAAAGCAGATCCATTTTTCGGGTGCCAAATGCAAGAACGTCACCTATCTTCCGCTATATTTTAATTTAATCAAAGAGATCAAAAGTATGTATCGCTAATTTAAATCTTTGGTAATTTACTCTTAAAATGTATCAATACTTAAGTCTCAATTTCAATTCGAAGTAACTCCACCTTCGTGTACAAGACATTATCGTTCGTAACCCTTTAGATTAAGAACTACAACTGTGGCTGTGGTCTTTATAGCGTACCTATTCTAAAATGTTTGTAAATAAGAAATCATAGTCATTGCCTTTTTACATCTCCATAATGTCACGTAAAGTCTGACCAGAAAAATAAAAGGTGTGCGCCATGTTGCGGAAATCCTTGGCACTTATTTCTTATAGTCTATTTATTTAACACAATATTATTCAACACTTTATTGAACACACAAACAATTAAAGTCTTTGACTATTTATTATAAGGACTAGCCTTGCGGTAGCATTTCCTCTCTGCCACGGTATAAGAACAATTCATCATGTCGCACATCTAGTTCTATAAAGTCATAAATGTCATTTCCTAAATTTTGCCGTAGAGCGCTTTAAAGATTCAAGGCGTGTAACTTTTTTGAACAGAGCTATGACAGTGGCGCTCTCTAACGCACATGTTGTTTTAATTTGTGCGGACAAAGTCGCGGGTTAACGCTAGTAAACTAATAAAGCAGTTTTTTTTTTGGTCAGACTTGAATTAATAACTTTTGGTTAATTTCATATTTCAATAATATCAACATTTTAATTAACTCTTTGTTTGTTCTCACATTCCCAAAATGTTATCGTTATCACATTAAGTTTCTTCATTTTTTTTACTCAACGAATTTAACATAGGGTGTCCTAATCTGGCCCTTTTTTGTACTTACCTACTTGTCTTCTACTTGTGTAGTTTTTGTAACATGACGCGTTCCATAGATCTTTCGACATCAGAGATTAAAATACAAACAAACGTAATTAAAGAACAGGAGTGCGATTTTTGAAACTCATTTATTGAACTCGGCAGTTCTTCTTCTTATCGTGTGGGCAGAGCCCTGGTGTCAGAGTTTTTTCAGACCGCCTTACGGCCTCTGACGTGGTTTTGAAAGTTGAAAATTTCAATATTACCATGGAGTATGATTTTTGAAAGTCAAATCAGCAGTAGAAAGATGCATATCTCCATAGTAATTTTGACGTTTTCAACTGCCGAGTTCAAAGTATGAGTTTCAAAAATCGCACCCCAGTTAGTAAGCAAGAATACGGTTTTTATGGCAAGAACATTGTATGTATGAAAGAGATATCAACACGAAATGTTGTTTGTACCACTTTGTACTATGTAAGATTTTTACAGACCAAAGATGCACATATTTATCATACTCACAAAATATGTTTTGTATGTTTAACGCAAGAAGGATGAAAGTTGTAGACAGGTAAACATTTTCTACATAAATTCCAGTTACATGTTAATGCATCACCTATTTGTTTATCTAATACATGCTACTACGCTCTGTGACGCTGTATAGTAATATCTACAGTTGATATAATAAGACTTTGGTTGTATAATTTGTGTTCTATTTATTATAGGAGGACGTATCTTTGTGACTATGATTTTTTGCATTAGTGTGAGAATGTGTATATGCCACAGTGCCATACAGAAACGATTAAATTGTTTGCAATATAATATCATAAATTATGAGATCTTATTGCCCAAGCCTTTTTAACCGACTTCAAAAAAAGGAGGAGGTTTTTTGGTACTCAATATAAAAGTTCCTGTGCAGCGTTTTTTTACAAAACGCAGTGTACGTTAATATGCATTATCTGCCTATTATTATAGGTCTTATTCACCAACATGACGTGTTCACATTTGTAGATTGAAGTGTTATTTTATTTTCAAGATAAAATATGATCAGAAATAAAGGGCCTCAAATAAATGCCCAAAAATGTGGGAAAAACTAGAACTAGGTAAATAATACTAATATGCGCAGGAATGCGATTTATGAAACTCATTCTTTGAACTCAACAGTTGAAAATGTTAATATTACTATGGAGATATGCATCTTTCTACTGCTGATTTGACATTCAAAAATCATACTTCAGGAATGCGATTTTTGAAAGTCGAATCAGCAGTAGAAAGATGCCATCTTCATACATTTTCAACTGCTGAGTTCAACGTATGAGATTCGAAAATCGCACTCCTGTTCAAGAACGAGACAATGAATATTAAAAAACAACGCTATTGGAGGTTTCTTATTCATTTCTGATCGGACTTGTATTGAAAACTTCTGCTAATGTGAACATGATGTAAAAAAAAACAATGCAAACAGTCTTCCCTAGCTTGTAATGGTCGTGTTTCGAGGTTTATCGTAACTGCCAATTTGTCTCGAATAAATAGTACGTTTGTTAACAATTTATGTTTGTTTATTTTCAAAAAATAGTACTTTTCCCTTAAAACTGATAGAAACATCAATTCTAATTACAGTTCTAGGGAATAAGGCTGTGTTTCCATCAGAGATGTGCGAGGTAGCGAGGAGGCGAGCGAGGAAAAAATCGACCAATAAGAGTGCTTCAATTTCCCAATGACGTGATCGAGCGAGCGCGCTATTGGCGGATTATTTCAACGCTCACCGTCTCGCTACCTCGCACATCTCTGGTGGAACAGCGGCCTAAGGGTAATCGCACGTCTAGCGGAGAACTTTTCGAGCATTTCTCAGTGTTCAATGAAATGTCGTCCTTATCCAATTCAAATAGAGTTGTAAATAGCGTGCGCCAGCAAACGCCGCCATCCGCCAGGTAAAATTAAAACTTGACACTTATTTACAACTCTATTTCAATTGGATAAGGACAATTTTTAATTGGGCACTGGAAAATGCTCGAGCTGTTCTCCGACAGGTGTGCGCTGACACTCTATTATCTATGCCCCGATTAGGTTTCCGCGGTAGCGGAGCGGTGTTGGAGACAGTAGAACATATAATAGTTTGTGGTGCTGGAGGGTGCGAAATATGACGTAGTGTCACCAACTTATCTGTAGAATGGGCGATGGCGCCACTTTCTGTATCAAAGAAAGAGAGACTACATCGACTGACAGCAACAAAATGACGTTTTCATAATGGAATCAGTACCGCTTTTGGCCATTCTACAGATAAGATGGTGGCACTGTAACCAAGTAAATTGTATAAAATATAGTAATACTACAGCGGCAGCGCGTCAGTCGACAGACGTCATATTGCACCCTCTCGCACCGCTACGCTACATCAACAGTCGTTACGTAGTATGCCAGCCAGTATATAGTGCTATCACGCTTTCGCTCTTTCTATTTGCGCGCGAACGAGCGTGATATAGCCGTATCAACATGCTAGCTCAGCTGAAGCCGTAGCACGATACGCGTGATACCGCTATATCAAACCTTTTATCTCGTTCGTTCGCGCGGAAATATAAAGAGGTAAGGCGCGACATCGCTATATCGCGCTGCCATACTACGGCCGCAGGAACCTACTTAGTCATGCTTATGCCACAGTATAAAGAGTATCTATTATACCTCGCGGCACAAAACTCTAGCAATCGAATCAGTGAATTCAGACGAAAATAGAGCATAATGCCTTGTACATACGGTCAGCGCTAGAGATTCGTGCCACGACTTATACTACATTAAAACGTAGTGATTAGTTGCTCAGTGTACTACATAGTATGCGCTAGACCTGTAGGTAAGTGTCATGACACACCTGCCGAATTTACGCGTCTACTAAGAAAAATGGCGCGTTGACGCTGGTATAGGGAAAACTTGAGAGTGTTTTATACGTCCAAGGGGGAAAACCATTAAACGCGTAATTTGAGTCTCGTAAATTGGTTGGGCAGATGTCTCGCTACACTTAGCGAGTGTGCCCACTATAAAATGGGTTCACCCATCCAGAGTTTGTATATGATGGAACTATGATGGTACAAAATAAATACAACCCATTGGCGCAAGAAGATGTTATATTTGCATTTTATTTACAAAGAATAAATCTATGAGTTGGAGTTAGGTCCACGACGGCGGCCGAATGTTTGTACAACGTTGACGAATCTGAAACAATATTAATTGCATTAAATTTTGCATTTTATCACCACTTGACACGTAACGGAATTCCATCAATAAGTTTCCTTGGTAAAACTGCACGTTTAAATCATATTTTTTACAAAGGCAACAATAAAATTCGTTGTCTAGGGTTTAGCTCATGTACTTTGTCTACATCTATTTTTTTTAATATGAAGATGCCTGGGGCGCAGGCGATAATAAGGACCACGTCGTGTTTGACTGTGAAAAAGAAGGAATGGAACTATGGATAAAGTAAGAGGTATATCTTATACTTTAACTTGATCAAAAATCTATCATCTGCATTTATTTGTCAACGAGACATCAATGTTGACAATATTTCATGAAATGAACTTACTTTTTAAAATCTTACCTGCCATTTTGAACTAAATAATTATTTGGATAGCAAGCTCACTTCTATTTTTTTATGAACCACTTTTACTTCAAGTTTGTCATCTATTACTTCATTTTAACTATTTGCATATATTCATATGCTCACGACTATATTCCTCGAGGGTGTAGTCAGAGACCCCAAGAGAAGTTTCAAACTTTTTGATCGTTATTAATAGTTATTATATTACTATATTGGTATAAAAATTGATCCAATGTGCACTTGGTGCTGTCAAAATAATTAGGTTAGAAGCATTGAATTCACTCATCCTAAAGCCTGACATGTAAGCACTCAATATAGAAAAAATCTAGTTTAAAATATTCGCTGCTAACCTCAAAACATGAAACTCGACGCGGGTTCTATTCTAAGGCGCGATTTATATAGAAGAGACGTGGCGCGGGCGGGGTGCGGCAATATAAACCTTTAGTACGTAGCATAACGTCGTTTGAAGAATTACGCCCGCTCCTCCAGGCGACGTCGCCTGGAGGCGCGGGCGCGATTATCCTTTACGACAAAAACGACGCTATGCTACGTACAATAAGGTTTATATTGGTGTTACTTTGATAATCCGCCACCGCCACATAAACAGCACCTTACATCGCAGAATGCGTTACAGACCGGACCCGCTGGGCTGGTCGTGCGCACCGCGAATTTTTGCGGACCCACCAGGTAAGCCATCAGCAGCAACTAAGGCTTAACCTATTGTATCTTTTTATCTACATGGTGAAATTGAAATTATTTATATTTTTGAACTAAAGTCTACCCATCAAACTGAAGTGAAGATTATTTCTTGCTACATTCAGTTTGCTCCCAGTTAAAAAGTTATCCAGGTACTCTTAGTTTAAAAGTATGCTAGTAATTTCAATTTCCCCTTGGTATAATTTATCTGCTTAACTAGATATAGATACATGACAAATAAAGTATAATTTAAGACAGCATGCGATCTCACCTCCTGTTGTATTGGATCCTTCGCTTGGCACGGCCAGTCTTCTTCTTTTTCTTCTGTTGTTTCTCTACTTTGGGGGTCTGACCTTTGACCTTACCTGAAAAACAAAATCACATTTTACATTAGTTCTACTGTTAAACATGTGGAAATCGTAAAATCGTGTTATAAGTGCCGCCGTAAGCCTTGCGCCTGCAAAGTCAATAAAAAAAAAGCCATTTCTCTGATTTACCTCATATCACACCTACCAAAGAAATGGGAAACTTTACAAAAAATAAAAACCGGCCGTTACCACCATGGCTCTCGACACGGAGGTCATGGATTCGATTCCCACGGGGGACACATAGTGAAAAGTCAATTTGTGCGTTTTTCCCCAGTTGGTTAGGACATTGCAGGCTGAATCACCTGATTGTCTGAAAAGAAAAATGATTCCATGCTTCGGATGGCACGTTAAACCGTTGGTCCCAGCTACTATCTCTGGTGGTAGTAGTCGTTACATAAAAACCATGTCAGAGGCTGTAAGGCGGTCTGAAAAAACTCTGACACCAGGGCTCTGCCCACACGATAAGAAGACCACCATAAGATATTGCCAAATAATTGTTGTCCGCAGGATCCTTAGCGCGAGCCTGACAAATATGTTAGGTTGTTACAAAAATTAACATTTAAAACTTTTAAGGGGGTTGTTTAGACCATCACACTTAGAACAACTTTCACTATGGGACCAACATCGAAATCCCGAAAAAAAATTCAACTTTTCCCATACATTTAGCTCAAGTAGATTTGTAGTTTAGTATGGAACATGAGATTTTTTTTCGCGATTTCTTATTCGGTCCCATAGTGAAAGTTGTTCAGTTTGATGGTCTTAACTCGAAACCACCCCCTTAAATGTTTATTTGTATTTTTGTAACATCTTGCATACTTTGACTACTTATACAGAGTGAAATTGATATCATTAGCATCCTTTTAAACAAAGAGTCTACCTATCAAACTGAACAACTTTTACTATGGGATCAAACAGATCAGAGCAAAAAAAAAATCTGCTCTTGCATACATTTGAGGCGAGTAGCATGGAACAGCAGTGTAGTATGGAACAGCTGATTTTATTTTTGCTCCGATCTGTTTGCTCCAATAGTAAAAGTTGTTCAGTTTGATGGGTAGACTCTTGGTTTAAAAGGATGCTAATAATATCAATTTCATCCTTTATAGGGACTAGTTACGTGTGATATTCTACTAACAAACATTTCTGCCACTTTTTGCGGGGGACGAGGTAACATGAAATCCGCAACTTTGGATTTTATTCCCCATAACTTTAGAATTTGAATGTTAAAAATCATGAAAGTAGTATCGTGTGAACCCCAAACATCAAAAGTTCGTAGTTATTGTTTCGCAATTACAGGCTGTCTCGTTTAGTGAAGGTATAAAATTGAATGTAAATGCACTTGGTCAATTGTTCTTATACCGTGGCAGAGGGGAAATGCTACTACAAGGCCAGTCCTTACAATAAATAGTCAAAGCTTACACATGACAGATTTTTATTATTTGCTGGTTTACCTTAGAGTATGCACTTCATGCGTTTTATGCTTGTATCTATTACCGTTTTTACAGTAGAGCAGAGACAAATAGAATAGAATAGAAAACTTTATTTTCGACCAACTGAGATCACAATATTGTTAGTAACACACTTAGCCTATTGTTAGTTTATACACAGCGACATATTTCTTTTCAATTATAATTGTTTGTTTGTCAGCAAGTGAATCATACAGCAATGGTTCACGTACTGACAGTGAAACCTACTTGCAAACATGGTCAAGATGCTGTTATCCTACGCACGAGGGATGTACACCTTTTGTGCATAGTAGTGTAAAAACAATCTAATCGCGCATTGGCGAACATCCCCGATGCACTACAGAATCGCGGCAGCCCCACCAGCACCCTGAACGCGTTATTGAACTGGAAGCGCAAGGCACTGTACTGTTTCTTCGTATAGTTCACCCACAGGCTGCTCGTGTAAAAGGAAGTGCTCTAAAGAGTGTTATCTTGACTGGTGTGGAACAACGAGCAAACCTGCGGGCTATCATATCACAAAAAACACATCTCAAAAAACTATGAAAATTATTTTCATAATTTTTTAACTTCGTTTTTTAATTATACCGTAATAAGACATTCTGTGAAAATTTCAACAGTCTAGCTATTACGGTTCAAAAGAGACAGCTCTCCATGTGTAGGAAAGTCAAACAGACAGAGAGCATAGGCTTAGTAATAAGGACCCGTTGGCACCGTTTTGTACAGCGCCCTAAAAATAAAAGAAAGATAACTTACCGGCACGAGCCAAGGAACCGTGCACTTTACCACCAAGCAGTGGGATGGTGAGGTCGAGCTCATTTGAGGAGAGCTCTGAAACCAGGCACGAGTCTTCAAGGATGGCGCCGCAGACCGACAGAGTCAGCTCCTCGCCTCCAACCTCAGCAAGGGCGCGGACACGCTCCTGGAATCAGCATGGATTTATTTATAAATATGTATCTATTAAAGCCATTGACATAGAATACTATGCACGCCGGGCCTAGTACAAAATTCTCGAAAAAAGTGTCCGAGACTAGACAAACTTAAGTAGGTAGCAACTAAAACTTGGGGCATTGCGTGTAGTCGACCCATCAAACGAAGACGTAATTGGTTATCTTTTTATGTTATGGTGCTCTTTTGGTTCGGACCCTAAGTCCAGTAGTAGGTAAGTCAATGATTAAAGCAAAATAGTTTTCATAACATGCAAGCAAATATTGTGATTGAGAAGTTAAGATAAATCTTGAAATTGTGGCATTATAAGATAAAATAAATCTAAACTATTATAAAATTGTAACAGAAAGTTTGTCTGTACATTGAAGATATTAACAAAAAGAAAAGTTACAATATGGTTTTTAGATATCCCTGATTCAATTTCACCAATTTTTGGATTTTTTGTCTGTGTGTTTGTTTGTTTGTGTTTGTTTCTTTGTTTGAACGAGCATCACGCAAAAACTACTGAACCGATTTTGATGAAACTTTTTTTGTTTGATAGCTTATTATCTGACTTAAAATCTGGTATATAATTTGTGCGGACAAAGTCGCGGGTTAACGCTCGTATTATATATTGTCATTATGTTGATGATTTTGCCAATATCTAGATTTATTGTCATATTTTTTCAAAGGCTGCTGCCACCCAGTGACAATGCCAGCCTCGTAGGTAAGATTTTTTTTAATTAATCTAGTTCCAGGGACTGCCTCACAAATAGGTATAGGGTTCTTAACTGGTCTCTAATAAATCTAGATCTTAGATATCTGCTCTGGACAAGTTCCAGCATTACATGTATGGGTCTACCACCTTATTACATACTTTACTTTATATTTTCAGTGCCAAAGTCTGATATATGCGACGTATAAGTTTCGTGCCCTCGCCGCCAAAGTACGTATAAGTTTTCCAGATAGTGCCAATTTTTGGGTTGTGGCGTGCGATGAGCGTTTTCTAAATAAATCCGTGGCGTGGAAAGGGTTAAGCAAAAAACAGACACTTAAGCGACTATAAAATTGTGGAGCTTCATTGCAGGCCGGGAAGCAAGCTACCGACATGCATCTACCCAATAACAGACCTGCAACGCGACTCCTAAATAATGAATCTTCATGCATGGATGTACAAACTGACAGGATAATGGGACTTTTGTTTGGTTAAAAATGTTGCCTTTATCTGTTTGTTTGTATCCGCAACCAAGTAAAATCAAACTTCTGGCCAAATTAGTTTTCAGAAACAGCATCAGTAGTGGTCAACATGATTCCATGGTCACAGCTAGTATGACCAATTAACTTTGATCGTAACCTAACCTCAAAATGTTCATGTTGAACTTTGTTTATCATTTTTGTGAAACTGATAGGATTTTACAAGAACATGTCATATATTTCGAGAGTGAAGAAAAATTACAATTGTGCCATGTTTTATTTGGTTTGTTGTTGGAAATGGAATGCATTCGTCTTGCATGCCTTCAAGCATTTGTAACCAAAAATCATGTTTCATACCTTGATCTGGGCAACGGATTCCTCTCCATTGACGTCTAAAACGTGCGTCGACTGTCCTCTGATGTGCAGCTGCATTTTGAGGCCTCTGAAATACGATAACGCAATGTAAAACAGCGTGGTCAATCTACACGAAACAGATAGGCAAAATCTTTACGAGTCTTAACACTGAATTCTTTTGCAAACTATAAACTGTATAATACCACTCACATTCACAAATGTTAATAAACCACAATTTGTTTGATAATTACTGTAATATTTCAATAAAATCACGAAATCCGTGAAATTACTAACCTTATCAGCCAAGTCTGACAAGCGAAAGAAACAAAGATGGCGGAAAAGAAGGAAACGGATGTGGCTGCGTTCAAATTGATTCGGATACAAGCCAGGCAATGAGGGAATTTCCGATAGCCATTACAAATAAAAAGTTGTTCCAAATAGCTCGATAGATGCCGTTGACGAGACAAGGATGGGCAACCTTGCCGATAATAAAATGTAAACCAAATAGTAATTAATGTTTTTATGTAAAGAGACAAATATGAACATATACTTTGTCATCGGATGCAACCGTGCTTTTTTTGTTTAATTTTTAGCCTAATTTCCGTCTTCTTGCGTTAACGCCATCTATGATAGTATTTAATCTAGTAGTTGGACTACATTTTACTTGCTGTCAGAAAATCATCATTAAAAGCCAAAATACATGGTGGCCAACCAAGGCCCGACCAATGTGACCTTCGTGGTTTACAACCGTGTAGACAGCGGTTTGCAACCAAATTGGATTTGACCTTCCAACGTCCATGGCAGTGGGAGCTGCGCTAGCGACCAAGGGCAAATAGAAGGCGTTGGGTTGGTCGCCGAACGTGTAGACTGGGCTTGCCGACCGCTAGTAAGTCAGTCGCTGTAAATAAAGCAGAAAATTAAAAAAAAAACGGAACCATGAGCTACTCACCTGCTAGATGAAGTACAGATTCAAACCGATTTTCTATTCTATTCTATTTTTATTAAATGGCTTCCGATGCGTTATCACAATTGTGCCAATGTCCCGTTATGTGGAAAGTACACGTAGGAAAATGATTAGTAGCATTTCTGCCAATGTCAAGTAGTTTATTATAATCTCAAGTTAACGTTTTATAGTTAAAACACAAAAGAGTTTACAAAATGGTGGAGCCACGTGCAAGCCTAACAGATGCCAATACGCACGCGTCTGACCTCCCCCAGACTTGCAGCGCGACTCCCCAAACCGATTTTTCAGTTTTTTTCTAGTGCTGGACGCAATCTATTGTTACAAATGTCAAAATACATTATCGGTAAATGATCTGAGTGTTGCCAACACGACAAAATGAACGGCAAATTTAAATGATGTCAGAAAAACCTTTGATGCCCTATATGGCATGCTATGATAGTGAAAATTGTTCAGATTGATGGTCTTTAGCACCCCCTTAAGTTTTACTAAAGTGTTTTGTTACACTCTTTATAAAGAATAATAAAGATGTAAGCAGAAGAGCCTAGCTTAGAAGATTTTGTTGACAAAATTGAAAACCATTGAGCCAGACTCAAATGTGGCATCAGTGAAAAATAAGATTGAAAATTTAAAATCTTCGTACACAGCGACAGATCAACTAACGTATAACGTGATAGCGTTATATCACGCTATCGCGGGTTGGCTTACTAGCCCCGCAGGAAACTTCTACAAATACAAACCGTAGCGTAGACGAACACTTTTTTACCGCCGATAGGCGTTTTTCTTTTTATTTTAGTTCCTAAAAAACTCGACAGATGGCATGTTTACCGCTCCTTGTATTCATTAATCTGAGACCGCTCCGTAGAGACGTTCGTGAGATCCTGTCAAAATCATGTCAAGACCGTGCCTGCCATTTTTTTAAGGCCAAGGGATCGAGCCCATAGAACCATGTCAGACGTAAACAGTTTCAAATTTACAATCAAAATGATTCGCAAATAATGAAATACTCCATTCCAGATGCGTTGGCATCTTTTTGATCATCTTTTCCCTCTTTATTGTTTTCAAGAAACCCTTTTTAAAATTGTGACTTTTATTCGCACAGACCATAGCGCCATCTATCGTTCCCCTAGAAAACCAAAAGAAAAACGCTCATTTGACAGGTTATTCTCGAATAATGTTTTTATAATTCATGAACGTTTCAATAAAGTTTGTAAGGTTGGTCAACAGCTGTTCCACCCCGAAGCTCGTGATTGGAGGACTGCTAAAAGCGGCTGACGGTGGGCTGACGGGTGACGAGCCGTGTGATCTGTCGGTTCTTGAATTGTGTCTAACAAAAAATGATCAAATAAATAACTTATTGTTGTTAAATGGGACCCTGCCAACTACTCGAACATGCTTTCACGTTTACTCCGGCATATTCTGTTTAGTCTGGTTCATTTAGTGGTAAATGTACTTGTTGCAGTTCAAAATGTTTATCTACAATTTTGGGTTAAAAAGTGCAGTTTATCTGAAGACGAGGTGACGAAAAGTGATATAAGGATGGTGCTGGAGCATGTGCCAAGGATGAGCAAGAGACTGAGGCATTTAGTGGTGCAGGCGGATATAGATCACCACGCTATGAGCGAGCTGGCGCGCGTGGTTATTTGGAGTCTTGTTGCCGGGGTGCCTTACGTCAGCTTCCACGACATCACAGGTATATAATTAATTTCTGTAATAATTACAATTTTTATTTATTTTTGTGCCAAATGTACAAGTACTAGACCAGCCAATTCCTATAGAAAAATCACTGTGACCAGAAAAGCACCCCTTTCCCATGGCCGGCTTGTCCGGCTCTGACGATTTTTTTAAAAATATTATGATAAAACTGAATAAAAAGAAAGCAAATGGTAAATTCGGTTTCTTTTTTTTTCTGTTTTGTTTAGAAGTAAATTACAATCTTATGAGAAGACTGAACTTTCCATATTTTATAGCTAATAAATAGTAACTATTGCAACATCTACAGTGTGCTAAGATAAACTTTTTCCATGCTTAGTATGAAATAAATATCTCAGTTTCTCAAATCTTCAATTTTTTTCAGTCCATTCAGTTCAGTAGTCTTGCTAGTCAAAAACCTTGACAAAATAATGTGTAACAATTCATGTTCTGCAGAAATGCTACATGCAATACATTACATTATTTATTTTTACATTATAAATACTTATAATATTATGTACTACTCATCGACTCAAAGATTTTTTTGCCAAGCAATGAACTTATTTTAAAAGAAATAGGTACCTTCACTTTACATGAATACCTTGAAACTTAACAACTTGTTATTTACAGGCGAATTAAAAAACAATGAAGAAAAATTCTTCCTCACAGTTGAGAAGTTTAAAAAAGGGATTCCTGGTTGTATAAAATGGTCCAATATGCCTGATTTAAACGGGTATACCAACGGCATTCAAGCACACACAGTAACAATCAACATTTTGAGTTCTGAAGATGGACAGCCAAAAATTGCACAATGTTTACGGAATATTGCCGAAGAAAAGATTTCTTGTAAAAGGAGTTCTGTGGAGTTCACAGCCCACGAGTTAGATGAAGTTCTAACAGCATTATATCCCATTCCAGACCCAGATTTAGTTTTATACACTGGTACTTGTTGTACCCACGGTTTATTGCCGTGGCAAATTAGACTAACAGAATTTGTACAACTTTCTTTAGACCATAGTATAAATGTAGAAAGTTACGTAGGAGCTTTGTATAAGTATAATAAATGTGATCAAAGATTTGGTAAATGAAGGATACACAATTTGATAGGCCTAAGTAATTAATGGGAATAATTTATATTTTAATAATCAACGTTGATTCCAAAATTATGCTGATTACTTACACTTTTTATTGTTCTAATTTAATTATGTTATTAATGAAAGTTCAATAGGAATTTCGAATAATTAGATATTTAATCTTTTTATCACAGTAGTTATTTTTAAGGGTGGTGCAGATAATCAAATTAACAATTTTATTGAGAGAGCAATGTTGAAATACTGAAAAAATTAAGTAAGAAACTAGTACAGTTTTTGAGAGTTACACGGTTATTATTTAATCTAGAAATAAACATTGCCGAAATATCGGGAACTCAAATATACCAAAACGCGGTAAGAACCTGTTAAAATGTTTATTTCTAGATTAAGAAACTAGGGATACTAAGACCAAAATGTATGTACTTATAACAGTTGTTTATTTGATTATAGGGCTCCCACACATAACTGCGAATTCGCATCGCATCGCAAATATCTGCAAGCACTCGATGACTTATTACGTTGACTTATGTATGATTTTCGCTCGTAGGTATTTTGGATGCGATGCGAATTCACAGACACTTTCGCTGCTGACGACCTACGCCGTAGGCCGTAGAGTCACCGAAAACCTTACGCCTGCGCGGGTGACCCACGACGCGAGCCACATTTATCGTTTCAACGTTACGACTGTGCGCACTACGAGACGGGTCAAGTTCTATTGCATTTCGCCTGTGCTCATGACCTACAGCGTGAGTCACCCAAACCTTACGCCTGTTCGGGTGACCCATGAGGGGAGCCGCATTGCTCTTTTTACGTTACGGCTGTGGGCACGACCCACGAGGGGCGTCAGTTTTAGCACTGCGCGAGGATCATGGTTTTGAGCTGAGCAGCGATAGTGTTATGTGTGGGAGCCCATAATTCTTAATGCTATCATAATTATCCATTGTTCTTTTATAATTACCGGGTTTGATAGTCTGCAGCACCTTTAAAATATGTGGTGTTAATATTCCTGTATTTTAAAGAGCACAAGTGTAAAGTCTTTTAGCTACCTCTGTATTTGACATTGTGCCTCTGCAAATACAATTTTACATATTATTATACTGTACAGTATAGAACTACATACATGTATGTATATTGTATTGTGTAATATACAGATATTTAAATTGCCAGGAAGCCAAGATACAATACTTGTTACCTACGAATTTATTTCTTTATTCGTAGCTTGTTAAACTTGTTTTCTGCCTATTTGTAATATAATACATTACATTGTAAAATACATAATTATTTAAATCATAAAGTTTCCTTCTTCACTGGTTTTAATATTCCATACTTTCATAAGTTTCCATGATACATAATAAAAATAATAGTGAGATTATGAGCAGTTTTTAATTTTATGTTTATAGATAAACATTGTAGCGGGTTAATATTGGGAACTCAAATAATAATGAACACGGGAGGAGCTGGAAAAAAAAATTTTGTGTAGTCAGAAACTATATCCCAAAGTCATTGTAGTCTAGGTTATTGCAAGAAACTTTATTTTTTCTGTTTTAAATTATTCGTTTTAGGGTCAATTCACTTTGAAAGAGTAGTTGTACTTACTATTATTTATTTATTATAGTAGCGGCGCGGCGCGGCGGGCAATTTCGGTGTAAAATGTTATCTAGCATATTGAACTTTATCTACACTGAGATGAGACATAATTTCATTTGAGGTCATCCTGTTGCAGAAATTATATCCTAACTCAGTTTGTACATATTAAATAATCTGTGGTTTGGATATCATGATTGTTCTTCGCAGATGATATCATTCAATGTTAGGCAGTGAGCTAACATTTCTATCATTGATGTTAGGTAACATTTATTTTTATGCACCGAATCGCCGATGATGCCTTGAATGTGAATTGCCCTTAAGGTGGTTTCAGTCCATACAAAAGTTTGACGCACAATACGCGTAGACGGAATTAATAAAAGTTATATTTTATATATGGAAAAATAGTTTAGAGAATCTAGTTACCGCGTCACAAATAACATTTGCAATTTATAAAATAATTACGAAGATATAAAGCTTTGAAATTTTTCATACAAAATTTCTAAACTATTTTTCCATATATACAAAGTTCCTTATATTAATACCGTCTACGCGTATTGTGCGTCAAAGTTTTGTATAAAATTGACCCCTCTGCAACCACCTTAACTCTAATTAAAAATATGCCTATGAGAGCAGGCTGGTGTTTTGTTTTCAGACAGCTAGGGAATCCAGAATTTTAAAATTATCTCATTGCTAAAGTTGCTTTTACCTACCTACTGAATGTTAATAATCCATAAAATAAATATTAAAGTGATGTGGTTACTATTTTATTGTTTCTTACTTTTTAAGTCATCATTTATAATCCGGTGATTAAGCAAGAACTTTTATCACATTAATTGTTGAATCACAAATAAATAATATCTTGTAAATAAATAGACTAAAGTTTTTATCTTGTGCATTTTATTAGTTGGCTTGCAACTACCACACCTGTATTTTACAGGACGTAAATTTAAATGATTTACATACTTTAGGGATTGCTTCAGAACATCAGACTGAAAAATTTTATGGGACTAACACTGACTATTTATTATAAGGAATAGCCTTGCGGTAGCATTTCCCCTCTGCCACGGAATAAGATTAATTTTATTGATCATGTGCATTTACATTCTTATTATTGTACGCCCATGTGGCAGGACATAGCTGAACTGTTTTATTTTCTATGTACAACTATTAATTTACCTATGATCAACAATAAATACATTTTCATTCAATTTTATACCTTATCACTAAACGAGACAGCCTATAATTGCGAAACAATAATTTCGAACTTAGAATGTTTGGGGTTCACACGAGACTTCTTTTCATGATTTTTAAAATCCAAAGTTGCGGATTTCGTGTTACCTCGCCCACATAAAGTGGCAGAAATTTTGTTCGTAGAATTACACGCGTAACTAGTCCCTATACTTATAAGTAGTCAAAGGACAAACATTTTAATAGCGAAAAGAAAAAAATAGCTATTTCATACTTTTGGATCTACATTAACGTTTTCTATGGAACAGCAATTTTTTTTCGAGTTTCAATATTGGTCCTATAAGAAAAGTTGTTCAATTTGATGGTCTGACGCTTAAGTATATAACTTACACATTTAATTTTACACCCTGTGTTTGTTACATTTATCAAAATAAGATTAAAATAGGGCAAAAAATAAAACAGATTGTTAAGTTCATAGAATTTATTGGAATAACTCATCAACGCTAAGTGAATTTAAAATACCTATTCACAAACACTAGATATTTACACCTGAAGCAAGCACACTACTGCCACACCTGTAAGAGAAAAAAAATACAAATAATATATCACAGCCTTTTTCTTAAATTTAATGTTGCCAGAATTGCTAATTTAGGTATGCAAAAAAATAGTTGGTACTTAATATTAATTTCATTTTAATTAAAAATGTCAAATCAAAATTCATTATAGATTGAAAAATTTCGTCATGCTCGGATGGGACTTTCACCCACAACCTGCCAAACGAGTCCCAGAAAACTTAATTAAGTCATTACCATTTCTGACATCATGTATTGATAAAATTCTCTTTTATTTTCCTAATATACTATGTAAAATACAAAATAGGAATTAATATATAAATCTTAACAATGATTTATTTTATGACATTATTTTTACAATGTTATCTTTTTTACACTACTATTTACACTGTAGGTACTTATAGTATGGCTACTGCATATTATATAGCCCAGTCATATTACGTTTTGACCCGGAACTAGAAAGGTTTTTTTTTTTGGTATATCATATAACAGCCAATTTGAGCCTAGAAATATACCAAAATAAAAGAAAACACATCGGCAACAGTCCCAAATTTAAAATTCAGGATTTATCTCGTTTTAAAAAACATGATGGTTACCATTTTTTGCACTTTTTTATATATACACGGAGTAAACATTTATTTTTGTCTACTTATGTTTTGAAAAATACATTAATATTTCTAATGAATAACTCATTTTTTTAAATTCCAACTTAATTTTATTGCTCAATAGTAAATATTGTAATTACTATAAAATTAAGTTACAAGCCTTAGGGGAGAAAAATATTTGATTTCTATTTTCAGCAGCGAAATTTTTTATAATTTATTTTCAGGTAGTCTTTTTGTCACTAAAAGATCCTGGTTGCAGTTTAAATCTTCCTGACTTAATTACTTCCCACCCCTTCTAACAAAACCTAGTAAATAGACTGGGCCAAAAATATTGCCATTGGGTATTGAGGTTTAAGCACCATAAAAAATTAATAGTTTTGACGCTGCAGTTGTTACTCTAAGCATATGCAATCGATCTAAGTTTTTAATTTTCAGGTACATAATTAATACTAATTAATTAAATGAAATGTGCAAAACAACAATGCCATTAATATTATAAATCGGGATTGCTGCAATTAATTACAAAATGTCAAATTTGGGGCTGTTGCCGACGTATTTTTTTTTTAATTTTGTTCCATTTCTTGCGAGAGCTTTGTTCTAACCTAAGATGCCGAAAAAAAAATGCAATTCTGAATTATTCCCGGGTTAAACCGTAAAATGACTGGCCTATAGTATGAAACGCCAATTACTCTTATCAACTATTTTTAAAACTGACGTTATTGCAGTTCCATTTATATAACAATAACGCAGGGAGGGCATCAAATAAATAAACTAATACAACCTGCAGAATTTGTAACCTGATGTTCACCGTCGGTGTCGGGATCGGCTGCCGCTGCGCGAGCGCCGCCGGTCGTAGTCCCTAGACCGCTCATACCTATCGTACTTGTCGTGGTCCCGCCCGGATCTGTCGTATGACCTGTCCCTTTCCCTGTGACTCCTGCGAGATCGCTCCTCCGATCTGTCCCGCGACGACCTTTTCCGCCCTGAACGCGATTCGTAACTTGTCACAGATCGTGAACGTTTCGACCGCTTTCTCGGTCGGTCGTCATCCGACTCATCCCTATATTTGTCTTTATGCGACTTTTCATAATCCCTACTCCTAGAAGATTTATGTCTTTCATAATAATCGTCTTTCCTCCTAGATCTCGACTTGTCCGATCTGTCGTAGTCATCATGTTTCGATTTTAAAGAGTTCCTCTCGTCTGATTTATGTGACTTTTCTTTCTTATGTTTCTCTTTCTTGGATTTTTTCTGTGAATTACTAGAGCTGGAGCTCCTGCGTTTGCGTTTCTTCGCTTTAGTTTCCACTTTGACTTCTTGTTCGCTTTCTGAAGACGGTTGGCTGGAACTGGACGATGAATCTGCTTCTGAATCACTAGATGTACCCTCAGTACTTTCTTTTTGATTCACTTTATTGTTATTTTTCGGCGGAGAGGGTGTGCGTTCTCTTTTACTCGATTTCTTTGGTTTCTCCTCGTGTATAATGTCTAGTTTCTTGACGCCGTCGACTTTGTCAATCGACTTGTGATTATTCCTTTTGTCCTTTGAGAGACGACGTTCTGGAATTTTCTCTGGTGTGTCACTGTCTACCGGAGGCGGCGTTGCTGATGATCCTGGATAAAAGTTAATAAATTAATACTTCATTTTATTATGACTGCGACCAAATGTACTTTTTTCGGGATTAAAAATAAGTACTTACTGGATCGCCTAGGTCGCTCGGGTGTAGCGACTGGTGTGCTTGGATCTTCTCCCGCCTCCCTCAGTTCTGCGCGGCGCACTTCGGCTTCTATCTCCCGCGATGTCCGCTCGAAGTCACACTTTTTGCGTTTTATTATGTCCTGTGTGAGGGATGACAAATTAATAAAATTTATGAACAAGTTGCTAGCATTTGATGGTTTTAACTGTCAACTATTAGCCTTTGTGAACGAATTAATACGCGATAATCAGCAATAAAGGCAGGAAACCCGTGATCCTTAGACTAGTAAGTGGACCAAGACACAATGGTCGTTCAAAAACATAATATATCTTGGACCACACAAACACGGAATTGCTTAAAGAAACTAAGAGCTTTATGTTTCCAGAAACAGGTTATTAAATATAAAATAACAAGACAAGTACTCTCCAGATCAAGATTTCCGTTGTTGCGCATTTTTGTAATGACAATTTTAGTTATAAAAGTTAAGGTTAAACCTTCGCTTTGAAACCAGTCTCTTTCATGCAGCTTTATTCTGACCGTGAAATCGCGTTGGTTGGGTCGATTACCTCAAATAATTCACTAAATAAGAGTTAGTTATTTCATATTTAGGTGGAATTATTTAACCGGTTCCGTATCGCATACTGGTAAACCACTTATGTCATCCATTGCCTTGTCTTTATTTATATGACAAATTTAGTCTTATGTAAACTAATTAGCACGTAATTCTTTGTTGTAGTGATTTCTAGTTTGAATTATGAATTTACGATTCTGTAATTTTTTAAAATTTCTTCTTTATCTAGATGTGTCCGAAAATTTTTCTAAAATAATAAGGACTATTCAGTAAAATCGAATGGATAGAGCTCGAAACACAACAGGGATTTTCGAGAACCGGTTTAAATTGAAGGAAAAAGGATTTTTCATTTCTAAACTCGTTTGGTTTTAGCAAAACTGTTAAGTCAATATGCCCGTATATATACAGTTTTTACCCGAATGCCCCCATTAACCCTTTATTTACATTCAATAATGAACCCTATTGATAAAGCTTTAAGTATTGTCAGTTACTTAATGTATATAATACAATATGTGGTTGATAAACACGTACTATGCCTGAAAAAGGGTTAACATCTTTGAGTATGTGCAAATAGAGCAGCCATGGCGCTCATTCACCGAACAAATTTTTCTGCCACTTTTAGCGGAGTGCGAGGTAGCATGAAATCTGCAACTTTGGACTTTATTCCATTACTTTAGATTCTAATTTTGAATATTGAAAAACAGTCTCGTGTGAACCCCAAACGTTGTAAGTTCGAAGTTATTGTTCCGCAATTATAGGCTGTCTTGTTTAGTGATAAGGTATAAAATTGGTCATAGTCAATTGGCCATGTAACTTGGCAGAGGAGAATGCTAACGTATGACCAGTCCATAGTTATATGGTCTAAGGTTAACATAGATATCTTAGATAATACCTTGCAAGCTTCATGATCTCTTAATATAGGAGGAAGAGGATATATTTTAATAATTTTTTTTAGATGGATTACTTTCATCTTCAATGTAATTCTGGATTTTAAAGACACAATGCTCGTTTCATATACACAATTTTCTTATCTTGTCTAAGATTATTTCCAATCTGACAAGTCGAGAGTTTTAAGTAAATTGTCTTTTGTAAGTGATCACGAATAAAAATATTTTTAACATATCGCATGTTATTTCAATAGGCTCGATAAATTGGTACGTGAGTAGGTACGTCTACTTGAAATGCCAACGTGGATATTGTTGACATTCTATAAAACAAGTAGTCTACGCGGATTAAAACAGTGTGAAAAAACTTGTATGACAATAATAGGACTGTTCTGTCAATAATTGTTTATCTTGAGCAATGCTTGATATTGAATACTTCGAAATGATTCACTTTACGACACCAATAAACATAGATTTATTCAATGACATTAGTAAATTAAATTAAATTGAAATTAATATTTATTTGTCTCTTATTTATACACAAGTACATAATTAATATAGCACGGTTTTAAAAATAACATAGAGACAAAAAGGTAAAGGACTCGGTATAACAGTCGGGGGTTTTTGTTTTTTTAGAACGGGCATAGGCCCACCACACATTCCCACCGCTGTAACTCCTGTAAGCCAGGATCAACAGCGGCGACCATTCACAACACTGGACAATGAAGTCCAGCGAGCCCGGGGGATGACTCTAATCTGTCTTGGAACCCGCAATGAATTAATCAAAGAAGATAGGAGGAGTGGGAAAACGAAATATCCGACTGTGTATTCTTAATAACTATAAACAAACATTCAATATTGACATTTTAGACGTAATAAACAAGTAGGACATACTATTACAATGAAACATGGAAAAAACAACATAAATTTGAATAACTAGTAAATACGTAAATTAAGTCATACATACCACAGTAAACAAAATAAAAATTTAAATTTAAAAAAGATGAAAAATATATACAATCTAAACTATTATAAAACTGTAGCAGAAAGTTTGTCTGTACATTGAAGATATTAACCAAAAAAAAAATTACGATATGGTTTTTAGGTGTCCCTGATTCCATATCACCAATTTTTGGATTTTTTGTCTGTCTGTTTGTGTGTTTGTTTGGGTATTTGTTTGTGTGTTTGTTTGAACGAGTATCACACAAAAACTACTGAACCGATTTTGATGAAACTTTTTTTGTTTGATAGCTAATGATCTGACTTAAAATCTGGTATATAATTTGTGCGGACAAAGTCGCGGGTTGACTCTAGTTACTTATAAACAAAAACAGTTTTATTTGTAGACAACTAGGTAGGTCCTAAGGAGGGATGCCAGCCTCTATTATTTGCTGCTTCATTAGCCATTCTCTACATTTTGTACGGAATGTAGAGAGCGTAAGTCGCAGCGCGTCTCTAATAGGTGGAGGCAGATCATTCCAGATTTTAGAAGCGGCATATTTGAAGCAACCCATTGTACCGACAAGAGAGTAAACAGGAAGCACGGAAAGATATCCTCTATCCCTCAGGTTTCGTCGCCGAATTCTGCGAGTCAGCTTGTGGGAGAGATAGAAAGGAGATTGTGTATTACACAGTAAGTGCAAGAAGCATCCATATTTTAGACTTCTCGTGTGGTTCATATTAAGTACCCTCCAAGTAATATCATTGGATTTATTAAATTCCAATCTAATCATTATTATTAGTTAGCGGAGCGTGTATATTCTCTATTAGTTTATACGGGTTGTTAGGGTAAACAGTTGCATTACTTTAACGCATACACTGCCGGAAACGCATATATGCGTTGTTGTTACTTTCATCCAGTGCTTTGAACGCGTCTCTGAGTTCATATATTTAGTAATTTTCGCCCAGTGCCTTCAACGCATATGTGAGTTCTATTTATTCTGCAATGTTCCACTTATGTCTAATATGTTAGTAGTTGTACTGTGGGAAATCAGAGTTCCCTACGGCTGAACCGGTTGAGTACCATATCACTCAAAGAAGAGGAAATGATGGCGACTGGTTTTTGTGAAGGCTGTCGTACAGTCTTAATCCTGAAGGAGTCGATGAAATTGAAGCAGTTTTATATTGCCGGTTATGTACACATGAATTATTTTGCAGAGATGGAAATATATAGGTTTGAGCATTGTACAATTTACAATGGTGTTTTGTCGGTTGCAATTTTGAGTACCTACTATCAGTCAATTTGTGGAATTTATGTTTTATTTTAGTTTCTTTCGTTTGTTAGTTGATAAGTAGAATATGTTAAAAAAATAACATTAAAAATAATTACTGTGTTTAATTCAAAATAAGTCGTTTCACTACTTATAGTTACAACCGTTTTTCAGATTGGAAAGATTTTCGCGGTTCCATTGGGAACAAATCAACGTCAAATTAGAAACAAGAATCGGCACCGGACACCGGGTAACTCACATATGCGTTTGAGGCATACAGAAAAGTGCGGAACCTGGTGAAAGTACAGAATAAAGGATCGGAAGGATGCGTTAAAGGGGTATTATATATACATTCCTAACTTGAGTTCATAATAAACAGACGTGTCGAAACAGTGCGCTATCAAATATTGTACCCATGATACTGAACAACTTTCCCAAAGAAATCTATAAGAAACGAGCGTTAACCCGCGACTTTGTCCGCACAAATTATATACCAGATTTTAAGTCAGATTATAAGCTATCAAGCAAAAAAAGTCTCATCAAAATTGGTTTAGTATTTTTTGCGTGATGCTCGTTCAAACAAACAAACACACAAACAAACAGACAGACAAAAAATCCAAAAATTGATGATATGGAATCAGGGATACCTAAAAACCATATTCTTCAATCATATCTTCAATGTACACACAAACTTGCTGTTACAGTTTTATAATAGTTTAGATTGGCTGGAATTTCTTTTGTTTTTTTATGCAGATGAAAGTTCGATCAGCTGATTGCATTTAGGTTTCGTAGGGAAAGTTGTTCAGTGTCATGGGTTCAATCACCCCTTAAATTAATGCAACTGTTAACCCTAACCCCCTGTATGTAAACGTGCCACTACAATACACGTTTTTCACGCTCATTTTTTATTATTATAACGACTTAGCATTATAACGACTTAGTTTTTATGGTGTTTTGTTCCATTTGACAAGACCTATCCAACGACACCTCACACGATTTATTAGAAAATCCTAACTTTTTGTTCTGTGGGACAGAATTTTTTTCTCTTCTTTCTTCGTTTTTGGATTACTGTTATCTGCCTTCCAAAAATGAGCCAGTACCTAATAAAGGCGGGGCATACAGACGGACAGAATGGACAAAAGTGTAAGGGTTCCTCGTTTTACTATGGAACCCTAAAGAGCCCCCCCCAAAATTAGTTTGTCCGTAGAAAATGTCAATGGCTGCAGTTTTTTTTTCGAGATTTCTATTTTGGAATTTTGGTTCCTTAGTGAAAGTTGAAGCACTCCCAAAAGTATGTAACGTATTAAATTTTACACCCTGTATAGTATTAGGTGTGTATTATCAAGTGTAATTACCTGCAGCTGCTGATCAGTGATGTCCCTCTGCTCGTCTTCGTCGCCGCTCTCGTCGCTGCTGCTCTCGTAGGCGCCCAGCCCTGCACACACACACTCACAATAACACTATTGATACGTCATCAACTCACCACTACTGTAACACTTGACGTCACTTTCACATCTCTACAGAGTTTTCATGTTGTTAGTGTAATTGTCAACTTTGCACTGTTTTGAACTGTGTTGAACGATATATTTGATTTGATATAAATATCTCGTAACATTTTGTACCAAATGATGATAGATATGTCAGTTCGGAATTATAAATATAAGGATGTATATCTGATACTACATTCTGATTGAAGATAACTTCAGAAACGTGAAAATAACGTCAAACCTCAACCTCAAATTGGTAGATAGAAAACTATATCTTACACACATACATAGGTATAACATTCATAATAAATTCTGTACTCTTACCAATTATTCCACTAAACTCAATGTACTTAAACACTGCTGGATATTATTATTGCCAAGACGGTCAATAGGTATGATACTGAATGAATTTTGTAGCACTGCTGAAATAAAGACACAGGGAATGTAAATGATGGTTTGTATTTAACATAACGTTCTCCAGAGGTTTAAATTGCTTTTAGAGTTACCGCTGAAGTCCATCTGTTATATAACATTAATTATTACTGTAAATTATTTACAAGATTCGTGACCACTAGTGTAAACCACCATTTACATTTAAATCGAAACTATCCGGCAAACTCTTGTTAAAACAAACCTTATGTAGGAAGTGATTAAGGAGCATGATCTCAGAAAAGTTTAAATTAGAAAGGAGGTGTTAAGGGAAGTCTGCGAGATATTTCCGTGGCGACAGCTTTAGGAGTGGAACTTACCGAGTCCACTGGCGATAGCGGCGAGCGCCTTTGACTTGCTTGCCTTCATTGCGTTGAGACGCGAAGCTTTTACCATATAAATAAAACCAACATTAATCACACACACATGTATTCACTTCTCAGGCAAAATCTGAAATAAGACTGCATTAGGAATGAAATAATACACAATTTTTCACACATTTCTTCACGAATATCTATGAGAGTCGTATAATATCACAGTTTGGTTACAGTCAGTACACGGATATGAGTCGTTTAGAGCAAAGTCTTGAGAGAGACCGTCGGGCCGATCGGCCTAAGCCAATATGAGTGAAAATACCTTGTGCGGCGGTATATCGGGCCAATTCTTCCTGGCTCACCGTATGAATCTCCTGGTCGGTCACCTCTAGCAGGATTTCTGTTAGAGAGCGACGGACTGTGAGCATCTGCCGACAAAACATTCAGGGGTCAACATTATGGCATGCCAAGGATCATGCAGGGTTGCTTTTACAGTGAGATGCTAAGCCAAATACAGACTAATCTCTGAGGCATTTAGTTCTGTCAACGAAGATACAAAATTGCAATAAATCGTGTAGTCCGGGTTACTGTTTTTTGTGTTAGGGGTGACCCCGAGGTATAAACAAACTGATGAGGTGTCAAGATAAATATTGATGCAAAACATGTCAATTGTAACTTATGTTTTAACCATTTAGCGACTTGCCCCTTATTCATAGTTGAGAGAAATAAGATAACTATGTTAATTAAAAACCTTTTCAGCAATTTTTTTGTAAACACGAATTCTAGCAAAAAATATTTTTTTAATTTTAACGCTCTAAGTTGATTTGCAGTAATTTCGACTACAGCCACTGATGAATTAAAAAAATTTGCAAGTACACACACGCAGACTAATTATTTAAGTGTACAATTTTGTGCGGTTAACATAGATGCGTTGAGAAGTCCTCTGCTAGTAACGGTTTCCCGTTCCATCCACTATGCAGTGAATCTAACTGGAATCGGTAGCTAGCCACAAAAAAGATGTTGACGATGCATGAAGAGTTAAGTCCTCTCTTATATTTTTCTCAGTTGATGCTATTTTAAGCCATACACAACAAAAAGTTATATAATAAATTAGTGATAACCTTAGTGTGTACAGTAAAAAGCAAGGCATATAGCGCACCTTCATCATCATCATCTCAGCGATGGACGTCCACTGCTGGACATAGGCCTACCCCAAGGATCGCGCACCTTATCGAATATAAAATTAAATGTGCCGATTTCTTGTTCATTTCGAAAATAAAACGCGTCCCGACTGTGTCAACGAAAATATTCAACCATCTATATACATGCATAAACTATCGTCTATCATGGAGATGTTGAAAGAAAATTATAGAAGCGTTATTGAATCGCTAAGAAACCAGACAATATCTGGTCACGCTCGGCGCGAAGGTCAAGTGTCAGATGTGCGCGCTTTATATACGTAACATACTCTAATTTGAAAACTCACGACTTCCTGCATGATCTCCTCCCGACTCCTCTTGACTAGTGGCGGCGGAGGCGGTTCCTCCTTCACCTCGCGCGCCTCCACGACGCGCTCCGGCGACTTGTTGCGCGCCTCCGGTTCAGGATCTGATTTCTCTTCCTTGTCAGACTCGCCTTCTGAATCTGTATCCTGTGTAACAAATGTAAAGGAGTTGAAGTGACAATTTGCTTGAAAAAACAATTCTCATAGAAACTTACATTCTCTGTCATGTTTTTGGTGTAACTTAGTGCAATTAGTTGAAGATTAAGGTTGGCTTGTGCCAAAAAGTATTTAGCCTTAAATGTATTTAGTGATTGCTCTGTCTCTCACACTGGTCATACTAATGACAGTGACAGCATGATATTTAAACATGTTCATGCATAAATACTTTTTCGTGCAAGCCAGCCTAAATTGATTGCAACTAAAGAAACTATCATTCCAAAATAATGATTCGAAAGTGTTTTGTTCAGAGATAAGCTTTAATCCTTATATGCACTCCAATAATTCAATAATGAACCATATTAATAATTCATAAACTATTATGTTCATTATGTGATCGATTTACCGTACTATGCTGTCTGATAAAGGCTTAAAGGTAGTTATTTATTAATAAGCTACCGATCTAGCGACGCGCGACGCCCCAAAGTAGTCGGGGAAATCTACGAACTTTTGTATGGAGTAGGTTGCATTAATTACACTTTAGGTGATAGTTTGAAATATTAGTAGCTACATACCTGAAAAACATAAATTCTCAATAATCCCCGATTTTTTATTGTGTATTATGGAATAATTAAGACATTTTCAAAACATTAAATTTAGGTATGAAAGAAAAATGGAAAACTGGCGACTTTTACAGGACGGCTTCGTTCAATACGTTTTACTTATAACAATCCCCGGTTAATATCGTAAATTTGAATAGATATTTCATTTTTTGAAAGCATTCAAAAATTATAACCTCAAAACTTAAACATTTACTGTTTGTTTGTACACAATAAATTTACCCTGTGACAATTAGCTGTCTTTTTTGATGATATGCTGGAAGAAATATCTTTAGAAATAATCTTGCCGTTTGTACATTTATATCGATTGTAAGGTATTTCTCAGGGTCCTGAGCCTATATAACCACGAAATCTCGACAAAAGTGTCATAAACTAACAGTAATATTAGTTCAAACACAATTTACTAAAGTGTCTTTAATGCAATCTCAAACCGTATTTTTTCTAGACTAAAGACAATCCGCCACGGCTCAACAAAACAATAGGTAATCTATACTTATAAAACACTTCCGTGTCTGACAGACGAGGCACAGCCTAAACCGCTGAGCAGTGATCGCATTGTGTTCACTGCGCTTAAGATAGAAACATGACATTTTGATTATACCAGACGATTTTTTTTACTGTTCCTAAAGAAGGATGCCCACTTTTTACCTGTCAAATAATTTAACAACTATTAACGTGTATAAGTTTAGTAAATGATTACCTACGTAAATGGAATCAACCTATAGTTTTCCTATATCAATATTAACTGTATACTTCAACCTTTGAGTATTATATGACTTTAACTAAATAAAAAATAGTTTGACAGGTAAACGAATGTATGGGAAGTGGTCGTTCTTCTTTCAGGGGTTGTTCAGAACATTAAACTGTACAACTATTGTAAAAAAACGTAACTACGGAGCATGTAAGGGTGCACTAAGAAAGGATTTTTCGCTATTCTAATTTCACTCGGGCAAAAGCCAGTAGGTACGGTAATAAATACATACAAATTTGCTCTTCGCAGGTAACATGGGCTCGCCGTCGACCGCTGCCTTCATTCTCTTCAACTCCTCTTCCTCTAATCTTTTCTTCTCCTTCTCTGCTTCCTCTCGCGCCTTCAGCTCTTGTTCCCGTTCTATAGCCCTTTGCTTTTCACGCTCCATTTTTTCTAAACCTGTTCAAAGAAGTAATGTTACTCAACATCTTCATTAGAGATTGTTAACTTTTGTTACTTTGGTTTCATCATCATCATCATCAAAGGCCTTTACATCTGTTGCAGATGATAAAGGCTTGACTTGACTTTAGTTTAATATTAATAAAATAAACCTAAGGGTTCTTAACACGTTCGCGGACAGTGACCGGCTGTGATAACAATAAAAGTTCTATTGTGTCTCGTTCAGTGTCCGCGAAAGTGTTAAGCAAAGTTTTTTGTATGCGTCAGAGGGGGGACATCCAAATCCGGATCAATGCAAACTCAAAAACATTATTTTATGCGTCCGAGGGGGGACATCGAAATCCGGATGAACGCAAACTCAAGCAGAGTTTCATCCGGGACGAGAAAGAGGTTTAAAACTTAAGCGACGTCACTTGTTATAAAAAGAGGCTGCCTTCGAAAATATTAACTGGATCGAGTCGGCGTGACTTAATATCAAAAAGGTAAAACCTTCTTCAAGAAAATATGTTGAGCTATTTTATACTCGGATGTAGACACATCCCTGACAATCCATACAACGAACTCAAGATGCTTGAACAGTAATGCGAAATAACTGCATTCCGCTTGTTCGCACGTATGCGCTGCTGTATGTGCTTCTTGCTCAGTTCCCCTAAAGATACACTCAAAAAGTGTGTGGTGAGGTATATGAAGTCAGTGAGGGGCAGGGAATGGTCATTCTGCAAGGATTTTACAAGCATGGAAACAAGAAAATTGGCCATGGCGGTCGGTAACGTTATTATGACTGATGTTTCTGCATTGGGACAAACCTAATATCAGGTTTATCAATGCTTCTAGTTCATAAGATGTTTGTTTATGTATTTGATAAATAAATTAAAAAAAAAACGTTCAACCCTCTTTCGTACGTCTCCGTCGTCGATATTTCCAACGTTTTTGTCTCCCTTTCTATCCAAAAACATAATGTATGACAGGAGCTACTATTTTTGTCGTTGGATTAGAAAGGGACGAAGTAACGTCGAAAACAAAGACGGGAATTTACGAAAGAAGAACGATCATTACCGACCACCAAGGAGTATTATCATGTTTCACTGCTTGTTAGGCAGTCTGTACTCTAAGGTATAGACAATACCTATGCCAGCTTCATGCCATTCTGTATGTAGTACCACAGATTAATAGTGACTTCGTAAAAGATACATCCCTTCAATTCCCTTCCTTAGAAAACGATAAATTCTCACGCTTTAATTACCTACTGCCAGACGGTACACGCCAAAATGAACCTAGTGAAATTTGAGAGGTACTTATCTCTGTACCTATACGGCGAAGACAGAGGCAGTATTTACCTTCTCTGATCCACCCGGGCAGTTGTCTGCGTTTCGCCGCGTCGATTGTAGACGTCGCCGCAGCAACCGGCGTCACCATCGGCTCCATCACTGGTGGAACCATTGGGGGTTTCTCTCTAGAACCAGTTCATTTATATATTAAGATCTGTTTTAAAAATCACTGTGTTTTAGGTAGAGAAAACATGCAGTTTACATTTTCTCATTACTTTACTACAATACTGTCAAGTGTGCTAAGTGATGATGATGATTAAAAAGAACATCAGTAAACGCGTCATCATTTAATTTTATACTTCATCCATAAAACTATCTTCTGGTCTTAACTATTATAAAACTGTAACAGGAAGTTTGACTGTAAATTGAAGATATTAACAAAAAAAAGTTACGATATGGTTTTTAGGTGTCCCTGATTCCATATCAGCAATTTTTAGATTTTTTTGTCTGTGTGTTTGTTTGTTTGAACGAGCATCACGCAAAAACTACTGAACCGATTTTGATGAATTTTTTTTTGTTTGATAGCTTATTATCTGACTTAAAATCTGGTATATAATTTGTGCGGACAAAGTCGCGGGTTAACGCTCGTCTAGTATAAAACAATATTATTATTTGAATCTATTGCAAAAAAAAACTAACCGTCTTTTTGTATTACCACATATTACACTTATTATTATATTACATTGAACAAAAGAAACGATACAAAGAATAGAAAAGTTATAAGTTATACTCATAAGTCTTATAACATAACTCAACAGAATAAACCATACCAATTAACAACTCAATTGTTACAAACTAGCACTTGGAAAAGAGAACAATACTATTCAAACTACATAAAATCTACTGGTTGGTATATTTTTGCCTTTACGCCCATATTGATTGACATATTCACACGGTCCAAACTAGGCTTGTTAGATCATTAAGTGTGGAAAATACAATCACATAATTTTCATGGCCTTGAAGAAGAAGATGGTCTTGAAAATTATAATAATGAATTGGTACCAAAGATGCATAATGTAAATATACATAATGTAAAAGACACCAAAATGAATGAGATGCCATTATTTTACTCTTGTTTAGGGCCGAATCATGATACATCTTAACTACTATATAAATTTAAATTCAAGGCTGATTCTACCGAGAGGAAGCGTGACAAATACCATCTCATACGAAATCGCTGCAATAGAATGTGTAGGGACGCACAACGACGCCACATTCACAAATCTGTCGAAAATGGAGATCCAGCTAAATCCTGGAAATTCCTTAAAACGTTAGGTGTTGGTAAATCTCGTAATAATTCTATCCCTAAAAATATCGACTTTGATTCTTTAAATAAACATTTTTCTGCTGCTTCAGTTCTGGACGCTTCTTCCAAAACAAATACTTTAAATATTCTCTCTTCCGCACCGACACCTAACTTCCCTCCCTTTTTCTTTAGTTAATTTGCTGATTGTGACGTTAAGAGAAACATCATCACCATTGCTTCTAATGCCGTCGGGGGTGACAACATTAGCCGTAACATGATCATCCCTCTCATCGATATCCTTACTCCAATCATTGTCAAGATCCTCAATAAATCCATCTCCTCGTGTACCTTTCCCTCAGGCTGGAAAGATGCACAAATCATTCCATTGCCTAAGAAAACTAATCCTACTGTATCCTCTGATTTCCGTCCCATCTACATTCTCCCTTTCCTATCCAAAGTTTTAGAGCGCCTTGTGCATCGGCAGTTGAGCCTATTCCTATCCGCTAATAACCTCCTTAATCCTTCACAATCCGGCTTCCGTCCTGGTCACGTCTCCAACTATATCAGACTTGGCATGGATAATAGAGAGCTTACAGTCCTAACGTTGCTTGATTTCAGCAATGCCTTCAACACAGTCGACTTTGACATTTTACTGGGGCTACTTCGTTCTCTTAATGTATCTCCAACAGCAGTTGGCTGGTTTCAAAGTTACCTGTACGGGCGCCGGCAGCGTATAAGGGTTGAAGACACCTTTTCATCTTTGTGTGTTACTCATGCTGGTGTGCCGCAGGGTGGCGTTCTGTCTCCTCTTCTCTTTTCTTTATTCATTAACTCTATTACTCAAAAACTATCTTCCTCTTACCATCTATATGCAGACGATCTCCAGATTTATTCGAAATCAAGCATGGATAATATTTCTCAGGCAGTCCAAAAAACAAACGATGACTTGACTCGTATCCTTGAGTGGAGCAAATCTTTTGGCCTCAGGGTAAATCCGTCTAAAACTCAATTCATCATCATCGGTAGTCCACGGCTAGTCTCGAGAATCAGCTTTGAAGATCTGCCTTCTGTCATTTTCGACGGTGTCTGCATTCCCTACAGCGAGACTGTTAAAAACCTGGGTATATATTTCGACAAAACGATGTCTTGGGTACCTCAAGTCTCCGAGGTAAGTAGAAAGATGTTCGCCGCATACAGTTCTCTCAAACGACTACGAAATTTTCTTCCCACAAGTACTAAAATTGCGCTCGCACAGTCTCTCCTGTTACCCATCCTTGATTATGCTGATTCTTGTTACCTCGACCTCACAGTGGAGCTCCTTAACAAACTGCCTACAAAATGTAGCTATCCGGTTTGTATTTGGATTACGGAAATACGACCATGTGTCCGAATTCTGCGCTAAACTAAAGTGGCTCCCAATCCGTCGTCGAAGAGACACCCATGTCCTATCCCTCCTCTACTCTATCCTATTTAATCCATTGACTCCCCACTACCTTAAAGAACGCTTCATCTTTAGCTCCCTTACTACTGGCCGTCCCTTACGTTCCTCTAAGAATCTCTCTCTCAATATCCCCTCCCACTCTTCCGACTTCTACACCCATTCCTTTACAGTCCAAGCTGCTCGACTTTGGAACTTGTTGCCAGAGTCGATCAGACATTCTCCTTCTGTGGATGTTTTTAAATCGAAAGTCAAAGCACACTTCCTTGACCTCTGTTCCTGATTTTTCCTTTCCCCCCTTCTATTTTTCTATCTAAATTAATCCGGTACGTGTAGGTATGTTTATGTTTTGCTGTAGCATGTATGATATATATTATTATTTATATGTTATTTATCTATGTACCTTTAATTATATGTAATATGTATGTATTTATGTATTTGTTGCATTCACTTCTTTTTCACCTATAATTTTGTTTTTTATAACACCGACCCGTTCTTTGTTATATTTCCTCTACCCTAAGGTTGTCTGGAAGAAATCGCTTTTTAGCGATAAGACCGCCTTATTTGTACCATATTCAGTTTATTTTTCCTATTGTGCATTGTATTTTCTTTTGGTGTAAATAAAGTATATTTCATTCATTCATTATAAAACTGTAATAGGAAGTTTGTCTGTACATTGAAGATATTAACAAAAAAAAAGTTACGATATGGTTTTTAAGTATCCCTGATTCCATATCACCAATTTTTGGATTTTTGTCTGTCTGTTTGTTTGTGTGTTTGTTTGTTTGAACGAGCATCACGCAAAAACGACTGAACCGATTTTGATGAAACTTTTTTGTTTGATAGCTTATTATCTGACTTAAAATCTGGTATATAATTTGTGCGGACAAAGTCGCGGGTTAACTCTCGTTAATTATAAAAGTACCGAATCCCGGATGTCGAGATCAGACGCCGAACAAAGGTGGTTGATATCGGCAAGCGGATTTCGACTATGAAGTGGAGGTGGGCGGGACACTTGGCCAGGCGGAATGATGGCAGATGGACGAGGGCAGTGACAGAGTGGCGGCCGCAGGAAGGGGAACAGTCAGTGGGCAGACCAGCGGCCAGGTGATCGGATGACATATGTAGAGTAGCCGGCAAACAGTGGATGAAACTAGCGTGGGACCATTCTGGTTGGCGTGACGTGAATATGAAGAGGCCTATGTACCCAGCAGTGGGGTTTACCTGGCTGATGATGATGATGTATGTGAAAGAAAAGGGTGATGTATCAGAAACACAAGGAATTGGCGGAAAAGAGACTGGATTGGCATATACTCCATCGACAAGTACATAGCTTTAAAATAAGATTAAGTATTAAAGGCATGTTTCACCACTTCTTAATAAGTTATTTTTAGCTTATCTGACAGATCGTTTGACATATTCTGTATGAAAGATATGTCAAACAATCTATCTGAGCTCATTAAGAAGTGGTGAAAAGCCTAATACGACAAAGGTTGAATTAAATAATTACGGTCCCTGAGGAACTCATCATTTTCATCAAAATCATCATTTTGAGACTGTCTACCACATAGTTATGGGCCACGAGAAATATATTGAGACAGTTGTTGACCCATCATCATACACACCAGTGGCTTGACGGAATTTCCGATCCCGCCACCAATTTTAGTAAGGATTTTTAGTAATGTAGTGGCATTTTATAGCCTGCTTATGTATAGGAAAAGTTGAAGCTGACCTGTGCGATCGAGTTCTACTGGACTTGCGGTCTCTGTTTTTGCTCTTGGATCTTCTATCGCGACTCCTACTGCTGCTCCGACTGTTGTTTTGTTCCTGAGGAGCTGTCCAGTAGCCGTGCTGGAACGTTGGCGCTGGACCCGTTGTGTAGCTGTGATGTTATCATTATTTTTTAAATCTTTATCAAGTATTTCTTTTAGTATATAAAGTAATAAATTTAAAAAAACCATGCTCCACAAAAGGAGTGAGCTTATGTACATTTGAAGAAGACTAAAATTTTATGCAAGACCAGAAATTGTTGACATCATGTGAGCTACATGTAAAATATATTCCTATACAGGTTGTAACAAAACACACTAGTAATAATTAAGGGGGTGCTTCAGACCATCAAACTGAACAACTTTCACTTTGGAGCCAAATTCGAAATCACGAAAAAAATTTATACAAAACTGCAGTACAGACTCGAAATGTATGGAGCAGTTGATAATTTTTTCGGTATAATCGAAGTTGACTCTGTAGTGAAAGTTTTTCAGTTTGATGATCCGAAGCATTAAGCATTACTAGGGTGTTTTATTATACCCTTTAGATTTTATTGGCATTGGAGTAGAAAAGAAGATTGTTGTTTTATTTATTGATACACAACAATACAATGCTCGGTTCACAAACAATGACATGATGTGAATGTAATATGAATGTAATCAAGTAGGAATTGCAATTAACTAGCAGTGCCTCATACAATTTCTATGTAAATGCAATGTCTACAAGCAGGGAATGTGGCAACTAATTAAAAATATACATCATGAAGAAAGTTGTAGATTTGATATTATAAACTGTGTTTCTATCTATATAAACTGTAAATGTTTGTTTGTTTGTAACAGAATCACGCAAAAACTGCTGAACCGATTTTGATTAAACTTTTTGTTTAATAGCTTATGTATGACATGTTTTGCAGGTAAACTGTATATCATATAAATATAAACCTTGTTAGTATTATATGATTGATATTGCTAATTTGCTACTAGAATTCAAGAACAAACTTTTCTAGGTTGAAACTTAATGACATGACAAAAGGTATCATCATGCATGTTTTATCATGGTTTACCAAAAGTTCTTCTTACTATTTACTATTGTATCATCACTATTGTAAAATTGTTAAAAAGTATGTGTTTGTTTGAGCATCACGCGAAAACGACTGGACCAATTTTGATGAATGTGTTTGGTGTTTAAAAGCTTATGATTCGACTTAAAAACTGGTATATTATATATTTTATTTAGCTACGATAGCTAAGATTTAGCCAGTGCGGACGAAATCATGGGAAAAATCTAGTTTACTCATAAAATAAGTATGTTTAGTTTCGAGATATTATCTTGACTATAACCTTGAAAGTAAATTCTTTTAAGTCTGGCTGGTCGATAATATCTATTTTAATTACCAAAGTTGCTTATGTAAATCAGCTAAAATTGTAGCCGCATTATTGTCTATTCAACTCTATCTCATTAGATGAAACAGCAATAGTTCATACAACATATTCTTACTTTGTAACTAGCATAATAGATTTCAGCACACTTACCCTGGCATCTGTGTATTACCATCGGGAGCCACTGGGAATCCATCCATCAATGCAGGCAAGGACATTGAAGGGTCGGAGCCCAGTTTTGAATCCATATTGCCCGGACCTGACCAGCCACCCCAGCCTTTAATGTGAAGAGATCATATTGATAAACAAACATCATCATTCATTTGTATTCATTTTCATCTTCTGCATCTGACATGACACATTCAGTATACATGTACTTGTACTTGGTTGTTGAGTCTCAGAGTTTAGGGTAGTTTTTGTTAAGCCATAATCACATTTAGGTGACTTGAGTCAGAACAGATTTTTTTATTTGCTCCGATCGGTTTGTTCCCTTAGTAAAAGTTGTTCAGTTTGATGGATAGACTCTTTGTTTAAAAGGATGCTAGTGATATCAATTTCACCCTGTATAACAAAAGCGACTTCATAATTTAGTATTGTCATACACATTATCATGACGACGTGTCATACAAACACCTGTTTTGCATGAAAGAGATGGACGATGATAAAAAACATTTTTCAATAGCTTATAACTTTTTTGTTTTCTATTCAATTGTAATTTCGTTTGAACATTTTGCTACTAAATTTAGCCTATTTCTGTAATTCGTTAGAATGTATGGATTTCCAGGATCTGTTAAATTTGAACAAGGTACATCAATTTTTAAAAAGGGGCAAAAAAATTTCAAATGTTGTATTCCATGTTTTTTTTTGCAGCCGAGATGTCAAAGTATGCATTTTCCGCTGCAATGCGATCCTCTTCACTTTGTTGCGATCCATGGTAATGTGCCTTTAGCTTTACACATACTAAAACGTGAGCCTGAGAGCATGCAATCACATCGGATTAATTTCTCAATACAGACTTCAATCTAGCGGTTTTGGTAAGTCTACAATGTGATACATCCAAACAGGGAATAGACGAGATGAAGAAGCATGACTTTCATACAATTTTTGAATAACATTTAATTCTTAATACAATGCTCGTCTCAAAATATGAAAATCAATGGTGTGCTAACATCAGATGAATGTGTTCTAAACCGTCTCGCTAAGTCACCTACGAGGCCTAGATCGGCAGTAGCAAATATGTTAACCATGTACATGGACAGTAACCGGAGACAACACCATTTAAATTAAACAGCTTAAATTTGCATTTTTTACCACAATCGGCGTTTGTAATCAGTTCAAGAATTATAAAATCTGTAGGTAACAATTTGACAAATTCCTTACCCCATTGATTCCAACCACCGGTCCAAGAGTTTGTAGAGGAGTTCCATTCCGCGCCGCGTGGAGGAGACGGTCCATCGTGGTTCACATCTGGGTTCTCGACTTCCATCGGCGCTTCGCCCTCCTCCGTGTCCGGTTTCATAGAAGGCGGCGGCGGTGCAGATATTATAGCCGCCGCTTCCTTCATAGCGATCCATTGCTGGGCCAAAGCGGCCCAGTCAACTGTGCTGGAGTCTACATTCTGGTATGCCGTTGGATTCAAGGCCCACTGCGTAGGATATGAAGGGTTTGCGGCATCTTTCCCCGAGAACATGATGGGCGCAATTGTTTGATTTACACTATGATTAGGTATGTTTTTAGTCACTAGTGAAATTACTTAGGTAAGGACAACATTAGCGCACGTTTATTTCACTTTTAACAACAGAAATAAAGGAAAAATTGGTGAAAAAATGCTATGTCGCGGCCGAAACAGCACATTTTTTCATAGACAATATTTTTTTTTTTTGCGGCTGTTTCCAAATTGCCATTATGTTTTAAAAATTGCTCACATACTTTATGGAAATCAGACGATTATTATGCGAAAAACAACTAGGAAATGTAAATGAAAGCGTTAATGTGTATAAAATAATAATAGTGAAACGATATAAAATAAAACGTCAGTGATACGGGCGAAAATCATAATGGTACGATAATAAATAAATACAAAAAGCAATGGTCGTTTCTATTCAAAAGTACTGGCTACACCAAACAGCTGTTTGGTAGTAGCGTCCTCTATATCTAATTTTTGGAACTCAATGTGAGTTGATATTTAATGTTTGCTACTCAACACTAGATGGAGCAGTGTATTTTCTGAATTTCAATTATCTATTCGGCAACAGATGGCGCTTGAAGCACCGCCGCGCCGTATTAACATCCCACTGGGCAAAAATGTGTGGCCACTGGTCCAAGAGCCCCCCGCTATGGCACATGCATGAATAGATAGAGGACACCCGAAACGTACATCATCAAAATATTTCGAGAAAAAACAAGCGCGGTAGAAGTGAAACCTTCAAAAACTATTTTCTGTCGCTTTTTCGTATCATCTAGTTTCAAATCACAATGGTGCTAAAGAAGTTTTCATTTCAAAAAAGATACAGGCTGTTTCATTTTGACGGGGTCGTTTTAGGTAGAGAAAAAAAAAGATACAGGTGTTTCATTTTGACGGGGTCGTTTTAGGTAGAAAAAAAGGTGCAATCTCTTTCGGGGTCATCAGACACTTAGTTACAACTACTAAACGTTATTATTAAGCATGCAAAAGTAATAGGCCGCCAACGTTGACTATAACGGCAATTTCAGGATGGAATAAATATTTTTTCGTTTTGAGTGTTCGATATGAATAAGTGCTAAAGTAGCTTTAATAGTAATCTTCTTCTATTGAGTCGATGGCAAGTCATACTAAATTTTTCCAGCCCAGTATTTCGCCACACGGATAGCACTGCCGCATGCCGGCAGCGTTCATAAGCTCCGTTCGCGTGCAGGTGTCAGGGCATGATATGAGGTGGGCCATTAATAGGAATAAAATACCAATAATATTATTCATAAGACATGGAATTCAAGCAGCAGATGGAAATACCAAGAAATGCGCTAACATTAGTATCAAAAGTCGCTAAACAAAACACCCTGTATCTTTTTTCTTTTGAAAAGTTATTGTTGGCACATATGACAAAATTTTCTATTATTATATACAGAATGTTACAAAAATACAAATAATCATTTAAGGGGGTGGTTTAGACCACCAAACTGAACAACTTTCACTATGGGACCAAGATCAAAATAGCGAAACTTCCACATAAACATACTAAAACATACTAAACTTCAAATCGACTCGAGCTAAATGTATGGGATAGCTGTTTTTTTTTTCGCAATTTCTATTTTGGTCCTATAGTAAAAGTTGTTCAGTTTGATGGCCTAAACAACCCTCTTAAAAGTTTTAAATTTTTATTTTTATTTCTGTAACTCCCTGTATTAAACCCCCTTTCAAACGTAGTAGGTATACCACTTATGTGGAGGCTCCTTACCACAGATTAATAATAAGTGTCTTTACTTGGACCACTCCTGCCCACTGCCCTTTCAATTTCATTATAGTATTGGCTATGGTATTGGATTTAAAAATTATACTGTGTCTGTTACAGAATCACAAAAGTTTTTGTAGGTAACTTTTTAAGTTCTCGCTTCGTAAAAAACAAAAAGTACCTACCTAAGTAGGATAGGTAAAAGGTAAAGGTCAGTAGAATTCCTACTCCTACACAATCAAAATCAAGTTTCGTAACATTGCTGAAATATTTCTCTTCGTAATTATAAAGATGATATTCATTTACACATTACAATGTAGATCAATTACGCTATAATATTTTATGAAACATATAGTTGTATTCATTAATTTTGATTGAATCGTTGATGAATAGATCGAGGGAGGCAAATTAAATAACAGGTTAAAGTACTTAACAATTTAATTTAATATCAAATCACTGCATACACATCTAGGTACAATTTACAATGCATTTTCGCACACTCGCTTCTTGCACTCACATCGCTTATTCTAACTAATCATAATCACACAACACTTGCGAATGAATACTCGTCAGGGCGCCCGAGCGCGCTGCATACAAACGAAGTTTCATCCTATTTTAAATATCAACCAATAAAAGTAGTAAAGAAAAGTTGTTAACAAAGATGTTGTTGTGTTGTTGTTTTTCAACCAATCAATCAATTATACATTATTTGACACCAAAAAAATAGAGTATACAGAGAGCAAACAATCAGGAAATACAAAAGGCACAAAAACAGGCGGTCTTATCGCTAAAAAGCGATTTTTGTCCAATATATTTATTTATTTATTTTAAACACAATCTAGAAACCAATATGCGTGTCGGTGCCTGGTCCTCATCCTAGCCTAGGATCAATAATTTAACATGTGTATGGAAATCTTTAAGCCAAGCACGGTAACTTTGGAACTAAATATTTAAGCGGTTTGACAAGATATTGGTTTCTACATGGTGTTAACAAAATTTTTTTACATTAATTCGGTACGTAAATGTCCAAACCAAGACGTAACTTCGTTTTGTGTAGAGCACTTTATCACTAATATCCTCTCAAGGAAAGTAAGACAGCTTCAATATTAATTGGTACAAATGAAACCCATTGTAACAAGAACTATTTAATTTTGACTTCGATCTCAAGTTCATGGTTCAAAACCTCTAAAAGAGTAAAAAGAAATTATTTGATACAGATTAAAACAAAGATGTCATGACATCCTTGGCTAACCGAGGCCAAGAGAAGTTGAAAGAGGCCAAGGCGGTAGTCTTGTATTTAAAAATTTTGGTAAGATGAACTTAATGAATTTAGAAATTTTAGAATTCGAAATAGAAAGATTAGTGAAAATGATATTATAATAGCATGGATTATTTCGACTCGCTTAATACACAGTTTCAAATTAAATCCTTATACCACAAGGGCAAACCAATATTTTATTAAGAATTATAATTAAGATACACCGACAGAAAAAATACTAAACATAATCAACAATTCTTACTCAACCGGCCAAGATATAACTGAATTAGCGAGAATTTTAATACATAATTCCAAAACAGTTACAAGTCCTTATTTAAATAAAATAAATTGAGTTAAGTAACCTAAACATACTGTATAGGTAGGTACAAAGTATTTGAAGCACATCTCAATAACATATTATCTTTACGTCAACTAACGATTCTACCAGATATATCTTTATCAGGTATTTATGTACAAAATAATATTATAATCAATAATTTTATCCATATTACCAATAATAACAGAACACCATTTAAACCACTGGAGTGCGATTTTTGAAACTCATACTTTGAACTCAGCAGTTGTAAATGTCAATATTACTATGAAGATATGCATCTTTCTACTGCTGATTTGACTTTCAAAAATCTTACTTCAGGAGTGCGATTTCATTTAAAAATCATATCAGCAGTAGAGAGATGCATATCTCCATAGAAATTTTGACAGTTTCAACTGCTGAGCTCAGCGAATGAGTTTCAAAAATCGCACTCCTGGCCCCTTTCTTAGAAGATGAGAAAAGAACTTGTTATATTATTTTAATCAGCGTTTAGGATGTATTTAGGTAACAATTTCGCATTACTGCCTTAATTTACATTACACATGCAACACACGAATTACAAGCAAGTGCAATCATAGACAGCACATAGGTACAGTTGTCACATTTATCAACTCTGAGCCCTGCAAGAGGCCCCAGTAACATTCTTGTCACATACCACTTTCCCACTGGTATTCACTTATGTAACTTCAAGTCTTTAATATTTACACTAACTTTAACTTAACGCTAATAACGGCTCGTCAGCGTCATGTTTTTGGCTAAGATGTTTAGAATTCGCCTTCTTCCATTGCTCCTTTTTATTTAAAGTTTTCTGCTTTGTTAGTGCTAGCTTGGCTTTGGACTTTGATATTTTAGGAGGGCTCTTTGATGTTGTGTCTAGGAGTTCTAATGTTTCTATTATGTTCTTAGGTTCAGACACAATTCGTCTGGTTTCTTCGCTGATTTCGTCCATAGTGGCATTTTTGTTAGCGTATACAACAACAAAGTGTGAGTAAGCTGAATTTGATGGAGTATTAATGTCAGCGAAATCTCTGAAGTTGGCAAACTGATCTTGGTTGTAATTCGGTCTAGGATTCGCTATATACCCAACTCCTACAGAAGGTCTGCCGTGTCCATTATTATAGTACGAGCTGAAGCTATCGAATTCTGAATCCTCATCGTTTTGAGCGTTGAAAGTGCCTCCTCTGATGATGCCAAAGTTTCCAGATCCTAATACACTCGAGCTGGCATCAACAAGGGGCGCTGCGGCTGGAGTTTCAGAATGTTTTGAGAAACCATCTATATTCCTGTAGCCTCCAAAGAGAGGATAGTTTAATAGAGACCTATAGGAGCTCGGTCTTTGACTGTAGGCAGCTTCTTGACTACCGAAGCCGAGTCTGAAGTTGTTCTGTTGTCGCGGTTCGAAGAGATTAGCGAAAGAAGGGAAGAAGTTCTGGGAACCGGCCTGCAGTTCTATGGAGTGATCGGATTCGTCGGCTGCCGCAACGGTGTCTGGTTCTTCTATGTGTTTGAGGTTATGATGAGGGGGCGCCACCGCTTCTGATATGATTTCTGAGGATTCAGCTGTGAGATCTCTCGTGTCATCTGGAATCAAAGGAAAAGTGTTACTGAGTAATTGTGATCTGTGACTTGTGAGACGATACCTAGAGAACAGAAATTTATAACTGGGATGGAATTGTTAATACATTCGCTCGAAACCGTATCGGATAAACACATCTTGATGGTCAATGTTAGCGCTAGACACACGGCGACCGGCAGTGTCGCTCGTCTGTAAGAGCGCTTACGCAGAATGCTTCAATTAGGACATACGGGGTTAACGAAGGGCGATGAAAATGATACTTTTGTTGAGTGGGAAAAGAAAGGGATATACTAGTAGGTAAAAAATCTCTAGCATTTCGTAACTGCGTTTTCTCCCTCCATGAAAAAGTATAGTTAAAGCCATTTGAACCTTGTTTGTTTTATGTATGTTTTCGGAGTACAAATAAAGAACATTGTACTGTCTTTTATTTTAGGGCCCTAAGAGTCTTAAATTACTTCACTTATTAATTGTCTCCCCTGGACATCAGCATATGAGCCAAATGACATATCAGCCAAAACATTAAAATTATTTTCCAATTAAATGTGACATGAAGCACTTACAACAATGAATAATACCGAACTAAATGAAGACCTTGATCGATACAAAAATAGAGGCTTATTTTCATACACAGTTCTGTACTAATCCGTTGCGTTTTATCATACATAAATTATGCATTCACCTATTGTTTCTAGAGGCATGTAGATGAAGTTTTACGGACCGTAGGTGGTGGGAAATGACGTTTGACATGAATAACTGCGGCACGCTGTGACTGTAACATGTGTTTTATTACTTATTAGTTTGTGACGTATGTCCTTAGAATTTAGCTACCGCAAGCCGAACAAAAAGTAACAACATAAACAACTTCCGCAATGAATATTGGTAACTTATTATGGGGAGGTCCGTGGCCTGCAGTGTGACGTACCTATATAGGCTGATGATTATAATAAGCTTTCATATACTTAAATTAGGAGTACCTAGTAACTTCTTCCAAGATTTTACTTTCGTTTTTAGTGTGTAACAAATTTCTTTCATTTTCTCGTCAAATTAAATTTTTCATGTACTTATTCATATACCAACCTACCTAGCTCTTATGTTTAAAAATTTAGGGCCTGTTCACACTAGCGATTTGTCCGGCGATTTTTCAGCGATTTCAGGGCGAGGCGAGATCGCGGTGTGCACGCGGCGAGCGCGCTGCGTACTCGCCGCGTGCCCGTCGAGATTTACTCATCGCCGCGTGCCCGCGGCGAGCACACCGCGATCTTGCCGCGGTAGCGAGATGTGGGTAGTTTGCTACTAAAAATAATCGCGGCGAAATTGCTGATTTGCCTTTCAAAAATCATACTTCAGAAATGCCATTTTTGAAAGTCAAATCTGCAATAGAAAGATGCTTATCTCCACATTTTCAACTGCTGAGTTCAACACATGACATTCAAAAATCTTACTCCTGGAGTGCGATTTTTGAAACTCATTCGCTGAGCTCCGCAGTTGAAACTGTCAAAATTTCTATGGAGATATGCATCTCTCTACTGCTGATATGCTTCATTTTCTCGTCAAATTAAATTTTTCATGTACTTATTCATATACCAACCTACCTAGCTCTTATGTTTAAAAATTTAGGGCCTGTTCACACTAGCGATTTGTCCGGCGATTTTTCAGCGATTTCAGGGCGAGGCGAGGTCGCGGTGTGCACGCGGCGAGCGCGCTGCGTGCTCGCTGCGTGCCCGTCGAGATTTACTCATCGCCGCGTGCACGCGGCGAGCACACCGCGATCTTGCCGCGGTAGCGAGATGTGGGTAGTTTGCTACTAAAAATAATCGCGGCGAAATTGCGGCGTGCTCGCCGCGAGCACACCGCGATCTCGCCTCGCCGTGAAATCGCTGAAAAATCGCCGGACAAATCGCTAGTGTGAACAGGCCCTTAATTTATCACGTGTAGTAAATATAATTAGAACGCTGTGCGCAGTTATAATTGAAGTTCCAATTTTGATGTAGTTTAATTAATTATATTTTTAAGATCGAGTTTTAGTTTGTACTTTGTTACTGTGCCAAATAAATAAAAATAAAGTCCAGGAGAGCTATTTTTGAAACTTACATCCTAATTCATATTTGAAAGTGACGTAAAGTCTATGGAATTTATGTATTATTCGTAATAATAGCACTCCAGCAGTAATCCTTCGATAGAAATGATGACATTTACCTACTTATAAAAAGTAAATGCAAGAGTCCGACCTAATGCAACGTAATTAACGGTCACCCTCATTACGATTACGTCCTCTATTACGTACTATGACGGCACACGAGTACGTACTAAGTCGTTTGATTTTGTCGCATTTTCCGCTCGACCGATAAAACTAGTAGTGAAAACGAACCTATTATGTCATATGTTCGAATCAGGTACTGGCTGGTTGGTTTTGTGGTTTGCGGTTTAATTCGTATTTCCTTTTAAAAACTGTTGATAGAGTTCGAGGTTTTGAATTTAGAACGATTCAGCACGCTTCAATCTTTGGCAATCGTGAGTAAAATCGTGTGGATAAATTCTCTCTTTGAGAATACTAGCAATGGTCACCAGGAGCGGCCAAGACAATAAATACAGGGTTTTTTTGACGGGGATTCGTTAGCTACGTTTGGGGTCCACATATTTTGTTGAATTTTTATTGTTTATAGTTAGTTTTGGTTCGTAAAATTGGTGTTGTTTTGCGTAACAAAGTGTCGTGCAAGTGAACAATATACAGTTCAGTGAAATATGATGGAGTATAGGTCGTAAACAGGAAAAGTGTTCCGTCATTTTTAGCGAGGCAAAACGGTCGGTTCACCTCTTTCTTGTGGACGTCTATGTTTCCTGCGACTTTCGACTGTCTCCAAAAACTCCAAAGAAGCGTCAAAACGTCAAACACCAACGTTTTGGTAGGCTTTAAGAAAATGAAGATTTTGTTTTACTAGAAGATTTGGCCTAAAGGTCTTGTAACCGGGCCAGTAAATAAATTTATATATATAAAAAAAATACAGATTAAACGAAACAAATGTTTCCGATTTCCGATATTAATGTGTTAAAAAGTTTTATAAGTATGTACTTACCTAGGTAGGTACTATTTTGGAAGCAGCTAGGTACCTACCTCCAATGACATTAGCCTACCTCAAGGCTTAGTAGAACCAAATATATAACTTAGTAGTGACGTTTATACTGTTAGCTAATTGATTTTCCGGAAATAAAGGTTTGTTGGGTTTGGCTTTCGATTAAATTTAAGACACATTGTATGAATTCCTGGTTTTAAATTCTGATATTATGTTTTTTTTTAAATATTTGTAGTAGGGAAAGGGAACTAAGTATGTTGGCACACTTGCTGTCTCAAATTAGTTTTTGTAGCTCACAATGATATTAAGGAAATATCAGTGGCCAGTAGCCCAGTCATTTTACGGAGCTCTGTTAGGAGAGGCGGGAAGTAATTATTAATTGAAGTTTTAAACTATAACCGGTATCATTTAGTGACAAAAAGACTACCTGAAAACATATTTAAAAAAAATCGCTACGCAACATAGAAATCAAATTGTGAGTACTAGAAGGCTTTTAAATTAATAAAATAATATCAATGATTGGGTTAGATTAAACAATGTAAATTATTTTTGTGCAATAAAATAGGCATTGAGATTTCAAAAATGAGGTTTTTATTAGAAAATACGAATGTATTTTTCAAAACCTTCTAAGTAGACAATAGTACATTATGGTACAAGTGTGTAATGTTGGTGATTACCGCTGAGGCGCCATTGAGTCTTAAGAGAGCCGAGGACGGTAATCATCAATACACACGTGTATCATACGACGTTTTTCAACACACTTGTGAAGAAAATAATAATAAAAAATCATTTTATTTAGTAAAAAAAAAGTTTATTTAGAGAATTTATTTGTACTATTGAATATGATCTTTTTTGTATCGAAACTTTTTTAAGAACAAAGCAACTCAAGAACTCAACCAAGAAGTATATTTATTAAAGTAGTTATTAAAGTAGAAGTATAAGTATTTTCAACACACTTGCTCATAAAATGGCTCTTATTTCACCGCAATTAGGCACATAATGACACCTATAATCAAACTGTGACTTTTTCATTACTATTATTCACAAGTGAGTTATAGGTTAGAGTAGTAGGTATCTAAACTTCTTGGTTGAGTTCTTGAGTTGCTTTGTTCTTAAAAAAGTTTCGATACAAAAAAGATCATATTCAATAGTACAAATAAATTCTCTAAATAAACTTTTTATTTACTAAATAAAATGATTTTTTATTATTATTTTCTTCACAAGTGTGTTGAAAAACGTCGTATGATACACTTGTGTATTGATGATTACCGTCCTCGGCTCTCTTAAGACCCTCGCCTACGGCTCGGGTCTCAATGGCGCCTCAGCGGTAATCACCAACATTACACACTTGTACCATAATGTACTATTACACCATGTTTGAAGTATTTATAATGGTAATACCTTAAATATGTGCAAAAAAAATTACTATCAGACTTTTTTATAACGAGATAATAGCTGATAATAATAGACATTTTAAATTTGGAACGGTTGCTGACGGGATTTTTTTTAATGTTGATACATTTTTAAGCTCAAATTGGCTCTTAAACACTATACCGAAAAAAAATCTATTACTAATTAGTCCCGGCTCAAACCGTAAAATGACTGGGCTACAGGCAAAGTTCTACATATAAAAAAACCAAAGGGAACTAAGTATGTTGGCACACTTGCGGTCTCAAATTATGTTTCCTGTATGACACTACATTGAGTTTTTCTTTGATTATTTTAGAATTGTGTTAACGAATACCGCGCAAACTTCTTTCTATTTACATAAGACATGTTAATTCATAGTATGTAATAGTTATTAAATATTACGTTATTATAATAAACATAATGTACCTGCATCGCCTAACCTCTAAACTTCGACCTAGTGAGATATGACGGTTCAAAATCTGCATTTTTCCTTAGAAAAAACAACAGTTTCTCAACTGGGTCATAGGTTAGAAGAAAGCTGGGGTTAGTCGGTCTAACAAGGCTATATTTCAAACTTTAATCTTTGTATTTTATATGTAGAAACTGCCTAGCCATTGATATTTCCTCAATATCATAGTAAGCTATAAAAAATCCCCTGATTTACTTGGGTCTCCTTCATGAAAAGATTTGCCATTTTGCCTCGCTTGGCACTGGATTGGATATTGCTGTCGGTTGGAAGTGTGTACTTCATAAGTAAATCCTCATCGACAAAAATCGAGATGTGCCTCCATCTTTATTATTTTACGTAGGCCAGAAAGAGCGCGCATGACGTTTTTCTCGTCTAAACGCTTTGTCGTGGGTGGCATGCTAGCTAGGCTGGGCACAGGCCTACCCTCAGGGACGGTGTATGGGCGTTAGTCCACCACGCGTGACCAATGCGGATTGGTATACTTCAAATACGCATCGGAATTTCTTCTTCCGCGTATGTTGGTTCCTTTACGATGTTTGCATTCGAGCAGTCGGTATTACGCTTAGATCGAAGTAAAATTAATGGATAGGCCCAAAGCGCTTTAAGTTGAAACACGCAACTAGCACACTTGGTCCATACGAACTATAGCACACTTGGTCTGTCATCTCGGTACACATTTAAAGTAAAACTGTCAATTGTTTTGCCTCATTTTTCAGCCTAGCTAGCATGCCACCCACGACAAAGCGTTTAAACGAGAAAAACGGCATGCGCGCTCTTTCTGGCCTACGTAAAATAATAAAGATGGAGGCACATCTCGATTTTTGTCGTTTTCTCGGGGGTGGCATGCTAGCTAGGCTGGTGTGAAATGTTCGCGTAAGGTCCATCCATTAATTTTACTTTGATCTAAAGCATTAAGTAGATAAGTGCATAGGTGAATGCTGCAGCCTATTCCCGGGTAAAGTCGCGTGTCGTACGATATCCAGGGGCAGCAATAGGGTGACTCTATAGTCCAGGACGACACGGATAATTCTTTCACACGGGCATAGCATAAAAAAAGATTGATGCAGATTAGTTTTTAATTAAAATCAATTCAATTATGCTACATTTGCAATGTATGTGACTTCGGTCGTCAATCTTATCTTAGACTTTATAACAACTTTACTACAATTCGAGACCCTATAATAGTTATTTCGTGATGGTTTAGTGGCGGGTACGATTAAATTCGTATTTAAATTTATGTCGTCATACGATCAGATTTGAGATTTCAAGATATTTACTACTTCTGCAAGATTCCGTGCCTTCGATTTGAGACAGTATCACGATTTCTATAGATTGGATATAATGATTATAAATTTTAGATGCAGTTTCGTGTTTAAATCGAATTTATTGCAAATTTAATTCAATTTTGTTTCTAAGGTTTACGGCGACACATCAAGCTGTACATAACCAGCTTAAGGTGGTTTCAGTCCATACAAAAGTTTGACGCACAATACGCGTAGACGGAATTAATAAAAGTAATATTATATATATGGAAAAATAGTTTAAAAAATCTAGTTTCCGCGTCACAAATAACATTTGCAACTTATAATATAATTACGAAGATAAAAAGCTTTTAAAATTTTGTATGAAAAATTTCAAAGCTTTATATCTTAGTAATTATTTTATAAATTGCTAATGTTATTTGTGACACAGCATCTAGATATTCTAAACAATTTTTAATACCGTCTACGCGTATTGTGCGTCAATGTTTTGTATAAAATTGACCCCTCTGCAACCACCTTAAGAGGGTAAGTGCACTGTATACAAATGAAGTTAGATCTTGTTGCCAATACTAACCAATCAAAGTCAATGAATTTTTTTTAACATGATCAGGAGTGCGATGTTTGAATCTCATTCGGTGAACTCAGCAGTTATAAATGTAAACGTTTGAGGTTCACAGGAGACTACTTTTCATGATTTTTAACAATCAAAATTAGAATCTAAAGTAATGGGGAATAAAATCCAAAGTTGCAGATTTCATATTACCTCGCCCCCCGCAAAAAGTGGCAGAAATGTTTGTTAGTAGAATTACACGCGTAACTAGTCCACATATAAGTAGTCAAAACCGTGTGTACATAGTCCATATTATTTATAATTAGTTAGTACATAAAACAACAAATAATATTATAATATAAATATAAAATACAAATTCAATACATAATGCTTCGATTTCGATGTAGATACCTATTCTATTCACTGAACCACATTTGATATAGCACAGCAGGTACCTATTTATTTGGTTTACTAATAAAATCGTATGGCATTAGTAACAAGGATTGTTCTTTTTATCGTGTGGACAGAGCCCTGGTGTCAGACTTTTCTCAGACCGCCTTACGGCCTCTGACGTACCAGAGATAGTAGCCGGGACCAACGGCTTAACGTGCCATCCGAAGCACGGAATCATGTTTCTTTTCAGACAATAGGTGAATCAGCCTGCAATGTCCTAACCAACTAGGGAAAAACGCACAAAGTGACATATCACTAAGTGTCCCCCGTGGGAATCGCACCCACGACCTCCGTGTCGAGAGCCAATGCTCTTAACCATTAGACCACAGAGGCAGGTAACAAGGATTCTTGTAACAATACAATATGAAGAAATACAGGCAATAAATAGTCATAACAAGATAGAAAGCCGGGATTTGACCAGACACGTAGCTAAATTGACCTCGTTTTACAATAAACTTAACGTAAAGATACTATCTTTTTGCTTTGCACAATTTGTATCTGGGTTTTGTGCAAAACACTTTCCACTTAAAAAAATTGTTGTGCAAAACTACATGGTGAAATTGATATCATTTGCATCCTTTTAAACTAAGAGTCTACCCATCAAACTGAACAACTTTTACTATGGGAGCAAACTGATCGGAGCAAAAAATTAAATCAGCTGTTCCATACTTAACTGCAACCGCCTACTCGACTCAAATGTATGCAACAGCAGATTTTTTTTTCCTCCGATCTGTTTGCTCCCATAGTGAAAGTTGTTTAGTTTGATGGGTAGACTCTTAGTTTAAAAGGATGCCAATGATATCAATTTCACCCTGTATATGTAGGTTCGTAGGCTGTAGCTTGTAGTCATTTTATTTTCAAATGACAAAAAAATTTAATGCACATCTTATGTGGATATTCCCACGAGCTCGAAGTTTGATCCAATTTTCAATATTAACTAATTAGTCAATGTTTTTTAAACTTTCTTTCTTTCTTCGTTTTCTAATCTTTGTTTCTGTGGTTAGTCAGATCTCCGTTCAAATAATAAAATTTCATTGCTTACTATCAACTGAAGATTTGTATCGAAAAGTCATTGTAATTTTGAAACTATAGGTACATTTTAATCTGACTAACCACAGACGCAAATATTCAAACTCATACTCAAAATTGTTATTCAAAATAATATCACATTGATTCTGACATTATTTTTTGACTCTTCCACCGCGCCGCGTCGGAAAGTTTTCCGTTATAAGAAAGATGAGGCCAGAAACTCTACGACACTCATATCTTTTAACACGTTCCTGGACAGTGACCGGCTATAGCAGTGATAACAAACTCTTTGACGGACGATCTATTAGCTAACAACTTTAAAATTTTGCTCCGTGAATTTGTTAAATTCTTTGCGTAAATATCACCTACAGCATTATAAGTTTAAGCAGACTTGAAAATATAGAAGCCAGTGCGTAAAGTGTGATAATTTTCTTGTCGAAAACGCAAGAAAATCTAAAGAAAACACAATAAAAAAAATTCTTACCGCAAAACACGACAACGCTGCGTGATCAAGGCGGAACGTTGAGTGCAAGCAAGATTCACCGTTACGCGCTACGCGTAACCGAGAAGATCGTATGCGGAGTTTACAACAACCGGTCGGACATAGATTAGGCAGAGATCGATCCGTGAGTTTTTGCCTATTCCCTTCTTGTCTCCAGAATAAATTATTAAATTGTTTTAACAGTTAAAATTGTTAAAAATGAAATGTTTAGCATGCAACGTTAATATATTCTCCGGCCAAGGTTTAAAATGCCGAATTAAAACATGTGGAAAAAACTATCATTATGCATGTTTGAATATTACGACGGCGAAATATATGGGCAACAAAAGTGATTATGACAATCTTTGGCGATGTCCCGATTGTATAAATGTTACTATCAGGCGAAATAGAAATGATAATACCCCAGTGCGGCCTACACCAAACTTAGATGATACAGCACAGTCTACAGACGATAACACCGAAACTGATCAAAATATATCAGATGATACCCCCCTCGTCCCCCCAGAAAGTGAGACTAATAATAACGAAAATAATAATTCTCCGCAATATTTTATAACACTAGAGCAAATTAGTACTCTATTAGACCAGAAACTCGAACAAAACAAGCGCTCACTTCTGTCAGAATTAGAGACAAAAATAGAAGCAAAGATCTCCATTGCTATGAAATCTCTTCACCTGGACATTACGAAACAAACCAAATCAATATCTACAAAGCAAAAAGATATGGAATACAATATACATGAAATGAACAAAAAACTAGAGACGTTAGAGGTTGAAAAAAAGGTATTATCGAACGAAGTGAAGAAGCTTCAGATACAAATAAATAATATAGGAAATATTAAACAAAGTACAGAAGACCATAGTAACATGATAATGGAAGACCAAAGCAAGAAAATAATCCTGTATGGCCTAGTTGAAGGATACGATGAAGATGAAAACAGACAGAATAGTTGGTATTTTCTACGATATATATAATGTGGATTTAACCGGATACATTGAGGACCTTAGACGACTAGGCAAACGAGGCTATCGGAGGCCCTTGATGATAGAACTAATAAGTAAACTGATGACGCGATACCTATTGGAAAACAGAACATACAGGCTTGTTCGTATCGGAATACTTAGACAGGGGAGCCTTGCAAGAAAGGAAAATTCTTCAAGACGAACTTCGAAACGCAAGAAACGCAGGAAAGTACGCTGTGATAAAAAACAATAAACTTTATATAGACGGGAAAATGTTTGAGATTATAGAAGAAACATTAGAATTAGATGACAGTGTAGAAGAATCAAAAACAGAAGACGGCAACAAACATGATTTCAACAAACAAAACAAAAATAACAATAAGCCATTTCGAAACTAATGCTAAGATACTTTTTCAAAATATATGCAGTATCTTTAACAAAAAACATCTGATCGAGGACTTAATAGACGAAAACAACGATTTTCTAGCGATATGCGTTTCAGAAACACACCTGAATGAAGCAAAATCAGAACTACTGCATATAGAAGGTTATAACTTAGTATCTAATTTCTATCGAGAGAATTATGAAAAGGGTGGTGTATGTATACTGCTTAAAGAAGATGTGGAGTATGAAGAATTAAACAATGTAAAAGATTTAACTGTAGAATTTGTATTCGAAACTTGTGCCATTGTCATTCCAAAACTAGCTTTAGTGATAGTATTAGTGTATCGCCCTGACATTAAAAGAGAACCCGATGTAGTCAACAATGCTCTAGAAAAACTCCTGCAGATAATTCAATCAAAACATAGCAACAAAACTGTTATAATAGGAGGAGATTTAAATGTCGACGTCTTGATCCAAACGAAAAAAGCTTGTAAACTAATAAACATGTTCAAAGAAGCTAATTTTAAACAACACGTATCAGAACCTACTCGTATAACTGACCATTCGGCTACTGGATTAGATATACTATTCACAAACTTCGCTAAGAGAGAGTTAAGAGTCTCTGTAAATGAATACGGTTTCTCTGACCATAAAGGCATTTTGGTTAACCTACCTCTAAAACAAAATCCCCCTAAAGTATATAATCTAACTAAGAGACTGTTTAATGATGTCAACATGCATTCTTTTAAAGAAGAATTAAAATATATAAATTGGGAAAATATTACTTCACATACCAACAGCCCTGATCAAAACTACGACGCAATAACGGAAATACTTTTTAATTTATTAGAGCTTCATATACCTAAAAAACAAGTTAAAATAAAACAAAACAAACAGAGCAGAACCTGGTTAACGCGAGGTATAAAAAAGTCATGTCTACACAAACGTCTTCTAAAAATAACAATAAATCAAACAAAAAGTGAGATACTTCGCGAACATTATAGAAATTATGAGAAATTATTAAAAAAAACAGTTTCTGTATCTAAAAAATTACAAAACATTAAAAGAGTTAAAACATCTAAGAATACCATGAAAACAGTTTGGCAGATTATAAAAGAAAAAACTAACAAAATTCAAAATTATACTAGAAAAAATATAGTGTTAGTAATTGAAAACAAGATTATAAATGACCCTCTAATTATCGCAACAACTTTTAATGAATACTTTGCAGAAGTAGGCACGAGCAACGGAAATCTACAATATAACCTGGCCTGTAATGATTTCAAACAAAACATAACGGAAAACACAATATATCTACGACCGGTGGATTGTCGTGAAATAAATAAAATAATAAAAAACTTAAAAAATAAGAATAGTTTCGGCATAGATGAGCTTCCTCCCAAACTAATAAGATTGTGTGCAGACGAGCTCACTATACCTCTTACGTTTATAATAAATCAATCGTTCTCATCAGGTGTCGTTCCCAAAAACTTAAAAAAATCTATAATAAAACCCATACCAAAAAAATCGGAATCAAAAGAAATAAATCAATATCGACCTATTGCAATGTTACCGACTTTTGCTAAAATCATGGAAACTGCCATAGCTACACGCGTAGTATCTTTTTTTGAAAGATTTGACTTGTTTAATGCAGACCAATTTGGATTCAGAAAGGGTCGCTCGACGACCTTAGCAGCTTACAGTTTGATTAACGAGGCGCTTAGCATTTTAAACAATAAAAAGTATGCAATAGCAGTACTACTCGATATGAGCAAAGCATATGACCGCGTCTCACATCGATTACTACTTAAAAAATTGTATGGGCTAGGTATTCGAGGAATAGCGCATGATTGGTTTATCTCTTACTTTAAAGACCGCGAACAATACGTTGAATTTGAATATTGCGAAAAACAGTTCGGTAAAATATCAACAGTAAGATCGCCCGCACTTCACATGTCAAGTTCAATTCCACAAGGCAGCGTTCTTGGATGTCTGTTGTTTTTGATTTACATCAATGAATTACCTCAGTTAATTAAAGACAGTAATATGAAGTGTGTTTTGTATGCTGATGACATATCCATAATATTTCCTGCAGAGAGTGAAATGGAGGCATACGACATATTACAATCTAATTTAGAAAAAATAGATATTTGGCTTACTAAAAATAATTTACAAATAAATTACGATAAAACTAAAATAATTGAATTTCATCCTTACCAGAAACCTAAACTTAACTTAAATTATAGCTACAATAACATGCAAATTGAAAGTGTTAAAAACTGTACCCTTTTGGGAATCGAAATAGACGAGAACATTAACTGGAAAGCGCACGTCAACAAAATTGTAAGTAAGTTATCGAGATTCACGTATGCCCTCTATGAACTCAAAAAGGCAACAAATCAAAAAATTGCTACACAAGCATATTATGCGTATGCCCACGCATGGCTACAATACGGTGTTATTTTGTGGGGCAATAGCACACACGCTGACGATCTTTTCTTATTGCAAAAAAAATGCATCCGAATCTTAGTAAATATCAAGCGAATAGAAAGCTGTAGGCCACATTTCATTGAACTCCAAATATTGACGCTTACCTCAATCTACATAATGGAAATATGTAAATTTGTTCGCAACAACAACCATCTTTTTCAAAAAGCGAATTATGAAAGCACTCGGATAGCCAACCAGCCCCAGAACAAAGATAGATTGGCCCCACCAAACATTAAAAGAATTGAAATGTACAATAAAGGCACCTATTTAATGGCCATCAAAATTTACAATAATATTCCCTCAAATATAAAAGAAATTCAAAAGAACACAATTTTTTTATCCAATTTAAAACAATATCTGATTGGCAAATGTTTTTATAGTTTGAAGGAGTTTTTTGATGAGCATTAATAAATAATAATAAATCTAGGTAGGTACTGCACTATACAATAGTACTTGTTACATAATTATTATAGACGACATAAAGCGTAGGTATACTTGGGGATTCTTTTTGTTATTGTATTATTATTTTTGTGTGTATAATGTAAATTCTTACTTATAATTATAAGGAAATAATTTGTATATATATATATTTGTCAAAGAGTTTTTTGCAGTGCCCGTTCAGGGTTTCACATAGGACAATAACTGTTATAACATCTGTAAGACATGTGAAAGCAATAAATAAATGATTATGATTATGATTAACAATAAAAGTTATATTGTGTCTCGTTCACTGCCCCGAAACGTGTTAAACAAAACAATATATAAAAAGTACAATAAAATTACTAATATAATATTTAATTACATAGTGTAACATTGCCAAGACCAGACATTAAGTTTTTAGAACGTGTTTATAAATTTTATTGTATTAAATTAGTTAATATACAAAATAGAGATAAAATAAGATAAAAAGTCTTTATTTGCACACCAAAATACACAAAAAACAACAATATACACAATCAAGAAGGGTACAAAAGGCTTATAGTTATAACGAGGCTCCCATTTAACATATATCAGGACTTTAGGATAGAATGGCGTGTAAAAGAACCCAAAACAAAATAAATCATATTTTTTAGTTGCCTCGTTATTCCTTACTCGTACAGCCATGTGAAATGATATTGTCTATTCCAAACCGGAAACCACGGCAACAATAATAATTTTACAAAATAAACAACCTACATTAAATTAAATTATTAAGTAATATTCATTAAACAACAATAAATGTTCCGTCTCTATAAATTACACACTAATCATAGTAAATACAAATTAATAAACATTAGGGTCAAGTCACGTTCATTATAAAATAAACCGTAACACGGACGTAATTGGAATGGTATTCGATCGGATTCGAACCTTGAGCCTCTCTAATACCGATGATGGTATAATAATGCGCAAATATCTGTCAATGAACATCGTTAGTCTCATTGTGTTTTTAAACGATTCAATCGGACCGTATCGGACAAAAGTACACTCAATCGTAATATTTTCAAATTACAAGCAAAACACTCAATCGTAAAATTTTCAAATTACAGGTACCTAAAAATTATTGTTATTTTATACAATGAGAGTTGATTACGGATCAAAACGTTTATTAACAATCTATTAAAGTCATAAATAATTGATGTTTTGATTGAATACACAATAGCGTTTAAGGTTCTAATTTGTTACTTCAAGGTTTCAAGTTAAAAGTCGATTGAAATTCAACAATCAACATACATAAATATAGGGTTGGTTAAATGACGACAAAGTTTTAGAAACTCTTAATAAATAAAGGAAAAGAAAAACGCTTTGATAAGTTATATGTTAAGATAGAATAGACAGACGTAGCTGTCGAAGCTATGAACCAAAGAGATTATACCTAAAGGCATAGAGGGAGCCATTCCATTGCAAGAATGTCTACTTTTTTGACGTTTGTGTTTGAGTGTGTGGTGTCAAATAGTATGGACAAAAGAGACCAACTAAATTTGTATTGTTAAATCTAATTAAAATGAGTGCATTGGTAATAATATTAACACGTTCCGGGACAGTGACCGCCTATAGCCGTGATAACAATAAAAGTTCTATTGTGTCTCGTTCACTGTCCCGGAACGTGTTAATAAGTTAAAAGCCTTCTGGGAGTTACAATTTTGATTTCTATGTTGCGTAGTGATTTTTTTAAATATGTTTTCTGATAGTCTTTTTGTCACTAAATGGTTCCAGTTACAGTTTAAAAGTCCCATTGATAATTACTCCCCACCCATCCTAACAAAACTCCGTAAAATGACTGGGCTATTAAAGGTACATCATAAGACAAAAGAGACTAACTACAATCGTAATATGATGCAGTCTCTATGCTTTAGAATAAAGAGATCTTTCCTCTGAGCTATGAACGCGACGAATAAAATATCACCAAACTCAGCGGTGATAAACAGTGTCGGTAGACACGCACACAGATATAAGTTGTATGACGCCTCACGCACACTAACTTAAGAAAGTTGGCCCCTTTTGGTTTATACGGTAGAAGCGTAGGCTTCATCTAGGCAAAAACATTTGCAAAAAAAGAAGACCAATAAATGGTTGCAATAAATTATATGACTATGACCAACCAGCATCCGTGATTCGAAATTCGAATAGTGCAATGCACGCGTTCCTAATCGACCGAGTAATAAAAAAAATGTTGGTGATTGTACGCGCCGGCGCATAATGACACTCGCGACGTTACCTCAGTATTATGTAAGTATACTACTAAGCATTGACATAAATAAAGAGATAATAACTCTATCTAAGTCTAATTTATATCCAATCTTAATATCCATAGAATTTTTTAGACGTTAGGGTACCTACACGAAGTTGACGTTTTGTCAGTCTTTTTAACAATTCATAAATGCGGTCTTGTCATTTTGCGACCATTTGTTATTTGTAAAATGGCCTTGTTATAATTTGCACATTTGGACATTGACGGTTAATTTTTTAAATAATTCTAAACAGTGATAACTAGTTTACAAAAGAGCCTAATTAATTTTAGAGCAGGAAGAGCTTTTCTCAAAAGATTAATATGTATAAGACACTACATTTTATTGTACGATTAACAAACACACACGAGTAATATATTAAACGTCATGCTGCTTTCCGGGTGTATTATTGAATAGGGAAGACATTAAACAAATCGTGACAAAATAATACCCACGCCTTTCTTTACAATACACAAATACACGGTCGCAGTCTAAAGAAGAGATCTATAGCTTTTATGTCGCAAGACTCGCAAGTAACGGAATAAAGAATAAATACAGATAAATACTTCCGATAAAAATTCACAGATTTCGTGCCTCACACGACTATCGAGCACATTGGAAATTAATCTACGGAATTCGAAAAAATATTGTCTTAAAAAGGTTAGGCTACAGGGCAAACCCTTAACCTGATCGTCTTTGTTTTAGGCTCAAATTGTAGCTGACTAAATTGTCCAGAGGAGATTTTCTCAAATTTTTTGATATCATTCTTCGTTTCCAAAATATCGAGCGCCAAAATCAAAAATTCTGAAAAAATTGTTTTTTTTTTTCACTATTTCGGCCTTAACTTTTTTCGTGTTTGATTTTCTCGAATGAAGCTCTCGTAAATACGCGACTTTTGAGCCTTTTTTGAATGCCATATCTTCACAACTCTCCGAGATATAAGGGGATCGCACTTTTTCGTGAAATCGGGGCCTATACTGGAGCGAACGAAAAGTAATTTCCAATGTCAAAAAATGTAATTTTGGTTTGACTCTACTTTTTACTCATACATAACGACATTCACCACTCTACTGCCTAAGCAGACACATTTTTTTTTCTAGGTATCTTTCATTCTTAGGCTGGAAACCTAGGTCATGGCCTAGGTTACTTGGCAGAATCTATGAAGTCAAAACTTTTAATAAAAATAAGTAATTCATAAAATGAATAAAATAATGAACAAGTGACAAAAAACCGCATTTTAAGCCATAACATAAACAATCAAGGAAATAAATGTTTAAAACAGAGATAATCGTCACAGATTTGTTATGAGGTATCCAAGAGATGGGCAGCGGCCATGTTTGTACAAGTGTTTAGAATCGATGTCACGCTCCAGATTTCTTCAACTCGTCATTCTTAAGCGAGACATTGAGAAATCATCCCATTGAAAACCTTATAAGGAAGCATTTAGTGACAGATGTAAACATGAACATATAATCGAATATTCTGAAAATATATTTGATAGAACGAGGCAAGAATAATCATTTAAATAAAATTACCCAAATGAAAGAAAAGATAAATATTCTGAAAACAATGGATAACGACCCGGTTGGTGTAATGGTTACCACGTCGGACGGACAAACCAGGGTCCTGGGTTCGAATCCCGGTTCGGTCATGGATGTTATATGTTTGTGCCGTTGTTGTATGGTTTCCATAATAAAAGCCTATAGTGCTTGCTTGGGACATTACAATGTATGTGCCTGTGAGCGTTATTTATTATTATAAACGGAGAGCAATAAATATATTATGATTTTCAAAAATTTTCAGACACTAGATACGACACGACAATTTCTTTAAAACTATATTAGAGGAGAAAATAGAGGGGAAGAGAAGCAGAAGAAGACCTAGACAGAGTTATCTAGCACAGTTGATAGAAATTGTTGATGTCGTATCGTATGAAGAACCCAAGGCACAGCGACTATTAGCGTATGATAGTTATATGTAAATGTACGTATAGGTATAATATTTGAATTTGGATCATATTCCACTTACGTCAACAGTTTTGACGCTAGTTAATCGTAAAATATTTAGGAGTTGCCTTCATCATCAGCTTATCATCGTCCACTGCAGAACATAGGCCTCTCCCAAGGCGCGCCACAAAACTCTGTCCTCGGCCTTCCTCATCCAGTCGCTCCCCGCTTCCTTTTTTAGGTCGTCTGTCCAGCGGGCAGCAGGGCGTCCCACACTACGCCTACCAGTTCGCGGTCTCCATTCAAGAACTCTGACACCTCACCGGTTGTCAGTTCTTCAGCAGATATGACCAGCCCATTGCCACTTCAGCTTGCTAATCTACTAAGCTATGTCAACAACTTTAGTTCTCTGACGTATCACTGCATTTCTGATGTGATCTCTTAGAGAAACACCGAGCATAGCTCTCTCCATAGCTCGCTGAGCGACCTTGAATTGATGAACTAGTCCTATCCATGTTTCCGCACCCTAGGTCATCACTGACAGGACGCACTGATTGAACACCTTCGTTTTGAAGCATTGTGGGAGTTGCGTTAGATATAGGTAAGTAATGCATGCAAATTAAAATACCATTAACCCAAATCAATTCCAAATCAAAAACTAAACAAATAAAATTACCCGTATCATACGCAATAAATAAAGCGGTATAACTACTCATGCGTATCATTACGTATAAATACGCATTAACATAACATAAAGCGCAAGTGTCACTATTATGAGTTAGTCAAGTGTGTGCCGCGCTGCTAGTCACGATCAGTGGTCTAACTTATGCAATGTCGCTTAAGCAAATATAAACATTAGTGGGTTCAGTCATCATTATCTAAGACGTGAAAAAGTACATAAACATACCTAATGCTACTAATCTCCTCGGACAAGGTATAAAGGTACAAAATAAAATGGAACAGTTACTTAAACTATGTTTAAATATGGCTGTTGGTTTTCCACTCTGCAGTGGAATTTCATTATCTTCTTCTATCGAGCCGATGGCATGTCATTCAAATCTTTCCAGCCCAGTATTTCGATATAATACCCATGAGCTCATTTCTATTGTTATACTATCCGCGTTTATTTAAAATAATATTTACACGCGCTCTTTATTCATTTAATTCAAGAAGAAATTAAAATAGTTTTTCAAGTAGGTATACTCAAAAATCTTAAGGGTATATAATCCGTGGCGCGCTCCATACAATAATAATCTAGAAACTAATCTCTATGTTTGTATGAAGTCAGATTTTCGTGTTAAAATGTATATAGTTTTAGAGTTACAGTGCCTCAAAGATATTTTAACGAAACTCTGTCTTCATACAAACATAGAGTATAGTTTCTAAATTTTTACTGAAAAGTTTCATTGATTTTAATTGGACAGTATTGAAAATATTACTAGACTCCGTTTGTATGCAGCGCGGATTTGCGCCCTCGGAATAGACTTCTCTTAATGTTAAATTTTAAAAGGATATGTAACAACAATCTTGTGAAGCCGAAATTGATTGGGATTATAAAACCAAGTAAAGTCCAAATTAAATTATGTACTATTCATAAACTTAATATTACTACCGTAAGTAGACCAACACAGTGAGAATGAGATTCCGACCTTACTGAAAAACCTACGCGTGTGAAGGAGATTATAATATAATAGCCGTAAAACCACTTTTAAACAATGAAGTCTCGGTTGGTATCCTGTCAAAAAATTATCGCTTATTATTTTATGATTTTCTTTATAATTCGTTTTGTGTATCATATTCTGTGTTGGAATGCAACTGTGTGACATGTACCAGCAAATCTAATACAGAGAAGTACCAAAAATTAATACCATTAGTGCAGTACTACTTTCATAATACTTTTCTTAAAATTATTTCGTAATACATTCATTACATGCAGTAAACGTCCTATTTTCTAGATAATATATTATGTCAAATAATTATGTGTAAGATCAAAAAATATTGTATACGTGTAAAAGAAACCGTTTCGCATAGATATTGATTTCCAAAATCTATCACTAAAACTCACACACGTATCAATTTCGCACATATTGACATTTCGGTTTCGGTGATGCGATCATCAGGAGATGGTTGGTCTATTACGATAGTATATTATGTTTATGGTACTATCTAATTACTCAAGATAAAACAAAACACTGATCTCACTACTGTACTGTACCTTCTAACAATATATTTCTATAATATTTCCCAAGGAAATTGCAACATAACAATTTTAAGTAGGTACTATATTGACAGCTGCCTTAGGCTGTCAGGAAAACGTGGCTCCATAATTCTATTCGCAAAAGGAAGTGCTTACTTTAGAAAATTAAAACCTCTTTGTCATAAAGCAAGTAGACAGTAATGTAGCTCAATTATTATACGGAAATTAGCATAGCGTAGCATATGCTCACGACTATATTCCCCGAGGTGGTAGTCAGAGATATTCTGAAACCTCAGAACATCCACGTTTCACTAGTAGTACCGAAACTCTGTCCAGTGTGACGGGGAGTGAACCCGTCGCCACTTGTAATGGACAGTAGGTACAATACATGCCTCGATTTGAAGCATGCAGGTTTCCTCACGATGTTTTCCTTCACCGAAAAAGCCAGTGGTGTTACAAATCGTACATAAATTCCGAAAAACTCATTGGTACGAGTCGGCCTGGACGGGGATCGAACCATCGCCTCCTGCACGACAGACAAGGTTACTCGTTTTATACGGAAATTAACAAAAATATATATATGCTTAAGTCTATAAAAGACAAAGTACATAAGTCAACTTATGGCGCTCAAGAGGACAGGCGGGTACGGTTTCTTCCATACAAACGTATTTCCCTGTTTTCTCCCTGGATAATGACACTAGAGCAAACATTTTTTTCCATAAAATCTATGTTACCTCTGCTTTATCCCCATGTTTTGCTTTATTGCTTTAATTAATTACTGTAAGAACGAGGGACCTTCGAAAATGAAAAATTTTACCCCCAGACATACAGCAAACAAATTTGACGAATATAAACAAAAAAACAAAACATACAGACATAGCCAACGTCTTTCTGATATTATTTTAGAAATAATTATCAAAATTGGTTTAGTTTTGGAGGAGGAAACAGGGGAATACGAAATGCTGATTTCGTCGATTTTATGTCGATAAAATCGGTCCGAGCTATATTGTCTCTTTTGCACTCTAGTCGGCGGGATGCATGGGTGGGGCGGATCGGAAAAATACATATACAGTTGGAAAAGTGTCCTATTGTCCAAATTACCATTTCAGCCTGCCTATCCTCTTAATATACTTAAGTACCACAACGGATGTTCACTACTACCGCACAGCAATAAATATTCTAAGAATAACGCAATGATACAAGTTGTATCTGTACAGGGTGTAAGGGAAAGTATCATTAACCTTTAAACCACATACTCTACCCATCAAACTGTACAACTTTTAGTATAGGAGGAAACCTGTCCGAACAAAAAAAATCTGCTGCTCCATACGTTTGAGTCGAGTACGTATTGCAGTTTAGTATGGAATAGCTGATTTTGTTTACGTTCTGACCGGTTTGCTCCCATAGTAAAAGTTGTTCAGTTTGATAGGTAGAGTATGTGGTTTAAAGATTAATGATACTTTTCCATACACTCTGTATACATCTCGGAAAGCTTTTTAAACTTACGTAAAGTAATATAAGGCAAGATTCATTCCACTCTATCGGATTTTTTATAACCGCAAAGTCATCAGACGCAATATTAGTAATTTAAAGTTACATAAATAGTAATGCAGGGCGTATAATATTTATTCCGACGGTATTAGATTAAAAATATAAGATTTGTTTGTGCAATGTTATTATACAACGTGTTAATGAATAAGCGCAAAACCTCATACACCCCAACAAAATAATTAGCTTGAAACAATAATTTCATTATTTTGATATATAAAATTTAAAGTTATTCGCATTTTAAATTTTGAGGCAAAAATGATTTGTTATAATTTCAGCAATGAATAAAAGCGCTAACGTACTCATGGATACATTTTAATAATCTTGTTTTGGTAGTAAGTAGGGTGAGTGTGCCCGTGCGGTGGGTTGACATCGGGTTCAGAACATTTTAAAATGATGAGTATGTAACACATACTCATCATTTAATATTTTGAAAAAAAAAGTACCTAAGTTGAAACCATGATAATTGGATTCTGCTCTCGATTCTAAACAAACTACTTTCTAATTTTGCGTTAATTCATTAACACGTTGTATACCTATAATAAGAGTTATACTTACTTTATGGTTACTTACTTTACTTTATCCGATTTTTTATACTTAATTATAGATATGAAACAGTGAAAAAATGGTTTAATTTTGTAGTTTTATGTGTCCTTTCAAAACATGAATATAATAATATTACCATTCTTTTTTACAACCCATTTACTGCTCTACAACACCGATTATAAGAGCAAAATTGTAGCAATTTTGTTTAGTCAAGTATTAGACTTCATTCGTAATTAAAATAGTATGTATAGTGCACTTAAATTGTTTTATTACCATTGTGCAATATACAATACTTTATCTTATATCAGAATGTAATAGACTAAGAGATGAGTGTACTTTTTGCAACCATCAGCAGCAAGACTGATTTAGTGTTTATGGGGTGTAGAGCATCTCTGTGATGGGGATGAACTAGGTCTGCCTGCATAACTTCAGTCGGTTTAGGAGTTACAGACGTTTAAAGGTCAGTAAAAAATTAACGATCAGCTGCAAGGCTGATTGTATGATATTATTGTAGTGTGCACTGTAGCTATGTGAACAGTACAAAAACTGACATGAACCGACTGATGAACCATGTCAGTTTTAGTACTGTTCACATAGCTACAGTGCATAATACAATACTATGATACGATCAGCCTTTTTTATTGACCTTTAAACATCAGTAACTTCTAACCCGACTGGAGTTATGCAGGCAGACTTAGTTCATCCCCATCGCAGAGATGCTCTACACCTCATAAACACTGAATCAGCCTTGCAGCTGATGGTTGCAAAAAGTACACTTATCTCTTAGTCTATAATGTAATGTAGCAATGTATTTTATTACATAAAAATAAATACTTCTTTATTTACTCAATGTAAATAGTTTTTTTAATTTGTTTGTTTATTGTTATCTGCGGCCGTAGTATGGTACATGATATAGCGCTATCGCACCATTGCTCTCCTTCTGTTTACGCGCGAACGAACGTGATAAAAGGCGTGATATAGCTTTATCACGTGCATCATGCTATGGCTTCAGTTCGGAAGAGTTAAGTGTTGTTTCATTAACAAAGTAGCAAAGTAAACGTATAAATTTTTCACATATTATGAAGAGATCAATTGAACTTTGCGATCTTTTATCATACAAATACAGACATTATGCGAATCAGACATTATGCTCACCCCAGTAGACAGTTAACCTTACATACAGAACTACCTAATAAAACAAGTTTCATTAAAATAATCTCGGTTTACTGCAAAATGTCTAAAATGGATTTATAATGCTTACAGTTTGCCAACAGTTGCAAAACATTGAAAGCGTTTAACACACAATGTTCTACTTAAAATATAAAAGTCAAACTAAGATTATCAAGTCTTTGAACGTCTATTTAAAGTCACTTCCCCATTACTTTATTACATAAGGCGGGACGTTAAATAATTAATACAATTTGTCAAATCATTAAGGCTTGCTCTATTAATGTTGAGTTGAGAGGAATTGATGAGTTACAGCTATATTTGGAGGCTTTGTTTGAGATCATAGATAAAGATGTAGCCTTAGAAAATAGTACAACTAATAGCGAAGCCAGACTAAGAAAAATAGTATTTAGTTCAAATACATAAGTAAAAAATTGTAAACGAATTATCATTATTGTTGTTGTATAAGAATGAAATGAATGAAAACTATTAATATATTTATGGTTTAGTTATCACAAAAAAAAATGTTGGTACGTGACCTTAAATTACGATTGCAATGAAATCGATATAAAGTATTATGTGTCGACAATTATGTGTCGTAACTTTTTCGGTTAATAATCCATCCATTTTAGTTGTAAGAAATTTTATAGCAATATGATCGTATATTTTGCCGTACAATAATTTAATCACGGCGATCTAACGATGTATCAAAAGCTAATTAATAGATTAGGTCAAAACTAGGTGACAGCAGCGGCGACAGCAGCTTCTTAGTAGGTCATAATTATAGCGCCAGAAATCTTAAGCACAATTTCTGACTGCACATATATGAATTGTACAGGGTGATGAAGAAATCGACTACAATGTACAGCAACATTTATAAGCTTGACATAATATCTTAAATCGAACCTTGTCATTGCAAGGCTAATAGATGAGGGAATCAGTAACGAATGACATATCAAAATGTGGATGGTGGCTAGTCTTTCGCCGAAATAATATTGCAAAAGAAACATTTTAAAATATTATATAATAATCTCCTGACTATCTACCAAACTTTTGTTTACTAGTTGATGTGATAAATTCCAGTTAGAAATCTTTTAAGGGCCGCGTGACGTGATTAGATAACCAAGTCCAAAGACAGATCGATATTCACTTACTTATCTATGACCTACAAAAATTGCTCACGAAGTGAGAGTTTGTACGGTTCAAATAAGGTACACCCTTCTTCATTGTGATAAAGTTTACTTTGGAATCGATCGTGTCGTACGGAGAGATAAGGATCGTAAGAGTCGTATATGTCAATAATGAGGTTCGTGGACATCGACTTTCGTTTCGTATTATGTGCTCACGCTTTTGTCTTGAGTCACTAGCCATTCGTTGTTAATGTACTTAACCATCTGTGGGATGTCTGCAATCGTACCAACTTACTACAAAAGTACCTCTCCATAACGTTCTGTTCAAAGGGTAACAGGTTACATGCATTTGTTACCACCTCTTGTATATCTTAAAAAGATAAGAATTAACTTTTCTTTTCTTTCTTTCTTATCGCGTGGGCAGAGCTTGAGCAGAGCCCTGGTGTCAGAGTTTTTTCAGACCGCCTTACGGCCTCTGACGTGGTTTTTATGTAACGACTACTACCACCAGAGATAGTAGCCGGGACCAACGGCTTAACGTGCCATCCGAAGCACGGAATCATTTTCCTTTTCAGACAATCAGGTGATTCAGCCTGCAATGTCCTAACCAACTGGGGAAAAACGCACAAAGTGACATATCACTAGGTGCCCCCCGTGGGAATCGAACCCACGACCTCCGAGTCGAGAGCCAATGCTCTTAACCATTAGACCACGAAGGCAGATGGTTATAAATGTTGCTGTACATTGTAGTCGATTTCTTCATCACCCTGTACAATTCATATATGTGCAGTCAGAAATTGTGCTTAAGATTTCTGGCGCTATAATTATGACCTACTAAGAAGCTGCTGACGCCGCTGCTGTCACCTAGTTTTTATTATTAGCATTATTCATAAGCAGCATTTGTTTTTTGTTAAGTCAATAAAGTACCAATAATAACGTTTCTATCAAAATAAACCTAGTTAATTGTAGCACCCGGGTAGTAGCATCTTTTACGTTCACAGCATTATGTACAGAATATCTGAAAAATTTTCATTTCTTACTTGCATTGAATTGCATTGAGTTGCATTTTGGTTTGATTTGGAGTATCTTCATTGGAGTTTCTTCTTCTTCTTCATGTATCTTCATCGTCTTCTTTTTCTTCATGTTCTTTAATTATATCTACCTACATTATAAGAAACGAGCGTTAACCCGCGACTTTATCCGCACAAATTATATACCAGATTTTAAGTCAGATAATAAGCTATCAAACAAAAAAAGTTTAATCAAAATCGGTTCAGTAGTTTTTGCGTGATGCTCGTTCAAACAAAAAAACAAGCACACAAACAAACAGACAGACAAAAAATCCAAAAATGGGTGATATGGAATCAGGGATATCTAAAAATCATATCGTATCTTTTTTTTGTTAATATCTTCAATGTACAGAGAAACTTCCTGTTACAGTTTTATAATAGTTTAGAATGAACTTATATTTAAAGCCGACTTCTTCCTTATCAAATAAATGCGACCGACGGTTAGAAGAATTTGCCACACAATTTCACAGCAAAATACTATGTCAGTAGGTTTTACCATGAGAATTTTGATATAAGCGGAACGATTTTCGAAACGAACTCGTTTAAAACATGTAAAATGGTACGAATGATGTAAAACTTAGAGTAGGGTATGACCTTTTTAACCCTTCGATAGATGTTTCACACGAAGACGACGTAGGTTGTAGGTGCAATTTATTGGAGGCGTGTCAAAACAACAGTTATGGTTAATTGTTTGTTACATAAATAAGTTTGGCATTTTAGTTTATATTATATAATCAATAAGTGCTTTGTTGCAGGTTGGATAAATTCATGTTGTTTGATTATGCCAAAAATATATAAATAAGAATTTTCGGAATAAGATGGTGCTATTCGAAATTGGTGCTGTTAGTGGAAAAACTCCGAACTAATATTTTTAGTCATACAGGTATTTAAAAAAATAATTATCGAATCTACATACTTTGTTTGCAATTTACAAGTAGGATGTTATAATTATAGTAATGAATATTTATGAAGATCCATTAAATCATCCTTGCGGCAAAAAATTATAATAAAGAATGTGGATTTACAAAAACATTACTGCATTTATAATGACTCTATTTTGTTCAAGAGTTCCCGTACCGACTGGTTTTAAAATTATGTTTAGTTTTTTCACATCCTTAAAATGTTTATTCTGTTTATAAATAAATTCTGCACAAGCTATAAATTCTTCTTAATTATTCTTCTTATTTTAATGTCCATTGTGGTTTCATAATTATTCTATTTATGTAAAAACGAAAAATTGATACGTTTCTATTGTTGGATTTTTTTATTTTTTTTTTATTTTTTTTTTATTTTATTTTATCTTTATTGGGAAAATCAACAGCCTAATACAAAAGAAGGTATTCCTTAAACTAAGACAGATATAAGGCCAATTACAGATTTTCCTCAGTTAATTAAATTACATTATAACTGAGCTAACGTATCACCTGCAACAATGATACATCATATTCATTATACAATTTATCCATTACACAACAACAGTACACTAAAACCCACGGAAGAAGATAGCCGAAACCTGGTAGTGATGAGTCGATGAACATAATTCCATACAGTATGACTATGAGGTGTTAAACCTGTCTGTCGAAAAAGTTAATTATGTAAGTTAATTAAGTGTTATTCTTATCTTGTGATAAAAATAAATAAATATGTAGGTACATCCGGACAATAATATTATTTCACTACATTGACATTAACCGAGCCAGGTGCCAAGTCAACCTCTGCGGACTGCAGCGTATAAACATAGGTATAGGTATAGGTATAAGTACACCATATTACTTATATCTAAGAATATTATTAGATTGAAGTCTCCTTAGAGTACAAAAATTAATCTCTTTGTATTTATTGTTTCTTCTTGTCTCACATGTGTCACTCTGCTCTCCAACTTCTGCACCCTACTAGTTGAAACAATCTAAATTATAATAATATAATTTGATATCCAAGTCCTAGACCCTGGTGTATTTATTTCATCCAGATCCCCGATTTCAATATCCATAGGTAGTTATTAAAAGATTTGATACGATGAAGACTATCGTGACTAAATATTTTGCACATCCTAATAATTTACTCTATTATGTACGGTTACTAGGATAAATGCGTATTGTATCATTTGATTGATTGGTGGACTACGTCAGACAAGACAAGGCAATAGACGACGTATCATTATCATCATTTACTAGTATCTTCATAATTATAAATTAAAGTCATTCACCGCGTTTTTCCACCGTTCTGTATGTCTGTGCCTACATGTTTCAGAATCGTATTTCAAAAAGTCGATTCGTTGTTTTTGTAAAACTTTCTTTTTACGTAAACTATAAATTCAGCCGTGTAACGTAACCTTCCAAAAATGATAAGTTAATCTCAGAAACTATTGTAGAGATTTTAATACAGTTTTTAATAGACTAATTCTCGAGGAATTCTATTTTTTTTAATATCATTGACATAATGCCGAATGTAATAAGTAATTAATGTGTTACTTGTATTTAATTCCCAAGGTGTTTTTATTGCTATTGAGTATTAATTAATTAGGTAATGACTTTTATACTTTTTTATTTAATGTGATTATGCTATTGAACTTAAATTATTATAATGGAATTAATTTTTGACTTTATAATTATTATGTCATATAATTACTATCATTTTTTTTTCGGATTTTTAAGGAAGGTTTGTGTTATTTGTGTGACTCGTGCGAAGTCGGGGCAGGTCTCTAGGTATGTATAAAAGTAAAAGACAAAAGTCGTAAAAACAAGTGATTCACACTGCGGAAGGTCAAACAATGTTTACAAACATTCCAATATTGCACAATTCAGTCTATTATAATATTCATAGAGATATTAGGTGAACTTGAGTAATTTGATTAAATGTTTGATAATAACGCACATTTTTGACTATTTAAAAAATTGTGGCTATTAACATCCTATTATTTTCATGGTCGTGGCCACAGATTAAAAATTGAATAGAAATAAGTTTTGTACGTGGCGTGGCCATGATGTTAATACAAAGAAAACTTAAAGACCAATTTCCAAAATTCCAAGAATTTCCAAAACAATACTATAAAATAAAGTGTTTGTACTTAGTTTGTATAATTCACGAAGAAACAGTATACACCTATAGCGATCACGACAAAATTTGGTACACAGATTAGAGTAGCTCGTAGCTACTTCAGATTTTAGGAAAAATCTAGTCTACACTTTTACAAAATTGTATCAAAAGTGTGTCTGTATATTAAACATATTTACAAAAATAAATTAACGATATGGGGTTTAGGTGCCCCTGACTTCGAGATCATTTCTTTTTTAACCGACTTCAAAAAAGGAGGAGGTTTTTCAATTCGACCGTATAAATTTTTTTATTTTATATCTGTATGTTCAAGTTTCACCGACTTTGACATTTTCACCGAAGTTGGACCGATTTTGATTCAACTTTTTGTGTTTAAAATTTTATGATTAGACTTTTAAAATAATAATTTTACGTTGGCTGGAGTCAGTGCGGGTGAAGTCGCGGACAAAATCTAGTCTTTTTTTTTAATTACGTATGGGTTTGCTCTTGAAGCCTATTCACTCGTACTTTAAAGGAATTCGGGTTGTAAGCGCTCAGAAATACTGACGCAGGCAGGGCATTCCACTCCTTGGCTATGCGCATTATAAAAGATTCAAAAAGGCGCTTGGTGCGAACATGAAGGATGTCAACCAAAAAGGGGTTGAAAGGGGAAGGCGGGATGAGCTCATGTAGCTTTTGGGCACACTCACCGAAGTACAATCTGTAGAAGACCGACAAGCAGGCTACTCTGCGGCGGTGGGCTAGGCTATGAAGCTTGGTCTCCACCAGGTTACAGTCGCCAATGAGCCTCCTGGCTCTGCGTTCAACCGAGACAAGTGCGACAAGTTGACACTTTACTGAGCCATCCCACAGGTGGCAGCAGTACTCCATACAGGACCTGAGCTTTATACAACATTAAGAGCCTTCCAGGAGTGAAGTATCGCTTCACATTGTTTAAGATGCCCAGCTTTTTGGCAGCAGTTTGTGCCTTAGACTCGATGTCAGCGCCGAAGTTGAGTTTCGTGGGCAACCTCATTCCCAGAAGCTCAAGACTGAACGGACTCCTTTTGGCGGTGAACAGACAAGCCTGTGTTTTGGTGGCGTTGAAGTTGACAAGGGACCTACTGGGAGACAAGATTTAAAGTCAAGTTTGTTCGCTCCACCATAGCCTCCCTCTGCGAACGTATTTCATCCCCGCTGGCCCCAGCGCCTGATACTTATCTCTCGTATAGTCTGTTATAAAACCGACTACTTTCCAGAGCTAAGGTTACTACAGGTACCTATACTGTGAGGTAACCGTAATAGTAATTTTCTTTCCATTGACTATAATCATTGCACTCTATAGTTTCCTTCTTGCCCTCTCACGGAAGTTACGATTCTAATCGTAGGAACTTCATTCGTCACACGTTTTTGTTTAAAAGAGAAGTGAAATATTTTTTTAGACTATACCCAGTGTTTGTTTAAAATAAAGCGAGAAAAATAGAAAGAGTTTGTTTAAAAGAAGCTATTATTGCTAGAAAACTAGTAGTAATCTAGCATGACATGGCATGTTGCTGAATAGTGTTTTGTTTTGACGACGCCTGTTGCTGAAGCAGATTTTGTTACTATTAATTTCATTCAGTAAACTAGTTAGTTTTTAAAACTAATGATTAGAAATAGTCAATTCACATTAAACTTTGAATGACACGTGTCACACTTGACACCTGTTAAAAAATTAGGGTCCCTCTTACAACATTGACAATCAAAGCTATTAATTTAAAAATTGCCTATAAGGTACGTAGAGACAATATCAGTTATGTAAAGTGTTACCACAGATAATATAATACTATTGTTACATACATCACATACAATAAGTAACAGGCTTATATGAATTGAAAAATCCATTAATTCCATTATCTGGCAGTTTGGTTGAATAAGTACAATCAGTAACCATTGTTAAAAGGCATAAAAGGTCAATTAAGAAAGTTTAGGGTGTACATTAACAATATGCTCATTTTAAAATTACATCCGGCTGGAATTATTCATACTACAAATAAGGATTGAAAGACATACGTGGACATACGTTATACATAATAGCTTAATGGTTATCTCTTTATAAAGCATAAGTTACACTGTGGATATTTTTTTTACCTACTATGGCACAGAAAGGAGGTGTAATGTATTAAACAGTTGTTGATTAAGGTGTAACAAATCACACTAGTAATATTTAAAAGGGTGGTTTAGTTTATATAAGGTCTAACAAAATTAGGTGAAACTATTTTAAGGGGATGATCAGACCATCAAACTGAACAACTTTCTCTATGGGACTAATATTGATATCGCGAAAAAAAATCTGCTGTCCCATACATTTAGGTCCGAGTAGTTTTGTATGGAACAGCTGATTTTTTTTTCGCGATTTCGATATTGGTCCCATAGAGAAAGTTGTTCAGTTTGATGGTCTGATCATCCCCTTAAAATAGTTTCACCTAATTTTGTTAGACCTTATATACAGGGTGAAATTAATATAATTAGCATCCTTTTAAGAGTCTACCCATCAAACTGAACACCTTTTACTATGGGAGCAAACCGATCGGAGCAAATAAAAAATCAGCTGTTCCATACTAAACTGCAATGTCTACTCGACTCAAATGTATGCAACAGCTGATTTTGTTTTTGCTCCGATCGGTTTGCTCAGTTAGAAAAAGTTGTTCAGTTTGATGGGTAGACTCTTAGTTTAAAAAGATGCTAATGATATCAATTTCACCCTGTATAGATTAGACCATCGAACTGAACAACTTTCACTAAGAAGACAAGAGGTTGAGAATCGTGAACCGCATATATAAGGTCTAACAAAATTAGGTGAAACTATTTTAAGGGGATGATCAGACCATCAAACTGAACAACTTTCTCTATGGGACCAATATCGAAATCGCGAAAAAAAAATCATCTGTTCCATACAAACCTACTCGACCTAAATGTATGGGACAGCAGATTTTTTTTCGCGAATTGAATATTGGTCCCATAGAGAAAGTTGTTCAGTTTGATGGTCTGACCATCCCCTTAAAATAGTTTCACCTAATTTTGTTAGACCTTATATATAGGTATAGCTAGTTGAAATTTTCAAATGTGTTATTATTATTTTTGATTTGCTTGGATACAAGAAACGTGTTTTTTCAAGGTGTGTGTCGGGTTCGTGCTATGGATCATATAGTCTTTTTATATTAATATGGTAGTATGGAAGCCTCGGTACGCCAGTCCTACTCGAACTTGGCCGGTTTTGTACATTATTTCAAGCAGCGCCTCTTTTGAAACGAATAGGTAGTTTTCATAAAATTTTTCAACAGGAATATGCGATTTTTTAATCTCATACTTTAAACTCAGCAGTCAAAAATGTATGGAGATATGCATCTTTCTACTGCTGACTTGACATTCAAAAATCGTACTTCTGGAGTATGATTTTTGAAAGTAAAATCAGCAGTAGATAGATGCATAAATCCATAGTAATATTGACATTTTCAACTGCTGAGTTCATAGAATTAGTTTCAAAAATCGCACTCCAGGTTTTGTCATTTCAACTTGATGACAAAATATACGACAAAATAGACTCGAGCTACTGATGGATTTGTTAATTAAATTCCATTAATGTCCAAATTTTTAATTTTTAGAAGAATTTTAAGTGTATGAAACCAAAGCTTTACAGTATCTAACGACACGTGTAAATACGCTGAATAACGATAAAACAATAAATATATAATAAACCACAAACATTTATCCCATAATTGCTAATAATAACACACTGTTTCTGTTGTGATTGCACTTAATGAACTTAATTGGATCGTTCTGAGTTGTACAGATTGTCAAGCATCGTCTAATTGGATTGCTTAAGGTGGTTGCAGAGGGGTCAATTTTAAATCAAATTGAAGATTGAAAAATTTGTCTCGGGCGGGACTTGAACCCGCACTTTTCCAAACCGGGGAACTGCGTTATCCAATTTCGCCACCGAGCCCACTACCCAGAGAACGAAATTTTCAACAATTTTATACAAAACTTTGACGCACAATACGCGTAGACGGTATTAATATAAGTAACTTTCTATATATGGAAAAATAGTTTAGAAAATCTAGATGCCGCGTCACAAATAACATTTGCAATTTATAAAATAATTACGAAGATATAAAGCTTTGAAATTTTTCATACAAAATTTTAAATTCTTTATATATCTACGTAATTATATAAATTGCAAATTTTATTTGTGACGCGGCAACTAGTTTTTCTAAACTATTTTTCTATATAAGGTCTAAAAAAACTAGCTGAAACTATTTTAAGGAGATTATCAGACCATCAAACTGAACAACTTTCTCTATGGGACCAATATAGAAATCGTGAAAAAAAATCAGCTGTTCCATACAAACGTACTCGACCTAAATGTATGGGACAGCAGATTTTTTTTTTGCAATTTTGATTTTGGTCCCATAGAGAAAGTTGTTCAGTTTGATGGTCTGATCATCCCCTTAAAATAGTTTCACCTTATTTTGTTAGACCTTATATATAAAATATTACTTTTATTAATTCCGACTACGCGTATTGCATGTGCGTCAAACTTTCGTATGGACTGAAACCACCAGAAGGTTTTATTGTCTCCGGTTGTTTAAGAGGTGTTATATGCGTGGTTAATGTCTTATAGCTCTTTGATCAATGGAGATCATGATGTAGTATATTAAATAAAATTGGTCAAGTGCGAGTCGGGATATTCGCGCACTGAGTATTCCGTACCATACCAACACACAACATTTAAAGTACTTACAAAAAAAAAAAATTTCCGGGAACTTTAGCACGAGACCGACTCACGCTTGGCCGGTTTTTATTATTTGTTGGTATACTGTAGAGTTTGCTCTCTAATCATATCACGTTTGACGCTTGTATATATTACCGTTTTTACCATAGTGCGAGAAGAAAAAATGTTGATAAAAACTAGTTCCTTGTATGAGGACCCCCCTTAATTTTTAACTTTTTGACATTTTTACTATACCCTAAATAGGTAGGACAGATAGACGGACGGACGGACGGACAACGTAGGCTTAGTAATAGAGTCCCGTTTTCACCCTTTGGGTACGGAACCCTAAAAAATGATTAAAAACAAAATAATGAAAACGCCGCAATTAAAGAACTATGAATTCAGGTACCGATTACCGGCCAAGTGCGAGTTGGACTTGCGCATCCATACAATTCGGTACTGAGCTCTAAAATGCTCAGCAATCGACCGCAATGTTACAACGAATGTTTTGGTCAGATTAAGGGCATCGTTTTCCACACAGTTTTGTTTTTCCACGCTTTGATTCGCCCATAAAAGCATTCCCTTATGGTCTAGCTCAGTTGTGTCAAATCTTGTTGTCCAATTATACAAAGACTTACACCCAGATGCAGAAACGCTCATTAAAATTAATCCTCCATTAAATCTCTTGCTGTCACTTTTTGTCTCGTTGACGTAGTAAAAGCTAGCAAGAGATTTAATGGAGGATTAACTCTAATGAGCGTTTCTGCAACTGAGTGTAAGTGGTTTTATGTTGTTAATGTCAGCCTCCTGGGCACCTTGCCGCCAAGCGGCGGCAATTTAGAAGACATTTAAAAAATATATATATAATAATATGCACTTCTATAGTGTATACTGGGATAGTTGCCGGTTGGTGTCACATTACCATTTAGATCAAATTGTCTGACGGGCCTCTACGTGTTGGCTTCGGCCCCACGCACGCCTCCCGAAGGTCCGGGACACCTATGTTCCGAGATAAGGAAGAGACATACAATAATAATAATAATGTTTAAAAGTGTCCAAATAAAAACGCCGTAATCAATGTGACATCGATGATGTCTTTTGTATATAGAGTACTATAATATTAGAATCATACATTGTTCCAGGTTTAAATATTTTGAAGTAGCATATTGCGGATGTTGGGAATGTTTGACATGTAGGGATTGTGATTGTTGACGAAACATTTTGCAGAAATGTGTTCGTTGTAACAAAAATTCCCGTACATCTCAAAAGCGATTTAAGTCGTGATTTTATGTAGGCAGTTGCATATTCTACGGTAATTAATTCATTATAAATGCATCGACAACCTACGAGTGCAGAACATTATATTTAGCTTATATTAGTGTATATAAATCTTAAACTAAGGTGTGGGATCGGGCACAATGTAGACGGATATAAAGATGAAGGACAGGGATTGTATTATGGGTCTAGAATGTGATATAATCAAAGGCAAACGGTATTACCTTATTGACAGTCACCCTTTCTAAAATAGGTTAGGATGAGATGAATAATTCAATCAATCATTTATACTTTATTTGACACCAAAAAAACAGAGTATACAGAGAGCAAACAATCAGGAAATACAAAAGGCACAAAAACAGGCGGTCTTATAGCTAAAAAGCGACTTCTTCCAGACAACCTTAGGGTAATTTCAATAATTAAAAGTTAGCAAAGTATGTAGGTATCTATTTTACCGGGTCGGAGTCTTAGATCAAAGTAAAATTAATGGATAGGCCCAAAGCGCGTTAAGTTGAAGCACACAACTAGTACACTTGGTCCATACAAACTAGCACATTTGGTCTGTCATCTCGGTACATATTTGAAGTAAAACTGTCATTTGTTTTGCCTCACTTTTCTAGTTTGTAATGTTCGCGTAAGGCCTATCCATTAATTTTACTTTGATCTAAGGTCGGAGTAGGTACTGCCCATGAACAGTTTTCTATGGTGGGATAATTCTATTCTAAGTATTGACTTCGATCAAAGGCATATTAAGTAATTGGTCATGGATACAGGGTGTAAGATTAAATGCGTAACAATATACTTTATTGGGTTTGTAAGACCATAAAACTGAACAACTTTTACTATGGGACAAACATTGAAATTACGATGTATAGGGTGAAATTGATATCATTAGCATCCTTTTAAACTAAGACTCTACCCATCAAACTAAACAACTTTTACTATGGGAGTAAACCGATCGGAGCAAAAAAATAATCGGCTGTTGCATACATTTGAGTCGAGTAGGCATTGTAGTATAGTATGGAACAGCTGACTTTTTTTTGCTCCGATTGGTTTGCTCCCATAGTGAAAGTAGTTTAAAAGGATGTTTTTTTTTTAATTCTTTTGTTTTTTTTTGGAGCTTTTAACCCTGAGGTTACGTCAGCCTAAAATGATGTTATTGATATCAATTTCACCCTGTATTTAGCTGTTCCATAGAAAACGCCAATGGCAACTCAACCTAAATGTATGGAACACCATATTTGTCCCATATAGTAAAAGTTGTTCAGTTTTATGGTCTCAAGCACCCCTAAAATGTGTAGGTGTCGCATCAAAGTTTACATCGTTATCAATGGTGATATTAATATAAAGAGTATAAAGCTAAGTCTGAGGCATGTTGAGGCGGCTAAAGCCCACGACTAAAAGTTTACTACAAATTTGCCTTCACTAACCGCACTCGGTCTAATATATATATATATATATATATATTTTTTTTACCTCTTGGATATTGTCACACAAATTATTTAGTCACATTTAAAGTACCAGAATCTAACCTGTGGGCCTAGTATACCACCCCCGAGAAAACGATAAAAATCCAGAAGCGCCTCCATCTTTATTATTTTACGTATGCCAGAAAGTGCGCGCATGACGTTTTTCTCGTGTAAACGCTTTGTCGTGGGTGGCATGCTAGCCGTGCTGCCTAGCTAGCATGCCACCCCCGAGAAAACGACAAAAATCGAGATGTGCCTCCATCTTTTTTATTTTATGTATGCCAGAAAGAGCGCGCATGACGTTTTTCTCGTTTAAACGCTTTGTCGTGGGTGGCATGCTAGCTAGGCTAGACTTGTATTATGATGACTACACAACGATACGGAATACATATAGTTATAGATACAAACGTCCATGACTCGGGTACAAATATTCATATTCATCATACAAATATTTGTCCCTTATGGGATTCGAACCCGCGACCCTCAGCACAGCACATATAGCAGCAATATAGGGAGATGATGATTCCGAGTATCATTTGAGTAATGATAGTAATAAGAGTACAAAGGTTATGAACTGATTACCAACTGTCAATTATTTTCCAAGCACAGCTATGATGGAAGACATAAACACGGCTCAGTTAACCCATCGACCTCAGTTAATAGCATCAAGTCAAGGCGACCGCGCCTGTCTGAACTATTTCATTTTATACTTAGTTTGATCTCTGGAAACATTGCCGTAGCGTGCAGAAAGCTATTTATTTAATCAATACTCAATATATTTATTGCATTCCATAATGTACGCACGGCGACACATAAGCTGGGCGCGCGTAGGTCGAGTAACGTATACCGTCGCGCGGCCAGCTTATGTTGGTTTTGTATAGCTTGATGTGTCGCCGTGTGTACAATAAGGTGTTATGAGTATGAGATCAATTATGGGACCCTTTAGTTTTTTTACTGAAATGACAGACAGCAGAGTCAGTTCATTGGACACAATGAACATTAGAATTCTTCAGCACATTAAGAGGATTTTTTGTACACTCCAAAAACTTTAACGTATTCCAGTGATATAGTAATTTATTTGGTATGATAAATTAATAACCAGAGGCCGTCGCATGATGTGCGTGATAAGGCTATATCACGCTTTTTATCTTGTTCGTTCGCTCACAAATAAAAAGAGAGCGAAGGTGCAAAGCGATAAATTACGTTACGGCCGTGCTTTATATAAACCTGGTAAACTAATCATAATTATAATTATTATTTAGTAGTTCATTTTTCCAAATTAATTTGTTTCATAAAGACTTTAAAGTAAAATTGAAAGTAAAACCCTAGTATAATAGTGCACTAAATTAAAAGAGAACCACAGATTTCGGTAAGGTTTTAGTGAGGTAACACGTTTTCGCTTTTTGTTTAGAGCCTGCTAGCTTCACAATCCTCTTTTAGAATATTATTTAACTGAAATGTGCCATGAGCTATTTCTTATTTAGAATTTTATGGTGTCTTTTATTGAAAAACTATCTGTAGGCAGAGTCTATTTCAGATATTTCCCTTTGAAATGATAAAGTACTCAATAATTCTACTCGTCTACTTGTCGTACGATTTGCTACCCAAACTCCACGTCCGTATGCCACCACCATAACTTTGAAGCGTTTACCGAACCATTGTTAACTTCGTGATGCTCAAGAAGTTACTGTACCAAGGCTGTTGCCTAGCAACCAATGTTTTTTCGAAACAGTAGGTCATAGTTGGTCATAGTTTACGACATTCGTCATGCTTTGATGGTTACACGCGAACGATGTTCTGATAAATAGTAGTTCCTATGTTTAACAAGATTACATAAAATTGTGGAATTTTTTAGTTGCACATAAAAATTAGGTGTAATCGACGAGTAATTGAGCGTAATAAGATTGTGGTAAGGATTTGATGAAATTGAGTGTGTGTGTTTTCTGTGTTATGTTTAAAATAGGGATGGCGATTTCAAATCTAATTAAAAGTAGAATCAATGTTGTGGGTTCAAAAAGATCTAATCACTATACAATAAACTCCTTAGTAGTCAAACGAAAACAATATATAAATAACAATATGAAGCTATAATGGTATCTACAGGGTGAAATTGATATCATTAGCATCCTTTTAAATTAAGAGTCTACCCATCAAACTGAACAACTTTGACTATGGGAGCTTTAGCTGTAGATACCGAACCCGCCGAAATGTCGCCTGTACACAGCCCTTCCCATATAATTTTTATCATCAGGCGGTGTCGGCGGATTCGTTGTGTAGAGACAATAACGACGTAAAAAAGGCGGTTTTATAACTAAAAGCGACTAATGACTGTTTATAAATGTAGAATCCATACTAGAGGATTCGAGACAAGTCCAAAGAACTAAATCTGATACGACACTTTTCTGGTGCATGCATTCTTTAACGTACGATTTGTATAAATTTTAAGATGCACTTTAAAAATAATTGCCATCCCTATTTCTAATCTGTAGAATCTGAAGTAGAGGTGAATCATTTTTTTTGTGTGGAAAAGACGATTTGCTTTTTATGGCATGTTATAACAGCGATATGCAACTAGCAGAATGCATTAGGTTCGGCTTATGTAGTTACATGATACTTAGCCTAAATAAGAGAGGAAACCGCATCACAATCAGTTAGTCATGCACTTAGGATTTGTCGCAATTCAGACAAAAGAAACATATGCAAGATATATATCAACATAGTAATAATAATAATAGTAATTTTTGTTTCTGTCCATCAAAAAGATGATTAATTAAAGCGTAATGCTTACTTATACTTTTTAGGGTTCCGTAGTTCCGTACTTACCAAAAAATAAAAAAAAATAACCCCTTATACAGGGCCACTTTTTTATCACCTGCAAAAATTGCGTATCTGAATCTTTAGCTTAAAACATGAAATACGTGTTTTTTATTTTAGTATCATTTAGAACAAAAATTTCGAGATATGGCATGACAAAGTTTTCCAAAAAAAGTGCACATCGCTGGACACACGAGTCGCACGACGCACCGAGCACTACGTTTACGCGCCGCATACCGCGGCGCCCCTCTTGTACTCATTCCCGCCAATTTCCCGCGCTGCGCCTGGAGTGCGATTTTTGAATGTCACGTCACTCGAAAGTGATTTAAAATCCCATAGAGTAAGGCATCACTTTAGAGTGATGTGACTTTCAAAAATCGGACACTTGGAGTGCATATGTCAAGGCTCTTTTTCTCAGGAAACACGGGTAAAATCGGTAGAATATAAAATTGAAATTCATATCAAATACTGAGAATTGCGGTCCCTTGGAGTTGTAAAAAATTTAAGTTCAACGCAATCAAAAGATACGACCAATTATGTCACATATTTTGATAGTAACTCACTCAAAAAAACTTAATAGGGTAGGTCCTGTTTACCTAGAACCATGAAAATTGGCAACAAGTAAGGTCTCATAGCATAAGTAAAGGAATACATCCAAAAATCTTTAATTTGTAATCGGTACCTAATTTTGTGCAATTGCGAACTAGCATGTGCAGTTGGTATTTGATAAATATCCATTTTGTACGGAACCCTCAGAGCACGAGTCCTACTCGCATTTTTCTTTTTTATTTCAAAAGACCCTGAGAATAAAAGATATTGGAATGAAGTAAGAGACGCTTATTAGCATGCGAACAATTGTTTGTGTTAATCTAAATTTTTATTAAAATAATAACAATGGGCATCATGCTGAGCGTAAAGTTCACGTATCCCAAGGTCTGTGAAAATTTGAAATAGCAATGAAACATGCCAGTCTCCGAGATTGAATCAGCTTTGTCATTTGAAAATATATCTAGCTTGCAGGAATTAATTCGTGGTTGGTTTGTCTAATTGTAATAATTACCTGATTATGTAGTTGTAGGTAAAAACCAACATAAGCTGACCGCGCTACGTTGTAAGTTACTCGACCCACGCGCGGCCAGCTTATTTAGGTTTTATACAAAACGGCGTACACACGGCGACACCTCAAGCTATATCGCCGTCTGTACGTACGTGTGTTACTTATGCAAATAAATTGTATACTATCTACTAAGTGTAAGGTCGCGGGTTCGATTCCCACGGGGGTCACCTAGTGAAATATCACTTTGTGCGTTTTCCCCAGTTGGTTAGGACAATGCAGGCTGAATCACCTGATTGTCCGAAAAGAAAAATGATTCCGTGCTTCGGATGGCACTTTAAGCCGTTGGTCCCGGCTACTATCTCTGGTAGTAGTAGTCGTTACATAAAAACCACGTCAGAGGCCGTAAGGCAGTCTGAAAAAACTCTGACACCAGGGCTCTGCCCACACGATAAGAAGAACAAGAAGACTAAGTGTACTTACATTAAAATATATATTTTTTTAAATTTATTTAACTTAATTCTTAAGACTGTTATAATAAAATACAAATTCGCCAAACTGCATAACAGTTTGTTGGCGATACGCTCTTAGTTATAATTATATACATACTATAAACAATTTGTACATGCGAGCGATACACTACACTCATAGTTATTCACTTTAGATTAATACATAAGTACATACATCACTCACGACCATAATCCCTTACGTGTGGTCAAGAATTTACATCATTTTATATCTACAATACTACCATTATTATAATTATTAAACAAAAATTTCTTTACTTTTATTTTTAGGGTACATTTACTTAGCTTTTTGTTGTTGTTATCTATAGCAGTGGTATACTATTACATAATTTGGGTGTTAAGTATTTTCTTGTTCTTTCTCCATAGTAGTTCTTCAGCCGTGGTGGTCCAGTGGCGAGTAACCTTGCCTGCCGTGCAGGAGGCGATGGTTCGATCCCCGTCCAGGCCGACTCGTACCAATGAGTTTTTCGGAATTTATGTACGATTTGTAACACCACTGGCTTTTTCGGTGAAGGAAAACATCGTGAGGAAACCTGCATGCTTCAAATTTCGAGGCATGTATTGTACCTACTGTCCATTACAAGTGGCGACGGGCTCACTTCCCGTCACACTGGACAGAGTTTCGGTACTACTAGTGAAACGTGGATGTTCTGAGGTTTCAGAATATCTCTGACTACCCCCTCGGGGAATATATTCGTGAGCATATGCTATGCTATGCTTCTCCATAGTAGTTTATGGCGGTTGGTTGCACCAGCTTCTTTTCTCTGACTGACCTAGTATTATATCGTTCTTTAGTTTATATATGTTATATGGTTCGAAGCTTAGAATAAGAATTTCTGTCGGTGTCGTTCGAGAAAAGGGATAAAGCATAAAGTGAAGATAAAAGGGATAATTTGACGACACAAACATGTTGCTGAAGCAGAATCTGTAAGTAATTTAAGAACGCAGTTGCAGAAGTGGATTATGTAAGTAATTTTTGAATTGCTATTAATAAAATGATATTCCAGGGGGATTAAATGATATTTCTAGTATTATTATTCCACCTAACATTACTTGAGAATTTTGAGAAGTTTAAACATTCCACCATGGAAGCCTGGAGATAATAAAAGTGATAATCTTCACTACTGCACGGTTTACTTGATAGGTAGAAAAAAAACGTAATTTCTGGCAACCCAAAAAGCTTGGATAAGTTATATGTCAAGATTGACAGTCGAAGCTACAAAAAAATAAAAAAATTGTAACCAGTACTGGCCTCTAAACCCTATCCATATACACGCACACAGACATAATTGGTATGGCGCCTCACGCACACCAACCTAAGAAAGTTGGCTCCTTTTGTTTTATACGGTAGAAGCATGAGGCTCTTTCTAGACATATACTTTTTCTAAGCCAAAAAGATTAAAATATGATAATTGTTATTATGAAAGCAAAGTAGATGGTATCTGGGCTCTATTATCTTGTTTAAATAATTGACACATCAAGCTATACAAAACCAACATAAGCTGTCCGCTCGACGTTGTACGTTACTCGACCTACGCGCGGACAGCTTATGTTGGTTTTGTATAGCTTGATGTGTCGCCGTGTGTACATAAAAAGAAAAAAGTCTTTTAATTTGTGATATGGTAGCGCATATTTATTACAAGGATAAGTACCATAGAGATCTAGAGAGATGCCAACCAACGCGCTGAGTACGAAACCTATTGTCGCATTACCACCAGTACCACGCGATAGAAAGTATATTGTTAGCTTGAATGAGCTAATTATCCATTGCGGTATCAGAACTCAACGTTCGAATAATCTTTAGTACTACGCAAGCATTTTAAACTATTAACACATTATATCTCGACTGGCTTTCAGCCTCATAATATTGAATCCTTACTGTCGCGAGCAATGTGTTCCGTTTTTACGCATATTGCTGCGACACTGGCCCCGCCCCCTTTTCACATCTTTCTTTTTGTGATCTGTGATAAGTACAGTATTATGCGAAGATATGCAGATAGGACGTCTTCATTCGATGATGTACACTCGCAGGTATAATGCAAGCAAGCGGGAGGTTTATGTGCAGCAGTGGAAGGGATAGGCAAAATAAATAATTGTGCAGTTAATTTCTTATTTCCTTGCATGATAAAGCGCAGGTAAGCAGTGACACACAAGGTTTGTGACGACTAACATTTTGTAAATCTTGTTAATACCATAGCCAAATAAGTTGGTTGAAAGGGCGATGAACTGAACACAAATATATCTTGTGATAGGTCAGGTTCTGAATGTCGCTGCGATCACGCCATGCGTCAGCGGGGCTGGTGTTAAGCAATACTCATTTTAGTAGATTAGAAAACGTATACGAATGGTAATGAATTATTATCGCGCGGCTTACCTGCCTATCTAAAATACCTAACCTGACTTGACTTAAGCCTCATATTGAGCAAAAAGGCACCTACTTTTTGGGTTTTTTTTGACAGAGAAACGTGATCTCAGTTTTCAGGATATCTCTGACTAACCCCTCGGAGATTATAGTCGTGAGCATATACAGGGTCCTTCTTAATATGCTTAATGGGATGATCAGACCATCAAACTGAACAATTTTCTCTATTGAACCAACATCGAAATCGCGAAAAAAAAATCTGCTGTCCCATTTATTTGGCTTCAGTAGGTTTGCAGTTTTGTATGGACGAGCAGATTTTATTTCGCGATTTCGATTTTTGGTGCCATAGAGAATGTTGTTCAGTTTTAAGGTCTGATCATCCTCTTAAAAAAGTGTCAGCATATTATTAAGGACCCTGTACATACATAATCATAATCATTTTTTATCGTGAACCATAGTTAAAATTTACAGATGTTTCACAGGTTGTAAATAACATTACAGTTTCGCTATGTCCTGCCGCATGGGCGCACAATAATTAGTCCTATTATGCATGAAAACAATATAGGTACACACAAGATATTTAGAAGGATAACATTCGAAAAAGACAATAACAACAAAATATGGCACAGGCACAGCACTACAGTTTACCAATGGAATCGTCAGCAAAAAAATCATCAATACATACTGTGGTCATTTCTTTTTTTTCAACTATTACTCAAATAAGACACTGTTTTCAACTAAACACTACCAGCCTAGTTACTCAAAACCTTGATTCGATGTAGAAACTAAAGTACACGTAGTTCTATTAATTACCTAACCTCCTTTGTGCAGTGTTTACACAGGTATGAAATTCGAGGTGAAGTGAATTGATGTAATTAAGTGCATCCTTCCACTAACATGTTAAACTAGCATCCGTTGAAGGCGTAATGCTTAAAATGCGGTCAGAGTGGATTTTTTTTCTAGACAAGGAGTTGAGATGTTAAGTGATCCTATCATTATAAATAGAAATTGGCAAGGGACCGCATTTCTTAATCGAAGGTTACTTTACCCATCTTGATCATAGTATCTCGATAGTAAAAATTTTAGCACGCCCCTGCCTTACCTGCTGCACACTGAATGAAGCCTATTGTAAAACATTGTTATGAATCCTGATATCGAGGAAAACAATAGATCTTTAGTACTAAGTAGTTTCTTGTTTTTTATGGATGATAAAATCCACACTTGCTATTTTAAAAGGATGATGAGACCTCGAAACTGAAAAACTTTCCCTATGGAACCAACATCGAAATCACGAAAAAACTCTGCTGTCCCATACATTTGGATCAAATAGATTTGCAGATTTGTATGGAACAGCTGATTATATTTTCGCGATTGTTAGTACCATAGAGAAAGCTATTCAGTTTGATGGTCCAATCATGCCCTTAAAAAACATTCAGCATATTAAGAAGGACCCTATAAAGAGCCAAGGCTACAATAACACAAAATGTAGTTGGAAAGTAGGTATAACTAAATCTTTCACAAACAAATTACTTGTACTACTACTGAAGCTAAACTCTTCAATTACCTACGCAGATTCAGCATAAATGGCATAAACGCATTGTTACAAAACTGAACCATAAATTGTCTTAGCTATGAAACAAAATCACTATTCTTAAAAACAATTGTAAACCATCAACACGTATGTTGTAAAACTTGTAAATGACTGAATGAATGAGTAAGACAAGACAGTCATTTTCTGCTAAGTTCACTGATCTTTACAGTTTGCTCATATGAGGGTTCGCTAGTCAGTCAATTTGCATGCTTAAGTCGAGACCATAAGTATTCTGTTGGGAGACTTCATATGTGGATCGATCTTTAATATAATTGCCTTAGAACACGAGAGCGTGTGAATGCCCGTCACATTCAGATTCAGCTCATTATTTGCTACTCTATAGATTAGGAAGGTCCCTGAACTATTGGAATGAAAGCATACACATTCGAAAATAGAATAAAGATCTAACAAATGGTTTGACGTATTTAAGCAAACCGTTTGGTTCGATGCCGGTTTGAAGACTCGTCAAACGAAACTGCGAAGATTTAAAGGAGATGGTCAAACGACGCGTTGAACACAACAAGAATATGATTTTTTATCAAACAAGCTTTAATGTTTAACAAACCTCTCAAATCAAAGTTTAAATTATTAGTTAGAAAGAGTTTTTCCAGGATTACGCTTAGGAATGGATTTCTCCTCTCCAGAATTCCGTTCGGAATTACGGAGGCACCACATCCATGATTTCATTTTTAAGTAGAATAGAAACTAAAAAAAAATTTGCAAATTTTCTATAGGTTTCTTAGGGAAAGTTTTTCAGTATCATAGGTAAAATCACCCCAACTGTTTACCCTAACAACCTAGAACCCGATTGCGCTAATTTAAAACATCGAAGTTCTATTCTTATCTAATTTCAGTTGTAAACACATTGCAATCCAATTACTATTCAACTGTGCTGAATTCGCATCGCGCTAAACTCTATGTAACTGACAGCTTTTAACGTCTGAGCGATTTGTCAAAACGGCTCTAACGGCTGTCATGAGCTGTACAATTGTGTCAAAAGTTATGGTTCGTACGTAATCCAATCACGGTTTCACCGCTGAATATTTACCGCGATTGCAGCCCTGTATACAAACATAATATGTTGTAGGTTAAAATAAAACCTAAACCAACTCGTCAAGGTTTCTCTTCCCATTAAATTTTGTGAATCAAAATCAATCTACTTATATTTTGCCTAATGTCAATTACTTTACCCGTAATTTGATACTACTTCATATCCGACAACATTGTTGCTTTTAAATTCATAATTAAATTTACTCTATCTAATTGTTAGCACAGTGCGTGGAAATAATTGTTTGTGTGACAAAAATAATTCGTGACATTAAATTGTTCCGGCAATTTTAAAATACTGTAATACTAGAAGGCTTAGGTACAAAAGTACATTAAACATTAGTAAGCATTGACTGAACCTTATTACTTCAACCATAAATGTGAGAATAGCTTGATTTGAGCGACTTCATATAGAAAACGGATTTTAGAGTGCAGCTGTTGCGGAATGGCTCGTGCGGTAAATTAGTCACGCCATGTTTTTTCTACAACTTTTTTACGTTATCTAGTAACCTTGGACTAATTACCCAATGACTTTCCAATTAATAAAATTTTCGGTTCTGTTCGAATGATTGAAAGTAATTAAGATAATCGATATTGTTTGATATTTGAAATCACAGCATTGTGTGTGATGCAATTTTCCCTTTGAATATGGGACAAAGAATGTTTTGGTCCAAAAATGATGATTGAATTTTTGTCTATTCGTTTGTGCACGCGTCACTTAAAAACGACTAAACCGATTTGGATGGGGTTTTCATAGAAGCATAGGGCTTAGTTTGGAATAACATTTAGGCTTCATCGCAATCGGTTCAATCAATCAAATAAAAAAAAAGTTATGAGTATTTAAAATCAATGGCAATGGTCTGCACGTACGGAGTCGCGAGCGCCGCTAGTATTTTACATAAAAAAATAAGCTCATTAAAGTGTTTCCTTTCGGGGAGGTCAAAAACAGAACTGAAAACACAAAAATAGTTATTTTGACTTATTTTATGAGATGCACTTCATGTTAGGAGCTCCTACTGCTCTGATTTATCTAAGCTGCAATTTTGACGCGTTCAGACCTATAATAGTATACAGGGTCCTCCTTCATATGCTGTCACTTTTTTGAGGGGATTATCAGACCGTCAAACTGAACAACTTTCTCTATGGCACCAACATCGAAATCGCAAAAAAAAACTGCTTGTCCATATAAAACTACGAACCTACTGGAACCAAATGTATGGGAGAGCTATTTTTTTCGCGATTTCGATGTTGGTCCCATAGTGAAAGTTGTTCAGTTTGATGGTCTGATCGTCCCCTCAAAAAAGTGTCAGCATATTAAAATAAGAAGGACCCTGTTATCTAAAACAAGTATAATAAGTACAAAGCATTATTTATTGAGATTACAATATTTCACCGTGAAAACATGCTTGGGACGTTTACCTACGGTTGGTAAATAATTATTTCGTGCTGGTCTAACCTCTCGATGCAAATGACATGGGACAATGCACAGTGTTTCGCTTCTTGGGAATATTTGGACATAATGATTGTATTTTGTTATCGTTATGCATTATGTTTCACTGTTTGAAGTTTAAGTGGAGCACTAACGTTGAACAGAAAATTACTTAACATAAACTTGTATATTAGAGTAGAAATATAGCAAATATTTCGTTCAAACTACCTATGATTGCTATAAATATAGACAATTTGATAAAGCCATATAATTATTGAATCAATCATTATTTCAGCAACGAAATGAGAATAAGTTTTAATTTCAGCAATTAGTTACAACCATTTCCAGGGCTGCAATCGCGGTAAATATTTGGTGACTGAACCGTTATGGGACTACGTACGAACCATAACTTTTGACACATTTGGTATTGCGCTAATCGCGATACAGCCGTTAGAGCCGTTTTGACAGATCGCTCAGACGTTACTGGCTGTCAGTTACATAGAGTTTAGCGCGATGCGGAATTAAGCACTGATGAATAGTAATTGGATTGCAATGTGATTAGAACTGAAATTTGATAAGAATAGAACCTCGACGTTTTAACTTAGCGCAATCAGGCACCAGAGTTCCAGCGGAAAATCATATCCTAATTAGAACTAAATGTTTCTTAACACCCAAACGAAATTAATTCAAGGTAAAGTACATTGTTCAATGTTTAACGTCCGAAAAATCTGATAAAAATATAGATTAGTTTGTTTTTAATTAGTGTTTAGAAAGCGACGCGACGCTGCACAGTAGTTGATTGATGGGCATTGTTTATGTATTGTGGATAGAATGTAGGCAAAAGTATGCGCACGGAGTGGCCTTGACCGCGCCGCGCAGAGACAATGGGTGGCGTGCTAGATAGGCGCAGGAGCTTCTCATATATCACTGTGAGAACTTGGTCTATGTTAGGAGTAGAACTGTGAATCGCTGGACGTTTTGCGTGGAAGTGGAAAAGAAAACCAAGGACAGTTTGATCAGCTGTTGATAACAAAAATGTAGTTTTTCTTACCTTTGCCTTTGCCATACAGGTATTATGATGTCTCTAAAATACTCCAAATAAAGAAGAGGGTCTACTGAGAGGAACGATAATATAAGAAAATGTCGGATCGCGTTTATTCATAAAGATTTTTTCTTTGTGAGCGACGGATTCACTCCCCGTCACATTGGACAGAAGGTTGTAACATTATAACGGCACGGATCCAGCACGGCTCCAACCCAGCAATTTACTTGTCATTCAAATTAGAGCATTAAAACTAGTGTCGTATAATATATTTCGTAATGTCAATATAAAAAGCCGCCGCGGCGGGCAGGCAGCGCGCTTACAGCTACCATACGACTCGTCGCGGAGCCCGCGCGCTGTAAGCGAGGAGACCGCACGCTGTAAGCGAGGAGACCGCGCGCTGTAAGCGAGGAGACCGCGTGCGTACAGTGCGCCGACTGCGAGTACGAATACGAGTACGAGTACAGCGATCTAGCACCTCGCGGGCGGCGAGCGGTAGCCGAAATTTGAGGCGGTGCTGTGGTGCAGCTGTGTCGTTGCCGTGCCGCATCCGTGCGGCTATAATGTAATACAACCTTTACGGTACTAGACTACCCCCTATGAGAATACAGTCGTGAGCATATGCTTTTTCACTAATCGACAATGATATTATTGTATTATATTATTATGCCAGACGAAAGTCACTGTGGACAAATAAAGTTTCTAAAACATTTCATCAAAATCATCATCATCAGCCTATACAGTGTGTAAATTTAAATGCGTTACTTAATGAAATGTCTAAACACCCCATTTTACCATAAAACTGAACAACGTTCACTATGGAGACAATATCGAAATAAATAAAAAAAAAGTTTTCATACATTCGGGTCGAGTAGCCATTGATATTTTCTATGGAACATCTAAACATTCTAAACATTTTTTTTTCATTTCGATGTTAGCTCCATAGTAAAAGTTCTTTTGATGTTCTAAACTTCTAAAGCGCCACGTTTTATATGCAACACATTTAATTTTACACCCTATATAAAAATCTGCTGTTCTATACATAACTATAAACGTAATCGACCCAAATTATTGTATGTACATAATGTACAGCTTTTTTTTTCGCAAGTTCGATGTTCGATGTTATAGTCCAAAAAAAAAGTTTTTCGGTTGTAGTCTTCCCTTAAACTGTATAAGTCCTCAGGACACAAGTCTCATCTCATGAATGAGGGTATATGTAAAGTTAAGCCATTGAAAATGAATGAACACATTCCGACGAATCGTTCCCATCATGCAAATGTCTATTCAAATCTATGTCAAGTGGTACTTCTAAAGCACTTGTAAATTCAATTGTAAGATGAACAAGCGCTATCTGACATGAGCCTCTCTCATTCACCGATATAATGCTAGGAGTTATGATTCTCGCTAACAGTATCCTGGCATTTGTGTGAATAATTTGTTGGCGTATTTCTTTACCGCAAGTACGGTATTGAATTATTTTATTACAGTGCTTTTTTGGCCTAGTGAATGAGCGATAGCGGTCGTCTGTAACGGTGTTAGGAAATAATATAAATGAATGAATAGAAGAAGAAACTTAGATTAAATAGTGACAGAGATAAAAGGCCACCTCTTGCAATATTTGTTTGTGTTTGACCTTCAGTCACTAAAGCTGTAGCCTGTCTACAGTTATTGATGTATGCTCACGGATATTTCATTGTATTCATACAATTACTTAGGTATCCCATCCGTTGTCCATGAGTGGTAGGATGTTCCTGACCACAGGTACTTCTGATCGATTACTGATGTAGGTACCTCTATCTACCTACGTAGATGTACAGGGTAAAATTGATATCATTAGCATCTTTTTTAAACTAAGAGTCTACATAAAACTGAACAATTTTTATAATGGGAGCAAACCGATCGGAGCAAAACCAAAATCAGCTGTTACATACTAAACAGCAGAGCCTATTCGACTCAAATGTATGTAACAGCAGATTTTTTTCTCCTATAGTAAAATCTGTTTCGACAGTCGATCTGTTTGCTCCTATAGTAAAAGTTGTTCAGTTTGATGGGTAGACTCTTAGTTTAAAAGGATGCTAATGATACCAATTTCATCCTGTAGATATGAGTATAAAATTGTTCTTGAATTTTTTAAGAGTTCTTAACTGACGAATCGGGTCCACCACGCGTGCCCAATATGGATTGGTAGACTTCACATACGCATCAGAATTTCTTCTTCAGCTTAAGCAGTTTTCCTCACGATGTTCTTCTTCGCCTTCCTTAATACGTAACTCGTTCCAGTACGTTACTAATCCCAAATCTAAACAATTATAAAACTGTAACAGAAGTGTGGCTGTACATTGAAGATATTAACAAAAAAAAAAGTTACGATGTGGTTTGCCTGATTCCATGATCTGACTTAAAATCTGATATATAATTTGTGCGGACAAAGTCGCGCGTTAACTCTCGTAAAGTAATAAATACGTGTAATGCACAGATAGTATGATATTGTTATTTGTTCTATAGATTTTAATGTTTGGACCACCGGTTTTATTCGGCTGCGGTTTGGCAAACAGTTATTGTACTCGGTATGGATCTATGCTAGCAATATTTTATGCAATAATTCTCCAGTCAGTCAGTGAGTCACATTAAGATTTATTTGTGTAGAGCATTGACATTGTGAAGTTTATTGCACTCGTTTGTCAATAGACATAGGGAAATATTTTGATATTTTTATCTAATTCAGTTTTCCTATATACTTTATTTTGTGGTTTATTTATTTATAACGTAATGTTCTATTTGATTGTAGACTTGGCATTGGCGTGGTTGTACATTGAGAATATTAAAAAAATATATTGAATGGTTAATGATACAGAATGCATTAAGATCATTTTCAGAATTTTCAGGTCTGTTTGTTTGTACACGCATCACTTAAAACCTACTGAACCGATTTACATGGGGGTTTCACAAAAGTATAGGGTAAGCCCTAACTAAGGTTAGGATTAAATGGATAATACTCTAGAACGATTTAACAACTCAACCCTCAACAGTTGACATTTTTACAGAATATGCGTTATTACGGCGAATTTGTTGACAAATAATAAATTTTAACGTTAACCCGCGACTTCGTCCGCACAAATTATATACCAGATTTTAAGTCAGATCATAAGCTATCAAACAAAAAAGTTTCATCAAAATCGGTTCAGTAGTTTTTGCGTGATACTCGTTCAAACAAAGAAACACACAAACAAACAGACAGACAAAAAATCCAAAAATTGGTGAAAAGGAATCAGGGACACCTAAAAACCATATCGTAACTTTTTTTTTTGTTAATATCTTCAATGTACAGACAAACTTCCTGTTACAGTTTTATAATAGTATAGACGTCAAAAATTTAAAAATTAAGGGGGTCCTCATACAAGAAACTAGTTCTTATCAACGTTTTTTCTTCTCGTTCTATCGTAAAAACGGTAATACATACAAGCGTTACACTTGATGTGAGTATAGAGCAAACTCTACAGTACAAATAAAAAAAAACCGGCCAAGTATAAGTCGGAGCGGTCTCGCGCTAAATGTCCCGGAGAAACCAAAACTTTTTTTTATGTTAATATTGTTGTGTGGTGGTGTGGTACGGAACCCTCGGTGCGCGAGTAGCCCGACTCGCACTTTTTTATTCCGTTACAATTTGTACCGTACGTAGGCTACGTAGCTAAAGTTGTTGCAGCCCTAGACTCCGTTTTGCATGTACTGACGTCATCTGGTCAATTTCTGTTTTTTGTAGGCAGGGTCCGGAGTGTGGTTCAGTTTAGCAGTAATATTTTTTTTAAAGAATTTTTTTTAATGGTATGGATATTTTTTTTATTTACTTATTTTGTCCCACTGCTGGGCAAAGGTCTCCCAAAACCCTTATGGAGATTTAATAGTTTTATTTATATCCGAAGTAAACGTATTAAACATGATGATTTTCATACATTAAATAAAATAACGATTAAGTTTTTAATCGATAAAAATTAAATCGTTCACAAACAAGTTATCGACTATGTCAATCACTAGAGTCGTGTTCACGTGACCAATTTGTAAAAAAATTATGAATGACTTCCCCCCTCAACCCGCAAATTGCGGTTGAATGTCATTTCATACATTATCAAGAATATCTCGCGTCCAGTGGTTAAATCGTCCTAGATCGTCCGTAGAATCGTCCAAACAAGTGTTTAATAAAGTACTTCTATAGAATACTTCTAGTCTAACATTTAACTTTTGTTTCATCGCAATCCGCTGACTTCGGTTGTAATTTAAAATAAAGTGTTATAAAATGAATTAAACGAAATAAAAGTTATGCACATACATAATGTTTCAATCAATGCCAACTCTCGTCCTGTTCAGCATAACAGGGAAGTTGTAAACATTATAATTTAGTTTGAATGTTTGCGATGCAACCCTGAAGATTTCCTGATGTAAAAATGCAAAAATTTACATTTCCACACTATACTGAACATTAATTTTCATATAATTATATTTCTATTATTAGGAATAATGTCATAGATAATTCTTTAATCAAATCATGTCTTTAAAATATTTTTATTTTATTAGAAAAATCTGCAGTCTATTACAATCATTATATGAAGTATGTAATATAAAGAAATACAACACAGGCCAATTACAGATTTGTCCTAAAAGTACTTAGTTTAGTGAAAGGGATTCACGAAAAAAATTCACTGATTTAGTGCCTCACACGACTATCGAGCACAATGGAAATGAATTTACTGAATTCGAAAAAATATTGTCTCAAAAAGGTTAGGCTTCAGGGCAAACCCTTAAACCGATCGTATTTGTTTTAGGCTCAAATTGTAGCTGACTAAATTGTCCGGAGGAATTTTGCTTAAATTTTTGACATCATTCTTCGTTTCCAAAATATTGAGCGCCAAAATGAAAAATACGGAAAAAAAAATTTTTTTTTCACTATTTCGGCCATAACTTTTTCGTTTCTGACTTTTGAACCTTTTTTGAATATCATATCTTCACAACTCTCCGTGATATAAGGGGATTGCTTTTTTTTCGTGAAATCGGGGCCTATACTGGAGCGAACGAAAAGACATTTCCAATGTCAAAAATGTTTTCTATATTATTGCAGTTGGCCCGCGTAGATAGAGTGTGGTGTGACTCGCCCTCTCATGCTTATTTGTGAGAGGAAGCCTTATAGGTACTATCATAGGCATTTGATTAACTGATTTATAGCCTGTTTCACCACTTTTTTTTCTATAATTTATGGACTCTTGCTTGTGCGTTATCAACACTACATTTCCACCAGTAGTGGGAGAATCTATCCCAATCTCAGGGATTGTTTTTGGTCAAGAACAAGAAGAGATTGAGGATTGCAGATCCTCGTGGCAGGCAAAAATGCGACGCGCGAAAACCACGCGAGACAAGTGCTCGGGACAGAACCTGCAACGTGATTCCTCACCACTTTTTCATAAGTTCTTAGCTTATATTTCATATGATACATCCAAAAGTAGTAAATCAGGCACCATGAGAACCATTCTTAATTATTAACGTTAGAATTTTGATTCTTACTGTTTACGATTCTTCGAGTCGCATTACAGACACTTTACTACTCTTAACTTATATTTATCTAGAATTTACTTACCTACGTACAGTAAATAACCAGCTAAGTTCTTATTACATGAGAACAAGTTTTCATAGGTTAGGTCTATGTGAGGAATGGACTACAAGTATTCCTAGGCAATTCCGCTTCCTGCTAAAAGTTGTTTAGAAGACCAGTTAGTATCTCCTTATCTCCTAGTTTGTACTAGCGGTATTCATGAACATGTTTGACGCTTTAATTAAGTGAGAAAAGGCTTATTTTCCCTTGTTTATCCTCTTTCGGTTCGGTGGAAAAATGCACCTACTCAGAGAATACATAGAAACAAATTTTTCGTTAACTGTAACCAAACTTTTGTGACATGGGATTGTAATCATGATACTAAACAATATTCCCCATGATTCATAAAGGAAAAAATTGAACGTCTTTTCTATTCTATTCTATTTTTATTTAATGGCGTCCGATGCGTTATCACAATTGTGCCAATGTCCCGTTATGTGGAGAGTACACGTAGGAAAATGATTAGTAGCATTTCTGCCAATGTCAAGTAGTTTATTATAATCTCAAGTTAACGTTTTATAGTTAAAACACAAAAGAGTTTACAAAATGGCGGAGCCACGTGCAAGCCTAACAAATGCCAATACGCACGCGTCTGACCTCCCCCAGACTTGCAGCGCGACTCCCCGAACGTCTTTTCATACAAACATGAGATCAGCTGATTGCATTATGTATGACAAGTTGACAAGTCCTACATTTTTTTATTGCGATTTCGGATATGCTTCCAAAGTAAATGTTGTTCAGTTTAATGGTCTGAACCACGCCATACATTACATAATAGATACTCTTTCTTAAACTGTGAACAATAAAACTTCTTCCGTGTTGAATATATCTTGTTTATTGCTGTAACTAAATGTGTAGCTCCCTACTTGTCGCCGGTCGTATGCTAGGCTTACAAGAAACTTGAGCTCAAATCAACCACATAGTTATATATCCGCCTTCAGGCTGCGACAAAGCATGTAGGTAAAATAGTATCGACTGACAAAAAGTCAAGACGAGCTGGCACTGCACTGTCTTCATATTGAGCGGATATTTGCTTTCCGTGTTTGTTTGTTTCACTGATTAATTTTTAATACTTACTTAACGTATTCTTGTTTGGTTTTAGTATTTTTTGTTCTACAAGAAAACACGTTATGTTAATAGACGTTTTCCTAAAACTTTCCTTGCAAGAAAAATATATCGATTTGGCTGCAATGTCAACTTTCCCACCAAGTATTCCTAAACGTTTATTGCACAAAAAGCTGTAAAAAGAACACAAATTGTTTATTATCTATTTTAGGTTTTATTTTTAGCACGCACATTCTAAAAGTAAAAATATTCGAGGTCAACAGGGCGATCATACAAGTCCGCTATTCGATCATTTAGCTGTCAAAATAAATTAACGCTTTGTGATGGAATGATTCCGTTGATTTTGAGAGATAGTCGAATAAATACTCGATGACTCAGGTATACTCAGGTCTATTGATTGATACCGTTCTTTATCTACGCCTTAGCTGGCCTTAAGTGACTGTACCAGCGTAACCCTGGTGTTTACCAGACTACAACGGAGAACTAAATGAGGGTTAACTTTGTAACGAGAGGAAAGATTTAGATATTTATCTAATTGAGCTGCTACAGCCTACATGCTTCATCCGATTAAGACAAAATGAGGTAGGTATCCGTAGACGAATACCCAGTATTTTACTTTATATTTGTTTTTATACAGTTTTGTTTGTGTGTTTTATTGTAATAAAAATTATAGAATAAAAAAAATTGAGAATCTGTAGATTTGTAAAATCCAAAAAGTGTCATGACGACGTAACTATGGCACTTATATGGTCCTAATTATTTCAACTGTATTTTTTATGCTTAATTATGAAATTAATTCTAGGTCCATAAAAACGAATGTCTCTACAAGTTTATATACCAACGAGCGTTAACCCGCGACTTCGTCCGCACAAATTATATACCAGATTTTAAGTCAGATCATAAGCTATCAAACAAAAAAAGTTTCATCAAAATCGGTTCTGTAGTTTTTGCGTGATACTCGTTCAAACAAACAAACAAACACACAAACAAACGGACAGACAAAAAATCCAAAAATTAGTCAAATGGAATCAGAGACACCTAAAAACCATATCGTAACTTTTTTTTTGTTAATATCTTCAATGTACAGACAAACTTCCTGTTACAGTTTTATAATAGTATAGATTTATCATCTTAAAGAGTGACAATATACCGATTGTACGAAGTAGTTTCGTACCTAAAATTTGATTCAAAATCACTCGAAAATATTACTTTCCGAAACATAATAAACATTGTAAAACCTCAATCAGTCCATCTCCGGAAGTAGCGTAATGATAAACGATCACAAATCACATCACAATACACAGTTATTGCTCAAACGTCGAACGATGGTTACATCGCTCCATCTTCTATTTTCTCACGAAGCTTAGATAATCTGTGGTAAGTACATTATCAATATTACTAAACTAGCTGTGTTCTCTAATTCGCACGCGCTGATCAGCCTTGCCTCGCCTAGCCTGTATTTATAGCCTTAGGATAGGCGCAAAGCGAATTTTCACATTGATCGAAACGTTCCAAGTTATAACTTACCTATATCTTTTGACTTTGTGAGGCTACATAAAGTTGAGCTTAATATTTTTCTGAAAATCCCATTCGGTTTGAGTGAGTATTTTCTATCGTTATGGATGCATATTAACAGACATAGAGACAAACGGTTAAACAGAAAAGAAGCCAACAATTTTAATAAATTTTGCAACCTTTCATTGTATGCCAAATAATTTCAACAAAAAGTTAATACTTGTAGTACCTAGCTTGAATTTTTTATAAGATACATGAATTAATGTAGGTAGATTCGGAATTGGAATCTGGATTTGGAATGTACTCCAGTAGGTATAGTGAAAGCTGTAAATAATATATTATGTCACGATAGTTGTTGTCACAATTGATCATACAGTTTATGAGGTAATTTTTACTAGCAAAATAAATTCAAACATATATGTATAATACTATCAAACCAATGAGTTTTTCGGAATTTATGTACGATTTATAACACCACTGGCTTTTCGGTGAAGGAAAAATCGTGAGGAAACCTGCATGCTTCAATTTCGAGGCATGTATTGTACCTACTGTCCATTTACAAGTGGCGACGGGCTCACTCCCCGTCACACTGGGCAGAGTTTCGGTACTATAGTGAAACGTGGATTCAGAATATCTCTGACTACCCCCTCGGGGATCATAGTCGTGAGCATATGCTTATGCTTATAATACTATCTTAACTATAAACTTAACATTTGTCTTAGTGGTCAGTCTGTTGTGGGTGACCCTCTATTGCCATTCACGGACATAACAGTTATGTAGATACTTACATGGGCAATGTCTATTACATCCATTTATATAATTATCTCAAGACAAAAACCTTCTAAAACAAAAGACGACATAACAACTGACCGTTTTGCAAATTATTAACAATCTGTTCTATCGAAGATAATATTCGAGCCTTAACCTATGAAAACAGTAGAGATTCACAATAAACCATAAATCGCAGACTTGCAAAGGGCAAGACTAACAGATTGTCTGTTAAATTTTGCAACATGAATAGAATGAGCGGCGTCAGTTTGAAATTTTAATTAGGTGAATCTCATTTCGTAACTACATTGTCACGACAAAGACCGCAAACCGCGCTTTGCAGCAAGCTTGCTAAAAGTCAATCGTTGTCACTTTGTGAAATGACTCATTCACTGTCAACCCATTGACTCCATTTTGGTACAAAAATTTACTTTATCCTTTGGTTCCATCACAGCTTCGACTTATTATGCTTCTTGTTTTTATTTTAACCCTTCTCCTTTGGAAAAACCAATGTAATCAAGTACAAATACATTGCATATATTTGTATTTTTTTATATTTCATTTTATTTACTAGGTACACACGGCGACACATCAAGCTATATAAAACCAACATAAGCTGGCCGCGCGACATTATACGTTATGCAACCTATACGCGCGGCCAGCTTATGTTAGTTTTGTATAGCTTGATGTGTCGCCGTGTGTCCTTATTATAATTTGTCATCTATTTTATGGAATACATAAAATGCGCAACAATATAGTTAGCCACCTCGTTGTGTTATGTTAATGCTCTACTAACTAGTTTTATAAGTTTTTCTAATGCCTACTAATATCCCGTTGTATGGACTGATGGAGTTTTTGGTCTGAAACATAATATATGTATATTAATTAGAATATCGTGTTTATCAACGTAATTAAAATTGAGCCTTATTAGTGGATTCTCCGTGACATGATGGGTATCGCTTACGTTTTATTGGCAATGTTGGCATGAGGCAAAAAATTTGAACATCTTGTTGTGGCAACCCTGTATAGACTGTGCCTATCTGAAATGATCTCGTCTGAAATCTTTAACCAGCAGAGACATGAAGCAAAAATTTATCAAGTCTTATGATTATGATTGATTTGAAATTTGACTCAATATCAGTATGTGTGCAAGAGAAACTTACATACCTATACATTGCTACATCTTTTATGACGCTCAAAGAATTCGTTTACAAAATATTGAACATTTTGAAACATGCAGATAAAATAAAATTTTATCATGAAACGATGCAACGCCTACGTACCTTTGTTAATCCTTTACTTGACCAATCCATCACAAACCGTTAACGATAAGATTTAGTTTCATATTAATATTTTGTATGATAAACTATAAAATATAGTCGTTCAAAGCCAAAATTTCAAAATACCTTTAAAAGAAAAAATTGAATACCATAAGCATACTCTCTATATTCCCCGAGGGGGTAGTCAGAGATACCAATACGCTTTATACAAAGATGCATATAAACCTAGCAGTGATAATATTGGGATGTTGACTATCAAAGGTAAAATATTCTCAGCGCCTACTTCTTCCCTTTCCCAGTAACTTATTCTGCATGAAATGTTTCGTTGTTGTTTAACATATCCGTAAAATTTTATTTGTCTATTAAAACTGCATAAAATTAAATGTGGAAGTGATTCTATTAAAACGATTTTATCGGTATACCTATTGCAATAGGCTTTTATTGCATCATTTTGTATTGTTTCGTTTTATCCTTCATGTTTATGACTTTTATGAGTTAGATCTTTGATAGCTAAATAAATGAGTGCATTGAACTTTTGTTTATTAATTGTTTTGTGTCACTTTTGTGAATACTACCTGCATATCTATAAACTATTATAAATTGTGTGTTTGTTTGTTTGAACGAGCATCACGCAAAAACGACTGAACCGATTTTGATGAAACTTTTTTGTTTGATAGCTTATTATCTGACTTAAAATCTAGTATCTTAAAATCTTATCTTATATAGTAATCTTAAAATCTAGTATATAATTTGTGCGGACAAAATCGCGGGTTAACGCTCGTTTTTAATAAGATTCTAATTTTGAAACTGAGCTATTTTCAAGATCCGATATATGGTTATTGGTGAGTTTGTCTTTGTATGGTCCAATACTACGATTAACAATAGTCGTAGGTCAAATAGGAACGAAGTGTATCATAGATACACATGTCGAGTGCGATTTTTCCACACCTTGTTTGTTTCATCTACGTTCATACATAATTATAAATCTTCTCAATATGAGAAGTTTTTCAGTATCCACTGAGCAGCTGACCCTTCTGTGACGTGGTTAATATAAGATCTGCGAAGACGTTGTATGTAACATATTGTTATAATAAACATTTTTTAATTAAGGAGATAATCTATAAAGCAAATTATTCAGGTCAACGATGATGCAGTTTGTCTATTAACACTTCAATGTTGTATATAATTTTATAATTATATTCCATATAATCAACATATTTCTATATTTGTCGACATTATGTTCCTGCATAATATCGTACCTCTTATTTTCGATAAAACAAAGCAAAGTAAATATACTTTTCATCTCTCATACTCTGAAAGAATGTCATTGTTTATCTAAGAAGCGGGTTGAAAGTGATACTTTTCTTCCCTAGGGCGGAAAAGTAAATTAACCGTATACTACTACTAAGTAACTAATGGAGTAAGAATTTTAATTATTTACCTATATGAGGAGGGGGAGACAGGCGTGAGAATATGTATGTATGTATGTACCTATATGAGTTTATTTCAAATTTATTAACTTGGATGCTTAATTGCTTATGCAGCGCTTGAACTTGATATATAGCATGGCTGTGTACGAGGTGAAAAAAATTGCTCACATAGCAAAAAAGATTTGACCGCCAGAAGAATAAATTATTATCATTTAAAAGCATTACCCTCATTCTGGCCTCAGTCGGGTAAAACATGACTTTAATACTATTTGAAATCAAACGTGACGACCACGATTTTCATTACAATGATAATTAAACACGAACTTTCCATGAATAATACAAATAAATACATTTGTTTAAGATAAATAATAAAATCGTGATCTGGGAGCGATGAAATCATCAATTGTAATAAATTGCATTGCCATAGAAACATTTTAATTGGCAAATTTACAATTAAAGAGCACTATTGATTAATCCTAACAAGGGCATAGTTGAATGCCAAGTCTATTAAGCTTTACCTAGCTCTGAGTAGATATAAGTAATTTATTTTGTGAATCTAATTAATTCGATACATTAGTCATTTATGCTATGTTTACATAAAGTACCATTAAAATCGTCTCCAGATATAAAAAGAATAATTACCTCGAAACAGGAAATGATAAATGAAAATGGAACATCTTATAATGTATTTTTGTTTATTTACCTATACAGTACATTTAGGTATTCAATGACATATAAATGAATATATATCTCTAAATTAAAAAGATAAAGAAAAAAATCAAGAAAAAGTTCTAATTGCGACATTGTTCTGGAATTAATGTTCTGATATAATTAACCCGCGACTTCGTCCGACAGCTATCAAAAAAAAAAGTTTCATAAAAATCGGTTCAGTAGTTTTTGCGTGATACTCGTTCAAACAAACAAACAGGCAGACAAAAAATCCAAAAATAGGTGATATGGAATCAGGGATACCTAAAAACCGTATCGTAACTTTTTTTTTTGTTAATGTCTTCAATGTACAGACACACTTCTGTTACAGTTTTATAATAGTACGAGCGTTAACCCGCGACTTTGTCCGTACAAATTACATACCAGATTTTAAGTCAGATAATAAGCTATCAAACAAAAAAAAGTATCATCAAAATCGGTTCAGTAGTTTTTGCGTGATGCTCGTTACAAACAAACAAACACACAAACAAACAAACAGACATCAGGGATACCTAAAAACCATATCGTATCTTTTTTTTTTGTTAATATCTTCAATGTACAGACAATCTTCCTGTTACAGTTTTATAATAGTTTAGATACACAAGTTAAATTTTTATTTTTTTTGTTTTAGTGTTCATACATTTTTTACCATTAAATAAAATTCGATAACTGTTTTTACACGCACCTTTTGTATTATCTAAAGAGGCCAGTGCGATGTTAATTTGATAATAATTCTTTGAAGAGCCCAATATATGAATTTATCAATTGGAATCTATATTGCATTGCGAAAGTGTATTAGCAAAAATAACACAAAACAAAATAATCATAGAGCGATTCTTTTCCGGTTTCAATATCGATGCAAATAGACTAAAAGAACGATAGATGCCGTGATAAGCTCCATCCAAAACTTACGGAAGTAAATTAGACAAAGGTGCAAACGAAGTCACTTCGTACAAGAAGTAGGAAGAAAGACATAGTTACGACTTACGAGACTGTGTGAAAAAGCAATTACAGAATAATTATGTAAGCCGATGAAGGAGATAGTTGCGCGCCTTGAGACGAGATACGATCGAAGTCTTGATAGTTCGGACAAAGATAATCGCTGCATGTTGTATGCAGGTTGAGCTAGTTTCCGAAATATGTGGATCATCTTATAGTCGTAATATTCGTTCGAAATCTACGGTATTGTGGTAGTACTGCACTCTTTCTTATACTGTGGTATTGCATTTTATGCCTTACGAGGGTTAACCCGCGACTTCGTCCGCACAAATTATATACCAGATTTTAAGTCAGATCATAAGCTATCAAGCAAAAAAAGTTTTATCAAAATCGGTTCAGTAGTTTTTGCGTGATACTCGTTCAAACAAACAAACAAACACACAAATGTACAGACAAACTTCCTGTTACAGTTTTATCTATAAACGCTTGGAACTGCTAAACGGTGAACACAGAAACACGAGACTAGATTAAAAAAAAAAAAAGAGATTGATGTTTTACAAATTTTGATTAGAGCAGAATTGAACTTACATAAATAGTACAATCACAATTAAATAAAGTTTTACGCTTGCGTCGTTTCAGGCGCGCGCTCTCTTTCTCTCGCATCAGGCAGTAATATAAGCTATCACACGCCCATTTCGCTTCAATTATTTTTCGACATAGGCCCTTAGTATCTGCGTGATTCGTTTTTGTTTTATCTAACGTTTTTTAGGATACTATGCTTAGCTAGGTTCTATTTAGCTGCTCTAATTTTAGTTATCACGAGCGTTAACCCGCGACTTCGTCCGCACAAATTATATACCAGATTTTAAGTCAGATAATAAGCTATCAAACAAAAAAAGTTTCATCAAAATCGGTTCAGTAGTTTTTGCGTGATACTCGTTCAAACAAACAAACACACAAACAAACAGACAGACAAAAAATCCAAAAATTGGTGAAATGGAATCATGGACATCTAAAAATCATATCGTAACTTTTTTTTTGTTAATATCTTCAATGTACAGACAAACTTCCTGTTACGGTTTTATAATAGTACGAGCGTTAACCCGCGACTTCGTCCGCACAAATTATATACCAGATTTTAAGTCAGATCATAAGCTATCAAACAAAAAAAGTTTCATCAAAATCGGTTCAGTAGTTTTTGCGTGATGCTCGTTCAAACAAACAAACAGACAGACAAAAAATTGGTGAAATGGAATCAGGGACACCTAAAAACCATATCGTAACTTTTTTTTGTTAATATCTTCAATGTACAGACAAACTTCCTGTTACAGTTTTATAATAGTATAGTATAGATAAAAAAATCGAATGGCAGACACATAATATTAGTTGGATGTATTACGGTATCTCAACAACATAGTTCCTTAATTTCTTTATCTATACTATTATAAAACTGTAACAGGAAGTTTGTCTGTACATTGAAGATATTAAAAAAAAAAAAGTTACGATATGGTTTTTAGGTGTCCCTGATTCCATTTCACCAATTTTTGGATTTTTTGTCTGTCAGTTTGTTTGTGTGTTTTTTGGGTGTTTGTTTGGGTGTTTGTTTGTGTGTTTGTTTGGGTGTTTGTTTGTGTGTTTGTTTGTTTGAACGAGTATCACGCAAAAACTACTGAACCGATTTTGATGAAACTTTTTTTGTTTGATAGCTTATTATCTGACTTAAAATCTGGTATATAATTTGTGCGGATAAAGTCGCGGGTTAACGCTTGTGGATAATAAAATCAGGGTAAATCAAGTGTGAAGTTAATTTTATATGAACAAGATTAGATCGCAATTCTATCTGCCGGTAGGTTTTAAGTTAACATTGATTTATGAGGTTGTTTTAAATGATGTCAGTGTCGATGCTTAATTAAAAATAAAATACTCAAATGATTGATTATGTAAACATTGATTATTCACACCAAGCTAAAAAAGTTGATTAGTTTCAGAGTTTAAAATATTCGTTACAATTACGACAGACGTGTTTATAATAAAGTTGAATGTGTTATGGATATTTCTGCACTTCGTATTCTTATTGCGGAATGTGGTAATAGACTAAGAGATAAGTGTATTTTTTGCAACCATCAGTAGCAAGGCTGATTCAGTGTTTATGGGGTGTAGAGCATCTCTGTGATGGGGATGGACCAAGTCTGCCTGCATAACTTCAGTCGGCTTAGGAGTAACAGGCATTTAAAGATCAGCTGCAAGGCTGATCGTATGATATTATTGTAGTGTGCGCTATAGCTATATGAACAGTACAAAAACTGACATGGTTCATCAGTCGATTTAGGAGTTACAGCCGTACAAAGGTCGGACCTTTGAACGGCTGTATCTCCTAAACCGACTGGACTGGACTGGTTCATGACAGTTTTTGTATTGTTCACATAGCTACAGTGCACACTACAATAATATCATACGATCAGCCTTGCAGCTGATCGTTAATGTCTTTAACTCCTAAACCGACTGAAGTTATGCAGGCAGACCTGGTCCATCCCCATCACAGAGATACTCCACACCCCATAAACACTGAATCAGCCTTGCTGCTGATGTCTGCAAAAAGTACACGAATCTCTTAGTCTATAATGGTAATGTAAAATTTCTTCATAACTAAGTATTCTATGAGGTACTCTACTTGCATGTCGAAGTGATGAGCAAAGCATACTTATTATGGTCATTCCGACCACGCTCGATTTTCCATAATTTGAATCTTGTAATCGAGACATGTGTGCGGTTGCGTAATGCGTGACATCGCGTATTCGCGTTCGACATATCACAAGTTTCACTTTCACGTGAGTTACAGTTTCACTCGAATGTTATTTAAATGTAATGTGACACTGAAGTTATTTGGGTGGGTAGGGTAATTGAAATGAGAAAGAATGAGCAGCTATTTTCTTTGATGTATCGAAAAATTTTCTTATGAATTAAGGTGGTGGCAGAGGGGTCAATTTTATACAAAACTTTGATGCACAATACGCGTAGACGGTATTAATATAAGTTACTTTGTATATATGCAAAATTTGTTTAGAAATTCTAGATGCCGCGTCACAAATAACATTTGCAATTTATAAAATAATTACGAAGATATAAAGCTTTGAAATGTTTCATACAAAATTTTAAAAGCTTTATATCTTTGTAATTATATTATAAATTGCAAATATTATTTGTGACGAGCCAACTAGATTTTCTAAACTAATTTTCCATATATAAAATATTTATTAATTCCGTCTACGCGTATTGTGCGTCAAACTTTTGTATGGACTGACACCACCTCAAATAGTTATATGTAGCATTAATAGTTTACTGTATTATTCACGATTATAGATAATTCAATTTTGAAAACTAAAATATTCTTACCTCCTATTTTCAAACTACGCTTATTTAGATACCCATAAAATAAAATATTTTTTTTTAATTTTTTTTTAATTGTGGTAGGTAAACATTTGTCCCCAATCTCACCTGATGTTAAGTGACGATGAGGCCGAAGATGTAGCATGCTTACCTAGAAAAATGCATATTTTTAGATATACATCTAAACTATTTTAAAACTGTAACAGGAAGTTTGTCTGTACATTGACAATTGATAAATAGAAAATTGACAAATAGATATTAACAAAAAAAAAGTTTCGATATGGTTTTTAAGTATCCCAGATTCCATATCACCAATTATTGGATTTTTTGTCTGTCTGTTTGTTTTTTTGTTTGAACAAGCTTACGCAAAAACTACTGAACCGATTTTGATGAAACTTTTTTTGTTTGATAGCTTATTATCTGACTTAAAATCTGGTATATAATTTGTGCGGACAAAGTCGCGGGTTAACGCTCGTATCTGTATAAAAGTGATATTCTAATAGTCCTACGCAACCACGCTTCGAATTGTGAGGTCGCCACGCCAGTATCGGTTCGGATTCGGAACCGGTAGTAGATAGCGATTATGTTTTTATTTGGAATTCGGACTCACGCATGCCGATTTTTTTTACCAACTTCAACATATTTACGAAATTAATGCAATTTTTATACGGATCGAACGCAACGTGCGTGGAAATTTTAGTGTTTACAATAAAAAATGCAGTAATAAATATCCTACAGGGAATACTATAAGATTTAATTATACGCTTTAGTAACTTTGACTATTTGTTATAAGGACTAGCCTTGCGGTAGCATTTCCCCGCTGCCACGGTATAAGATCAATTAATCATGTGCATTAAATTTTAAATTTTATACCTTATCACTAAACGAGACAGCCTATAATTGCAAAACAATAATTTCGAACTTAGAACGTTTGGGGTTCACGCGAAAAAAAATCAGCTCTCCCATACATTTAAGTCGGGTAGGTATAGCAGTTTTGTATGGGATAGCTGATTTTTTTCGCTTCTCCTGAGGTAGGCTCCATAGTGAAAGTCGTTCAGTTTGATGGTCTGAGTTCACCGTTTCAGTATTTGCTAGGCTGTCACTTACACCCTGTATAATTGCAATGCAAAATCCCAGTTTCAATACTTCTAAGTATAAGTTCGTTCTATTATACAAAGTGTTTATTATAATTAGATTGATAACAAACAAGATAAAAATTCAACATATTATTTTAATCTTGACCCAGATAAAGCATCTCAAATGTCAAACTCCATTCACACATCCAGTCCTACCCAGTCGTCGGTGAAAGCATTCTGCACATCGGTTGATTGACATGTTATTAAATGCTATTGGACCAAGGTTGCCTGCTATTGTTCATGTTCAAACTATAATCGATGCAATCTGTCAACTTCTCTGAGCTGTTTATCATTTACCTAGCCCATATATCTCAAAGGGTGCCTTAGAATGTCAATCCTATAGAAAACGCGAATAATTACTTTAAAGTGAAGCTACTCGACTATGACAGTGTATAAACTTAAATGCGATACATACTTTAGGCGGTGCTTCAGATCATAAAACTGAACAACTTTTACTATGGGACCAATTTTGAAATCGCGAAATAATAATTAGTTGTTCCTTCTTATTCTTATCGTGTAGGCAGCAACTAGCAAGCCCTGGTGTCAGAGTTTTTTCAGACCGCCTTACGGCCTCTGACGTGGTTTTTATATAACGTCTACTACCACCAGAGATAGTAGCCGGGACCAACGGCTTAACGTGCCATCCGAAGTACGGAATTATCTTTCTTTTTCAGACAATCAGGTGATTCAACCTACAATGTCCTAACCAACTTGGGAGAAACGCACAAAGTGACATATCACTAGGTGTCCCACTAGGTGGGAATCGAACCCACGACCTCCGTGTCGAGAGCTCCGTGTTCCTTATGAAATGTCAAAAGCAGTAGACCAAAATGTATGAAACAGATTTTCTCTTTTTTCATGTTTTCAAAGTTGGTCTCCATAGTCAAAGTTGTTCAGTTTGATGGTCTGAGTCTGTATCACTTCATTAAGTATGCATTAAAGTTTACACCCTACGAACCTATAACATTTACTGATCGAAAACCTCATTATATTTTGTATAAAAAGTTCATAAAAGTTACAGATGGTCCTTACAGAACTATAAATAATATTATGTAATGGCATTTACTTTCCTGCATGTATTAAACACAGGATCTTCACAATAAATAATCGATCGCGTGTGTAATATATTATTTCTTAAAACTTTCTAAAAATATAAAAGGAATATAAATTGACTTGTATGATCGATCACCTTTTTCGGAGGAATACAAAATGGTAAGCCTACAACCTTTTACGTAAGGTTACGGAAGGAAGCTTTGCTCTAAGAAGAATCGTTTCATGTAGACTAGAGATTAACAACGCTTGTACGTGACGTTGATGTCTTTTAGTGGTCAAATATAGGAACAAGGGTAGCTTCACAGATCACCAAAACTAAAGGGAGATGTGAAAAGGGGGCGGGGCCAGTGTCGCAGCAATATGCGCAAAAACGGAACACATTGCTAGCGACAGTAAGGATTCAATCTATTATGAGGCTGAAAGCCAGTCGAGATACAATGTGTAAATAGTTTACAATGCTTGTGTAGTACTAAATATTATTCGAACGTTGAGTTCTGATACCGCAATGGATAATGAGTACATTCAAGCTAACAAAATATTTTCTATCGCGTGGTACTGGTGGTGATGCGACACTAGGTTTCGTACTCAGCGCGTTGGTTGGCATCTCTCTAGATCTCTATGGGTAGCTTGCACCAAAACGCATCTAGCTTCAAAGATATTTAAAATATGATGTCATTGTCATTAATGTGAACAGTGTGGGGATAGACAGTCACTAAATGTCACCAACATTTTATAATATAAAAAATATTACTTTTTTCATTTATGAGATTTACGGTCAGTTGCAGAAACGCTCATTAAAGTTAATCCTCCATTAAATCTCTTGCCGTCACTTTTTGTCTTGTTGACGTAGTAAAAAGCTAGCAAGAGATTTAATGGAGGATTAACTCTAATGAGCGTTTCTGCAACTGAGTATATGTGTTATGATTATGACTATTATGTATCGGTACTCTAACGGCGGAGGTGGGTCATTCGGATTCGGAACCGGTATTAGATAGCGATTTTGTTTTTATTTGGAACGAGCGTTAACCCGCGACTTTGTCCGCACAAATTATATACCAGACTTAAGTCAGATCATTAGCTATCAAACAAAAAAAGTTTGATCAAAATCGGTTCAGTAGTTTTTGCGTGATGCTCGTTCAAACAAACATACAAACAAACACACAAACAAACATACAGATAAAAAATCCAAAAATTTCTGATATGGAATCAGGTCACACCTAAAAACCATATCGTAACTTTTTTTTTTAATATCTTCAATATACAGACACACTTCTGTTACAGTTTTATAATAGTATAGATTAACATAAATTGTCATTCTCAGTACATACGATACATTTTATGTGATACTTAATAATAAATAAACAACAAACGTTTAATGCCGTATCTCGATTAAATGTATTTTACGATGAAAATTACCAAAAATATTAACACAAAAAATGTCTATTACACTAAAACTACTTATTAAAATTTTTATCGTAAAGTCTTTTTGAAGTCATTTTAATGACTCTACCAGTCCTTGATCTAAATAACCTTCATAAAAATGAATTGAATTATCGTTTTTTGTGTACATTAACAATATCAAGTCATTATATCATTAACGCATCAGCAAATAACCAAGGTTATAGGTTGCGAACTATGACATAAGATTACACTGGAGTAAATTAGTATGTATTAAGGCTAATACAGCTATTTGTGCAGTATTAAATGTCACAATGGGTGAAAGACTAGGTCGATGACATTATGTTCACAATAACGGATAGAGAGCTTTAAAGTTTTGAAATAGGGTTTAATTTTTGATATCGTTACAAAATCAATTTTTGGTTGAATCTAAAAATCCGGGAAATATAGCGTCGGAATTCGATGTTTATGTTTAATTATTTAAATAAATGTATGTTATCTTTGTATTTGTTTTAATTAAATTTTGAAATAAGAACGTCATCGCGGCTTCATTATAATTGATAATCTTGTATGTTCCGGCTGTGTAACGAACGAAGTGAACAAATTAATGCAAAACCTTAAAACCATGTGTAAAGAATCAGTAACAGATCAAGATCGAGTAGATAATTTGATATTAAACTTTTTGAACTGAACTTTTAAAAAATAATTCGATAGTGTTTTTCAACTGCTCCAGACTATAATAATGGGCAAAGTAGAGGGCAAAATAAGCGTCGGTAGGCCACGAATGTCATGGCTCGCGAAACTAAAAGAGTGGATAGACATTGCGAGCATCGAAGAGCTGTTTCGTTTCGCGAGAGATAGACAGGGATATGCAGAGCTTACTGCTAACCTCCAGTAATGGAGAGGAACCCGAAGAAGAAGAAGTGTTTTTCTCGATTCCTTAATTTTAGGGAGCATTTTCATTCATTAAGTAATATGATTTTGATGATTACAATGTAGGAGACGTGTATATTGATACTTTGAATTGATCGAGTTTTTATGTACATACAATACAACAGTCATTGCGTAGTTTTTCTTCTGACGACACCAATTATATGACAGTCAATGAAATGAAATGAAATCAAAAGTTGTCATAATAATTTCAATACGTGACAGCCATTGAGATATTAAGAATAATAAAAACAGCAAACAATAGCAATATAAATAAATTTAATTGAATTGAATAATTGACAATGATTTGAATAATAACAACATTAGATTTAAATAAACGAAAACAACATAAAATTATATACCTAATTTAAATCATAATTTAATTTATTCAAATTTAGTGCACTAGAAATTCTTTCACGCTATAAAAACTCCTTTCCACAAGCCATGACTTCACAATTTTTTAAAATTCTTGCATCTCTAGAGCTTTGTAACTATCAGGTATTGGTTTATTAAATACGAGCGTTAACCCGCGACTTACTAACTACCAGATTTTAATTCAGATCATAAGCTATCAAACAAAAAAAGTTTCATCAAAATCGGTTCAGTAGTTTTTGCGTGATACTCGTTCAAACAAACAAACAAACAGACAGACAAAATATTGGTGAAATGGAATCAGGGATACCTAAAAACCATATCGTAACTTTTTTTTGTTAATATCTTCAATGTACAGACAAACTTCCTGTTACAGTTTTATAATAGTATAGATTTTAATCGACATAACAAATGTATTATTTTCACTAATTTTAATTTTGCACATAAACCTTTTTAACCATCAAATTGACAGGTTTTTTTGTCGTATTTAATTTACTAAAGCCACCTGTTTATTTTTATTTTTACTGCGCTATAAGGAAAACGCCTCATTACTACAAAAAAAAACTAATACTTACAGACCAACAAAAAAACAGTCAACTCAGGTATCTAACCACATTTAATTTATGTATTTAGGTCTGTAGGGCATTGACCACTCTAGTGTTTTATTTACGCATTAATGCCTTTTTTTGCATCAGGTTATTAAAAGGGTTCGGTTTTTTTTTTACAAAAAGTAGGTAACTTGTTTTTTCGGGCCACCGAATTCTGTTGTTTGTTACCTTTACTTTTTTTTCTTGCACCTAAAGGTACCTGTGATGCTTGTTCACGATATGACGTAGTTCAATGAGCTATGGAAGTATGAGAAATAATATGAACTACTTAAGAACTCTGAGTACTTCATAATGCAAGCTTAAAAGGTACGTTCAAATACCTAGTTGTAGTAAAGTTCCTGAACTAAACCCTAAAAGGTCTACTTTATTAATCAATGTACCTAAATCGCATCGTAAGGACTTGTCACACGAATGAAAGTAAAGGAGAATAACCATCAAGTAATATTAATTAATACAAATAGCTAGATACAGCCCGGAGCCTGCATTGTCAACAATGTATGGAAGAGTTTGGACGGAGTCTGCTATAAATCGCCCATATAAACTTTGTACACTGGCATCTTAGGAGTATACTGACAATGCCCACTATAACATGAACAAAGCCTGTAATAAAAGATCTCTGCCGGACTGTGAGAAATCTGTCTGTACAATGTTGACAATGTACACACGGCGACACATCAAGCTTACGAATGAAAATAACTATAGAAGCTCGCAACTCTAAACAAAATCAACATAATTTTTGGCAAAAATAACATGTTGTATGAGTTTTGGCGGCAAGGTACAGTTTTTAAAGAACAAATTTAGAACACGGTTTTTTGGTGCCACTTTTTGAGCTTGATTTACATATCTATACATTCTTATTCGTAGCATCAAGCTATCCAAAACCAAAATAAGCTGGCTGCGCGTAGATCGAGTACCGTAATGTCGCGCGGCCAGGGTATGCTGGTTTTGTTTAGATTAATGTGTCGCTGTATGTACGGATATTGCTGTCAATGCGGCTCTGCGGACTTTGCACGTAATATCGACAGTCTGAATACTAATTGTAATTCACTTTCTAGCTGTGTAGAATCAACGGAGGTATTTCAATGTTAATTCTAATCAGGAATAAACAATAATCAATCAATTATTTACTTGATTTACATGTGGTTCATCCAGGATCGTTCTAGAACCAGGTACGTATCTAAATAAAAATTCACAGATTTCTTGTCTCACACGACTATCAAGCACATTGGAAATGAATCTACGGAATTCGAAAAAATATTGTCTCAAAAAACCCTTAACCCGATCGTCTTTGTTTTAGGCTCAAATGGTAGCTGACTAAATTGTCCAAAATATAGAGCGCCAAAATAAAAAATTCTGAAATAATTGGTTTTTTTCACTATTTCGGCCAATGACATTAGTAAACATTTCGGCTGTAACTTTTTTCGTGTTTGATTTTCTCTAAATTAGAGATAGCTCTTTATGTGAGTGTGGTCTTGATGAAGGCTCCCTAAATCATATTTTCTTTAGCTGTCCCAAAATCTCCTCCTCTCTTTATGACATTCTTCCTCCAAATATCCCTCGCCCTACTGATTTTAAATCCTTACTTTCCTTAGTGAATACCTCCTTTGTTTATATTCTGTGTTCATATATTAACCAAAATAATATTAAATTGTAACTTGTTTGTCTCATAACCCACTAACACCTGTAATATATATTGTGCGTCTCTTTTTGTTTTAGGTATATCAACAGTGTCGCCTCTTAGCAGTAATTTCTTAGTTTACCAACCGTAACCTTGTTCTTTCATGAAGCCTACCTAATAAAGCAGAGTAAATAGAATAGAATAGATTTTCTCTAATAATTCTTATTGCACCTTACAGCTCTCGTAAATAAGCGTCTTTTGAGCCTTTTTTTTTTAATATCATATCTTCACAACTATCCGCGATATAAGGGGATCGCACTTTTTCTTGAAATCGGGGCCTATACTGGAGCGAACAAAAAGACATTTCCAGTGTCAGTTACAATATTATTCCTAGGGATTTAACGTCGATCGGTCGATATCGTAGCGTGATTGTATGAAGCTAATTGTCTTTGTGGGGTTACGTGGGTCCATATACGACCCACGCCACGGGCACAGATTAATAATAAGTTACTACGTCACGGGTCTATCTATACGGGGGAACAACTTATTTGTAGTGATGATATAACGATGATAATAGGTAGGTATTATTGCATATTCTTTTGTGTCTATTTAAATGCACTATTCGAAAGGCCAACATTGCAGCTGATATTGCACGCGTCGGCAAAACAGAGGCGTTGCCTTTATGATGCATTCCCGCTATTGTTTCTGAATTGGCAACAATAATCTCATAAATATTATGTAATACTTTCATACTGGTTTTGAAGCTGGAGTTACGAAACATCATTTATCTGGATATAATTTGGGTAAATATGTTTTTTTTTAAATATGAAATCTAACAAAATGTGTAAAATAAAGTTTATAATATATAGACCAAAGTTGAAGTGTGTAATAAAATCAAATTTTGAGTAGGTAGGAAGGTATATAAGTACAATTTAATTTAGTTATACTTCGACATGATTGCTGATTGTCTGAGCCACGTTGCAAGTTTTGCCACGAGCGGTTGTGTTATTCGCTTGGTTTTAGCATGCCACGAGACTCCGCCATATCTTATTAACTGTGTTTATGCTCAAAAACAATACTTAAGATAGGGAAAGATATTCCCTTAAAAAAACTTGACACTGGCAGAAATGCAGTGGTAACGAACAACCAAAAGTCCATTTATATAGAAAAAAATGATTAATTGCCGTCATGAGATAAACAAAAGAAGACTAAAACAAATATAATATATGTACATTTTGTTCTCCGTCAAAATAGGTACTGTTTTTAACATATTAGTAATAATTACATTTATTTCGTACAGAAGTAGTTGAAGATCCTAACATTGAATGCAATAGCTAATAATATCAGAGCGAATGCGTTGTCAACAATAGGAATAGGTGTTGATTTACAAGCACCTACTGTACCTACTAAACAGTCACGTTTCGTAATGGTTCGCTAAACTAGTTCAGTTCGGAATATTGCTAATTTGCCTGCGAACGGCTAACAAAGAAATTGTGTTGCCTACAAAATTACGTACTTATTAGGTGCGGCGTTGACTGGCTAAATACTTATTTTAAAAAAGAATATTTTGAGTATTTAAAGAACATCTATCTATCTATACTATTATAAAACTGTAACAGAAAGTTTGTCTGTACATTGAAGATATTAACAAAAAAAAAGTTACTATATATGGTTTTTAGGTGTCCCTGATTCCATTTCATTAATTTTTGGATTTTTTGTCTGTCTGTTTGTTTGTGTGTTTGTTTGTTCGTTTGTTTGAACGAGTATCACGCAAAAACTACTGAACCGATTTTTAATGGAACTTTTTTTGTTTGATAGCTTATGATCTGACTTAAAATCTGGTATATAATTTGTGCGGACGAAGTCGCGGGTTAACGCTCGTAAGTTGATAAAGATACAGCAAGTGCTACAGTTAATTTACAATAATACTATTTAGAAAAACATGCCAGAATTTAAGTTTAAGTGCATGGAGGTAAGTATCCTAAGAATATATAAGATAGATTGTGTGGGTGTGTGAGTGTGTGTGTGTGTGTGTGTGTGGTGTGTAGGAGTGAGAGTGTGTGTATGGGGTTATATCACATATTATTATTCCATTGTGTCCTAGATAGGTTTATACATCGAATAACGAAGAGCATCTCTAGCCACTGCGCCGGCTATTACAGACGCAGTTCTTTACTGTATTACCGGCTATTTCACTCGCACCCATGTCGGATATTTAACAAAATTTATTCAGACCGTATATAATCACGCTCAAAACGCTTAGATTTTTATAATATACGAGCGTTAACCCGCGACTTTGTCCGCACAAATTATATACCAGATTTTAAGTCAGATCATAAGCTATTAAACAAAAAAAGTTTCATCAAAATCGGTTCAGTAGTTTTTGCGTGATACTCGTTCAAACAAACAAACACACAAACAAACACCCAAACAAACACACAAACAAACAGGCAGACAAAAAATCCAAAAATTGGTGAAATGGAATCAGGGACACCTAAAAACCATATCGTAACTTTTTTTTTGTTAATATGTTCAATGTACAGACAAACTTCCTGTTACAGCTTTATAATAGTACGAGCGTTAACCCGCGACTTCGTCCGCACAAATTATACACCAGATTTTAAGTCAGATCATAAGCTATCAAACAAAAAAAGTTTCATCAAAATCGGTTCAGTAGTTTTTGCGTGATACTCGTTCAAACAAACAAACAAACAAACACACAAACAAACAGACAGACAAAAAATCCAAAAATTGGTGAAATAGAATCAGGGACACATAAAAACCATATCGTAACTTTTTTTTTGTTAATATCTTCAATGTACAGACAAACTTCCTGTTACAGTTTTATAATAGTATAGATAGAAGATGTGCAGGCGAGAAGTAGGTCTTTTATGGTGGAAACGTAAGTGAGAAAGAAATAGCAACTATATAAGGTCTAACAAAATTAGGTGAAACTATTTTAAAGGGGTGATCAGACCATCAAACTGAACAACTTTCTCTATAGGACCAAAATCGAAATCGCGAAAAAAAAATCAGCTGTTCCATACAAACCTACTCGACCTATGTATGGGACAGTAGATTTTTTTTTCGCGATTTCAATATTGGTCCCATAGAGAAAGTTGTTCAGTTTGATGGTCTGATCATCCCCTTAAAATAGTTTCACCTAATTTTGTTAGACCTAATATAGTTTTATAACAGAACTTTATTCATTCAGCCTTCTAGATTAAGCCTCCTTTATTTCTTTGTAGTAAAACTGATACGTACGAAACTCAATGTAATTTGAGATGTCCAAACATTGATGACATGGGTGGACTTGAGTAGAGGTTGCAGCCGAACTGAAGGTCGCACGACATGAATTGTTATTTCAAAGACAATTGAATGGTATTGAAATAATTGGCCATTTTCGAATTGCATTTGAAGCATCGATATAATGAGAGATTTGGTAAATCACTATGATAGTAGTGTTGAAGTTGCTGGCCGTACCTTTGCAGTCACGATTTATCGGCTATAGTAAATTGTTGTCGTGTTGAAATAACATTTTTATTTTTGTTTAGAAAATAAGCCGAGATTTTGACATTTTGAAGGGAATATAGTTTAAAGAGGCATGTTTGCAATATTTGTATTTAACGACAACAGTGCCTAAGACCTACTTTTTATTACCTCATTTTAAATTTAGAAATATATATAGTCGTGGGCGTGGGCGTCGTCCGGTAGACCCAGGTTTTGCTGGATAGACTAGGGAGGGGTTTTATTGTGTAAGTCTAAGTACCAGATTTCATTGTTATTAAATCTACATGGTGTGTTTTGACAGTTCTTAGAGATTTTGCTTCTTAATAGGACGTATTACATTACCAATTTCGAGACTGCAGCCGTCTCGCTCGTAGCATCGCTTGACGCGGGCTATTGAAAGACGTCCCAATTAGGGCGTTTTCGTGTCTTCACTTTGCGCGCGCTAGACGCTAGTAACATATCTGGTACATTAATATTACGATACTGATCTTGTAAATGGTATAATTGGAAACTTACACAATAGCAGGGCACAAATAAACAGCGTCACTCGGTCGTAGATACAGAGATAAACACCTACATTTTGTCGCATCGTAAAAGATGCGCTTGCTTCATTTTAACTCGCGCCAGATTGTAACGGCGCGTCGTATACGTCGCGTGCTGTACGAAGTATAATAATAACAACGCTGAATCAAGCTTCATAAGATACATTTTTGCGTGTCCTGTCTGGCAGTATGCAATTAAAGCGGGAGAATTTATTATTTTCTATGGAAGTGATGTATCTGTTACGTTAGTAACTAGTAATCTAATCTGTGACAATAGCTCTACAGGTCACCAACGATCTCGAGAAGCTGGAGGCGCCCATCTAGACTGTGAAGGCACAGAATAGAGATGACTGGCTTGTTTTGTGGTCGGAGCCTCGAAGGCCAAGAAAAAATTCGGGTACTTGAACCATTGCAGTAAGTAAGTACCTACGCTTTTTAGTACTAATTTGCATGACTCATGCATGATTAATTAGTGATTCCAAAGTAAATGATGACAATGATATTAGATAACATTTCCAGTACATATTTCACTGTTATCTTACGTTTTCTTATTAATCGATCTAACTCGAGTTAAGCAAGCTTTTCCATTAGTCATTCAATATACCTTAAACAAGACAATTCAGGTTGCAAACTTTACTACGTTACATACTATGGGCTGTTTCAGACAAACAAACTAGGCAACTTTCACTATGAGACTAATATTACAACCACGAAAATAAAATTTTGATTCATAGAACACTTCAATGGCTACTCGACCCAAATGTATAACAGAAGATATATTTTTGTACGGCAATTTAATTTTGGTCCCATAATGAAAGTTGTTCAATACATAAAGCATTTAATTTAACACTCTGTATAAAACAGGAGCATCGTAGGCAATAATATACCTAATTTCAATTGTTTTTGTCTTTATTTTCTCCCAATTAAACAGCGAATATGCGAATTCGTAGCAATTAAAACAATTCGAGAATCGCTTTGTCGTATTGTACAGATTAACTGTCAGTTGCAGAAACGCTCATTAGAGTCAATCTTCCATTAAATCTCTTGCTGTCACTTTTTGTCTTGTTGACGTAGTAAAAGCTAGCAAGAGATTTAATGGAGGATTAACTCTAATGAGCGTTTCTGCAACTGAGTGTATGTGACTTATACTTAGTTGCAGAAACGTTCATTAGAGTTAATGCTCCATTAAATCTCTTGCTAGCTTTTACTACTTCAACTAGACAAAAAGTGGCAGCAAGAGATTTAATGGAGGATTAACTTTAATGAGCGTTTCTGCAACTGAGCGAAAGCCAAGCTATCAGGGGAAGATAATCTCTTTAGAGATAAGATCGCCCTTTGTAATTGTCTATTATGCTGATTTCATTTATATCTCCGTGTGTACACACGGCGACACATCAAGCTATACAATACCAACTTAAGCTGGCCGCGCGACGTTATACGTTACTCGACCTACGCGCGCCCAGCTCACGTTGGTTTTGTATAGCTTGATGTGTCGCCGTGTGTACAATAAAATGTTAAAATAAATAAATAAGTAAAAAAAAAATATCTTGGACATTGTAACACAAATTATCTAGTCACATTTAAAGCACCTGGACTTATATTATTATGACTAGACAACGATATAGAATACATATATAGATACAAAGATCCATGACTCGGGTACAAATATTCATATTCATCATATAAATATGTGTCCCTTACGGGATTCGAACCCGCGACCCTCGACACAGCAGAGACGATAACTTAGATATTTAGCTTGTTATATCTTTATAGGATTTGTTTATCGAAGATATCAATTTGTTCTTCCTTCCTGCGTTTGGAATAATTCCTCAAACGATGTTATTTTCACAAAAAATGGCATCCAGAAGCAATAATGCAATATTGCCTCTTACCAAACCCATTTATCAGAGTCGTGTACGTGCATATAATAAGATGCGTTGGATCCATTGTGCCAGAACATGGTCCTTAGTGTTACGTGTATATAGCTGCTTGCGAAATTTGCCTTTGTGCGGAATGCTCAAAACATATTTAAAAAAAAGATCACAAATGCTTTTGAATAAATAACATTTTTGGAATGAGAACAACTTACACAGAATGGGGATAGATCTTACAGAATGGATTAACAATAGAATACATAATGAAAACAGAGTTTGCTGCAATTTGATTTTTCGCAAGGAAATTGAATAATAAGTTGACGTGAAAATGAAGATGCCTATTCTCAGCAGTGGGGTTTACCGGGCTGATGATGATCAACAACATGTGAAAAATAAATTTAATTCTACTTCAGAATTCAGTTTCCTTTCATTCACGTACGGTGTACGTCAATATTCACAGGTAACAACAGTCTCAAATGCTTAATACAACACTATAGTTTTACCACTCTATCCATTCGACACATATGAACACTCGCAAACAGAAGTGTCAAATTCAAGTTGTGCTCATGTCAGGGATTTCAGAGTGCATGCCTTCCAATGTGCAAATAACCTTGACTCCGTGCGCTTATTGTCGATACTGACGGGTTAGTGCATTTTGGGGGTATGAAGTTCATAACCTCTTAAGTTTGAAATGAAAAGCAATTTACAATACAAAACATTTTTATTTCATGCTTCTTTTAATATGTCGCAAACTGAGATTACAATTTGTCAGACTAGGTAAGTACTAATTTCATTCGCATTTTAAGAGTTGTGCAAACCACGGGCTTTTATTATAATCAATTTTGAGGTTTTTGCTTAGTTTGCCTAGATTTTTTGCGTTAACCATAATTAGCCCAATCTGCAGGCCTTGTAATAGTTTAGGATTTAGGTCTTACAGTGTTGATTTCTACACTTAAATAAAATATCATCAAGTTCCAGTATTTGATATATTATATGGTTTATTCCTCCATAACAACCATATTTTCGCCTGAATGCCCGCACTCTAAGATGTGTGTCAGAATCGAAGCATGTAGCGATCTGTTGTCTCTGCATACCCCAGTAGTGGGACATAGGCGTCAGCATATGTATGTATGCCCGTACTCTAATTTTTATTTGCGAGAGGAAGTCTATGCACTCGCTTCTAGGACCAATATAGGTTGATAATTATTATTCGTTCTACCTCCTATACTATAGGTACCTACTGAAGGAATTCATTCATGAATGATCATAACAGATATTCAAGAATTACGCTATTATGGATGGAACAATGGGTAATACTTTTCTATTCGAGCATTGTCAATACAGAGAAAAACATCGAGACGATGATCCTGTCTTTTCTCTTTCACTTGTCAATCTTTACTTTTCTTACCTCAATTCTTCTTTCTATAGACACCTAGTTCTGAATACCGCATAATTATTTCTGTACTAGTCCAAAGTATAAACGACCCACACTATTGTATTGTGATTCCATATTGCAACATAGAAACAGTCCTGCATAGTTCTGACATGAATTCCTCTCGGATGACATTTTGACGATGATTGCCGTAATAATAGGCGGGCTGTGTTTTGTGTTTAAGGATCAAAGGTAACGTAATACTCCTGCATTATTCAGAGAATTGTATACTGTGTGATTGAAGACTAGAGCGAAAGACTTATGTTTCGTACGGGATCATCGAATCAACCCAATTCAAAATGGTGTTGTATATCCTCAATATGAGTCAAATGAGTGACCATATCGAATAGTCCTATGACTCAATCTATTTTCTTATTTAAAGGAGGAGGAAGATTTTTGGGATGTACTGGGGTGTCTAGTTCTCCCTTCAGCAGTATGAACTTCGAAAGATAGGTAATTAACATGATTATGATTGTCAAATGTTTTGTATTGAATTGTTTTCAAAACGTTACAAACTATAAAGTTTTGTTCGTTTACATCTCTATTCTCGTAAAAAAGGAATTAATTTGTTTTTACTCAACGTAGCAATTTAATGTTCTCACTTTCATATTTTTATAAATCAACTTTTATTATAATCAATTTTGAGGTTTTTGCTTAGTTTGCCTAGATTTTTTGCGTTAACCATAATAAGCCCAATCTGCAGGCCATCTTTATATAAATCTACTACTACATGTCGCTCCCGAAATGGCTTATACAGCCACGAACGTCAGTGTCTTATCCAAACAGAAATCGACGCTATTTGAAACATCTACTCAGATGATCAACGATCATGACCACTTCAGAAGGTATTTGATGTGTAGAAGATGCGAGACCAAGTGGGATGTAAAAGACTTCTTATGTTACGATTACGAGTAACCTATCATAATCATCATCAGTCTATGCTACTATTGTATAGTGTGTATTAGTTCTGGATATGGCACCATTCAGCGTTATCTTTAGTTTTACAATCTAGTCAACTTCAACGCCACCAAAACACAGGCTTGTCTGTTCACCACCAAAAGAAGTCCGTTTAATCTGACTCCTACTTTTCGGGGTACATCTGTCCCTGTTTCCGACAGTCTTGAGCTTCTGGGCTCGAGGTTGACCACGAAACTCAACTTTGGCGCTGACATCGAGTCTAAGGCTCAAACTGCGCCCAAAAAGCTGGGCATCCTAAACAAGGTGAAGCGGTACTCCACTCCTGGACAGCTCTTAATATTATATAAAGCTCAGGTCCGATCTTGTATGGAATACTGCTTCGAACGGTAAGTCATCATCTTAGTCCTGAGGACTGGATTGAGGTCAAGAGCAAACCCATCCGTAATTTAAAAAAAACTTGATTAATAATCATATGAGATATGAGATATTTTTAACTTCATCGCAAACTTAGACTAGGTTTCTTTTGCTTAATAAAGTGTAGGTAGGTGTATAGGTAAAGTTAATAAAGTGTAGGTAGGTCTATAGGTAAAGTTAATGCTATACAGGCATTCAGTGGCACTTAACTGTGTCTTAATGTTAACTTCTTTGACAAAAATGTAATGCGAGAAAATATTGAAATAATCTCAAGAATTTCAACAACATTACACTGATTTTTAACTACGTTTTGCAAGTACCAGACACATGGTCAATCGAGATAATTTTGCAAGATAAGGCGACCTTCATTTTACCAACAATTTCTTTGAATTTGAACTCTATAGTAAGTAAAGCGATCGGACAAGAATGGGACTTTCGATTTCGTATACTTTCACTTACCTTGAGTTGTGGAGGCAATGACCTAACTTAATATCGACTTACACGGTAGTTCCACGCGATGCGGCATTTTCTTTTTGAAACATATCATTGAAAGAAGTGGAAATCATGCGAAAATAATATGGCGTAAGATTTCGTCCTCCTTATGTATTATTCTAGGCCCAACTCAATGGCAATTATTAGATACTAGCTGATTGATGCCCGTGACTTCGATATATTATATACTCAGGGATAGTGTTGTTTTCTCTATCAAATTATCCAAATATGTGTAGCATACCCTGTTAACTATATTCCCCGAGGGGGTCCGGATATAAATGTATTCCTGCCGCGGTAGTATGCCAGCGCGTGATGTAGCGCTATCACACTTTCGCTTTATTTCAATTTGTGCGCCAATGAACGAGATAAAAGGTGATACATCCGTGTCACGTGCAACATGCAAGTCCAGAAGAATGCATATTCCGAATTTCCGAATTTCTCTCACAGTGCCCACTCTGATCAGTATGATAGTGAGCCAGTCGATGCTTTTAATTAATAATCGACAAAATACTCGCAATTTAAAGTATGGTAGGGTTCGTGGATGCAAAATGCTCAGGACAGCACAAAGAAAAATGGAGACCGATACCCAGCAGTGGGTGGATACACTGTGGATGTACAAACTTAACGAGTCTTATCCAGACTGGGATCAAACCGCTTACCCCAGGATGGATGGCGATTTTGATTAAATTATAATAGCAAAGATAGGTGACTAGACTATAGCGCATGGATCGCATAAATTGAGCCCCGTCGCCTAATTTATTTAGTCGCACATTAAATAAATAATAAATAACGCTCACAGGCACGTACATTGTAATGATCCCATGTAAACCTCAGGCTTTTTGTTATGGGAACCATACAACAACGGCACAAACATATAACATCCGTGACCCTAGTTTGGCAGTTTGACGTGGTAACCATGGAATAAAGGTACCACAATGCTTTCGTGCACTTTTACTCGTTGTAAGAATCATTCAAAAAGAAAAAAAAAACAAATCACACGGCTTCACGTTTCACGCGTAAGTACATGAAAAGCAGACCATCGATCGAGTACGTAATGCAAGAACGTCACCTATCTTCCGCTATTTAAATTTAATCAAAGGATGGCGAGGTTCCTCCCCACTAGGCCACCACAGCATTTCAAATATTTGTAGGAAATGTACAAATTAGGATACAGCTGTTTATGTTTCGTTTTTCTTATGTGCGTTGCTCTACTTAAAAACTTATTTCTAAACACGTGTTTTGGGAAATAAAATAGATTTCTCTGAACATTTATAAATGTCAACTAGTCTAACCGCAAATTGATTACTTTACCTATATCAGAAAAACAAAATCTAGTTTTGTATACAAGCTGTGTATGTCATTGAGTTTGTATTTGTGATTCATTTTGTTTAAAATTAGGCATAGGTTTGATGTCAATATTTCACTTTAATAGGTTTTCTCAATTCTCAGAATCGTAGGGTGAGGTAATGTTTGTTTTGTTCAGTAAATCTATCTCTTCCTAGTGGTTCTGCTCTAGTGTACGAATAAAGTATATTTCTGGGTATAATAAGGAGGAAAGTCAGAGTAGATTTTCACATTTATTACAAATATTATAAATGGTACAGTTACACGTATAATAAGCTAGTCCATTTTCATAAAATAAAACTACTGTATTGCGTAAAACGTGAAGTTCAAATTAAATTACATTTTGGTCTTTGAAAATCTTCCTGATTTTATATTATAACAGGTTACCTTGAGGAGTGGTGAAATTATAAATTCTAACATATCGTTCCAACTTCCTGAAATTTATACATGTATAGAACATTTTTTTAAAGCTATATGAACAGTTACTAAAAAAAAAAGAGTTTTATTGTAATTAATTGCAGTTATTGCTGGCACAATTTCGTGAAAAAATACCTACTGCAAGGGTAGAAAGAGTAAGTAAACATTTTCCTTCTATGGTGTACGTAGTACTTCCTATCTCTATGACTGCAAGCGCCATTAGAAAAAAAAGAATCAATTTGTTCCTTTTTTAATTTTAAATCAATTAAGCATAGGTATATTTTTTTTGGAATAGGTATGTGCCAGTAAGATGAGATTTTGGTTTTGAATACCCATTGTTCAGATCTTTTTTTAGATTTTCTTTAGTGAACTATTTTTTAAATAAGTACTTACCTACTATTTAGTACCTAATAAAAACCTACTACAGCATTTTAGTTATATTTTAGCGTTGGCAATTTGACTGCAGAACGATTTTTATTTTACCAAATGTGGTACTTTAGTTTGGAAATGATATCGTTTATTTTATGATTTCGATGGTTTTTGTATGTATCTGAAGTGGGTTGCAATTTACGACATTATTTATCTTTAGTGTTTACAGTAAAACAAACCTACTTATCTATCTAGTGCTACAAAAGGCAATTTAACTCTGCTAATTACAGTACAATTTCACTGTTTGACCTATTGCGTAGTAAGAGCAAAAACAACAGTTTCAAAATTTATGTTATTGTACTGAAATGGATTATACTGGAGTTACAAACTTGCGTCACATTGCCTTTTGTGTCTCTTTGTATTTTGTGAAACTGAGAGTTAGTATTTCATTTTAATTAAGAACCATCCCGATATCCATACCTAACCATCGTAAAGTAAATTTTTTTAAGGATTAAGCCCAGACTAACTACCTGATATGTTTTGTTTTTTTTTATTCTTTTGTTTTTTTTTTTGGAGCTTTTAACCCTGAGGTTACGTCAGCCCATGTTTTGCTTTGATTAGGTATAATATGTAATAATTTTAATTATGCTGAGATAATTTAGAAGAAGTGGATAACAAAGGACATTTAAACATACCTACAGAGTGTTAAATAAAATGCGTTACATATTGAACAGTTTGCTTCAGATTCAGAACATCAAACTGAACAACTATTAACTATTTACTTGTATGGAATTATTATCTACTTGTATGGAACCAACATTGAAATCGCGAAATAATAAAATTGGTTGTTCCACAGAAAATATCAGCGGCTACTCGATCAAAATGTACGAACAGTGGATTGTATAGACTTTGGATGTTTGTGATGCATAACTTATACGGCTATATGGATTTGGATGAAATTTCTCAAAGTAAACACGCAGGTGACAATCGCGGGCAACAGATATAAATTAAAATACCTAAATCTATAATAAAATTAAAAAAAATCACCATAGTTGTAGGTATCTCTCTGGTACTGCAACCGTAAATAAAAAGTAACTAGGGAACTCGTAAAAATGTACTTAGTACTTACATAACGAAATAAGATTAAAAAGCATCTCTAATAAAGTATAACTACGACGCATTATCGTTAAAACAAGATTAAGATATATTTTTATGACATTGTTTATTATGTTATAAATATTCCTGATTGTAGAATTAAGTAATAATGACATAATACAAGTAGATTATTAATATTATGTGATAATTGTTAGTAACCAATCAAATATGAGTCAATATCAGTAATAAGGCAATATTTGGGGCAATAAATTGTTTCAACACAAAATTATTAATGAAATAAATAAGTTTACGAGTTATTATTACTAATTAAAGTTGCGTTATTGGTATGAAAAGAGAAACAAAACAATCACGATAAGAATAAATTCTTTCGATACGTGATGTTTTGAACATTGCACATTCGCGATAGATTTGTTTTATTTTTATATTAAAATGTAAAACACTTGCTATCGAAATAGTTCTTTAGATAACAAATTGTGATTTTTTCTATTAGTGTGTCAATCAAACAATGTATATGGAAGAGACAGATAGTACAATAAGAATTATATGATATCGATAACTGGCGGCAACTAAGAAGAATAAGAGTGGGGCAATTATAAGAATAAGTATGAATGTGGATGGATGCGGTTTTAAAGAAAGGCCGAAGATAAGATTGATGGATTGTGTGAATAGAATAGAATACTTAATTTTTCAGAATACGGTACAAACATAGCTATAATAGTCTTCAATTCTCAATCTCAATCATATTCTGCCATTTAAGGCGTGAAAATATTAATATTAAAATTTAACATTCAGTCATGATCATGAGAAAAATTTATAAAAAAAATAAATCAAAAAGATAATAATCAATAAGAGAAAGATGATAATATGTCTGTCTAAGAAAGGAGTGAGTGTGCCTAAATAACGGCAAAGAGAGATGAATGGAAGAGGATGACGTATTGTGCCAAATGATATAAGGAATTGTGTTATAAGGTCTAACAAAATTAGGTGAAACTATTTTAAGGGGATGATCAGACCATAAAACTGAACAACTTTCTCTATGGGACCAATAGTGAAATCGCGAAAAAAAAAATCTGCTTTCCCATACATTTAGGTCGAGTAGGTTTGTATGGAACAGCTGATTTTTTTTCGTGATTTCGATATTGGTCCCATAGAGAAAGTTATATAAGGCCTTATATAAGGTCTAACAAAATAAGGTGAAACTATTTTAAGGGGATGATCAGAGCATCAAACTGAACAACTTTCTCTATGGGATCAATAACGAAATCGCGAAAAAAAAATCTGCTGTCTCATACATTTAGGTCAAGTACGATTGTATGGAACAGCTGATTTTTTTTTCGCGATTTCGATATTGGTCCCATAGAGAAAGTTGTTCAGTTTGATGCTCTGATCATCCCCTTAAAATAGTTTCACCTTATTTTGTTAGACCTTATATATGACATATGATGGTCCAGTGGCAACACCAAACTGATTTATTATTATTATGAGGAAATGCTTCTATATATTTATAACTTTAGTGATAGTTATGTGTTTAAACATTTGTATGGTAGTCTAGCTACCGAGAGTATCGGTATAGTACCTACCTACGACAGAAATGTTATCGGTTTCGTTGAAAAATCATTACCTACTCGAACTGCAGTTACACGCTATCCAATAATACCCTATCCTAACATAGTAAATTAACGCTATATCCTGGTCGGATCGGCATCACCAGGCCCAGAAGTGCTATTTTTGAATAGTCAGTTTCAAAATCCTAATCGTAATTTTGACATTATCTGCCGCTGATTGAAATCATGTGATTGAAGTCATTTTGAAAAATCACACTCCTGCAGGATGTTCCCTTGCTCCGAAAAGCACCACACATCACAGTTTCATATATAGATAACGAATCTAACAAACTTAACCATTCGCCAAAAACATGTAAAGCAGCATTTCAAGTTTACGCCATAAAAATGTTAGTGCACATTTTTTCTTTGAAGCAGCATTCTTTACCAAAGGGACCAGTGTGTTTGTATGAAGTCGTAAAACTTTGTAATGCAGTCAATATGTGTTCCAAGACCTTAGGGTATTGAACTTAGAAAGGAAGGTCGGTGTCAGTTTAAACTCGGAATCATTTAAATTACCATTTAGATGTTATTTTTCCTCAAGATTTTGGTGCGAAAATTTACCTTTGATTTTGTGGAATAAAGAAAGAGAATGAGAGGAGAAACATTCAATGTTGGTTAATAATTTTATTGCTAAGCAAAACATTTTTTATTTGTTTGCTATACAAAATGTTAAATTTTATGCGTTACATGTCGAACAGTGTACTTCTGACCATCAAACTGAACAACTTACACTATTGAGCCAACATAGAAATCGAAAAAAAAATCTGCTGTTCCATAGAAAATATCAATAGCTACTCGACCAAAATGTATGTAACATCTGATTTGTTCACTTTGATGGTCTGAAGCACCCAGTTCGATATGTAATGCATTTAAGTTTACACCTGTAAATACTTATTCTTATTATTTTAGTAATGTTAGTGGTAAAGAAAAATTAAGCAAACTTTACCAAGATAGAAATAGGGGAACCTTCGCTCAATACCTAATCTACCTACCTACAATCTACCGCGATACAACAATACTTATGGAATGCGAACTTGGCAATATTCACTGCCTCAGATATTGAACGAACTTCCCGAACGAGTCTTGAATGATCTTTTTCAAATAAAGGAATATAAAAAAATTAAGTCAATAGTTAAGAAATACTACCTAACAAATGTCAATGTATCGAGTTAAAGTGAGCTCGCCACACCTCATATAAACCATACGTGGTTTTCGTAGGGTGGCTTTGTATGATAAAATGTAATGTTTTTGTTTTAGATAAATAAACTAAAAAAAAAAAAAATAGATAAAATATAAATTTATTTACATAAGTATGTAACACACACATAACTACAATTTACAAACAAGTCACAAAACAAGAATACAGTCCAAACCCAAACAAAACAACATGTAATTTATTGTATGTTTACTTCAGCAAGTAGTTTCCAGCTCAACATAAACCTCGCCCGAAAGATAAACTGCTAGATCTGAACCTTTCTACAGCTGAATGCGTCAAAATATAGTCGTAAAAGTTTCTGAACTTTCTAAAGCTGAATGCTTTAAAATCTAGTCGTAAATGTTTCTGAACTTCCTACAGCTGAATGCTTCAAAATCTAGTCGTAAAAGTTTCTGAACTTTCTACAGCTGAATGCTTTAAAATCTAGTCGAAAATATTTCTGAACAACTTGAAAAACGACTTCTAGATGAAGTAGACTCAGCTGCTAGTGCTAAGTTGCTAGCACTAATTGTAGAGATTGCATTAAGAAATTAATTTTACTTCACGCGAGGATTGCATTTATCTCGTCTGTAATTCGAAACATCCCGGTGACAAAACTTTTGAGGTAAATTCTGTTTACGGCAAACCGAGCAGTGAGATAGCGGTGACGATGTGAAATCGAAAAACCGCAGGTGACGTCTTCGTCCTGCATTTATGTATTCTTTGTGAAGAAGGGAGGACGAAGGACCAACATAACACTTGTCTTGATATCACTGAAAGAGCGTGAAACAAGAAATTCGCGCTTATAGTGTTGGCATAAGAAAGATTTCCTATATGAAATGTAGTATGCTATGTTTACGGTATAATGTCATTATACTATATGCGTCAAAACAATTTTTATTTGCTCCGATCGGTTTGCTCCCATAGTAAAAGTTGTTCAATTTGATGAGTAGACTCTTAGTCTGAAAGGATGCTAATGATATCAATTTCACCCTGTATACGTTTTTTCCGGTAGAGCCTAAAATGAGAATAATGACTTTAACTTGCGAACTGCACATGAATAATAATAACAGTTACATAATGTAATGTGCACTAAATGTTTTACTACAAATAGTTACTTAGGTATAAAAGCAATCGTTACTTAGCTGTAAGTTATCCGTAACAGAAATAAAAAAAAAAAACATTACCCTCCTTCTGTGGCAGTCGGGTAAAAAAAAGCATAATCGAAGTGCTTGATACCTACTTTGGTTTGACTCTACCCACTCATTAAAGCCTTTTAAAGTCAATTTCTATTACGAAACTGAACTGAAGATGTCAAAACAAAACCAAGTGACCTGAGTGAGATAGCCTAATGTGGGATTACACAAGAATGAAGAGTTCGGAAGTGAACGGTTCCGTTCCATAATGACAACTCAAACAATAGTATCCAAAAACTTGGCAAGTGTGATTAGGATATAAGAGTTAGAAGGTTCTCTATGTTATTTAAAACGTTCTGCATATTATGAGAAGGATATGTTGACGATGGGCTTAACACCAGAAATAGTATATAGTATAAAAATAGTATCAGGAGGGCTGACCCTAAATAGGGAACAAGCAATGGGATTGATTGATTGATATTATGAGAGTCTATTCAGTACGAGTTTTTTTATAGTATATTTTTTTTAAGTCGTTTTATTAAAGTCTTTATTCCACAGAAACAGTAGACTGTATATTATGTTTTTTTATGATCCAAAAGAGTACTGATAAAATTGTTGCATCTGACGTTACAGCTTACTAAAATCCAACCTAAGTTTTATATGAGGTATTAGGTAGGAAACTTTCAGGATATATTATCTTGTGTGATTTCAAGAGTTATAATTTTCTTATACAGATTATCTTATACAATAATTAAAAGTTTATCGGAAATATCACAAAACTCCATTAATTATGCCAGGAGAAAAAAAATCTAGCTCAAGAGTTCTCTTCCTACATAACATTATGAATCTATTCGAAAAAATGATGATCAGACTACATGTTGGAGGTTTTAGTTCACATAGTTTTCGTCAACGGAACCCTAAAAACGTCTAGTGCTAAGCATTAACTATTAAACAGCCTTGCAGCTGCCATTGTTGGTGTTGTTTTGGAGGTTAAAGCAATTAGGCAATATTAGGCAAAGGAAATCCTTGTGTAAGGAAATCTACTAAGTAAGTTTTGATGAGCGAGTGAACTGCATTGTCTGTTAATGCTCTTAGATTATCTGTAGCCTCCGTCTTGAGTTGTATCCATGGAAAATAACAAAAGCAAGCTATTAATAAGGGTGGCACTAAAAGTAAGGTTTTAAAATCTCACTATTCTCTTTACTAAAAAGTTTACGTGGGGCTGAAAGCCAAGCCAAGCCAATTTTCACTATAAACCTAACCCAATATAATTCTAAGTGGTTTGATTGAGCGCCTTCGTGCTTCAAATCAAAAGGCACGTTAAGAAAGACCCAGATAATGCTGCTTAATGATTAAGTCAAGTCAAGTCAGAGGCCTCATGATGGAGATCATTCCCATCATCATCTCAATTAACTTTCGTTATTAGGCTTATAACCAAATAGCGTATTTTACCAGTATTCACAAGTTCCTTTCAAATATTAGATAATGTATTTAACGTTTTCCTCTGTATGGAATTCTCAATACGCGAGTCCGATTCGCACTTAGCTGAGTTTCTGTCATGTATTTGTATATAATAAAGAAAAACAGCTCAAATTGTTAGGAAGGCAATCTGCTAAGCTCTATTCTAATCGGATTGCATTCAACTAAGAACAATAGAGGGGACAAATTAAATGTAACAAAAGCCTTGCAAAAAGCCAGTTATTACTTATTATAACCAACGCAATCTATTCTTCCAGCAGAATTGGGACATTTAATAATATAAGCAGAGAAAATTGAAGCTTGAGGTTTGAATTTAACTGTACGAATTTTTTTTACTTTGCCCCATCATCTACAATTTTCACGGACATTCGTAACTGCGATTTCAAATCTGGGTTAGTTACACTGTGAAATTAAATAATAAATCAAATATTGTTAAGATTAATAGATGTTTTAGAGTTTTGTGGATCGAGTTAATACATTCAAACACTTAATTAACTATGTTTATGGTCGTGTCATAACTGTTTAATTACATCCATTTAATGTAATGCACTGGATATGCGTGTATTCACCGCTATTATTTTGAATATGAAATTGTTAATTGATGTTTTAATTATGAAAATATGTGTTTTATTGCCTACGAAATAGGGGACTTGCGCACATTCATAAACGACATGAAAGCATTTACCATATTAAATACCTAATTGGAAAAAAAATTCCAAGATTTTCTTTGTTAAGGTAATATAAGATTCTTGTTTTCATTGTAACTTAAGAACTTCTTTTCCGGATAAGGTATATAATAGTATATAGATATACAGGGTGTAAGTGACAGCCTAGCAAATACTGAAGCTGATTTTTTTTCGCGTTTCCTGAGGAAGGCTCCATAGCGATGGTCTGAGTTCACCGTTTCAGTATTTGCTGGGCTGTCACTTACACCCTGTATAACATTCCCAGGACCCATGTACTAATATGCGACATTAATAACTATAGCGATATACCTATGTATTGCGTCCGTCCCAAGTACTGGGATAACGACAGGAAGATTACAATGAGGCCCTAATGTGTGTATATAGATCGAACATTTTTACAGGACAATTACCGCAAAATTTTCTTCGAGATCTGATGAAGCGTGAATTTTGCCCCCTAGTAGGTCATTGCCACCCATAGGCGTGCAGCCTATTTTATACAGCGTGAAATTGCCCGCAAAAGTTGTCGCTTTTGCAACTAGTTTCCGAGCGGTCGACTTGCGTAATTTTTTTGTTTTGTAAAACACTTAACAGTTCTTAACCCTTTCTGTATAATCACTCTAAACGATTTAAAGTAGAACATGGGTATTGATGAAATAATGGGTCCATACAGTAAAAAATTTAATTTCACACATCTATTGTGATAATATTTCAGGGTTGGTACTACAATATAAAAATGCATAATAGTTGCTCTTCAATAAATGTAGGATGCGTAGTAACAACAGTTGTGAAACAATTTATATTTTCATGATTTTATGTTGTTGTTCAGTTTGATGTTCTGAACTACTCCAGAATCGATGACAATTAATTAAATCATTTTTTTTTTATTCATAATGGGTTTGCGTACATAACCTAATATACTGGCAATAATAGTAGGGCACATTTCTACCGGGTTCGACTCGAGGCGGGCTCTTTGACTGATGTTATTTTGTTTAGTCTAGTTATGTTTTAGTTTTACGATATTTTAGTTTTAGGATATTTTAGTTTTAGGATATTTCAGTTTTAGGATATTTTAATTTTATTGTGTCAATATCTTTATAAATGTTTTTGTTTTAACTAATATAGGTAGTTGGGTAAGTTAGAATTTTCAAAACGACGATGTTGACGTAGTCTTTACCAAAATAAGTAGATATAAAACTCCTGTAGAGGGGTAACCTCTAGGTTTCGAACCTATATGGTTCAATAGCTTCCGTGATGTCTATTACATGAATTAATTTTTGGGTCATTTCATGGTCGATCAAGTTTTGCAATTAATTGTCTATTTGTAAACAAACACAGCGTTGGTTTTCACACGTGCTGAGGCGTGGGTAGTAAGCATTGTAGGCTTAATTAGGCTTCATTCGTTTTGTAATTGTAATTATAATTTGATTTATGTAAAATATCTGCCCTCATGACATATTTCATTTCCTCCCACGACTCTATTCCGATGATTATTTTTAATAATGCATTTTATGATATAGCAGTTATAATAAAAAATAAATTAGAAATATTCTCACCGTTTAGAGTTTTTCTGGACTCTCCAGTAGGACCAGCTGTTGCAGCAGAAATCATAAGAAGCATGGCGACAATCCTTGCACTAACAGTGACACCCATTTTTAAAGTCTTCACGAATTTTTTTAAATTCAAAAATTGTTTGCTTTAATTTTTTTCTTTCACGAATCAGACGCAACTATTTCCCGCGTGTAGTCGGTAATATTTGCGTCGCACCGACAGCTTTGACGTCCGTCGTCTCCAGCGTGCTGTCTCCGACTGAACCTGGTAGTACTTTCTAACTGCTATATGCGCTTGCGCAGCGTTTGCTGCACCCGCAATGCGCACGAAAGCTTTTTTGTCATTATCTGATAAAGATTCTTTTACCCTCTGAAGGGCTACGTGTTTAAATGTTACGAGTGGCAATCAAAACGCCAAGTACTTTATTGATGTTGTTGTGTTGTTGTTGTTTTCTTTGTTGTTGTTGTTTTCTTTGTTGTTTATTGTAATTGGTATATACAGGGGTCAGGGTCTTTCTTAATATGCTGACACTTTTTTAAGGGGATGACCAGACCATCAAACTGAACAACTTTATCTATGGGACCAACAACTAAATCGCTAAAAAAAACAGCTGTCCCATACAAAACTGCAAACCTACTCGAGCCAAATGTATGGGACAGCAGTTTTTTTTCTTGATTTCGATGTTGGTCCCATAGATAAAGTTGTTCAGTTTGACGGTCTGATCATGCCCTTAAAAAAGTGTCAGCATATTAAGAAGGTCCCTGTATAAATCCAGATTATGAGTACTTATACAGAAAGGGTTTTCTAAGGGGATGATCAGATCATCAAACTGAACCACTTTTTATATATATGGGGCCAAAGTCGAACTCTCGAAAAAAACCATATGCCACATAGATTTGGGTACCTACAATGGGGTTACAGTTTTGTATGGAACATCCGATATTCGCGATTTCGACCTTGATTCCATAGAGAAAGTTGTTCAGTTCGATGGTCTGATGATCCCCTTAAAAATCGTCAACATATTATGAAGGACCCTATACTTAAAAGCCTAAATATTATTATCAAACCATCATAGAAAAAAATCTTTAAGGAGCATTTCTTACCTATCTATCTACCTAAGCAAGAAATATTGCTGCAATTTGATATACACGGTGAAATTGATATCATTTGCATCCTTTTAAACTAAGAGTCTACCCATCAAACTGAACAACTTTTACTATGGGAGCAAACCAATCGGAGCAAAAAAAAAATCAGCTGTTGCATACATTTGGGTCGAGTTTTAGTACGGAACAGCAGATTTTTTTTGCTCAGATTGGTTTGCTCCCATAGTAAAAGTTGTTCAGTTTGATGGGTAGACTCTTAGTTTAAAAGGATGCAAATGATATCAATTTCACCCTGTATATATAACCACAGCAATATTTTGTTATACCTAAGTATATTCCTAATCGACTCTACCCAATAGGTAAATAGAGCGTGTACGAGAAATTGTAAAAAATATGTCATTAACCTGTTTGTCATGGGTAAGTGGTCTGAATAATAATGCGAAGTAAGAATTAAGAGTATTATAGGCGTGGAGAGCGTTTTGGGGGCGCGTTACGGAGAGGTATGGAAACTTAATCTTCAGGAGTGCGATTTTTGAATCTCATACGTTGAACACAGTAGTTGTTCTGTTGGAATCTTTCTACTACTGATTAGACCACAGATCACAAAAACTAGATTAGAATTTCAAAAATCGCACTCCTGGAGTATGACTTTTGAATGTCAAATCAGCAGTAGAAAGATGCATATCTCCAGAGTAATTATTACATTTTTACTGCTGACTTCAACGTATGACTTTCAAAAATCGCACTCCTGGGGGATCAAAGTGGAGAATTTCTCCATCAATTTATAATCGTAAAAAGAATATAAATAAGTAATTCTGTTATTTATAGCTTAACTAACAAATCATGGTTCAAAATTTTTGTATAAGACATATTTTCAAACATTAATATTTTAGTACATAATTTTTTATTTGTTTTTCTGTGTTAGGAAACGGCTGAGTACATTTTTGCAAAACATACTCCAAATGAAAATTACTCATAACATCCTTAAATCTAAGGTCAAAAAAGCAATTTTAATATCATGTGTGTTTTCAAATTATTTTAAATTTTGCCATTAATTGATTTTTTTAAGTGATTGCTTAAAGAACTGTCCAGCTTTTTAATTATGAAAAAAAAAAATCAAAATAATTAGTGAATATAAACATTTTGTTTTAGAAAAATTTACCCAGCCGTTTTCTACCTGGAGGAGCCCAAACTTTGTATGTTTTAAAAATACTTTTTGGATTTTTTGAAAACAAGTGTCTGAAAGGTAATATTTTAGAACCGGTAATGTTTTTTTATGTAAAGTAAAACTTAAGCTATGCTGATGCCAAAACCATTTTATATTTAGAAACCTTATATTCTTTTTTAAAACTCTTAAAATGATAAGATGCTGGATCATCATCATTATCATCATATCAGCCGATACACGTCCACTGCTAGACATAGGCCTCCCCCAAAACGGGGGGATTTGCCATAATCGCCACGCTTGGCAGGCGCGTTGGCTATCGCAGTTGGATTGAATGTGTGTACTCAGAGGATGCTGCTGTCATCCTCCGGTAGATACCTTAGTCGCCTTTTACGATACCCACGGGAGGAGATGGGAAGATGGTGGATATTTTATCAAAAATACAAATAATACTTGACATTCATTCGACCTCTAAATGACGTCATATCACAGGCTGGATGAGCTTCAATCCGTGGTACTTTGGTAAAAAAAAAGTCATATAAACGACAACAAAAGGGTGGTCAGATTTGAAATTTTTCCTCGGTTATGTGGGAAAATTTGGTCTCTGGGGAAACAATGTGGGGATCAGGAGTGCGATTTTTGAATCTTATTTGCTGAGCTCAGCAGTTGAAAATGTCAAAATAACTATGCATAGAAAAATGCATATCTCCATAGTTATTATGACATTTTCAACAATCACTGACAATTCAAAAATCGAACTCCTGGCGTAGGATTTTTGAAAGTCAAATCAGCATTAGAAAGATGCATATCTCCAGAGAAATTATTACATTTTGTACTGCTGACTTCAACGTATGACTTTCAAAAATCGCACTCCTGGGGGATCAAAGTGGAGAATTTCTCCATCAATTTATCATCGTAAAAAGAACATACTTACTTACTTACATTACTTATAATTCTGTTATTTATAGCTTAACTAACAAATCATGGTTCGATACCTGGGCCTATCAGGTAGGTAAGTAAAGTGATGTCTATGGTTTCGTGGGATAAAAATATTATGAATCTGGGGAAATTTTCGAAATCATATCTGGCAGCACTGTCAATGGATTTACTTTTTTTTTATTATTTTACGTAAAAAAAGAGTTTAAACTATTCATCACTAGAAACACTTTGAAAAATTGTAGAAAACTAGCTTTATATATCGAAATAATGAAATTAGTTGTTCAAAATAGCCTAATCTACGAAACTAAACTGTTAAAAAATACCGAATAAAAAACTTTACATAGTTACTGAATTAAAAAAACCAAAAAAAAAAACCGGCAATGTCATTTTTACTACTCGGGAAACTCCAATACAATGATACCTCTAAGATCTTTATTTGACGACTTTATTTAAACTGGTCGGCGCTCTACTAGTGCCTACTGCCTAGTGCCTAGTCATAGGGTTATATTTTTTTCGACGTGTTCGTAGCTTCGACTGTCTATCTAGAGTCTAGTCTAGACCTTGTCTTGAAATACCCTATCCTATCAAAGATATTTAGTTCAATGACGCTACAATTTTTAGGATTGTATTGCCATCCATCCAGCAATTCCAGCATACCTACAATCTTAAAAATAGTGTTCAGTTCTTTTCTCGATTCCCTAATTTTAATGAGAAAAGCAATGTGAATAAACGTTTTGATCACGTTTTCGGTGTTGCCTTTAAATATTGTCATTTTATATCGCATATTTGATGTTTTAAGTTCAGTAATTTAAACTCAACGTTTTTATTTGTTTTAACCCCAAGAGGTTTGAGAAAACTTATATTTTCGGGTGGACTAGGAAAACAGTAGCAATTCGGTTCTGGAGTGCGATTTTTGAAACTCATTCTTTGAACTCAGCAGTTGAAAATTTCAATATTACTATGGAGATATGCGTCTTGCTACCGCTGATTAGACACTCAAAATTCATACTCCAAGAGTGGGATTTTTGAAAGTCAAATCAGCAGTAGGAAGATGTGTGTCTCCATACATTTTTAGCTGCTGAGTTCAATGTATGAGATTCAAAAATAGCACTCCTGGCCTCGCCGGGTGCTGCTACGGCACGCTCGCTTCGCTCGGCTCGTGCGCTGTGGTGGCAAGATACCTAACATGCTCGTCGCTTCGCTCCTCACTAACCTAACCTACTGAAATAAGTTTTTCAGAGTTATGGATTTACATGTATAGTTTTTCAAATTATGTTTTTTTTTATTAAGCATGTAAAATAATTCTATTATAATTATATTTTCACATTAATCTATTTAATTGTTATATTAACGTTATGTTATGTCTGTTATGGATTTTCAAAATATGATTTTTAAATGTATGCATCTTAAGGGACATCCGTTTTATTTGCTTATTTAATATACGTAGTACGAGTAGCGCCATCTGTGTTTTTGTATACAAAAACTAACTATAACGTTTGACGGATCTTAACAAAGCATTTGAACGAGCGCCATCTCTTGTCGAGTAGCTTTTATTAACTCTTAACGCATTAACGTTTTCCCGGGGGCAAAATACTTTCATTGATCGATGATAGATGGCGCAAATTTCTTTTTTCAAATGACTTTCTTTAAATTTGCTTGAGTTTTTGAAGTGAAAACATCGATTTTCACACTGTTGTGAGTTGAAAATCGATTAAATGAAAAAGCGACACCAAATAGTTTCTGATGATTTCATTTCTAGCGCGTGTGAACAGCACACACCGTATCTACATGTTTTGTTTTGAATGCACACTGTTGATGCTGTAGCATAAAGAGACCTCTGCCATCTGCTATATCATTAAAAGAAAAATATCAAACTTTCAGCATCAACACTCTTTCTTAAAAAAGCTTATAAAAATGTTATAAAAATTATTTAACAATATTAGGCTAGCGCCATCTATTGTCAAGTAGCATTTATTAACTTTTAACTCATTGAGCTCCATCATGTAGGATAATACTTTTATTACTCGATGATAGATGGCGTACGTTTTATTTTATTTTATGTTTTATTAATAAGAAAATTGTTTTCAGACTTTCTTTCAATTTCAGGTTTCTTATTCTTATGCAGTTTTGGGCTTTTGCCCGACACCAAAAACTGCACGCTTTAAAAAATAGGTAGGTAGTGGTGGTTCTGGTAGAATGGGTAGTTATGGCAAAGCTTCTGATTTTTTTTTTTTTTTTTTTTGAAAGTGACTATTACAGCTTTGCTCCGGGAGCAACTACTGCTTTTTACTGCGGGCTATTGGGGGGACCACGAAGGGTCACCGAGCCAATTGAATGAACTTAAGCAACCGACCTAGGGGCACCCAGCGGGGTACGGACCTCGGCCAAGGACGTTGCTGGGGCTACGCGGCGGATTGTGTAGCTGGGATAGGTGAGAAGCGGCCTGGGATTGGCCTATAGCGTCTGTAGGCGCCTGAATTGAAGGGAGTGTGCAGTGGTCGCGGCTGTCTCCGCCGGCGGGGACGTCGATTACTGTGTCGGCGTGTTGTTGTCGTGTGTTGTGAATTTGCGATTGTTAGTCGTGTCTGTTGGGCCGCCTGTACGGCAACCGTGATCTCATCGTCTGGATCGACCAGTACATTGCGGGGTCGACGTCTATTCGTCCTAGTAGTATCACAAGGATAGATGGCGTTTGCCCTAATTAGAGGGTTGGAGTGGCGGGGGGTGGTGGCGAAATAGTCCGCCACCATGCATTTGAGTAGTTGCTTGATGGTAGGCAACTCTAAGTCGAGATTAAGGTTTTTGTTGCGTACGAACCATGGCGCACCAGTGGCCGTACGCATGAACCTATTCTGGATGACTTCCAATAGGTGGATGTTGGTGGGGGCGGCGTGCGCGAAGCACACTCCGGCGTACGTGATTATCGGTCTGATGCAAGTTTTCCAAATTGTCAGCTTATTTCTAAGTGTCAATTTGGAACGCTTGTTCAGGACCGGATAAAGACGATGCATCACATGCAGCGCGTTCTTTCGAACGCGCTGGATGTGAGGCCGGAATGTCATCCCGCGGTCTAGGGTGACACCCAAGTATTTGACCGTATTTACCCAGGGGATTGTACGGTCGAATAGCTTGATCGGGGGTAGGCCAGAGTGTGCGTCTCTCCGGAAAAAGAACACTGCCGCGCTTTTTTCCGGATTGACTTCGATCCTCCATTTCCGACACCAGTTCCCGAGGGCGCTGGTTGCGGATTGGAGTCTCTTACACACTAGGGCTTTGTTCCGATTCGAGGTGTATAGCGCAGTGTCGTCTGCGAATAGGGCTAACTGGCAGTCCCGGGGACGCGGGATGTCATTGATAAAAAGTGAAAAGAGTAGGGGGGATAGGGCGGAGCCCTGCGGGACTCCGGCGGTAAGGGGGCGAGGGGACGAGTGCGTACCCTCTACTCGATAGCGAAAGCTACGATTCGACAAAAAATCTCGTATGATGTGAACGAGACGGTCTGGCACTTGAAGTACTAACAGTTTGTAAATCAAACCGTTATGCCAGACCTTGTCGAAGGCTTTTGCTACGTCGAAGAAGAGTGCGCCCGTCCCGTGTGGGTGGCGCGTGTGCATGTATTTAAGAATGTGCTCCGTGAGGCGGTGCACTTGGTGGATACACGAGTGTTCGGATCTAAAGCCGAATTGCTCGTCTATGAGAATGCCTTTGGATTGTACGAAATCTTTTAGGCGATTGAGTAGGAGGCGTTCGTATATCTTCCCCATAGTCTTGAGGAGACTTATGGGGCGATAATTAGAGGGGATGGTCTTGTCTTTGGAGGGCTTTGGGATTCCGATGACATCTGCCTCTTTCCAGGTGTCGGGAAAGGTCGAGTTGTTCATGGCCGCATTGAAGATGGCGGTCAGTAGGACAATGAGATAGGCGCCGATAGGCACTTGAGTACCTTATTGGCGATGCCATCGGGACCCGGAGCCTTCCGGGGTTTGAGTGTCTTTATAACGTCATGGACCTCGGAGGGGGTGATGGGTGACAGAGTGTCAGTGGGGGGAACAGAGAGTCTGCGTTCGACCTCACCGTCCACCTCTAATAGGTGATCGGCGTCTACTGGCAGTGTACTAGGGGCACATTGAGACTCGAGGCTGTCTGCTAACACCTCGGCCTTCTCTTCATCCAGAAAGGCTGGAATCGAGCTATCGGGTTTGAGCAAAGCTTCTGACCATTCAGGATTCTGGTTGAAAGTTTATGTAAGTACCTAATATTTGTATGTATGTGAAATAATTAGGTGATTTCATGATATATAACATGCTTCTTACATAATTACAAGTTATATATAATGTGTAGTACCTACAAATTTTGCACTTATTATAATGCAAAATAAACATTGATTGATAAAAAATATCTGATGTAAATACTCACGGCCCATGGTCTGCCTGGGTTTGAAACCCGCAAGGGGCAAATATTTGTATGATGAAACAATGAATATTTGTACCGAAATCATGGATGTTTGTATCTATATTATGTAAGTATTTGTGTTCTATATCATTTTCTAATAATCATAATACATACAATACAGGTCCGGGCTAGATTCTGGTACTATAAATCGGACTACATAATCTGTGTGATCATGTCCAAGATATTTATTATTATTAGGCACCTATATAAAAACCTGCCAACTCCGTTTTTTTGTTTAAATATTTTCCTACATTAGCAATAAAATTATTGATATTAATATGCGACTTCTGACAGGAGTAGAAGTTATGTTTTAAATGTTTGTCTCAAACACCATAGATTTGATTATGGGTATTTGGTACTAAGTAGATACCTACTCTTTCTTATAGTGTGGTATTTGCTTAGTTTGTTGTTTTTAGGCTTGCTATCTGTTTATACAGGGTGTTACAAAAATACAAATAAACATTTAAGGGGGTGGTTAAGACCATTAAACTGAACAACTTTCACTGTGGGACCAATATCGAAATCGCGAAAAATAAACGAATGTTCCATCATCATATCAGCAGATAGACATCCATTGCTGGACATATGCCTCCCCCAAAATGAGGAGATATGCGTTTGCGATATTTCATACTAAACTACAGGAGTGCGATTTTTGAATCTCATAAGTTGAACTCAGCAGTTGAAAATGTATAAAGATACGCATCTTTCTACTGCTGATTTTACTTTCAAAAATCGCACTCCTGGAGTATGATTTTTTAGTGTCAAATCAGCAGTAGAAAGATGCATATCTCCATAGTAATATTGACATTTTCAACTGCTGAGTTCAAAGAATGAGTTTCAAAAATCGCACTCCTGATCTACTCGAGCTAAATGTATGGGACAAAACATTATTTTTTTGCGATTTAGACGTTGGTCCCATAGTGAAAGTTGTTCAGTTTGTTCGTTTAAACCACCCCCTTAAAAGTTTTCAATTTTTATTTTTACTTCTGTAACATCCTGTGTATTCTAATGTAATGCCTCTTTCCAAGACAGGTAGGCAGCAAATAGGGTTGAATCAAAACAAGATAAAATATATTTGATAAGTTTATTTTCATTTCATACTCGGATCCTGAATGTCTTTACGCAAGACAGACGCAGTAACAAAAAGTAGCATTAGAAAGTTACGCAAACTATGTACAAACGTAGGAAATATACACACGGTATCAATAATATCAGTTCATTCATTTATTTATATAGCTAACGGCACAAGTTTACATTTACTTATACTAAGTTTACATAAATAAGCAACTTACTTAATATAGGTAAGCTAAAAGTCTTTCTTGGCTAAAACGGCACTTAAATTGCCTGCTAGTAATACTAGTCGAGATATTAAAAAGATATTTTATAATAGTAACAAAATAATTTCTTAAAGAAATTATCAAATGAATCAGATTCAATTTGAATAAATAATTGCATTGAAAATAAGAAATAAAATTAAGAAGGATTAGACAATAATTTAAGAGAGTTAAGTACGTATACAGGAGAACAAAGGTTGCAAGATGTGGATAAGTAGAGGAACTTATTACAACTGCTTAAATGCTAAAAAATTCAATAAATTAATGTTTACTAACTACAGAATACTAAATATCACAGTGAAAGTACCCATAACTTAATCAACATAATAATGTTTCGTCAAGCACTTCATACAATACCTATCTCCAAAGAGAGCATACAACATTCTAACATTAAAATAAATAAGTACAAAAGCGTTAGAACTTAAAAATAAATGTGTCATTCGATAAACTGTGTAACGATGTATGTCACTATTATAAAGGTTATTGGTTTAACCACTTAGTTAATTTTATAAAGAGGCACGGATAAAGTGACGAATGCCTTAAGTTGCAATTTCATGAATTTGTGAATGTTAGAACTGAGTGAATGTTGAATGACACAAAGAAGTCAAAGATTTATTAAAATTACGTCCTATAAAATTTGAATCAGATTATGTATTTCTCCGTTTGCTACCATTGTTGTGTTGTGCTGTCCGTTTGCTTAACTTTTCGATGTATTTAACACATAATTGTTTACTGGCTTGTTTGGCGCTCTTACATCTGAATTCTAAGTACCAATTGGTAAGTAAGTTACTATATCCCCTGAAGGCTAGGTAGTCGTTCTTGAGACATAACGTCGCATCTACCTTCATATCTAGAGAAGACAGATTTAGTTTGTGCTTATTGAAGGCTGGAAGCGTAAGCTTTACAGCTGCCATGCTGTCGTTGACGACTTGTATGGTGCTCTGGAGTTTCTCCAGTGTGTTCTGGATTGCCCTCTTTCTTCTGATCTTGTTCGTGTTGTAGGCATCGTCGGGGAAGTTCAGTTCGACGTTCAGCAGTCGCATGAATATCTCTTCGTATTCCACCAGTGATTTGTGCAGTTTTGGTATCGTATATGCGAACTGTAACAATAGAAAACAAAAATATAAGACACATGATTGGAAAACTTTTGTTTATTAGTTAAGATTAATCCAAGAGTAGATTAAGTAGTTACATCAATTAAATTAAAATCTCATTATTAAATAACTATTAAGATGATCAAACAAAACAATGAATCACAGCTACGATAGATTTATGTAATTAGAATTTAATTGACTGTACTAAATAATAATATTGATTATAATACAGAATGTGTGATATAGCCTGCGTTTAAATATCTCGTATAGTTAACGCCGTCACAAGAGTAGAATCGTGTCGAGGCTGTGCGTATATTCCGCAGGCATTCGCGATCGGTAACTATTCAACTGACATTATTCTCAGGTCGTCTGACTATGATCTAAGCTGTTGTTTTGACTGTGTTTACGCACCTAGCTATCGAATACCTAAAAATGTTAACTAAGTCTACAAGTCTATCGTTGGTTCGAGCAATATCTTTGAATATGCAATTATATGTCGATAATGATTAAAACAATCGCTTCGCTTTGATTTCTGTCGATGAAGTGGCTTTAAGCTTCGATGTTATACGTACAACAATACAGTGTATATAACTAACAGTTGTACTATAATACGGTCAAGTGGTTTTATATAACAAACACAAGATGATTTGTCATAAACATTTTATTAAAATTGGTATTGCATATTAAAACAAAGCTTAGTTGAATATAATTATAACAAAGAAGTTATGTAGGTCATTTTATATGATGGCATGAAATCGCAGAAGGGCAATAATATTAATATAATAGACTATATAAATTTAATTGGCGATCAGAAGTCAGTAGGTAAATTAGACAGAAATAGATCGGATTTTTTACCAATTATGGTAAAAGATGCCTGCATAAAATTATGACAACATAAATTAATTTGTATAATGAGTTTACATTATACAATTAAAAAAAAAACATCACCGACAAAATTCCAATAACGCGAAGAGAAACAGATTAAATTAGGTAACAAAAAGTTTAAACATAATGAATACACTGAATAATACGAGTACAAATAATACACTAGCTCGGTGCTACGACAATGCAATGAAGAGTATAACAACGATAGATAAAAGCGTAAACGAGACCTGATGGTCCGGTTTGACTCTAAACTTGTAACCGATCTCTTATAATTATTATCATTTGAATTTTTTCTAGGTATTCTAAACTTGATAACCATGTTGGAAAAGTTGAAGGAATATTCAAAGAATAAATATTTAGGAGGGAGGAGAACGTTCTGTATTCGAAAGCTATTATGTTCTTAAACTTGCAGCGTAATTCTGTACCCAATGAATGAATTTCAATTATTATTGTTCAATCAATGATATTACATAAACGATATAAAACGACTTTATGTGCAAGAAGTTAGTCACTAAGCTTTCATTATTTGCGAAAATATCAATACATAATATTTACTCAATAAACGTGCGTAAACTTACAGGAAAACAGATCTGTAATGGTCAAGTTCAGATTCATAAATGAATGAACTCATCCAATAATATGTGCACTCATTGTTCTACGAATAATCGACCTCTGCGCAGGAGCACTTAGTTATTTGTTTACGTCGAATCATATGTCACCGCATCCCGACTTCCTCTCCGTTACGTTCAGTAATTAATGAATCACGTTTCATAATTCCCATTTAGATAACTATGACGTCACATTAAGAAAAAACATCGATGGAAATATATGGAGTTCATACATATGAGGTCTTTCTTAAAAAACAGACGATTTTTTTGCGAAAAAAAAATTGTCTGTCCCATACAAAATTATGAACCTACTCAACCTAAAATGTATGCGTTAGCATTTTTTTTTTCGCGATTTCGATATTGGTCCCATAGAGAAAATTTTTCAATTATATGGTCTGATCATACCCTGAAAAAAACGTCAACATTAAGAAAGACCCTGTATTTTATGGAATGCTAAGCGAACTATTGTTGAAACGAAGAAATTGCCGAGCCGATAATAAAAGCTTTGCTCGGCAAATATGGCGGATACGAGGCTTAAAGCCTGAAAACCGACAATGAGTCGTCCATAAGGCTTTAAAGCCTAAGCCTGTACGTGTTTGAGACAAACGCTTGTCGCCGGTATCGCGAGCCCGCATTCGTCTCAGTTGAACAAATAATGTGTTTTTAACATTTCGTGTTGTTTTGTTAAATCGTAAATACTGAGCAAACACTAGCGCGTACAAGTGACTCTAAAGCTCTTGTCAGCGTGAAAGCGCTCCGTGGCTGACTGTGGAATGCGCAAGCGACGCACTCCGCCCTTAACAATTAAGGTTGGTATTATTAATTAATACCTATTATTCAAAATATTTTAGAAATATTATCAACTTCTTAATTTAATTGTCAAGGTGTATAAAAATAAATTATATACTGCAAATTAATTGACCTTTTGAAAATATGTACAGAAACTGTTCGTGTAAAAATAATCAAACCTAAAATAGACGGCATTTAAGAATAATTTTAATTGCAAAGATTCAATAAAAAAAATATCATGTAGGGCAGGTCCACCGCATTCCATCGCCGAGCCCTTTGTTTTAACGTCTCATTTGAGCAGTATTTAATTTTTAAATTGTTCGTAAGTCAACTAAAGTCGGAGCGAAGCTGAGATCACTTGAATTCTAACGCTTTCCTTTGCCCAATGTCAAATATTTGAATTTGTTAAGTGGCCATACATTGACGAACTGTCGAAACATACATATATGAAATATTTAATATTCATGTACGTTCATAAAGGGCGACTGTGCACTCTCATGTTAGTCGAAGCATTTGTCAACGACTCGCTAGACGAAGATGTTCCCCTAATGTGTAAGGTCATCGGCCACTTCGAATGCACACATACTTATTGTCTCGTGTCGCATTAACTTTTGTTTTGTGTACTAATTAGTGGGTGTCCAATATGAATACATAATGGAAAGTCGCGGTCCAGATGTGTGTTCGGTAAATAATAGACGAGCTTTAGAAAACCCGTTAGTGCGTGTATTGATATATATTTTATGAACGGAGGCGGCAAAGAAGAATCGGTGATCTAAAAGCGATCATTAACATAACCATTACTGTTTGTCTTGTTGTATATGTGTGTCTATAACACGTCGAGGCTATGGCTCGGGCTCGCGTGTGCGCTCGCCCCTCGAATCAGCCGGTATCCATCTATGCAAATTTCCTCGAAACATTTAACTGGCTCCTTAGTTCTGCTCTCACAGGGACTAACCACACGCTTCGGATTCATATATCACCAGTCTTAGATGAACTCTTTAAATTGGAGTGCTTCTTTATTTTTGTTAGCCTTAACAATGCGGTCGGACTGTCATTTAAGGTCATATTTCATTGGATGGATTATGTGGGCGGCGTCTTTTCGGCCATAACTCACTTAGATTAAAAGGTGCTGATTTTATTTCCCTTTGATTAGTTAAACGATTGTTTTGTTTCAATTAAATTATACAAGATTGAATCCGAACTGGTAGTAGGAATATAATTCATTGTGGATGCTACCAATGTAAAGATAATCGAAGCAATATCGATGAAGCCATCATAAAGCCTTATAAAACACTTAAAGTGCGCCGATTTATAAACGTAAAGCGGTGTTCGAAATTAAGGGCTTGTACATCTAGTTATTGCCCTTAAGTACAATGTGAAGTAAATAAACGCGGTACAAAGGCTGGCCACATGTAATTTGGCTCGACTGAACCTCATTTAAGCCTCAGTCAGGCCTCGAGCACGGCTAATGTACGCGGGAACCTTTGTCTTAAATAAAGCAAAAATAAATTAAAAATGATGTAAAAATATTGAACGGGAACCGGGGAGATGGGCCGGACCGCTGGACCGCCGCGCCGGAGCACCGCAAGTGATCGACCGCGATAATTACACTGTCAGATGTTTAAAAATTCACTTCAAATATTAAATACACTTTAGCATAACGTATTACTTAATTGAATCTCTACGATTCCTTGACTTGCACAGACATGTTTCTGTGTTGTCTAGTAAAGTCCAAATATATGGAACGCTCAATTATATATATCTGACGTCATCGTATACTAACCAAATAAAAAATTTATAACGATCATTTTTTCTAGTGAACTTTTCTAACAATGTCTAAAAGCAATACTTACTCTTCGTTCGGGAATAGTGGTTCCATTTCTTCTCGATCTATTACTTCTGTAGTCGTGAAAGTGGATGTCGACGAAATTGACAGTGGGAAGCCACGGCGGCATATTATCCCTGTACTCCCTCAGCTCGTTCATTTGTTTCCGATCATCCTTCAGAAACCGTCTCGTGTTCTTCAATTTCCTTATTATCTTCTTTGTCACGTGGTTGAAGATGTCTGCTTGAGGATTTTTTGGTCGTCTCATCATTTCTTTGGTTGACGTTATATCCAGCTTATGCTCGCCGTGGTGCCGTCTCCTATGCTCGCGTGTCTCAGTCATTCTTGTATCTTTGGTGGGTTGTGTCATGCCGTCTGGCCTTTTATGCCTTCTTTTGTTTTCTATGCCCCGACCTTCGGTAGGCGGTAGACACATGGCTATTATAACTACTATTGATATAGCTACCAAAAGCTTTTTGGGAAAACCTGCAACAAGAGAGGACTGGGTTTAATAATGGGATTTTTTTTCCTAAACTGTGCTATCGTATTTGATTTCTAGGTTAGTAACAAAGAAGGAATAGACATAAATATTTTAATAATTACACGTTATTGTTATCTTTACATATGTCTGCTTATCAGTACTAAAGGAGAAATGACAATGAATGATGAAATCGATATCTCTACACTCGTGAAATCATTACAAGCTATTTATTTTCGGAGCAGGAATCATCTTGTTCGGTAATATTACGGCATTTGTCGCAACAACAAAATTTTAAATGTATCCCTTTCGTATTAATTGAAATTTGCAATTTAGATCGTAACGATTAATTTAAAGAGTGTTTCATTAAAACATCGTGGGAATTTAGTTTGGTTGACGCGGTTGGTGCATTCCTATCAAGTCCGGGAGTCACCGAGGAGTCACATAAAAAATAATAAGATCCGTGATTATCGTAAGCGGTATACATCTTACGTACTATGTGCATAATGTACTTGTACAATCTCAATCTCTGGGCTACTTTCTCAACCATTAGCTCAGGTTGGGGCATGAGTAAAGCGGACGTGATTTTTTAATAATTTTCAGTTTATTCTTGATTTATAACAGTGTTGAGTTGTTGTTCACGAATCTGGCATTATTAGCATCAGAACCGTGAAAAGAAAGATTGAATCTGTGTTGTCTACGGAGATAAAATGTTGAATTTTTGTGTAAGTTTAAATGGTTTTTCACATATTTTTTATCGATAACCAGGCCTTGAGCTTTCAATTATTTTTTATCGACAACCTAAAGCATAATAATGCGTTACTGACAATCAACGGACAATAGTAAAAAAGAATCTTCAGCAAAAATCTTATACGCGTCCCGTGCCTGATTCAAGTTTGACGCTTATTGACGGTTTTGATGTTTTGCGCCTGTGCCATAAAACATATTTTATGTCTCAAGAACCTTGCAATTCTGCGGAGCGTTTTCGAACTTTTAAAGGAAAAGTACTACCAGGTTGAAACGCCCGGCTTTGTCCGCCTTAGGTGCTAAAAAGGTAGAAAGTCACCATACGAGAGGCTTTTACAAGTTTAATATTCAGGAATGGCAAGAAACTACAAATGTATACCTATAGCCCAGTCATTTTACGGAGTTTTGTTACGAGAGGTGGGAAGTAATTATTAATTGGACTTTTAAACTGTAACCGGCACCATTTAGTGACAAAAAGACTATCTGAAAACATATTTAAAAAAATCACTACGCAACATAGAAATGAAAATTGTGAGTCCCAGACGGCTTTTAAATTAATAACATTAATACTAATGCACTCATTTGAATTAGATTTAACAATATAAATTATTTTTGAGCAATAAAATAGGCATTTAAATTAAAAAAAAACGGTTTTTATTAGAAATGTATTTTTCAAAACCTTCTAAGTGGACAAAAATATTTATACCATGTTTAAAGTATGTATAATGGTAATGCCTTTAATATGTGCAAAAAAAATACCATTACAGGTTTTTTATAATGAGATAATAGCTAAAATTTAAATTTAAAACTGTTGCTGACGTGATTTTTTTTTTAATTTTGGTACATTTTTAAGCTCAAATTGGCTCTTAAATACTATACCGAAAAAAAAAATTATTAATTAGTCCCGGCCCAAACCGTAAAATGACTGGGCTACTAGAGTAGACATGATTTTGTACAACATATTTTCAACTACGAAATTGTATTTTCTATGACAATGAGAGCTGCGATTTATTTGTTCGTGAAAGGAAATGTTCATAATATGAATACTTCATATTAGGACGGCCCGATAGCTCGGTCGGTAGTGAACCTGCATGCTGTGCCGAGAGTCGCGGGTTCAAACCGGGGAAAATATTTGTACGATGAAATTTGTATAATATTTGTACCTGAGTCTTTGATGTTTTTATCTGTAATCTTTATCGTTGTCTAGTCATCATAATACAAGGCCAGAAATGATTCATCATCATCATATCAGCCGACAGACGTCCACTGCTGGACATAGGCCTCCCCCAAAACGGGGGGATTTGCCATAATCGCCACGCTTGGCAGGCGGGTTGGCGATCGCAGTTGGATTGAATGTGTGTACTCATAGGATGCTGCTGCCCATCCTCCGATAGATCCCTTAGTCGCCTTTTACGACACCCACGGGAAGAAATGGGATGGTGCTATTCTTGGGCGGTCTTATCGCTTTTAGTGATAAGACCGCCATTTGTACCCTAACGTTCTTTTTATTAGTTTTTGTTACTGTATATTTTTAGTGTGCAAATAAAGAATATTTATGTTATGTTATGTTATGTTATGTTATGTTATGTTATGTTAGCCGACACCACACGGACTTAAATGATTCTGGTACTTTAAATATTACTAGATAATTTCTGTTACAATATCCAAGATATTTATTTATTTATTTAAACAGTCAATTGTTTTGTCGCTTTCCAGACGATGGACGTTATTACAGAAAACTCGTACTCGTAGTAGAAATACAGGTTGTTAATTATCAGAAAAACAATAGTGCCAACTTAAAAACTCTTTCATACAACTTAGTTGTATTTACTTCTATATCAGTTAAATATTTGTTCCGATCAAATTTCACGGTAAGACATGCCGTATTTTTTTCCTTGTATAAAACAGGACGATATTATACAGTGAAAAAAAACTCAAGTTTTTCTGGAAAACGGATTCTCGGGTATTAGAAAACCAAATAGGCATTATTATTTATGACAATAACTGACCATTGCTATTGTTGACATCTCACATTGATGAATTACGTCAGACGAGGATAAAGTCAGTTTTATGGTCAGTGAATCATTAGGTCAATCCGTGTCGTTGACAATTTAATGTATGTTAAGTAAATTCACCGTAAACTGCGATATACAAAAATAGCGAAAGTGTTAATAAGTTTCCTACTGTATTTTTGACCATGGGAACGTATTGGCATTTTTTAGGCTGTGACCATTGTTCGTGGTCAGAGGCGTTATAAATATCTATAACGAATGCAATGGTATGTACAACAATGCGGGTGTAACACCGCGAAAAGCGTAATGTTGATGCATGATGAGATTTGCTAATTGCGGGGTTTCCCTAATTTGTTTATCTCTGATTTATTTAGTAACAAAAACTATGGGTTTTGTTATTCCATCACACAAAGCGCATGAAAACAGTCAATCTCAAGAATAATGTTTGTCATCAACATCATCATCATATCAGCCATTAAACGTCCACTGCTGGACATAAGCCTCCCCCAAAATGGGGGGATTTGCCATAATCGCCACGCTTGGCAGGCGGGTTGGCGATCGCAGTTGGATTGAATGTGTGTACTCAGGGGATGCTGCTGCCCATCTTCCGGTAGATCCCTTAGTCACCTTTTACGACACCCACGGGAGGATATGGGATGGTGCTATTCTTAGCCGACACCACACGGACAACAAAAATATATGTATTTAGAAATATTGCTCAAAAATTGAAAATCATGCAAATTGATATCTATAACGAAACCGCGTAACAAATTAAACAATTATGTGTCCAAAAGAGAGGGAAGCAAGGCAAGCAATCTAATGTTCCGAATACGAAAGCTAAAAGGTATCGCATGACATCGCCGGCGAGTTTTCAGCGAAAAAATGCTTTGATCGATCGCCGACGGACTAATGTTGTTCATTCCCACACGAATCGCTTGCTAGTTGGTACATACTTCTTTCTCTATATGCATTGTCCACTTCCAAAAATGATCATGAATTCGCTTGCCTTCGTTTTTAAGAATAACAATGAGGTATGGGAGGTAATGACTGATGGGAAAGATGGAAGCTTTATTATTCGTTTTAGTAGCATGTAACGTGATTCTACAGTGATTTGATTAGGCACTATAAGATTTTCTATTTGTACCGTCTATCTTAATGGAATAGATTAGTGTTGTTTAGAGATTACTTGAATATAATTTATACGATAGAAAATGTGTTTATTAAGTTGTATGAGTTTTGCGGCGGACGGTTAGCGGTTCGGGCGAAAAAGTTTTTCGAAAAGTTTGTTTATGTTGATTTAAATTAAATTAGTAGGTATCTACGACTGCTTGTTTAAAATATTAAGCTTTTGATAACTTTGTTGTTTTATTACAAAGTAAGTTAATTGACAAGTTAAACAAAATATTTATGTCTAGGTACCCACCGATTTTTGTTTACAATCAACTTAGTGACACTTAAAAGATTACGAACAAGCCGGTCAGCACTTAATTGACCGTAAATAAGGTATATTTACAGTTAAATAAAAACTGGGATTCAATGTGAAAAAAAACGCACCATTTAAAAACACATCCATGAACAACGCATTGATGTAGCTCCTTCGAACAAGTCCATATTCATACACGATTTTTCCGACAAACCAAACTTTTTATAAAAAACAAAATTTAAAGAACACTGGTCGAAAATCGAAGACACTCGCGAGAAAAATCTTCCGACACTCTGTGGCACTATTAAAAAGTTTAATTCAAATTTGGAAGCACTAGTGGTGCACGCACAGAATATCGTGTGTCACAGTTGTGGTGCGAGAAGCGAGTGTGCGAGACTGACGCGCAGCCAGCGAGCAGCCTTCTCGATGAATGGCCACCGAAATGCGTCGTCGTACATGAAATAGCCGGTCAAACACTATGCGAAATCCCTTACCGCCCGCCGGAAAACGAACTCCGACCCTTGCGGAGACTTCCACGCTGAGAAATTATTTTCTTTTTAACATAACGGCAAACACATTTTATACCTTAGAAAAAGTATATGTCTAGAAAGAACCTCATGCTTCTACCGTATAAAAACAAAAGGGGCCAACTTTCTCAGGTTGGTGTGCGTGAGACGCCATACATTATGACTGTGTGTGTGAATATGGATAGGGTTTAGAGGTTAGTACTGGACGCAATTTTTTTCTAGGCTTTCGTAGCTTCGACTGTCAATCTTGACATATAACTTATCCAAGTTTTATACATTTTCTATGTAGAAGCCAGAAAAGCTCGTTATATAATTATTTTATCGCATTACTAAAACGTGTTGTCGTAAATAAAACTTTTCGAATAGTAGTTTGTCAACAAAATTAAAAATAATAACTAACTAGCTTTTGCACGCATCTTCGTTCGCGTTTCGTACGCAAAGAATCCTTTTTAAGTGCACCCCTACATGATCTGTAGATTATGTCTTCCATCTTTAGGTGGTTTGAGTCCATACAAAAGTTTGACGCACAATACGCATAGACGGAATTAATAAAAGTAATATTTTGTATATGGAAAAATAGTTTAGAAAATCTAGTTGCCGCGTCACAAATAACATTTGCAAATTATTATATAATTACGAAGATATAAAGCTTTTAAAATTTTGTATGATAAATTTCAAAGCTTTATATCTTCGTAATTATTCTATAAATTGTAAATGTTATTTGGGACGCGGCAACTAGATTTTCTAAACTATTTTTCCATATATACAAAGTTACTTATATTAATACCGTCTACGCGTATTGTGCGTTAAAGTTTTGTATAAAATCCCCTCTGCAACCACCTTAAGTGGTTTAGGCTGTGTGTTGTCTGTCAGTTAGTCAGTCACGGAACTGTTATTTAAGTATACAGGGTGTTAGGGTAAACAGTTGCATTACTTTAAGGGCTAATTGCTAATCGTACCAATGATATTGATCAACTTTCCCTAAGAAACCTATAGGAAATTCGCCAAACAGAATTTGCACTTACCATACTAAATGCAATCAGCTGATCGAATGTTTGTATGAAAAGTCGATTTTATTTTCGCGAATTTCCTATTTATTTCTTTGGGATAGTTGATAAGTATCATGGGTACAATCACCCCTTAAAGTAACTTAACTGTTTACCCTAACACCTTGTACATGATCTTTACCTCGCAGATTTTACCATTTTAATACCTACCTCATTTACATGGTTTTCAATGTTATCTTGGTTCAAATATTTCATTTTAGCCATATTACTTTTATTTGAATTTTGTACCAAAGCATTACTAATTCGACTTGGAATGATAATATACTTTCTAAATACAATATCATTTCATAATGATTTCACCAATTTCATTTGTTGTTATTCGCATCGATCTTTGATTATTAGATAATGAGATAGGATATGGGGGCAAAAACAAGCCAGCAATAAACGATATTATAAACGAAACTTTCGAGTCTCATAATTTCTAAATTGATCACCAAATCATCTGATATGATTTATTAGAAAATGCTTATATCCTACCAAATGTCATGTAATTAAAAGCCACGATTTTTTTTTACTTATTATCAACCGTAACATGTTTCCAATAAAGATCTATCTAAAAAAAGTATTTTACATGATATCAAACGATTTTTCTTATAAGAAACATTACAGACCACTTAAAAAAAATTTTTAAAACACATCCTCTCCACTCCATTCACTTTCCGAATCTTGTGCAAGTGAACAATTATTCGGTTAGAGCGGTGAATCATCGATGAGTCTATCCTAAACTAAAGTAGCTTTTTATCGGTCGTCAGTCTCGATTCACACGTGCCAGTCACAAGCGGCACAACACTACCACGATTTTCATCAAAGTAGATCCTCGATACATCGGAAATCCATATAATCATCGACTTTTCCTTTGAGAAAACATAATAATAAAATATAGATCAATTAGAAACATCTAGCATCTTTAAAATTAAATATTCCTTAAAAATTTGTTTGTAGACATAAACAGGTCGTCTATAAGGTCTAACAAAATTAGCTGAAGCTTCAGCGATTTCGATATTGGTCCCATAGAGAAAGTTGTTCAGTTTGATGGTCTGATCATCCCCTTAAAACAGTTTCAGCTAATTTTGTTAGACCTTATTATAAGATAGATAAATAGGCTACTGGGGTTTTAGCGATTACGTCAAAACCTCAAAAGTTCGTAAAAATTAGTATTTTGTCCTTTGTGTTCCCATTTATCGAGGTTTCACTAGGTAGTAGGTATACGATTTCATCATCCAATCTCTGTAATTTGTACAAAATTTTATCTTCTCTTGTGTTCCCTGTTATCGAGGTTTAAATTCATACGATTTTATCACACAAATTTTGATTTGATTTCAAGATTTGATTGGCTAGCGATAACTCGCTAATTCCTTCGCTATTGGACTCCAATTGCGTAATTCAGAATACATTTGCACATCATTAGTTAAACGGAGCTTGTCTATATGAATCAATAAATCATCTGTCATTCATATCTGCATACTTGTCCTATCCTTTCTGGGCTTTTATTTTTCGTCACTTTACTCGTATGATTTTGAACGATTTATTAAAGACGAGCGTTAACCCGCGACTTTGTCCGCACAAATTATATACCAGATTTTAAGTCAGATAATAAGCTATCAAACAAAAAAAGTTTCATCAAAATCGGTTCAGTATTTTTTGCGTGATGCTCGTTCAAACGAACAAAGAGACAGACAAAAAATCAAAAAGATTGTGATATGGAATCAGGGATACCTAAAAACCATATCGTAACTTTTTTTTGTTAATATCTTCAATGTACAGACATGGTACTTCCTGTTACAGTTTTATAATAGTTTAGATTAAAGATTCAAAACTCTTATTTACGAACGATCATAAACCAGTTAAAACGGTGACTAAAAAATCCTAAAGGTCTATACTTAGACAAATGAGTCAAGTCAAAGACAGCTTTCATTTTCCTTCGGGGTTAAGTCAACGTTAATCTTAGTACAAATAGATGCGAAAGAACGAAAGGACTAAACAAGAGAGCAAACTAAAAAACAAATCAAAGTCTGGGAAAGCTCAAGTGACACACATAGTCACAAATTCACCTCGTTGTAAACTACAAACATAAATATTCATGTTCACATTAACCATACATGAAAACAAAAAATTTTACCACATTTCTTTCGTTTGACACTCTGGCTGTTCAAGAGAGTATTTGTATGGGATATTTCTTGCGTGTGGTGTTGGGTGATAGAATCTGAACGGACGCCTTTAATATTTACTTTGACACGTTTTTTGTCCCGTGGTTAACAAGGCAATGCCATTGAAGTCGTTCTATTGATAGTGTCAATAAATGATTATTATGTTCCATGATTACCTGCACAGTGTTTACTGCTTTAATAATAGTTGATTTATTATTATTACCGATGTAATTACAAATGGATTGGTTTCGTACATGATTTATTTAACACACTATTACGATTTTTAATTTTCATAATTTTTTTGTTTGGTAAACATAAAATATTTCATTAATTTATTATTTGGAATTATATTTCGTTAATCGTATTGAAATTTATAGAAGTAAGTGTTAACTAAGAGTTTAGTTGAGGGCAGCGCAGGACCGGTCGTTATGGCGATCCTTGGGGGAAGCCTATGTCCAGCAGTGGACGTCCATCGGCTGAGATGATGATGATGATGAAGAGTTTACTAGCATGTGGTCCTTGTATAGAGTAAAACAATTTTTAAGACAATTTTATTCAAGTCATCATGACACATTCAATCATTCTTTTTGACTGTAAATTGTATTGACGAATTACCTAACAGTCAATTATTATAATGTTATAAAACTCGAATGCAAGCTACCAGGAGTGCGATTTTTGAAAGTCACACGTTCAAATCAGCAGTAGAAAGATGCATAAGCTCCATAGTAAGTTAGACATTTTCTACTGCTGATTTCAACGTATTACTTCAAAAAATACCACTCCTGAGTCCTGATGAATTTTATTACAATATCGATAAAAGTACGATCATCAATAAGAATAGAAAAATAACAACTTTATGATTAACGAGCGTTAACCCGCGACTTCGTTCGCACAAATTATATACCAGATTTTAAGTCAGATCATAAGCTATCAAACAAAAAAAGTTTCATCAAAATCGGTTCAGTAGTTTTTGCGTGATACTCGTTCAAACAAACAAACAAACAAACACACAAACAGACAGACAAAAAATCCAAAAATTAAAAATCCAAGAATTGGAATCAGGGACACCTAAAAACCATATCGTAACTTTTTTTTGTTAATATCTTCAATGTACAGACAAACTTCCTGTTACAGTTTTATAATAGTATAGATAGATAGATAGATACAGTTTACGCGGTAAGAACCCGTTAAAATGTTTATTTCTAGATTAACTTTATGATTATACCAACAAAGTAAATGCCAACAACCATATTACTCTAAAGAATCTGATCTATAAATATACTGCGACAGTTACATGGAACAATTAACTTTTTTTCTCACATCTGAGGAGATTCCCGCGTCGCTCTTGTGACATAATGACACAGCTTTCATCAATTAGCCGATTTGTTATTGTTTCTGTTGAAATTGTGTGTATAATAAAAAGGCTTTTCCGGCGCTGGTCTCATCGCGTGAGTCACGGATTTCCCGAATTTTCGCGAGCACGTGGGTGAAAAGATCGGCGTATTCTCAATTTGTCCAAAATATTTAGAGCATAGAATCGTGACTTACGATTAGCATGACCGGATTTTTGTGTTGATATTTAAAGTAAATTTGAATACTAAGTTGAGTTTAAGGTTTTTGAAATTAATTGAACGAAGGAAAAAAGAAATTAAAAAGAAACATATTAGACAAAATTCAATTCAATTACATAATTATAATTTATTGCACACCAAAACAGATCATACATTTTTTTTTAAAACTGTAAAAAAATGACAAGATATTTGTGTTTTTTAATGTAGATAGAATATTATAGTTATCAAACTGATTCCTGTACCCTAAAGTTTCTGCCGTGCTAAGCCAAAAGGGCCTATGTTCGAAAATTACCAAAATCTGTTCTTTTTTATTTATTTAGATTCCTTGGACTGTAACGAACAAGATTTTGTAATCAATAAAATTATATCTTTACTAAAAGTGCCTTAAAAACTACTAAGCAATTAGATGTAACGTTGATTTTTGCGACAATTTCTAGAGATATTATACGTGTGTGAAATACTAACGGAATAAGCAAACAAGCAAGATTCACTTATACTATCTTAGACTTATATCATACAAAATTGATAAAATGTCGGTGAAAATGAAAGGAAAACGGTAGAAATCGGAATGAACCGTCAGAAAGCCTACAAAAGCGGTGTCGCATCGCTGAATGAGTTCACTATTACTCATCCGTAGCTCGAAGAAAGTTTCGGCTTAGATTCGTTTAACTTCACATTATTAGTCACTTTTAAGTCTCTGCATTACTACGAAAAACTTAACCCAGCTTTAAACCAGTTTTAACAACGTTTACGTTAGAATTTGTACTAAAAAATTTATTTGCAGGATTCGAACTCGCGACCATCGGATCAGCAGGCAAGTTCACTATCAACCTGCAATCGGGCCGTCAAAGGACTTGAAAATATAAAAGACCAAAGTTACATACATTTTAACCCAGCTTTAAACCAGTTTTAATAACGATTACGTTAGAATTTGTACTAAAATTTAATTTGCAGGATTCGAACCCGCGACCATCGGATCAGCAGGCAGGTTCACTACCAACCTGCAATCGGGCCGTCAAAGGACTACAAAATATGAAAGACCAAAGTTACGTACATTTTTCCAATAGTTTATTTTCAAATTATAAATGAAACCTTAAAGGACGGTAAGGTTTTGTTTTTAAAGAAAAGATACAGAAAGAATAATGGAGAAAGAAAAAAAAAAGAATAAAGAATATTAAAATTTTTGTTGTTGTTTAAAATAGTCAGTTTTATTTAAATGATTGTTGAATACTACTTAGTCATTTTACGACCATATACCGGCAGTTGTGGATCGTGAGTAAGTATTTTAATTTGTATAGAAAAATCTAGTTTTGTGTCAATTAGGTATTCTACTTAACAATCACTTATATAAACTTGTTCTAATCTCAGCCTGGTCTCTTTAAGTACATTGAAATAAAAAATGTCTTTACTATTTTTCCGTTATGAATTAAACTAAGTTTCTATGTGTTATTCAGTATTAACTCTTCAGGACACTCTAGTTTTCCGGTAACGACAGTTGCATTTCCTGTAATAAAATATTGTTAACTAATTCCAGTTTACCGTAATCTTGACAAGCTTCCGCGGCCGAGTCTGCTTGCGGCCAGTGTTCGCAGCCAATATACAAAATGGCATTGTTTGCGAGCCACAATATAAATCATACTGTTCTTCCTTAAAAGCTTTCCTATACTAAACCTTTGGACCACAGATTAAATAAGTCTCTTTGAAAAGTATTTGAAAAATAACAGTAGAAAATGTTGAAGTGAAGTAAGGAGATAGGCTTTGGTTTTAAGAGTTGTTTAATATCTTCAGGTCATTGTTGGGGTTAACTTTGGTAAAAGATAATTTACTGGTCATTTGTGATTGTAAGTCCAACTAAAGGACCGCAAACGTGGATACCGTTAGAATATCGGGTGGATATATTGCAGGACTTTTTTCGGAACTTTATGGAAGATCATTTTCATTGCCGGTTTTATTACGAAAGATTAGGTCATCCAAATGGTATTACGTATTTTGAATTAGGTCATTGTAGTTAAGGTTGTGAGTCAAATTTTGTCATATTGAAAGTAAGTGATAACGTCATAGCCTCAAAGGGAATTTATTGTTATTTTCCCGTATTTTAGGATAAGACTAACATTTTGCTACTAATTAGTACAGCCTACTTAAATGTTACGATGACATTTTCAGTCAGGCTTTTAAGGATGTCTTAGTTTCCAATTATGCATAATAAATGTTTTTAATAATGAAACTTACTGTGTCTAGAACTATTAGAGAGCTGTCTCGCTGAGGAACATCCTTTGCAACAATTGCAAATATCGATCATCTTTGATGCTTTTATATTATCACAGATTATAAATTAAAAAAAATCTTTGGTACAACACACAAACACAGTCCTTAAATAAATTATGTCACTGGCACCTCACAAAACTTTTTATATTTCGAATTTAGAACACGTCCGTATTCTGATTTTGCTATTCGATTTGAACGTAGCGGCTTCGGTTCGTTTGCGTTCAGGCGCGGCCTCGCGGATACGTTCAGTTCGCCGCGTTACGTGTAATGTGCTGTCCTGAACGGATTTCCACTGTATTTATGGTGGCCGGCCGGCGCTCCCGTGATAAAGGGTGCAAAAAACCGATTGTTTGCATAGAGGGCCCGCCATTACGTCACGGATAAGACGTCGCGCGCGCATACCACGTAAACGAAGCACATGCTCTTACGCAATACACTGTCTAAATAAATACATGTGTTTCAGAACCGGATCTTAGGCTCTGTGAAATTCGTAATAGATAAGCTCAGCTCACCTTATATGGTAGTTTTTAACTTTGAAAAGGTTTAGCTGGAACTAGAAAATATTTGTATCTTTGCTTGGTAGTCGTTTTAAGAAAAATACTATTATTTATATATATTTTACGATATACATGTGTATTTTTTAATTACAGTACAGACTGAATGAATATTTTTATCGTGACTTCTTTTGGTACATTTATTTTGAAGAATTTATCTCCCATTCCCAAAGAAACCTGTAGGAAATTTTTTTCTACACTCCATACTAAATGCAATCAGCTGATCGAACGTTTGTATGAAAAGTCGTTTTTTTTGCGCATTTACTAAAGGTTTCTTAGGGAAAGTTGTTCAGTATGATGGGTATAATCGCCTCTTAAATTAATGCAACTGTTTACCCTAACACCCTGTATATTTCCTTCTTAATACGCTTATGACTTTTTAAGAGGATGATCAGACCATCAAACTGTACACCTTTCTCTATAGGACCAACATCGAAATCGCAAAAAAATACCCGCTGTTTCATACAAAACTGTAATCCTACTAAATGTATGGGATCGCAAAATTTTTTTTTTACTTTTTAAATATTGGTCGCATAAAAAAAGTTGGTCAGTTTGTTGGTCTATTCATCTCCTTATAAAACCGCCAACATTGAGGAAGGACCCTGTATAATATGTTGGTTTCGGTATAAAATCTATTATTCAGTCAATATTCGTTATTGATTGACTTATTCACTTGCAAATTTGAAAGTCTATTGACTAGAAAAATTGTATGTGACAAAAGTTACTTAAGTTTGAATTTAAAATTAAATGATTAGTTTAGTTCTCAGTGGTTAGACCTACTTTATCTAGGTATCTTTATTTAAAAATTTTAGTGGCGGGTCTCGAATTTACGGAACCAGCCTATCGAGGCATGGTTTTCACCAATCAAGCAACTAAACACTTTCAAAGAGACAACTTGCAATATCTTTCGCTTCGAAAGTTAATCCCATTTCGAACAACCAATTAAATTCCATAAAATTTTTAACCACGATGAATTTCCATAATAAAATCAAACTTTGTTTGCATGGAAAGCGGGAATATCCTCTGAAGGGACGTGGTAATAGCATTGCAGAATTGTTTACTCTATCCAAATGCGTGTTCCTCCACCCTTGAAACCAGCTCAGTAAACAAACCATCATGCTATAAAACGCGCATGCGGAAACCATTTCTATTTCGTTGGGGGTGTTGCTTGCACCCGCCTTTTGGAGACGCCTCTCGGCCTAAATCCCGAAATGAGCACGTTCGATTGGTCGCCCAGAATAATCTCTTCGCCTATTAAAACAAATGCGTTTTAAAATAAAACCTTGCCTTGAATTCCAGATCAGCGTATGTCTGCAGAAAGAGATGTGCAGATTGTTTGCTCAATAATAGTCCTGGCGGCCATTTTGAAAGCTTCTGAATTGTAAAAGAATAACAAACATTTATCGTTTATAAAAAAAAACATTTTATTTGACCTGCCTTGTTAGTTAGTATTTTTTTTTAAGTTGGGTACGTATTTCTTATTATAGGTATTAGGCACCGTCATAAGTTACGAGGTTATTATACAGGGTGAAATTGATGTCATTAGCATCCTTTTAAACTAAGAGTCTACCCATCAAACTGAACAACTTTTACTATGGGAGTAAACCGATTGGAGCAAAAAGAAAATCTGCTGTTCCTCCAGCCTATACTCGACTCGAATGTATGCAACAGCAGATTTTTATTTTGCTCCGATAGGTTTGCTCCCATACTAAAAGTATTTCAGTTTGATGGGTAGACTCTTAGTTTAAAAGGATGCTAATGATTTCAATTTCACCCTGATCACAAATAATGTTTAGTTTATTTTTTTTTCTACTTCTAATTTAATAGTGAGTAATGGTGAGTAATTTGAAATTACTGACGTCAAGGATCACGTAAAAATATCAATTTAATTATTGTTTGTAGTCGCAGTAATAATGAAATGTAAATTTCTCTACATTATAATAATTATGGTTTTCCTTAAAGTGCAAGGCTTAGCAAAAATAATACTAAATACAAATACCAGTTAAAAAAAATAAATAATTTAAAAAAATCTGGTACAACATGAAAAAATTTTCCACTCATCAATCGAAAATAAATTAAAATAATTAATAAAAAGAAAAAAAGCCTCTTAACAATCACAATGGCTCTTAACTTTGGCGCTGCTACCTTATTCATATAATCATGCTTTTTCTTTCTATTTTCCTTTTTTCTTTGGAGTTTTTCATTTTTGTTGTATTTTTTACCAAACTCAAACCAGCTTATGCCTATTGCATGCCGTGGTTGCCTTTAATTGAGGCGTGTGCCAGCCTTTTATCTGTCTATGTAATTTTTAATAATATTGTGTTCACCTTGTCGGTGATCCTGAAGAAATAAAATAACATAAAATAATTATTATATTGATTTCATTTTAGAAGACGTAATTTTCGATAATTTTCCACTAAGATAGTTTTTGAAAATATGATTTAATGTCGCCTATAGGGAAAAATCCCCTTTACACTTAGTTGGTACAATTAATTTGACGTCATTAATAAGCAGGAAACAAGATTAAATGACTTTTGTGGTTGCCACTGTTATTTTATAATTGTAACTTATGAATTAATCATTAAATACATAACTTATTACCTTATTTAGTACCCAATAAATGATATAACACTAACATTAGTGTATTCTATCGCAGAGCAAAGAAAGAATTAAAAAAAAATGAACACTATTTTTCTTTTTAGGTTGAAACACACACAGGATTAAGTCAGATTTTTTAAATTCTTAGGTAGTTTATTACTGAAGGTTCTAGTGTGTCTCCTCAGTCCACAGTTTTAACTAGTTAAATGTTAGTTTTAATAAAAAATTCTCAGATATTACGAAAAAAAAATTCTAGTGATTCTCTTACAATCATACAGCTACTAACTTAAATAACTAACAAACTAAATATAAAACCTCAGCTAGCAACTGAAATTCAGCAATCTGTTGATTAAAAGTCACTATAGATTTGGCATCAACAATAAACTCTACACACAGATGGCATTCGGTTTTCTTTTGAACGTCATTATTATTTTTTATACATGTAATTAATAAAAAAAATTATAAAGATAAGGCAAACAAAAAACCCGACTGCATTAAAAATTATTAACTGAAAAGAGAAAAACAAGTTATATAATCCTTAATCAGCTAAGCAAATATAACTCTGTTTTTAATTCGCAGACGCCATCTTGAAATAATATAGCCTATGTCACTCTCACAATTTTCACAAATCTAAAGACACCTCATACTTTAAATCCAATCAAGCCGTTTAGGCTGTAGGGTATAACAAAGAAATAGACAAACAAATATACATACATGCGCTCGAAAAACAAAACAAGGAGGGTTTTAGCGCAGTCAAGTAAAAACTTAAATTTGATTAAATATACTTTTATGTAAAATGTTACCCTAATCACGATTGTCGTAAAAGCGTGTGTAGTAAAACAACAAAAATAATTTATGACATAATAATCTATTACACCAGCATCTATTAACAACACCAAGAAAAAAAAACGAATTAATAATTAAGCATTTGCCTCGTAAGCACACTTACGCCCTTTTACTTTTAACCTTAGCAACGATGCGATGTCATCGATTGATATCTCGTGACACCCAGCATTGTTGTAAACGTAATAATTGCTACGTAAAATGCACGTCGCAACAAATACGAACAAAAGAGGTAATTACGTATTAGAGTTTATATTACACCGTAGTTGCGCAGAGTAGAGTTTTAACTCTTGACAATTTGACGCTTGAACATTTTTTCTGTCATCCACTCTATACTGCTGATCAATGCCTCTATATGCCATGTAAACTCTGGAGTGCGATTTTTGAATCTCATACGTTGAACTCAGCAGTTGAAAATGTATGGAGATCTTTCTACTGCTGATTTGACTTTCAAAAATAGCACTCCTGGAGTATGATTTTTGAATGTCAAATCAGCAGTAGAAAGATGCATATGTCCATAGTAATGGGTGAAAATCATTTAAAACGACCATTGTGACAAAAATGAAACAAAAATGAAATCGTAACAAAAATGAAACTCGTTACAAAAAATAACAAAAATGAAATATTAGGATCGTTTCACAATGCACATGCGAAATACAATTAATATCGATTTTTTTTTGTTGATCAAATACAAGAAAAATAAAACATCATATTTTTAGTAAATTCGTTTAATCAGTCAACATTTAGGCTACACTCGTTGGTACACCTCTTATCAAAAAATCTAAACATTTAATACAACCTACTAAAGATCTAAATAAAAAATTGTAACATAACAATGACAGAATGAATACTGCTAATAATCACTTTCACTTAGAATATTAAAAAAAATATTGTTTTTGAATTAAATTCTAAGAGATCGCTTAATAGGGATTGCTAAAACCATTGCCATCAAACTGAACAACTTTCTCCATGGGACCAATATCGAAATCGCGAAAAAAAATCAGCTGTCCCATACAAAACTGCAAACATAACTCGCTCAAATGTATGGGACATCAGATTTTTTTTCGCGATTTCGTTATTGGTCCCATAGAGAAAGATGTTCAGTTTGATGGTCTGATCATCCCCTTAAAGTAGTTTCAGCTAATTTTGTTAGACCTTATATAAAGTATCTAGAAATTAACGGTACAAAAATTAGACATTTTATCAAGTATTACCGAACATAATAATTATACAGGGTGTTAGGGTAAACATTTGCATTATTTTAAGGGGTGATTGTACCCATGATACTGAACAACATTCCGAAACCTATAGGAAAATTGCAAAAAAATTTCGGACTTTCCACACTAAATGCAGTCAGCTGATCGAACATTCGTATGAAAAGTAAAAAAAAACATTCTCGATTTTCATATGGGTGCCTTTGGGAAAGTTGTTCAGTATCATAGGTAGAATCACTCCTTAAAGTAACTGTTAAGCAACTGTTTTTTTGAAGGGGGTCAATATCACGGTTAAAAATTCAAACATACAAAAATACATACATACATACAAAAAAAATACCATAACACGCTATTATTAGCTAATAATAGCGTGTTATAAAGAAAAGTATAGTGTTAGTAAAAATAAACCAAATAAACAAATAAAAATAAACAAGCAAAGAAGGAAACAGAAAAACTGACCGACATACAAACAGAATAAAAACTTTTAGGTTACCGTACCATAATAATATAAAAATCAGCTTTGTGAATGCGGCTTTCCTTCATTTTTGTAACATCATTTTTGTAACGTGAGAAAAAACGTAACGGATCGTTACAAAAATGAAAAAAATCCATAACTTTGAATATGACTACAAATATTTATAGTCGAGTAAGAATAGAAAAAAGCTAAAGCACCTTGCATTTCAATAATCGTCGACAATAAACTGTTTACATACATCAATTGAATATATATGTATTCGCTTACCTGTATCGTTAAGTTAAATAACTAAAATGAACATTTAAAATTGGAATTTTCGTTCCGACAGAGTTCAACACGTGTTACACAATTTTACTTGCGATGACAAAATGGCCGACACACAATCACTTCGGCATCTGATTGGCTCCTCAGGGAGCGAGTGTTGCCATTTAATAAAAATAAAAATATGACCAAATTTTGTCGTTACAAAAATGAATAACAAAAATGAACTAAATAATGGACATTCATTCAGAGACAAATATTTATTGTTAAAAATAAGTAAATGTATTATAGCTTTATCCGGTATCAATGGAAAATCGTATTATTTTGATAAAAAATAAACGAATATTTAAATATTGTAACTAGTATTTTTATTCGGATGTATTTTGTAACGCAAGTCGTGAAAAGGACAAATTATTTTGTATGAAGCAAATCTGGGTTAGGTGTGAAAAATTGAGTATTTTACTAAATACTGGTAATAAGGAACATTAAACTAGATTATATTTAGTTACCTTATGAACCATCCTACTATAGTAAGTACTTATTTCGTCAGTAAAAAGAATATTTTATTAAATATAGCCTCTGGACAAATTTTGATGTGAAAATGGTCATTTTAAATGATTTTTACCCTAATATTGACATTTTCAACTGCTGAGTTCAAAGAATGTGTTTCAAAAATCGCACTTCTGGCCAGTGCATAAGCTACCTTAAAGTTGTAATAGTTAGTACTTTTGTAGTACGTTTTCATCATCCTTCGTTCGCCGAATGCTGAGAAAACGTTTCCCCTAAGCTTTTCTATCCCACGCCACAATTTTCCAGTCTATTATTTTATCGGCTTTATTTTTACTTTACTTACACACGTTGATGTTTATTGGACAATGTGGAGAGTACGAAAATATATCTTTATATTAGTGAATAAGTAGTCCAGTCAATTTACGGTTAGAGTCGGGACTAATTAGTAATAGATGTTATTTTCTGTATAGTATTTAAGAGCCAATTTGAGCCTAAAAATATACCAAAATAAAAAAATAAAACACGTCAGCAACATCCCCAAATTTAAAATTTAGTATTTATCTCTTTCTAAAAAACCTGATGGTAAATTTTTTTTTACATTTTTAAGGCTTTACCTTTATACACACTTCAAACACGGTGTTAATATTTTTGTCTACTTAGAAGGCTTTGAAAATACATAGTATTTTTCTAATAAATACCTAATGTTTAAAATTTCCATGAATGTTTTGATGATCAAAAATAATGTATGTTGTTAAATCTAATTAAAATCCGTGCATTGTTATTAACATTATTAAGTTAAAACCCTTTTGGGAGACACAATTTTTATTTCTATGTTGAGTAGTCAAATTTTTTTTAATTTGTTTTCAGATAGTATTTATGTCACTTAATGGTGTCGGCCGGTTCCAGTTTAATTTCATAATTCATAATTACTCCCGACCCCTCCTAACAAAACTCCGTAAAATGCTAGAAGGAGATTTAATAGTTTTTGGATGGACAAATGCCTGCGCCATTTTAATTTGTTCACAAAATATTATGTTAATCCACAAAGTATATTAGTTACCTACCTATGTTTGCAAAGATTATGATCATCATCATCGTCATGGTCGTTATCGGCCATACCGACTGTTTACTCACAGCTGAGAGCGGCGTTCGGTGAAGATTGTAAGCCAAGTATTCGCAACGGTGTAATAGCGGCCTCATTTACTGCCTTATTCCGTTTAGAAAAAGCGAGCCTTTCATCAGGGAATTCTAAATTAGCGCTATTTAATATTTAATGAATTCAAAACGCGGGGGTTTCGAACATCAACATCCTGATACAATACGATTTCAGAGAACATCATTATTACGTTTGGCTTGGAAACTCCATGTGATCGCACCTCATTGTTTATGCTAATCTGCTGTTACATTTGTAGCAGAGTTAGTTCCGATTGTTTGCATTACTTAGCTCTATCAAGATATCATAGAAATTAGATGTCAAAGGAACTAGGCGTTCTAAAAAAGTTATTCATCAGCACAGAATAGGTAATAAGGTAATAATATTCTTTAGATTTAGTACCTACATATTAACTTATCCAGTAAAAACGGTAAAAATGTATCTCAAAACGAACAATTTATATAGTCAATTAAAAAAAAACCGGCCGGTGTTTAGTCATGTTAAAGTGTTAAACCATGATATTATGGTTTTTTAGAATTACGAGCGTTAACCCACGACTTCGTCCGCACAAATTATATACTGAATTTTAAGTCAGATCATAAGCTATCAAACAAAAAAAGTTTCAACAAAATCGGTTCAGTAGTTTTTGCGTGATACTCGTCCAAACAAACAAACAAATAAACAAACACCCAAACAAACACACAAACAAACAGACAGACAAAAAATCCAAAAATTGGTGAAATGGAATCAGGGACACCTAAAAACCATATCGTAACTTTTTTTTTGTTAATATCTTCAATGTACAGACAAACTTCCTGTTACAGTTTTATAATAGTATAGATAGATAGATAGATAGATACTAATTGTTTAAAAATTTTTGCTCCGTATTTGTTCGAATAAATAAAAGTAAGTGGGATCACACACGATGACGCATGTCGGAGCGGCAGACGTCAGTCCGTCATTTTCTGAAGCAAGGAGTTGTATGAAACCGCACGTAGAAGCACACTCGGCGACGGACTGACGCACCGTGTGTGCTTCTACGTGCGGTTTCATACAACTCCTTGCTTCACAAATGACGGACTGACGTCTGCCGCTCCGACTCAGGATCAGATACTTCTTAAATTTTTTTTCTGGCGCTTCTTTGCGCTACAGCATCCGCTATAATTTTCAAGAGTTCTAAATCTTTGTATATTTTCAGTTTCCCGACTGCACCAGAAGGTTTATTATTACTCGAGTATTTTAAAAGCTTTAGTTGAAATCGTATTTTTGACTTCGTGAGGAAACATGCATACTTCAATTTCGAGGCATGTATTGTATGTCCATTGCATGTGGCGACGGGCTCACTCCCCGTCACACTGGACAGAGTTTCGGTACTAGTACGTGGATGTTCCCCCCCCCCCCCCCCCCTCCCCCTTATGGAATATAGTCGTGAGCATACGCTTCACTTCAGTGCAAAAATATCATGAGACAGATTAACTTATTAAAATAACGTAGTCTCCAAAGTCGTTTTGTCCCATTTTACAAGATAACGACAACTTGACTTGGCGGTAGGTGAAAGATCGTTTTTAACCCTAGTTGGTAAATAGAGTACTATAGTCTGTAACATAAGTACAATCAGTCAACTGTTTTGATACATTCGATGCGTCGACGCTACACTACAATTTGTTATTGCCTTATATCAATTTCACAAAGTTCTGGCTTATGGACAAGCCAGGAAGTTTATAAAAAAAAACTTCTACCCAAAGAATTTATCAAATTAGAAATCGGCTGAAGTTCAAACAGTTTTGAAACATAGTTCACACGGATCATTTACTGACTCCTTTGATGACTAACCTGATGATGTTAGAGCATAGTTCTCAGAATAAGGCTCTCACGCAGGTATTTCGGCAGAGGAAATGCCATAACTAACGTCTGTCAGTTAACAAAAGGTGGTAGGAAGTCACTTATTGCTTATATTGTTTTGGGGGAAGATGTTTAATACTGACTGCGTTTTTGTAGGTTTTTATCCGTATGTACTTTTGAGTATGTAATTTGATACAGTTAATTTAATATTTAACAAAAAAATGACTACCTTACTAGCAAGTTAAGTATATCCCATACTATTAAACAAGCAACATTTGTTTGTATATCATATATTTAAGTACTGTAATACCAATAGAGATGGCGTTGGCAAACATTTTAGGAAGGAAATTAATGTTTGTGTGAAAATGGATTTTCTTAGGGATGCAATCTATGTAGATTAATTTGGAAGTCGCTGGGCAAAGCACGCCCAACTACTATTTATGATTTATTTTCTATGTCAATTCTTGATTTCCTAGTATATATATTAGGAAATCAATATTTTTTTTGACTCTTCTATCAATTAAAATATCTTGTGTGGCTAATAAATGCATTTGAATCATAAATATAACTTAAAGCTTTGAACACTATTATATTTTTTAATTACTTAATAAAAACTTCTCTGAAAAGTTTATCATTTCATTTCATTATAATTTATAATTAAAAAGAAATTAGTTTTTTTGCATTATGTTAAATACTAGTTGTTTCCTGGGACTTCGTCTGCATGGAATTTTTACGTCTATGATCTTCCTCATTGTTTAAGCTATCTCTATACAATATTTCATCAAAATCTGACCGACATGGACACTTTCGCATATACAGGGTGAAATTGATATCATTAGCATCCTTTTGAACTAAGAGTCTACCCATCAAACTGAACAACTTTTACTATGGGAGCAACAGTTTGCTCCTCGGAGCACAAAAAAAATCAGCTGTTGCATACATTTGAGTCGAGTAGGCGTTGGAGTTTAGTATGGAACAGCTGATTTTTTTTTGCTCCGATTGGTTTGCTCCCATAGTAAAAGTTGTTCAGTTTGACGGGTAGATTCTTAGTTTAAAAGGATGCTAATGTTATCATTTTCACCCTGTATAACGTTTCGTACCCAACGATTTTTTTTGGTGTTCGTTCCTTTAGATAAAGAATTCCTGTTCAACATAACATCTTGATAATATCGAATAGGTACCTAATTGTTTTCTCACTTTCTCACTTCGAGTGCTCTCGATCTAATGACATAGTTTCGACACTATGAAAGAGCGAATCACGGTAGTGCGACAAACACCGCGAATGTGAACATGTTCGAATAACGAATGTGCGACAGAATGAAAGAGCGAAAAAAGGGGTTTGGGTATATGACAAGCGAAGTCAAAAGTGACAGGCAGATTTTACATGGAAAACTTATTCCTCTGGGTTTTTCGACATGCCCCCACTAAACGATGGGCAAGATCGTATCTCAATTTAATATTCTTGTCTAATAGAGGACCACCGATTAAAATAATGACGTGATATGAAACAACTTGTACATTTACTTGTTAACAAAGACTGATTTGAATATAAAAGTACAACGTCGAACAACAATTATTCTAATCTTGTTCCATCGGAATCATTTAAATCGCGGTACGAGAATCGCAATAACTCTTACTATACCGGAAAAACCGGAAAAGGTTTTCCATAAAACGGTTTTTTATTCTACTTAACCGATTTGAATACGGTGACGGTGCATCGCTCCCACGCCGCCCGCCTACCTTGGGAATATTCAGCGTTTGTTTCTATTTTCTCTATATATACGTGAAACACTTGTCTGTCCGTTTGTTCAGTAAGTTATATTTAAAAATATGTATTGTTATGATCAATAGTAGTTCTATTTTGGGACCTAAAGTAAAATAATTACTATTTGTTGACTTTATTTTATTTTATATTGTCTTTTATAATGTGATTCCCTCGCCTTTTTTGTTTAAGTGGGATCACACACGATGACGCATGTCGGAGCGGCAGACGTCAGTCCTTCATTTTCTAAAGCAAAGAGTTGTATGAAACCGTACGTAGAAGCACACACGGTGACGGACTGACGCACCGTGTGTGCTTCTACGTGCGGTTTCATACAACGCCTTGCTTTACAAATGACGGACTGACGTCTGCCGCTCCGACATGCGTCATCATGTGTGATCGCTCTTGTAGGTAATTAAATTAGGTAGGTAGTGGTAGTTTTAAGTTTCTCTTTTAAGTTAAACTTTTAATAAAATATAATATGTTAATTACGGTCAAAATAGTAATTAATTCTACTGATTGTTGTTAAGTGTTAAGTTGTAATGTTAAGTTTATAATAAAAATGTTTTACTTTCTGTCAATATTTTTACAATATTCGATTATTCGAATTGGGATCCAACCGTCCGATTCGACAACCCTTCGAATTAAAAATAAATGTCTTCAGCATACGGCGGGAAAATGCAGTAAGAATTTGATCAAGTCCCGCTAAAAATATTATCTGGCCCTCATATTATTATTTTACTTCTATCAATCACAATCTTGCACTTGTCGCTTCCCCTGTATCAAAATTTTCCCAAAACATCTATACAAAATGTCTATAGATTAATGGCCCATTACATTTACATATTTTCAAAAAATGACTCAAACAAACCCTTGCGCGCGCGCGTTAACCTTTTAATCGATATCGATAATTGTGCATATCGATTGTTACGAGCAAAAAGATCTTGATCGTGCATAATATACTTACTGTTACAGAGAAATGTATTAGCAAAAACAAAACGGAATATCCATGGCGTGTCCACGGTCAGCATTAAGCGATAGAAATGTTAGGTACATGCATAATTATAATTGATTAGTATTAAACAATAGTAACTTACCTAATGGGCTGACACGCGTCTTAAGTAAGACGCTGTGAGCGCAAGCGGTGATTGACATATTAATCGCAATTAGTTATTTTTTTTATTGCTTGAGCTAAACTTGAACTACTAGTGCAAGTTTAGAAAAACTTATATTAAGATCACAAATATTTATAACAGAAGTTTCTTCCCGCATCCCGCAAGAGATTACAAAACGAAATAGTCAGAAATACGTCTTATATAAGGTCTAACATAATTCGCTGAAACTATTTTAAGGGGATGAACAGACCATCAAACTGAACAACTTTCTCTATGGGAACAAAATTGAAATCGCAAAAAAAAATCTGCTGTCCAATACATATGAGTCGAGTAGATTTGTATGGAACAGCTGATGTTTTTTGGGTGATTTCGATGTTCGTCCCATAGAGAAAATTGTTCGGTGTTATGGTCTGATCATCCCCTTAAAATAGTTTTACCTAATTTTGTTAAACCTTATATAAGTAGAAAGAAATATTTAAACAAAACCAAATTATTTCTAATGATTGATACAAAAATACACATATTTTTGAGATTCGTTTTGCCCAAAAAAAAAAACTATTTGCAATTACATAATTACCTAATAAGATAAGCAAGAAAACGTAGTGTTAAAATTTTATTTTATTTGGAAATTCTGTCGAAAATTTTTAGGTAGATATTGCACGGTATTAGGTGATTCACATACGATGACGCATGTCGGAGCGGCAGACGTCAGTCCGTCATTTGTGAAGCAAGGAGTTGTATGAAACCGAACGTAGAAGCACACACGGTGCGTCAATCCCTCACCATTTGTTCTTCTACGTGTGGTTTCATACAACTCCTTGCTTCACAAAATGACGGACTGACGTCTGCCGCTCCGACATGCGTCATTGTGTGTGATCCCTCTAACCATAACCATAACCATTATGTGTCCTTAAAAATCTAAACAGTGAAGAATGTTACAATTGCAATTTTAGATGGTTAGTGGTCTTAGTAAGGTTTCTGCCCACCCCGAAGGGTAGTATGATCGTGAGTCCGATCTATACTCTTCGATCTAATGATTGATTTGGGTCAATAAATTCGTTAGATCTTGCTCGGTCCAATCACGAATGACATGTTATATTTTGTGTGCCTTGAATAAAAACCTCGTCGTTCAGTTTTCAAACAGAACTATTTCTAGTTTCAAGAAGTTAAAAATGTAATATTGATTAATTTATTTATGCAAAGGTTGTCGATCGCCATCCAACGCGGAAAGGCGACAAGTGTCACGGGCACATTTCCACCCTGTGTGATCCTCGGTGGGCTTCTAATTATACTGTTTTTATTGACCAATATTTTTCTTGCCTCTGCATTTTATATATTTACGAGCGTTAACCCGCGACTTCGTCCGCACAAATTATATACCAGATTTTAAGTCAGATAAGCTATCAAACAAAAAAAGTTTCATAAAATCGATTCAGTAGTTTTTGCGTGATACTCGTTCAAACAAACAAACAAACAAACAAACACACAAACAAACAGACAGACAAAAAATCCAAAAATTAGTGAAATCGAATCAGGGACACCTAAAAACATATCGTAACTTTTTTTTTGTTAATATCTTCAATGTACAGACAAACTTCCTGTTACAGTTTTATAATAGTATAGATAGATAGATTGATCACAAGCGGCGCCCGCGATTTCGTACGCGCAGACCACTGATTTTAAATACTCATAACTTTTGATTGACAGAACCGATTGCAAAAAATAAAAGTCTAAATGTTAATCCAAACTAAGACCTACCTATACTCCTGTGAAAACTTCATCCAAATCGGTATAGTTGTTTTTTAGTGATGCGTGACCAAACAAACAGACAAAAATATTAAAAATGGTCTTACTGTATTCCATTGCGCATCCTGAACGCCCCAAATATTAATTTTCAAATATCTTCAATTTACATCATCGATAAGTTCACTATTTTATTATATTACGAGCGTTAACCCGCGACTTTCTCCGCACAAATTATATACAAGATTTTAAGTCAGATAATAAGCTATCAAGCAAAAAAAAGTTTCATCAAAATCGGTTCAGTAGTTTTTGCATGATGCTCGTTCAAACAAACAAACACACAAACAAACAGACAGACAAAAAATCAAAAAATTGCTGATATGGAATCAGGGATACCTAAAAACCATATCGTAACTTTTTTTTTTTTTAATATCTTCAATGTACAGACACACTTCTGTTGCAGTTTTATAATAGTACGAGCGTTAACCCGCGACTTTGTCCGCATAAATTATATACCAGATTTTAAGTCAGATAATAAGCTATCAAACAAAAAAAAAGTTTCATCAAAATCGGTTCAGTAGTTTTTACGTGATGCTTGTTCAAACAAACAATCAAACACACAAACAAATAAACAAACAGACAGACAAAAAATCCAAAAATTTCTGATATGGAATCAGGGATACCTAAAAACCATATCGTAACTTTTTTTTGTTGTTAATATCTTCAATGTACAGACACACTTCTGTTGCAGTTTTATAATAGTACGAGCGTTAACCCGCCACTTTGTCCGCACAAATTATATACCAGATTTTAAGTCAGATAATAAGCTATCAAACAAAAAAAAAGTTTCATCAAAATCGGTTCAGTAGTTTTTGCGTGATGCTTGTTCAAACAAACAAACACAGAAACAAACACACAAACAAACAAACAAATAAAAAAACAGTCAGACATAAAATCCAAAAATTGGTGATATGGAATCAGGGACACCTAAAAACCATAATATCGTAAGTTTTTTTTTGGTAATATCTTCAATGTACAGACAAACTTCCTACACAGTTTTATAATAGTATAGATAGAAGATGTATAGATATACAATAAACGGTGTCCAGGTTTTTTGCTTATTTCGGACACCTTGTAAATCTTTAATGAAATTAAAATTTTTAAATGTCCATTAAAATATGAGTTCTATTATCTTCTTCCATTAAGACTCTGAAGGCTCACTTTGCTTACATAAAACACCAGATAAGTACAGACGAGAAAAAAGGCTAATTCCTCAGGACAACTCGCTAACGATGACTGTCCATTCGAACAGTCGCCAGTCCTGTATTTCCTGTTTCCATGTTGTTACGCAAAATTGCTCTCCGACTTTAAATTCCATCGCTTCACTCGCCATTGTAATGAGAAAATTGGTTCTTAGATTTTCATTCGCTTTGTTTGGATTATGTAATAGATTGGATTTGCATTTCTTTGTTTTCTTTTGTTGGCGCACGTGCTCGACCTAGCATGCGACCCCCGAGAAAACGATACAATGCGAGATGTACCTCCATTTCTGTTTCTTTAGGTATGCCTTAATTATAAGAGCGCGTATGATGTTTTTCTCTCTTTGTCGCTTTGTCGTGAGGGACATGCTATGGAATATTTTCTGTCAAACATATTGTTCTACAATGCCATACAAAAGTTGATTTTTAAGCGCAACTATGCAGGGTGTAAAATTAAATTCGTTACTTATTAAATGGCGTGCTTCAGAATTCAAAACGCAAAAAAAATCTGGTGTTTCATATGTTTTGGTTGAGCAGCTATTTACAATTTCAATAGAACAGCAGATTTGTTTTTGTAATTTAAATGTTGGTTCTGTAGTAAAAGTTGTTGTTCAGTTTGATGGTCTGAAGCACCTGTGGGGACTTACTACAAATGTCAGCACCCACAAGCTATAACAAAGATGCCAACAGATGGCGATACCGTCGCTCTCGGAAATATGCTCCATACATAGACAACGTTCACCGTGAATACGTAACTCGTAACCTACTACAAATAAGGTTCACAATCGAATGCAAGACATACATCGCGCAAGAGAAATAATCACAGAGATTCGATACATATACAAGGTCCAACTAAGATCTGTTGGACCACGGCCAGTCCCCAGGCTTCACACATAGCCTGGAGGAAGATCTTCCCTTTTCAATGGAGGAACATTCCCAGTAGCACCTCCATACACCTAAACTATATAACGCGTTTAAGTTTACACCCTGTATACAGGATATACAAATAACATGCCGCAGGGAGTCGTTAAGCATTTTTGAAAATCATTGTAGTGAAGCGCGCTGCAATATATTTTCGCTGCCTTATACTTTCGAAAACTTGTACGATCGAATCATGTAGTCGCGACAACCGTTGCCACGAAGAAAGCAGCTACGAATTTTTTTTGACTGCCTCGTAGTTTCGACAACTTGTTAGCTTAACCTTATAGAATCAGTCATTTATAGAATCGGTCATTTCACGAATCGGTCATTTGTAGAATCGGATATTTGTAGAATCGGTCATTTGTAAACTATACCATCGAATTGACAACATTTCATTTTAAGAAATTTACCAAAATTAGAAAACCATTTAGAGATTATGTGATTCAAAGCTTATATCAAAATTATCAGATTTTTCTATCCATTATATCTCGAGTTATTTGAAAAATACTGAAGATTAAAAAGAGGTTAGGGGAGATTTTATTCCTTTGCCTGCTTGGCTTTTCTATTGTATTTGACAGTTTTTATTTTTAATTTAATTGCGGCAAAGGTATTATAGCCACTCATCCAATAGCCCAGTCATTTTACTGTTTAAGCCTAATCTAATCTAACTATTAATCAATAATTGATATTTTTTTCGGTGTAGTATTTAAGAGCTAATTTGAGCCTAGAAATTTAACAAAATAAAAAAAAACCAAATTTAAGCCAAATTTTAGCTATTAACTCGTTATAAAAAAAACCTGATTTAAAATTTTTATGCACATATTTAAGGCATTACTATTATACATACTTCAAGCATTGTGTAAATATTTTTGTCTACTTAGGTTTTGAAAAATACATTCGTATTTTTATCTAATAAAAATCACATTTTTTTTAATGTAAATGCCTATTTTATTGCTCAAAAAGTAATTTATATTGTTCAATTTAATTCAAATGAGTGCATTGATAATAATATTATTGATTTAAAAGCCTTCTGGGACTCACAATTTTGATTTCTATGTTGCGTAGCGAACTTTTATTTAATATGTATTCAGATAGTATTTTTGTCACTAAATAGTGCCGCTTACAGTTTAAAAGTGCAATTAATAATTACTTTCCTCCTCTCCTAACAAAACACAGTTAAATGACTGGGCTACACTACAACGTTTTTCAGAAAATTCAAAAGTAAATTTAAATAAAAATAAAAATATCGGAAAAATATGTATCTTTTTTTTTTTTTCATTAAATACAAGTTGTTAAAAAAATTTAATGTTGTCAATTATGCAGTCAGCAAAAAACGCTTTTATAATGTAGGAATTTAGTTGCGCTTGTATATAACTAATTTAGCAGGTAAGTTATCACGCAATATTGAGCGACGTTCAGCAAAAAGCCCAGCAGTGGGGCTTATCAGGCTGATGATGTCATTTGGACTAGGGGATTTAAGCGAACCATAAAGGTACATTACATTCTATGTTAACCGAAACGATTATACCAACAAACAGCGTCAACATCCTATATTAGTGCACTTTTATTACAGTTTAAGAATAGGTAATGCAGAAACTTGATGACAACATTCAAGATCTAGTGAATCCCCGAGTCCTATACAAAGTTGAATGCTATCTATTTTGACCATATAGATCTAGAGAGATGCCAACCAACGCGCTGAGTACGAAACCTAGTGTCGCATTACCACGCAGTACCACGCGATAGAAAGTATTTTGTTAGCTTGAATGTGCTCATTATCCATTGCGGTATCAGAACTCAACGTTCGAATCATCTTTAGTACTGCGCAAGCATTGTAAACTATTCACACATAATATCTCGACTGGCTTTTAGCCTCATAATATATTGAATCCTTACTGTCGCGAGCCATGTGTTCCGTTTTTGCGCATATCGCTGCGACACTGGCCCCGCCCCCTTTTCACATCTCCCTTTAGTTTTTGTGATCTGTGATTCTGACACTCAAGGTCCGTAACGTTTTTAAACGCGATCATCTAAACATCTGCAAAACAACCGAGCCTGGCGCTATAAAACAAACAGTACTTTAACCAGGGCTCGGTCTTTAAACTAGTACAACATTTTGATACTGTTCGAATCGAGACGAATGATCCTACTAATATTATAAACGCGAAAGTTTGTAAGTATGGATGGATGTTTATTACTCTTTCACGTAAAAACTACTGAATGGATTTTAATGAAACTTTACAATAATATAGCTTATACATCAGAATAACACATAGCCTAAATTTATAAAGATATTGTGTAAATTGTCCAGACGAAGCGCAGACGAAGTCGCGGGCACCAGCTAGTGTGGTATATGGAAGATATCGCTTTTTGAAATATTTATTTTTTTGTGTTGTTATAATAACAGACTTGACTTGTTAAGGAGCCAGTGCCGCATTTGTTAGTATACAAGTTATGTTTATACTGTAACTGTAGTGTGTCCAAAAACTGAGGTTATGATTTTTGTCCCAGTATTATAACAGGAAAAACGTAATAACTTCTGTTCTATTTTCACGCAGATACACACACGCACTCAAAAACACACTCTCACACAACACACGCATGCAACGACAAACAAGTGCTCAATTCCTTTGAATTATTGTTTAATTTATTTACTTTTTTTGCCTTTGTTTACTTTGGAGTTTGTAATGCTGTAAGTAAAAGTATCAGTCACGTTGCAGGTTCTGACCCGAGCACACGTCTCGCGTGGATTTCGCGCGTCCCGTTTTTGCCTGCCACGAGGCTCCGCAATCCTCAATCTCTTCTTGTTCTTGATCAAAAACAATCCCTGAGATTGGGATAGATTCTCCCATAAACACGTGACACTGGCGGAAATGCAGTGCTAACGCACAAGCAAGAGTCCATTAAATATAATTAAAAAAAAAGTAAAAGTATAAAATACAATGATATAAGAGTGACGGACCACTGACATCCAGGTTGCAGGACTACCTATTCCTGGAGGTCAGGACCAATATCCTTTACCCTTTACTATAAAGATAACTCTTCTATATTTTATTTCTCTCTGTTTGTTATACTGTACTACAAATTGTAAAATAAATGTATTTTTATTTATTCTAATTTTAAAATTCTGGTTCCATCTTAGTGTTGATGATTTTGACAATATCCAGTTTAAATCTTTAAATAGCGAATGTGCTTGACGTTGCACGGTAATAAATGTACCAAACATTTAAGGATTGTTTTATGCATAAAACACACACTTGAGCCAGCATAAAATGGTGGAGCTTCGTAGCAAGCCTAGTAGCAGGCAACCAACACGCGCCCACCCAATAACAGACTTGAAATGCGACTAGGTGTACAGGGTCCTTCTTAATATGCTGAAACATTTTGAAGGGGATGATCAGACCGTAAAACTGAACAACTTTCTTTACTGCACCAACATCAAAATCGAGAAAGAAAATGCTCCTCCATACAAAACTGCAAACCTACTCGAGCCAAATGTAGGGGACAGCAGATTTTTTTTCGCGAATTCTTTGTTGGGCCCATAGAGAAAGATGTTCAGTTTGATTGTCTGATCATCCCCTTAAAAAAGTCTCAGCACATTAAGAAGGATCTGTATATTTAGCGTAGGTAATAACTTCAAAACAATTGACAGTAGAATGGAAATATAAACAGTGGAAACACAGCAGTAACTTCATTTGTTATTATTTGGTTATTATTCGTGTCCCAGTCACTGGAGAGACACTGTAAGAAAAATTACAGTTACATAAGCATAAGCTCACGATTATATTCCCCGAGGGTGGAGTCAGAGATATTCTGAAACCTCAGAACATCCACGTTTCACTAGTAGTACCGAGGAGTCGCGTGGCTAGAGGTCTCACGAGTAGACGTCTTTCGTTCGACTCGCGATTTAAGTAGCCACGCGGCTCCGCCATTTTATGGCGGTTTCGGGTGTGTGTGTTTTGTATAAAAACAGGGCTTTGAGATCGCCATGTCCATTACCGTACAATGTCAAGCACTAATTGCTCCTTAAACTAGATATTGGCAAAATCATCACTACCAAGATGGCAGCCATTTTTAAAAAATAGAATAGTAGTACCGAAACTCTATCCAGTGTGACGGGGAGTGAGCCCGTCGCCACTTGTAATGGACATTAGGTACAATACATGCCTCGAAATTGAACCATGCAGGTTTCTTCACGACGTTTTCCTTCACCGAAAAAGCCAGTGGTGTTACATGTAAAGTTACAGTTCAGATAATTAATTCTAAATACCGAAAGATATAGGTGTTTAGACATTTCGATGTTGCAAAGTCTGGCAAGTCAATCACCCCTATAAAACGTGGGCGGAGGGCGGCATAGCTGTCAATTATAATTAAACGACCGTTACAGGTTAATTGTTCTCAATAGTGGTTTTATCGATAATGAATATTTAACAGTTTCTGTAGAGTTGCCTAAATATGGTTCACCGATTAAACCTTGGTCGGTGTTACATTGCAGATTGTCTCAACAATTTATTCATCCTTTTTAACCGACTTCGAAAAAGGAGGAGGTTTGTCAATTCGACCGTATTTATATATTTTTTTATGTGTGTTCGCGGACAACTTCGTCGTTTATGAATTGATGATTCTTTTTTTGTTGGAAGGAAGATATTTCAAGGGTGGTACCATGATAAGGAAACCAGGATCTGATGATGGCATCCCAGAGAAATCGAGGGAACCTTTGAAAATCGTAGTGTCGGTTTGAAAATCGTTGTTAATTTAAAGCACTACTATTAAATTGAACTAATGAATTCGCCACTGAAAATTGTGAATAAACAAAATTTTTACAAAAAATTAAAACCGCCTTCAAAAAATCTAAAAGTAAAAAAATACTATTCGCATCATAAGAACATTAATTTGTTTTATCGAAGTCGCTGTCAAGCCGGTACGATTTGCGACAGGGCTTGCATTAGTTTTTTGGCTTGTCTTGACACCGACTTCTATAACACAAATTAATGTTCTTATGATGCGAACGAAAAAGTCATCGGCTGCAATATTATTTTTTAACTTTTTAGTTTTTTTGAAGGCGGTTTTAATTTTTTGTTAAAATTTTCTTTTAAATACTCATACCTACAGGTACATAATTATGTCATTTGAAACACTCGTAATCAACAATATTTTCAGAGATGGTTCATGGACTCAAATTGGACATATTAATTTTATAGCCTCATTTTATGTAGGATCCGGGATATGATAAGTACACGGATAAAAAGGATTTCTTGAAAAAAGACATATTGTCTTGTGTGAAAGCAAATTGAATTGAATCAAGAATATGGCGCTCTCATATACAGGGTGCTAAAGAAGTAAAAATAAAAATTGAATACTTTTAAGGGGGTGGTTTAGACCAACAAACTGAACAAATTCCACAAATTGCACTATGGGACCAACATCGAAATCGAGAAAAAAAAATCTTTTGTCCCATACATTTAGCTCAAGTAGATCTGTAGTTTAGTATGGAACATCACAAATCTCCCCATTTTGGGGGAGGCCTATGTGCAGCACTGCAGTGGACGTCTATCGGCTGATATGATGATGATGGAACATCAGTTTTTTTTTTGCGATTTCGATATTGGTCCCATAGTGAAAGTTGTTCAGTTTGATGGTCTTAACCACCCCCTCAAATGTTTATTTGTATTTTTGTAACACCCTGTACTAATATTTTCTTGCTGAAAGAAAAAAATCTTAAATTGATACTGTTCATTTTTTTGTGTGAAGACAATGACTCTTGACCGTAGACAATGTGTCTTGAACCAAAAACAAATTAGTATTTTAGTTCTTGTATTGAAATAAAAATATTTTATGTTATTAGATAAAGATAATTTTTATTTTGTTTAAAAAAAATATTGCTTGGATAAAAAACATCTCTTAGACTAACGAAATATTTCAAGAAAATACGTTTTCTTGATTGAAGAAATTCTTTTTATCCATGTACCTCTATGTAACTTCTAATGTAAGGTAACCCAACTAACAATTTAATCTTATAGGTGACGTATAGTTGAACATTCGACGCATGAAGCACCAGTAGGTATATGACGAAATTACAGTACTGTAGCCGTGATAAGTCAAAAAAAAAATAGTCATATAAATGGGGGCCTAATACGACCAAATTGTTTGCTGGGAAGCTTTCGTTGCGGTTTCCGCGTTCTATCCAGACAGTAGGTACCTACATTATGTGTTAAGTGCGCATATACTGTTGCACTTGAAAATACCCTGTACCTATTACCTGACCACTTAAATTTTATTACATTTTATATTAAGCTTAGAAAAATTAATAACGCTCACAAGCACAATATCTACATTATAATGATCTGAACGGCAAGCTACTTGATTCTTTATTATAGAAACCATACAACATACAAATATGACTAACCATTACACCGGCTGCAGATTCTGCAAAGAGGAGATGGAAACTCCTCTGCACCTCCTATGTGACTGTGGCCCCCTGATGTACAAACGCAGTACTCGTCTAGATAGGCACCCAACTAACAATTTGGTCGTATTGGTGTCGTATAGTCGAACATCAGACGCATAAAGCACCAGTATATGACGAAATTACCGTAATATAACTTTTATAAGTCAAAATAGTCATTAGGGGGGGGGGTATTTAATTTTCGGGGGGGGGGGGGCGATAAAACCCACCTGTCCCCCCCCCAGGATATACGTGCCTGCTTTCTGCTGCCTCTCCTCTTTATGACGGTTAGACTTGTGATAAACAAAGTCTGACCTATCTTTCAAAAGTTGTAGTTTGTTTTCTGAATGGATACTTCTTAAAAAAGTTTCGATACAAAAAAGATCATATTCAATAGTACAAATAAATTCTCTAAATAAACTTTTTATTTACTAAATAAAATTATTTTTTATTATTATTTTCTTCACAAGTGTGTTGAAAAACGTCGTATGATACACGTGTGTATTGATGATTACCGTCCTCGGCTCTCTTAAGACCCTCGCCTACGGCTCGGGTCTCAATGGCGCCTCAGCGGTAATCACCAACATTACACACTTGTACCATAATGTACTATTATATTTAATGTTCTTTGCAATGTTCATCCCTTACATACTTCAGTACCTACCTACCTAGTGAAAATTAATAATGGTTTGATATTAGTATGAGAGAATAATTATTTCTGTGTAACTGATGTCATATACCTTTGCATTTGTCATTATTGATTGATGCTATAACAGTATTATTAATAGCTAATGTTATCACAATGATTTTTATCTTAACAATTATTCTATAATCACCGAAAATATAGGCAATGATTTCATTTTGCTAGTGATATAATTGTAATTCGGTGCATGTCGAATGATTCAGTATGTTAGATCATTTTTAGTGTTCCGTACCAAAATTGGCAAAACGGAACACTTTTGGAATCAGCTCGGTATCCGTTCGTCCGTCCGTCTGTCACAGGCATGTTTCTCAGAGGCAGTAAGACATAGGAAGCTGAAACTTGGCACAGATATAGCAATTGCTGATACAATATAATAAAAAAAAATTCTATATTGGGGGCAATTTGGGGAGGTAGAAAGGGTAAACAAAAAAAAAATTTTCTTACCTATGGTGTGAGATATCAATTGAAAGCTGATGAAAATACGAGTCTAAAAATATGTTTTTTTTAAATCTTTGTTAACCAAAATTTTCAATTAAATCCGAGAAATTGCTGTCCCAACCTCTATTTCAAAATATATAGCCGTATACAATCTGCAAAAAATCATGAAATTCAGAAATAACGTGTATCTAGATGTCGGGAAAATTATCAGGGTTGCACTAACTTGGATAGTTTTTTTTCTATACCCAAAAAGCCAGCTATACCAGTGTAAAATGATCTTCAGTAACTATGTGACCACATACTAATTAAGTGTCAATTTATAGTGGTTATCATCAATAACCAATGTTAAACAACTGGTAGTACGGAACACTAATTGCCCGATTCCCGACTCGTACTTGGCCGGTTTTTTTTCATGTTATTGGCTAGTCGAAACAAAAACTAGATCTAGGATCTGAGGTCCATGACCTGGTCCATTGTATTGTTGTATACACGTGGACATTAGTTACAGGTTTTGTATTTGTTGACTAAAAAAGCAAGTTTGATGGAAAAACACTAGGTACCATAAAAATAACGTTATATTCGTATTCTGCTGGATCCCACTATAGGGCAAAGGCCTCCTTTCACTTAAGAAAAGGAGTCGATTAGAGCTCGGGACCATTTTTCGAATTCTATTTTAGATGTCTCGATCTTTTTATTGTACAGGGAATAACTAAAAAAAAAATCAGCTGATTTTTTTTATTTTTTCTCGGTGTTATATTTCATAATGAAAGTTGTTCAGTTTGATGGTCTGAAGCACCCCCTTAAGTATTACTAGGGTGTTTTGTTAGACCCTGTCTATACAGGGTGTTTCTTAACATGCTGACGGTTTTTAAAGGGGATGATCAATGATCATACCATCAAACTGAAGAAGTATCTCTATGGGACTAGCGATAAAATCGCGAAAAAATTAGCTATCCCATTTGGGCCGAGCAGGTTTGCAGTTTAGTATGGAAAAGCTAATTCTGATTTTTTTGCGTCTCCTGAGGTAGGCTCCATAGTGAAAGTTGTTCAGTTTGATGATATGAGTTCACCGATTCAGTATTTGCTAGGCTGTCACTTACACCCTGTATAGGAAAAATTTTTAGTAATATGCTCGTAGAATCTATGATAGGTATTATCAATTCACAAATTCGTGTTGTAATTCATTGTTTACAAATGGCAACGCGTTGGCGACGATATGACGTAAAATGACCATTAATTTTAGTGGCCAATAAAATATTTACTGCAGTATTAGGATTGACTACACATTCGTCAGTTTGTTGTTAAATACTTACATATAGAGGGTTAAATTGAAAAACTTTTTCTATGGGAGCAAACCGATCGGAGCCAAAAAAAATTAGGCTGTTGCATACATTTGAATCGAGTAGCAGTTTTTTTTTTGCTCCGGTCGGTTTGCTCCCACAGTAAAAGTATTCCAGTTTGATGGGTAGACTCTTAGGTGCTCTTAGTTTAAAAGGATGCTAATCATATCAATTTCACCCTGTATATGGTCTAACAAAGCACCCTGGTATTATTTAAAAGGGGGTGGTTTTGGAGTCTTAACCACCTGTTTAAATATTACTAGAGTATATTCTTAACATTAGACCATCAAACTGAACATCTTTTCCCATTGGAGAAAATATCAAAAAAGAAATAAATAAAATATGCTTTACGTTACATTTTAGTCGAGTAGGTACTGCAGTTTTGTATGAAATAGCCGAATTTATTTATTTTTCTTCAATCAATCAATTATACTTTATTTGACACCAAAAAAAAACAGAGTATACAGAGAGCAAACAATCAGGAAATACAAAAGGCACAAAAACAGGCGGTCTTATCGCTAAGAAGCGATTTCTTCCAGACAACCATAGGGTAGAGGAAATAGTGAAGGAAGATTGGTAGGCGGTGTAGATCATAATAACACAATATAGATAACATACACAAATAATGTTATACAAATACAAACATACTGTAATATAAAAATTTATTTTTCTTCATTTTGGCTCCATAGTGAACTTTTGTTTTATTTGATGGTCGAAACCACCGCTTTAAATATATATTACCGACCATCAAACTGATTCATAGAAAATTTCAACAGCTGTTCGACTAAAATTTATGAAGCAGCAGATTTTAAGATTGGCTTAGGAAGTAATAGTTGTTCATTGTGATGGGTTGAAGCACGCCCGAAAGTATGTAATAGTAATTTAGGTTTATATCCTAGTAAACTCGTGCTAGAGCTAATACAGGTTGAAATCGAAATCAGTCAACCAATTTTCAGGGATCGTTTAGACCATTAAACTCAACAACTTTTTTCCATAGGAGCAAACCTGAAATCTGCTGTTCCAAACAAATTTTTTTCACAGTTCAAAAAAAAGGAATAAGTATTTCAGTTTTATGTTCTGAACCACCCCGCAAAAGTTTACTCATTTCAATTACACCCTGTAGCCATGTCTAATGTGTAGCCAAGGCTTAAGGTATAAGCTCGGATCATATACAATCACTACATACAATGAATTATGAAACATCATTTGGTGTTAAATACGAAGCTTTAGAGTCGACCGTGACAAGCAATTGGTCACATTCGTTGCATCATTCGTATGGCTGTTCAATATTAATTTTTTACCAAATTAAAGATTGAAAAATTTGTCTCGGGCGAGACATGAACCCGCACTTTTCCAAACTGCGTTATCAAATTTCGCCACCGAGCTCACTACCCAGAGAACGAAATTTTCAATCTGTTGCGTCTTAAGGAACGAAAAAAAAATTTTGCAATCTTTAATTTGATTCGAAATAGCACAACATTAATTTTTTAGTTTAAACACCACTGACATATTATTGACTAATTTCTAAATAATAATTATTAATGTTATTACATACGTACGTTACGTTCTGTCTTTCTAGCTTGATAAATGTATATTATACTTACAGAGCCTAACTTAATTTGCTTGACGTTTTTTTAAAGGGTGATCAGACCATCAAAATAAACAGCTTTCTCTATGGGATCAACATCGGAATCGCGAAAAAAATATCTGCTGTTTCATACATTTTGGTCGAGTAAGATTGCAGTTTTATATGGAACAGCAGATTTTTTTTTCACGTTTTTTCATTGGACCCGTAGAGTCCAATTCCGTAGCGTTGAAGTGTTCAGTTTGATGGTCTGCGTCTGCAAGAGGGAATTTATAGAGCCTTTTCTTTAATTGTCTTGATGATCAGTGTAGTAAACGTTTGTTCTATTCTTCGCTATGTTATTGCACTATTATAGATTATCTCATCGTATATTCCGTTTTGTTAATTTTCATAATACAATATTTGGTACCTATATGTATAATTATTATAATTATTGGTCAACGACTTCGTATTCCACCAACTAAGTCTCTTAATAAGCATGCAGTTGTAACAAGGCGACGTTTAATAGCAATATCATTCAATTTTAATTTTTAATGCGAAACACCCGCAGTAATATGTCACACCAATTAACACGTACAAAACACGACATCAAAAGATGAGCCGATGATTAAACTGTCACATGACAGCAGTGTCTCCGATCTGACAAGTTGTCGACCCTTGTCACCTGTTGCTGATTCGCCAAAAAAACAAGTGATGGGAACTCGTGCCATTGTACCCATGTACGCCCACGTGCGTTATGGAAATCAGTAGGTCACTAGGAGTTACTCTACGAGACTAGATTCGCTCTTTGATTCACAGCAGCCTGTGGGCGAACCAAGCACAAGTTCGATGTACTCTTTGCGGTACCTTTATTTGCATATCCTCAGGTCAGACAAAAAAAACTGACACGAATAGATAGTTAGTATTTTGTAGTGCAAATCGGTATCAAGGTCACAGTCTGCTCTCTCCATCAGTTACTGGGTAAGTGTAACGCCTAAAATCAAGTTTACTTATGATAAATTGCTTATTGTATGTGAGATAAGTGTCGTTTATTTGAGTGGTTTCCTGTGTTGGTGTAGTGAAAGCTTGACAGTGAGGTGTAAGGATTTAGGATATCGATGACGCTGATGATGGTTCATCATGCGTGTAATGAGGACTCGAGCGATTGTGTGGGTATTAGGGTTTATGAGTCGCGAAACAGTAGGTACCCAGGGCTTAGTCTAAATTTCAGCTTGTACAGTATTGTGTACCTAAGGATAAAAGTCGTAGAAACGGTTTAGAAGGGAAATGAACAGTCAGTTTTAAAGAGAAATGTTGTTGAATCAGGTAAACCTTTTGTGAACTCAAATCATGACTCAAGTGACTTTCATATTTCATCCTCTGGACTAGACCATAGTGTCTACGGTAAAACAAAAAATTTACAATAACGCTCACAGGCACATACATTGTAAAGATCCCAAGTAAGCACTCATCATCATCATCATATCAGCTGACAGACGTCCACTGCTGGACATAAGTAAGCGCTATATGCTTTTTATTATGGAAATCATACAAAAACGGCACAACATATAAACATCCATGACCGAACCTGAATTCGAACCCAGGACCCTGGTTTGGCAGTCCGGCGTGGTAACCATTACATCAACCGGGTCGTCAGGATGACAATTGATGATGAATGAATGATGTCGAATATCTTAAGTTATTTATCTTATCGATGTGTAGACAAAAAAAATACATTTTTCAATTATTTATTTTCTCACAAAACATTATCTACACAGATACATTTTATGCCAAACTGCATAACTAGTGAAATATTTGATGATTTGCTCTTTGAAATAAAACTGCTGCAAGCGATCGGCGCAACAGCCTTTGAAAACCGTAATGTCAACATTTCAAAAAGCAATACGGTTCGAAGTAAAGTGCTTTACATAACAAGGCACTGTAGAATTCCATAATTTATACAATTAAGCTCATTAAAGGAACGCTAATTTGCTTAAAATTGACAAGTAAGCTCAACTTATGGATTATTTCTGGTGCAAAATAATTTCTGCATACCAACAGAAGTGTAATGATAATTATTATTATCATTATATGCTTGCGTTTTCGAGTCTCGGCTTAATAGGTGCGTGTGACGGTGGAGGATTGCAATTCGCATGGCAATTTTTAAAAATGTACTTACTAAAATTTTTGAGCACTTTTGTAATCAGAATTTATTTTCTCTGATGCAAATGTTCTCATAAGGAAGTGTTATAAGCATAAGCATATGCTCACGACTATATTCCCTGAGGGGGTCTATGTTCCCCGTGGATGTTCTGAGATTTCAGAATATCTCTGACTACCCCCTCGGGGAATATAGTCGTGAGAAAGTGTTATGATCATTCGAATTTATAGTATGCTAATCTCTGCCCACTATTCAAATGGTAGCCACAGCGTAATACAGAAGGTTTAGAAACAGACTATGACTAGAGGCTTTTATTGAACACTTGGTCGAAATAATTCGCAATATTGTCACGTAAATATTGACCTATTAATTTTATGGTCACAATAAAGTTTGTTTGATTTTATGTTTTGCTATAAAATAAATTACAATAGCTGTAATTACTAAAGTATAAGTTATTGGGAAGGCAGCAGGGCCAATGAGGGTCTTGTCAGTTATAATCTTGCTATTTTGATACCTATTGGTTTCATTTACAAATGATTTTTTATTGTTGAGTCAAAGCAATGCGGTCAGAGGTCTGAATTTCGTCGCAGTCACTATTTTTACTTAAAATAAATGCGAATAAATAAAATGCATTTTTTTTTTCAATTGAGCCGCGTAGGTAAAAGTGTAAAGAATGGAAAAAAAATTAGTTTCGCTTTTAACTCAAGGTTAGATATAATAAGTTGGCACCCACTCGTGTCCTACGCTAAACGAAGGTTTTTTTTATTTATTTCTATAATTTGTCTTACATTGAAACATGTTGTCATTAACAAATGAATGAAAGTTTTGTCATGTATTCTGTAGTTTTGCAATGCGATAATTCGAGATTAATTTTGCTATCAATAAATTCGTAGTGCGTGATAATAAAGCTTATAATACGAAATGCGACTGAAATCAAAAGGTGGTTGTGTCCTTGTAAAAAAACATTGCAATATATTGATGAAATTAATTTCAATTTGTCATATCATGTTTTACATATCACGAGGCTTATTATAGGAGAAAGTTTGTGTTGATAAAAGAAGCAATGGCATAAGTAGAGATTAATAGCGTTTATTAACGATATTAAATATCGCTATCATATCAAATGCTTCAATACAATTTAACTGTTAAGTTGGTTGCAGAGTGGTCAATTTTATACAAAACTTTGACGCACAATACGCGTAGACGGTATTAATATAAATCTAGATTTTCTAAACTATTTGTCCATATATATACAAAATATATATGGACAAATAGTTTAGCAAATCTAGATGCCGCGTCAGAAATAACATTTGCAATTTATAAAAAAATTTATATCTTCGTAATTATATTATAAATTGCAAATGTTATTTATGACGCGGCATCTAGATTTTCTAAACTATTTTTCCATATATACAAAGTGCGTCAAAGTTTTGTATAAAATGGACCCCTCTGCAACCACCTATTATAACCATAGACTTACGTGATTCGAACTATAGAAGGACACTTAAATATTTTTGATCTTCTTCGATGGCATGGAAACTATTCTTCCATATATAAAATAATATTTTTATTAATTCCGTCTACGCGTAATGTGCGTTAAACTTTTGTATGGACTGAAACCACCTTAACGTGCAAAATTTTAGTATAATGTACAGACAAAGAAAATGTAGAAAATGCCAAGTTGATCGTGGACGAAAAAGAAAGGTGGAAGCATTTATTATCCTACTATTCTATTTCTACCGTCCAAAAGACAAAGACCATTAACAGATCCCAGGATTGAAATAAACAAACTATTGCAAATGCAATATCAAATAAACTATACAAACAGTATTGTGTCAGTCAATCAGACTGCACACTTTCACGACGGATGCGCCCACGCACTGTCTCGAGGCAATACCTACACGAGAAAGCCGTCTCGCAGAGTTTCAGTGAGTAATCTTGTTTCAGAGGGATGCAGATATACTGGTAAGCAATTACACAATCAATACGCCCTCCTTGAAGGTTGACCTTGGCCCTGCAGTGGGACGTATACCTTACCACTAACTACAGGGTGAAATTGTAATCATTTGCATCCTTTTAAACTAGGAGTTTACCCATCAAACTGAACAACTTTTACTATGGGAGCAAACCGATCGGAGCAAAAAAAAAACAACTGTTCCGTACTAAACTGCACCCGCCGTCGGCCACTGCATTCATTTGCGTACGTTTTGTTATATGTAATAGAATATATGATAACGTTTTTAAATTTACAACCTCTACATGTTGCATACGTCAGCATTTAAGTCGCGAAACTCGCGCTTCGAGATTGCAGTTTAGTATGGACCAGCAGATTTTTTTTTTTCTCCGTTTGGTTTGATCCCATAGTAAAAGTTGTTCAGTTTGATGACGATGCAGACGAAACATTGTAATGTTTAATGACACGAAGCAATATTGTTATTGTATTTTCCTTTATATGAAATAAATAAAAAAAAGAGTATACATATAGGCTGAATATGGACATATCCACTCGAAAATCACCTGAATTGTTGAGTTATTGCATAGATATTTGATTGACTGATTGATTAAGCTGGCTCTCTCAATACCAAAGTAGGACTGTTTAGTATTTGAATCTAAGCATTTAATCTCCTGAATATTCAGCGATATCGGGTATATCAAATCTGTTACTGTTCGTTGTGCAATATTCGTTAGGCGTTCCATACTCACATATGCTCTTTTTTGGTAATACTGACTCATTGTCAAATTAACTATTACCGGATTCCTGTGTCAATCGATAATTTTCATCCTCCGCACTGGTTGTTATTCATTTCGTCTTAGGACCATCAACTGTTTTATTTGATGCAGTACGTATATGTTTTCGAAGGTTCTAAATATTAAAGCAATTATATCTATAAACTAGCTATAGCTATCTTTGTATAGTTATTTGTTTTATTTCAATTCCCTGAAACATAGACTACACCCACTGTCTATCGCTTCAGGCTTATACAGGGTGAAATTGATATCATTAGCATCCTTTTAAACTAAGAGTCTGCCCATCAAACTGAACAACTTTTACAATGGGAGCAAACTGATTGGAGCCAAAAAAATCTGCTGTTGCATACATTTGAGTCGCGAACTCGCGCGTCGAGATTGCAGTTTAGTTTAGTATTGAACAGCTGATTTTTTATTTGCCCCGATCGGTTTGCTCTCATAGTAAAAGTTGTTCAGTTTGATGGGTAGACTCTTAGTTTAAAAGGATGCTAATGATATCAATTTCACCCTGTAGAGGTTGTAAATTTATAAACGTTATCATATATTCTCTATTACAATGAGGTTTTAACAAAACGTATCTTGTCTTAACTATTATAAAAAGATAACAGAACTGTAAATTGAAGATATTAACAAAAAAAGTGGTTTTTAGATGTCTCTGATGCTAAATCCCAAATTTTTGGTTTTTTTTTTCTGTCGGTTTGTTTGTTTATTTGATCGAGCGTCACGCAAAAACTACTTAACCGATTTTGATAAAACTTTTTTTGTTTGATAGCTTATGATCTGACTTAAAATCTGGTAAAAGATCATTTTTGCGGACGAAGTCACTGGTTAACTCTATTTTATTTTTATTTAATGGCGTTTCCTTGTTGATTTCGCCAGTATCAAGTGTTGAAGATATTATTATAATATCAAGTTAACGTTTTATTGTTAAAACACAAAAGAGTTTACAAAATGGCGGAGCCACGTGCAAGCCTAACAGATGCCAATACGCACGCGTCCGCTTCCGTCAGACTTGCAGCGCGACTCCCCCTGGTTAACTCTAGTACTTACTAAAACAAAAATTGTATACAGTAAAAAACTTTATTAAAAACTCAAATAATTTTCTCTTATGTAGCATTTTTTTATGGGTTATATTTTTATATATCTCCTGTATCCGTTTGCTTATCCGTAATATGCCACATCAATCATAATCTGTCTAATTCTACACACATAAGTAGGTACCTAACATAAGTAGGTAGGTACGATAAGTATCTAACATAATGACAATCAATCAATACAGAATCAATCTTGAGATTTCCATCAAAATTAGCGCTGGATAATAGTGTCGATTCATCATATCAGCCATTAAACGTCCACTGCTGGACATAAGCCTCCCCCAAAATGGGGGGGATTTGCCATAATCGCCACGCTTGGCAGGCGGGTTGGCGATCGCAGTTGGATCGAATCAATGTGTGTACTCAGAGGATGCTGCTGCCCATCCTTTAGTCGCTTAGATCCCTTAGTCGCCTTATACGACACCCACGGGAGGAAATGGGATGGTGCTATTCATAGCCGACACCACACGGCAATAGTGTCGATTGAAAATGATATACTATTAACACCCACATGCAAACAAAAAATAACTTTTACTTATTTCCATAAGGCGTCAATTCGAACGGTATAACAGATACCACGTTAGTCATGATTGTGCTTATGTAAGATCTCCACTTGACTTCACAAGGTCTAAGGTTGATTCGTAAGCAATATTTCATTCATGAATCATTCTGTGGAGCGAAATTTTAGATAAAGATTGGCGCCCCGTCATCTTCGCCTTCAGTAGTCATTCTCATAAAGATTTTGCACCAGTTACAATTTGTTAGTCATATTTTTGGTGATGTTGTAACTGTTGTTTGCGATGAAATGGCTGAGGAAGACGATACACAAAAATTATATCATTGTTAAATTAGAAATTCAACTACCTCCGTGGTCTAATGGTTAAGAGCATTGAGCTCTCAACATGGAGGTCGTGGGTTCGATTCCCACGGGGGACGCCTAGTGTTATTTCACTTTGTGGGTCTTTCCCCAGTTGGTTAGGACATTGCAGGCTGAATCACCTGATTGTCTGAAAAGAAAGATGATTCCGTGCTTTGAATGGCACGTTAAGCCGTTGGTTCCGACTACATCAGAGACCGTAAGGCGGTCTGAAAAAACTCTGACACCAGGGCTCTGCCCACACGATAAGAAAGAAAAATTGTTAAATTAGAATTGCTATTCATATAAGTCTGTAATAACTTACAAGCTTTTCCGTACCGAATTTCAGTAGTCACTAGGCAACTATCTATCTTGAAATTAGGTTATTAAAAGTAATACACTACCACAGTAAGAAAGGGTATCTATTACTACATAACACTACCATAAATTATATTCGACCGAAAACGAGTCTTAATTTTTTCAATTAGTAAAATTTTAACCAAACAAAAATATTAAACGCGAAAATAAACTAAACTAAAAAACTGGAAGTTAATATTGAATAGCAAAATACACAGATCACGAAAACTAAAGGGAGATGTGAAAAGGGGGCGGAGCCAGTGTCGCAGCAATATGCGCAAAAACGGAACACATTTCTCGCGACAGTAGTGATTCAATATACTAAAAGGCTGAAAGCCAGTCGAGATATTGTGAATAAATAGTTTACATTGCGTAGTACTAAAGATTATTCGAACGTTGAGTTCTGATACCGCAATGGATAATGATCACATTCAAGCTAACAAAATACTTTCTAACGCGTGGTACTGGTGGTGATGCGACACTAGGTTTCGTATTCAGCGCGCTGGTTAGCATCTCTCTAGATCTCTATGGGAAAAAGGAAATATTAAGATTGTCGCTAAAATAAAGGAAATGAATGAATGGATACCAAATTATCTTAGACGATAATGTGCAGACTATCTTTGAGAAAAGCAATCAGATGCACAGGGTATTTTTAAATGCATACATATACAACATTATACTATCTTGTTCTTACCTTTCTGAATTTAAAATGCACGCAATAAAGTGTAGGTGACAAAAGTTTGGGGTTTCCTTTATTAAAACTAACAAGGAAAAATGTGTGGTATTCTAGCACTGACGGTGTCATCAAGCCTTATCAGTCTTTGGGAAAAAAAGTGTTCCAACTTAGTCGGTACGTTTACTTACATTACATTATATCACAATATTACTAAACCATACGGTATTTCCAATGGGAAGCGGTAAAGGAAACGCGAGTCACTGTTCAAACATCTCGACCTTAGTCCATGATTACGTATTTAATACGTCACCAATTCTCCCGCCTACAATTATTGATGATTCAAGACTTCTTACCGAAAAAGGCGAGGTCATGAATAAGTAGTCAAATAGTAAAGAAGTCAGTCATATCAAATTGTAATGGAATTATTATGTAAGTGGTACTTCTTGAAAATGTTACGAATGTTGGGGTTAAAGTTAATGCAATGTCATCTAGAAGCCCAGTCATTTTACGGAGTTTTATTAGGCGGGGTAGGTAGAAATTATTAATTGGACTTTTAAACTGTAACCGGAACCATTTAGTGAATGAGTTTAAACCATATTAAAATAAAAATCGCTACACAACATAGAAATCCAAATTGTGTTTACCAGAATGCTTTTTAATTAATAATATTAATACCAATGCACTCATTTGACTTAGATTTAACAATATAAATTATTTATTAGCAATAAAATAGGCATTGAAATTTAAAAAATCAGGTATTTATTAGAAAATACGAATGGATTTTTCAATACATCTAAGTAGCCAAAAATATTTACACCATGTTTGAAGTATGTAATAATGGTAAAGCATTCAATATGTGAAAAAAAAATTTACCATCAGGTTTTGTAGAACGAGATAATAGGTAAATTTTAAAATTGGAACTGTAGCTGACGTGATTTTTTTTTAATTTTAGTACATTACTAGGCTTAAATTGGCTCTTCAATATTTTACCGAAAAAAAAAAATCAATTACTAATTAATTAGTACCGGCTCAAACGGTAAAATGACTGGGCTATATCTAGTACTACATTATTACACTTCATAAGAAACTTTACCTAAACCCAAAACATTAAATCCGGGTAAGAGCTTTACCACGTCATCAGGACTACCAAAACTTCTTAATGAAGTACCTACATCAATAAGTTCCACAGCTACTATCTAAGGTTTTGTAGAACGAGATAATAGGTAAATTTTAAAATTGGAACTGTAGCTGACGTGATTTTTTTTTAATTTTAGTACAATTACTAGGCTTAAATTGGCTCTTCAATATTATACCGAAAAAAATATCAGTTATTAGTCCCAGCTCAAACCGTAAAATGACTGGGCTATAAGATGGCTACCACAATTTGGTTTTTCTAAATGTTCCAAGAAATAAGTGACCGTATGAAATGTCATTCCGTCTTGGGTTTTGGTGATGTTAATTTATGCAGAAAATATGATTTAATAATCGGTTCAATAAACAATTTGTCACCAAAAAAGAAAGTACTAGAACTTGAAAACATTTCCTTAGAAATAGAATTAAAAAAAAATTGCAAAATAAAACTTTTGAAAGAAAGCTTCACTTTATTCGAGTAATACGTTGCATATAGAACATCATTGAGTAATTTATGTACAATATGCTTTGGATGTTAGATATTTAGACTTTGGGGTAGCTAAGTCTTTCAAGTATTAGAAACCTAACAATAACAATTTTATTAGCTTGACATTAGATTTGAAATAATATTACCTAAGAAATAGATTTGGCTGACTGATATAGCCTTGAATATAACTTCTTATTACCTATATGTTAAGAGTTAGCAAATAAGAGGAATGTGCAACATATTCATAAATCTGTTAGGTTTAAGGATGTGAAGAAAATGTTAATAATATTTTTGTGTAACAAAGGAAATAAATAAATAAAATAAAATTGCATTAACATAAATAATGATGATTGTACATTGTTTGATTACTACATTATTTCACCCTACTCAAAACATTCTCTGTTTCATTGTCTACAGGTTGAAATTGATATCATTAGCATCCTTTTAAACTAACTACCCATCAAACTGAACAAATTTTATAATGGGAGCATACCGATCGGAGCAAATAAAAAATCTGCTGTTCCTTACTAAACTTCAATGTCAACGCGCGAGTTCGCGACTCAAATGTATGTAACAGCAGATTTTTTTTTGTCTCCGATCGGTTTGCTCCCATAGTAAAAGTTGTTCAGTTCGATCGGTAGACTCTTAGTTTAAAAGGATGCTAATGATATCAATTTTACCCTGTATGCTCATTGATAATCTAGACACCTTTTTGTTTTACTTTGTCAGCTTACGCGTTTAGATCCCCTAAAATTTGCATTCCAAAAAAATATTTTTACTTGTTTCTACTAAATACTTTATTCATTATTTTAAAATGCTAAGGTCCAATTTAGCCTGGCTGTATTACAATTATTTTCAGTCGGTTCTACTTACCAATGAAATAAATAGTGTTGTAACAGTTCAACAATCTGAAAGTCCTAACAATACAATGTCTCCATTTCATCCAGCCAGACTGCATAGTATATTAATGACCCTAAATAGCGTTAAATGATAGGCAATAGAAACGAGTAATGGCTCCTAAACACTGCTTTAAGTTGTAAAATTTTATTTGTATTAGAGTTCGACCTACACTGTAGTTTGGATCTGTTACTTTCGCCTGGAATTAAACTGCTACGGAGCAGCGCTGCGTAGACGCAATGTTTAGATGAATTTACAAACAGCTAACCTAAAAAAGATACTACAAGTAGATGTAAAATTGTAAAGATTAATAAATCGAAATGGACTAAAACCTAATAATTAATTTCTACATTTAGATGAAGATACTCTAAGGAAGGTTAATGTAGTGGCTGAAGATATACAGGGTAAAATGGATATCATTGGAATCTGTGGAAACTACGTAACCCGTCAAACTAAATAACTTTCAATTTAATTAAAAGATTCAATTTCACCTTGTAGCTATGTTCATTGCTCACGATTGAAATGGTTTTTCAGTACTAAATTTTTGAATGCTTTTCATTCTTTACTTCTTTCAATAAACTAATCTGCCATGTCCTGCAATCTTCTCGCAATATAATTTCATCCCGCGACATTATAACACGTAGGTTTATATTACGACCCATATCAAATATTTCGCAAACACGATCATGAAACGTAATATCTGCAAATGGGATAACTAAACTATAACCCTGCTAAAGATTTACAGCAGCTGAAGCAAGCGTAAACAACATTGACGTTTACAACTCGTCGAGACAATTATGTGGCACTAGGAGATATATTATGTGGTCTTATAAGGGATCCTATAGAGCCTTTGGGTGTACAAGACATAGTTTAAGTCTACTATAGCTTTTGAACATTCTACCGTTAATAAAGTTATGTATGTTAATCCTTGGCATAAGCCGATCTTAGCATTAACGAAATCAGAAAATTGTATATTTATGTATTTCATTCCGTGGCGTATTTTATAAACGCGTTATCTAAGTTAAAATGAATGGTTTTTTTTCTATCTAGTCTAATTTAAGCCTGTTGCTATTTGTTTAAAATGTTTTAATCTACTTTAGAGGACGTGTTGTGCTTCAGACCCTGTTTATGTTTTTCTCTAAAATATATCTTTAAATTTTTTAACTGAATAGTGTACTAATATACATATTTATAAAGTAGGTATCACAGGATGGATGCCAACCTTGGGGTAGAACCAAGGAAAGATGATGAGATAACTTAGATGAAGGGCACCAGCCCTTGCCATCCCAGTCTTGGACAACTAAGATAGCTTTGCATAGGGAGGTTTGGAGGAAGAGAGAGGAGGCTTTTGCCCATCTTTTGGATTGGATACTGTGGAGATTAGGTATAGCGAAAAGTAATAGTGAGAAATTAAAATAGTGATGTACCTAGTTGTTTTTGTTTCTTCTAAATTCTGCTTTAACCAGTTACAACTTCAACCTTTAATTGGCTTTCTGTTAGCCATGTAAACTTGTAATGTGTCAATATCTGTTGATCTTTGAAAGAAAATAAAAACATTAAAATTTTTCTTCCGAATGTTCCTGATTTAGAATTTATGTCATTCATTGAGAATTTGGTTACTTTACCAAAATAACTATAATAGATTCACGTTATTTTAATTATTTTTGTTTTTATCTTTAGTTCCAGAATCGTCCTTATTTGCAATTATATAATGTACTTTTCTTATGATCTACCACATAACTGATCAATATTTTTCCCTCATTAGTTTAAATTCTAGTCATCATGCATTTACCTACGTCGCGTCATCTTTACTCAGGGGGGATTTTAAACCAACTCTTGTTTTTCCACGAATTTTATAACATTGCTGTTTTACCAGGTGTAAAGTACGAGGTATTAAGTACTAGGTATAAAGTATGATTCTACCGATTATACTACAAATTGTTTATTGTATAGTCACTGTATTAAATGCACTGAATGAATTGGCAGCTAGAATAATGTGTAGTGAACACTGGTTAATTGGTTCACCCAGCCACTAATTCTGGGTGTAGTATGTCGTAACCATGTGTGCATTAAAGAATAAGAATCGGTAGCAATATTCACTGAGCGATCACAGTAATTACGGCCTCAGTCGATAGACGTCCACTGCTGGACATAGGCCTCCATCATGGTTCGCCAGAACAACCGGTCCTGCGCTGCCCTCAACCAATGTGTTTCCATCACCTTACGCGAGGTCGTCGGTCCTCCTTCCCATGATACGCCTTTCCGTACGCGGTCGGTACCAATGCGCACGTCTTGTAAGCATGGCGTTTATAGAAAATTCTGTGTTTGTATGGGACTTATTTATGTGTTTTGTAGTGCAATAAAGGTAAGAAGGTCATTAGGCAGACCACCACCTAGGAGAGCGTGTAATTTCTCTATGTACTACCATCAAAAATGGATCAGATCCGCACAGGACCGTGAGGCAGGGCGAGGGAGGAGCCCTATGCTCAGCAGTGGGTTGATGTGCGCTGATTTGATCGATTGATTGAAAGTACAATTATTAATTGACTGAAGCCCACGTGCCCATATCCAGCAGTGGACTTCTTTTTGATGATTATTTTCAGTTCTAGTTACGGACGAAATTGATGATGCTCCAATTCCAATACAAAATTATCACATTCTATACGAAGCTAGTGTTTCACCTACAGGAGTTAGGATAAACCTTTCAAGATAACATCACAGAGAATCCTATTTATTTTCATAGCAGTCCCACAGTAAAGCAATTGTATTCACAGTAACAAAGTGAATAGTCCGCCATTCTGGTCGTGCTTATTGAATGAGGGGAAGCTCTCGTGCTTTCGATTTGTTTGGCCGAATGAATGGACCATAACCTTAGACTGGTGGAAAACTTTGAGTTGTTCCTTAGTGTGTTGGTTAGTCACTTGTGTGATTTATTACGTACATACATAAACTTACGACTATAATCTTATTCAGGGTGATAAAATACCAAATTATAGTGTACCAAAATATAGTGGCAAAACACACTTTTCGCATATCGAAGGTAATAATGGAGGGTCAAATGTCAACACTGAATTCGATACAGGAAATCAGCTGCTTGTAGTTCTTTGTGGAGCAACTAATATTTTTGTCGTGGGTTTGATGTTAGATAAATAGAGAAAGTAGTTTAGTTTGATGGACTGATCATCCCATTTAAGTATAGAACATTGTTTTAAAAAGTATCTCTTAACGTAAATTTAGCCTCTTAAGTCCGATGCCTTTTTTTTTACCCGTAGTCTTTACCGCCTATGGTCCTTCTCGTAGTACAAATTTTATTAAATCACTAAGCCCGAAAACAAAAAGTCGATATGAGTATTATGAGTTAGAGATATTTGGCTTAAAATTTGGTGAGACGTTTATGCATACGTTATAGAGTGAATTTATGCAGAAATATGTCTTAATAATAAGTCCTTTTTGTAAGACTTCCGGTTTTCATGACTACAAAACTGGTTGAATCAATTTTTTTAAATAAACGTTAAAGCTTCGGAAAAGCGTTGTCACAGCTCTTCACAGACTCAAGTCATGCAATGCAGCCGCTACGACATTCGCCAACGAAAATTACTCAACGGCTGATGGATGTACGGCGCTACTGCGTCCCACGCAGAGACACGCCCACTCAAGGGACACAGAGAAGCGAAAACACAGTACATTGCTGGCTGGCTGATTTGTCAAGGAAAATGTTGACGGTAAAGAATATTATTTGCTTGCTGTTCTAAAATTACTGACAAGTCTGACAACCGATGGGGAGTCCGAGTTCTAGAATGGAGACCACGAACTGGCAGGCGCAGTGTAGGATGCCCTGCGGCCCACTGGAACGACGACCTGATAAACTGGATGAGAAAGGCCGAGGATAGAATTTTGTAGTGCCTTGCCATGGCAGTATCTTCAGCAGTGGACGATGAAGGAACGAATGAACTATACTTTATACTGGGTGGCAATGAACGAGGGACTTTCCTTTTAAGGGTGTATTCAGACAATGAAACTAAACAACCTTCCCTAAGGAACATGGGTCTAAAAACGAAAAATAAAATGTGGAGCTCCCATACAAAAGTGCGGTATCAGCCGATCTATTTTGTATGGGAGGACCAAATTTTTTTTTTTGACCCATCCATGTTCAAAAGGGAATGTTATTTAGTTTCATTGCCTGAACGATAAATGTTCATGTGACTGATGTTCTAAACTTAAACATTAAGGTCAATACACTACAGATTTTTAGGAATAAAATATGGAAATTCTACGTGCGGCATCTGAAAAACCGGTAAGATGTGTCCGTGTCCTTGGAATCTATCTAATATTTTTGTATGTTTATGTAATAAAAAAATGGAAGTCCTGTTTTTTTTTGCGTCAAGTAAATGTTAAATTCTGATTTATTTGGCCTACTTATTATAGAATTGAAACGCTAACCATGATATAATTATTAACAAACATCAGATTCCGGACTTCCCCTTTAAATAGATAAAGAAATATCCATTCACTTCAAAAGTATTTACCTACCCACTTTAAGAGTGTCTTTGAAGGTCTACATTTTCGCATTGTCGCATCATCGTCATCGTTCTATACAATTTCATGTTTATTTAAACCACTTCACGGTTGCCCTAATCACTGAGAAAATCCCTCCTTAGCGTATGCTATGAAAATCCCTTAGCACACCTATGCTAACTAAAAGCGGACATTACCACAGCTGGCACACGTCTCTTACGTCACCATTACCAAATTTATAAATAGCAAGACAAGACAGTTTTTCTTTCCTAGATCCTTCTCTGGTTCCGTTGACAAACACAATTAATTTGTGATTGCATTATTTTAGTATTCTTCAGATAGAGTCCGTGCAATGCAAGCCGATTAATTTTCTTGTACCTTATATCAATGGAATAAAATTCTTATTCCAGTGAACACGTCTGGGTGGCCTATGGTCTCGTCGACGATATTGAGCCCACATTTGATGCTAATCTCCATTGCTGCTGTATTGCGCAAGAGCAAACAGTCTGTGCGCGCGCCGCCGCGCCGTCATGTAAGTACGCGTCGGACGACCGTAGGTGCTCTGTCTGGCAATTTGTTTACATAATTGTATGTATAGACTTGACACGTTGATTGGCAGATCATTGTGAAGAGTTTAATTGGGTTATAATGTTGACATTTACGGACCAGTTCGCCAAATTCTATCATGATTAATCATACACATTGTATCTGTTTAGAAATTACCATTCATATTCGGCCAGATTAAAGTCCGTCGTTGCTAAAGAGTATTTATGTTATGTTATGTTAATTTAATACATCAGTTAGTTAGAGTGGAACCTGGAGAGAGATGGTGAAATACTTTATTATGTTTATTATGAAGGAAATTATTGCTGGCATAAAGATAGAAAAAGGCTCCAAGTTTCATAGAGTGATAAATTAAATAACACGTTGCCTATAGGTACTAAAGTATGAAGAAGCAAGGAAAGAGCCCCCCCCGCTTGCCAAAACGTGAGTTCGTTTGATGCACCCTAGGTAGTCAACCTTGATAGGGTCATTGTTGACTGACTAACCACTGCATCATGAGTGATTTTCATGCGATATAACCCATGCTGAATCGAAATAAAGAAGAAGAATGCAAAATGTTGGCAGATAAAGAGTATGACAGCTTAAATACAGTAATAAGACCTTTGCGCAACAGAGGAATTTATCTCTGTAGTGTGACGCAAAACACGGACCTTCAGCCAGATGCGATCGAACAACCGTTCATAACCGATAAACCTGAATTAACCTTCAGACCCTTTCCTAGAAATGTCTCAAAAAAATCCTTGTCGGTACATTTGGCACAAATAGTTCACACCTACGTACCGATGCCTACGTAGGGCATGCGTCATCACTTGCCTCTGACGCAATTGGCGAATAGAAGTCCGCTTGATTCTTGCCCAAGTGCGCGACGCTTGCAGCGCCGGCACCGTCAAAACATTTGACTAACTACACACCTCCCGCGGCTCGCCTTATTATTTATAGCAACCGTATTCTAATAAGGTTCCATAAATTTTGATGCTAAATAGAAATTCGAATGAATGCTGAAGTAGCTAAGATGGGAATGCTAGTTTCTGAAATAGGAATTGTTTATTGTGTATCATAGAGGACGCTATAGATCGTTGGTAGAATGTTGCGTATGATGTCCTGACGTGAAATTTACCCGTACAGAGAACAACAACTACGTCATAGTCCATCGAAAGACATATTTCCGTTATAGACAAAACTCGAGGCGCTGAACGGTGAAGCTACTTTAGGGAAAATAGGATTAGGTTTGAGTGACATACTGGCGTACTACAAAATGGTAATTAATATGGTTGGGGGGGGGGGGGGGGGGGGGGGGGTATTCCTGCACTCAACAATTGAGCCAAAGCTGCAGTATCCTCCAACTATCCACTTCACACATCTTTGCTTTGGTGGAAACTTGCGTGAGCATGATCTATTCGTCAGTGTTTGTAAAATAAGACACACTTAATGCTCCTGGGTCAAGTCGGGTAAACATCCTGCTAGGATCGAGCGTAATTGGAACACAGTTGCGGTAGTTTCATTATTATTTTTAACTCTGTACGTGGTGAAAAATGAGGGTAGGAAGGAATTGGCTTGGCGCTCGTCCAGGCTAATACTTCCTTTTCATTATCATGTCTGTTAACCCAAAGTGAAGTCATATTGCAATGAGGTGTAAAAGTGCAGGAGATAATGGTGTCTGGCACTGGCCCTGTACCCGGACTTTCGATGTTCGATGTTTCTGTCCGCACTTCATTGTAATAGAGTTGACATTGGAACGAAAACGTTCACGCAATTGCGAAGTTCGAATGTGCGGGTAGAGGCCCAGATATCCAGCAAACATCGGTACATTTTCGGCTTCAAGTAGGTACTTATTCAAATTGTCGATCCACCCAGCTAGCAGCGCCTTTGGCTATGTTTGCTCAAATATGGATTTCACTTCAGAATTTGTCTACTTTATCGTTTGTTGATTTTGCTACAAATTCGACATGCCCTCTCTTATTTTACTTCAGTTTCCTTACTCTGATCTACATCGGTAATTCGGTAGCTTGGGTTTTCAGTCGGATAACCTTATTCCGAAATTAATCCTTTGGAGAAACTCTTAGTTTGGTTTGAATCGTAATATTAATTATTAATGAGTTTGTATTTTTGACAAGTCCTATTGTTAGTACTTGGGGCCCGTATTAGCAAATAAATAATAAATACATGAGAACCTTTGAAAAAGTATATGTCTAGAAAGAGCCTCATGCTTCTACCGTATAAAACAAAAGCGGCCAACTTTCTTAGTTTGGTGTGCGTGAGGCGCCATACAAATTATGTCTGTGTGCGTGTATATGGATAGGGTTTAGAGGCCAATACTGGTTACAATTTTTTTCTACGCTTTTGTAGCTTCGACTGTCAATCTTGACATATAACTTATCCAAGATGAGAACGTTGAAGTTTGGTTTATTAATATGGGGCTAGTTCTTGCTACTAAACGCCTTACGTCTAGGATGTATACTATTCCTAAGCACAAACTAACATTCTTACCGATATCAATACACATATTAACAAGTTGATGACATATATAATGGGGGCTTGTTTAACAAGAAACAAAAACATAACAAACAAACACTTTTTGCAGTGTTTTAATCAAATATTTGCGATCGTCATTTACTGTTTATATATATATGGATATTTGTATATGGGAAAAATGAGGCTAAAGAGTCTTTGTTCCTATAAGGTAATGCAAAAGTACGCTAAATGTATGAGCAAACAAGATTTACTGATTCGCTACTTAAAATAGATACATGATGAATGGAAAATGTTTGTACAATAACTTTTATTATAAAAGAGATTTCAAATCACTACAAAGAATTAATCTAGAGACTAGACAATGGATGAATGAAATACTTCAAATATATAGACAGTTGTATTTTGTTTGAAAAAAGTATTAGGATTTCTGCAACCAGCAGAGGGGTCAATTTTATACAAAACTTTGACGCACAATACGCGTAGACGGTAATATAAGTAACTTTGTATACTAAAAAATAGTGTAGAAAGTCAAGATGCTGCGTCACAAATAACATTTGCAATTTATAAAATAATTACGAAGATATAAAGCTTTGAAATTTTTCATACAAAATTTTAAAAGCTTTATATCTTCGTGATTATATTATAAATTGCAAATGTTATTTGTGACGCGGCAACTAGATTTTCTAAACTATTTTTCCATATATAAAATATTCCTTTTATTAATTCCGTCTACGCGTATTTTGCGTCCAACTTTTGTATAGACTGAAACCACCTTGAAACCTTGATGTCTAGATCCTTATACAATTGGACTAGACAGTTGTCAGGTTTGGTTTCTTTGTTTGTTCTTTAAGTAGTAGTTAGTCTTAGGATACTGTGTACATTTCTTTTTATTCTTATTCTTATATTGTAAATAATAAATTATTATGCCGATAAAAATCATTTATTTTATATTTATATATGAAAATTTTAATTTGTTTTAGTACTTACATTCAACGAATTATTGAACTACATATTTGGCTAACGGGTAATTAAATAGGTAACTACATAAATGTTGTGTCACCGTCCTGACAAGCAGAAATTGCTTTGGTTTGACAGTGATAGAGTCATTACCTACTTGTGTTTGACCTTTACTTAATCGCTGTTAAATTGGCAGTGGACCTGTTTTAACATCGTCATGAATATTATAGAGCACTCTTGAAGGTATATAAGGTCTAACAAAATTAGTTGAAACTATTTTAATAGCATGATCAGACCATCAAACTGAACAACTTTCTCTATGGGACCAATATCGAAATAGCGTAAATAAATATTTTTGTCTACTTAGAAGGTTTTGAAAAATACATTCGTATTTTCTAATAAATACCTCATTTTTCAATTTCAATTACTAATAAAATAATGTATATTGTTAAATCTAAGTCAAATGAGTGCATTGGTATTAATATTATTAATTTAAAAGCCTTCTAGGACACACAATTTTAATTTCTATGTTGCGTTGCGAATTTTTTTAAATATATTTTAAGATAGTATTTTTGTTACTAAATGTGCCGGTTACAGTTTAAAAGTCCAATTAATAATTACTCCCTACCCCGCCTAACAAAACTCCGTAAAATGATTGGGCTACTACGCTCCTGTCAGACTTCTTTAACTTCCTTCACGTTCCCCAGTCTCTTCATGCATGCTCTGTCGTTTTCTGGATCTATGATGTGGTTGATGCTAACCCACTTTTTGTTCATAAACGGAACTTAAAATGACCTATGATCCGCATTCGATGAGTACATCATCAAAAGGAGAAACCCATGTGCTTAACGTTTCGCATGTAATGTAGGCGTGAGTACAAGATTATTATCTAGATCACGATATTTAGATAGTAGCTGTGGAACTTATTGATGTAGGTACTTCATTTAGAAGGTTTGGTAGTCCTGATGACGTGGTAAAGCTCTTACCCGGATTTAATGTTTTGGGTTTAGGTAAAGTTTCTTATGAAGTGTAATAATGTAGTACTTGATATAGCCCAGTCATTTTACCGTTTGAGCCGGTACTAATTAATTAGTAATTGATTTTTTTTTCGGTATAATATTGAAGAGCCAATTTGAGCCTAAAAATGTACCAAAGTAAAAAAAAATCACGTGAGCAACAGTTCCAATTTTAAAATTTAGTTATTATCTCGTTTTAAAAAACCTGATTGAAATTTTCTTTTTCACATTTTTAAGGCTTTACTGTTATATATACTTCAAACACAATATATTCGTATTTATATATAGATAAATACCTCAATTTTTAAATTTCAATTACTATTTTATTGCTCAAAAATTTTATGTAAGTATATTTATATTGTTAAATCTAAGTCAAATAAGTGCATTGGCATTAATATTATTAATTTTAAAGCCTTTTGGGACACACAATTTTGATTTCACTAAATAGTTGCAGTTTAAAAGTCCAATTAATAATTACTCTCTACCCCGCCTATCAAAACTCCGTAAAATGACTGGGCTAATACTCTTTCTTAGACTGTAGTGTAATGGTACTAAATAGGTTTAGTTTCAAAAATGAAACCTTTAAAAAAATCGTTGTCACTCTCTTTTCCGTTAATGGGATATTAATTTTAATGTAGTCACTATAGATGCTATATTAATAGCACCCAACCAAGTATTATTGTACCAAAAATTACTTTAAAAGTACTTAGTTACCTAACTAAAGTAGAAATTGAAATATTAATAAATAATAATAAATATCTTGGACATCGTCACACAAATTATCTACTTACATTTAAAGTACCTGGACTTGTATTATGATGACTAGACAACGATATAGAATACATATATAGATACAAACATCCATGCCCCGGGTACAAATATTCATATTAATCATATAAATATTTGTCCCTTACGGGATTCGAACCCGCGACTCGGCACAGCAGCCAGGTTCAAGATATTAATTGAGACTGCATCATAATTTATGTGAAAATGAATAAAAGGTATTGATTATCTATATTTAACTCCGTAATTAAAGAAAATTTTGTATGAAGCCTATTCAAACCTGGATGATTATTAAAATGATCAAAAAGCATAAGTGTCAATAGCTTATAGTTTTGTAGTATTATTTATTTAAATAAATAAACTATACCTATGTACAATAACTGTTTACATAACCTAAGTGCAGTGTTGCCAGAAGGTTACTTTTGTAACCTTTTAGGTGATTTTTAGCTCTGCCAGGTTACTTTTAGGTTACACGATTCAAAAGGTTTCTGGTGTTTTTTTCGGTATTGTATAATAAATTTTAAAATTCTTATTTTTCCATGAAACGAAACGCTTTTTCATATATTTTGCAATGTTTTAAAACCCAAATCGTTCGTAACGTAGCTAGTGCAACTCCTAAAAACACGTTTCTCTGTCTCGCATTATTGTATAATGCTTACGCTTAATTTAGTCATTTGGTACTTATGTACCTAAGTAAGCTTTCTCGCCCGACCAATCAATTGGATGAAAAATGCAACTTAAAATGAAAAGCGCTTCTGAAATTGTTTATATTTCTGTAAGTAAATACAACCAACATCTGTCTATCAACGTTTAATACCTTATTGCTGGAAAAAGTATGAAAGGTTACTTTTCACACCAAAAAGTTACTTTTTTGTCTATTTCCGGTTACTTTTGACAAGATCCCGCTGGCAACACTGCCTAAGTGTCACTCCGACCGCATCTATTCATGCATTCTGCGTCAGCTATTTTAGCTAGTAGGTAAGTGAATTAATTTTCATCAAAAATTCAACAACATGTTTTTGAGCTTTTATCCTGTCTCACACCATGACTATATATGATATTTCCATTGTAAACCCATATTGACGTAGGTCTAAACAATAACTAAATAAATCAAAAATACATTTTTCACGACAACGTATGAGTTGCATGTCTATTTAAAGGTGTGATTGTTTACCTAATAAATATCTGACGCAGTCAAACTTAGAAGAAGGTACCTTTAAAAATTGTCTTTTCTAGGTTTTACATAATTTTTATTTTTTTTTATTTTTTTTTATTTTAGACACACCAACGGTACATGTCTATGTATGTTGTTTTGTCTAAAACAATCATAAACAAACACTTAAAAAGCTATAGCCCTTGACTATGCACTAATAATAGGTATGCAACAGGATGCGTTAAGTCTGTCATTACAATTTTAAAAAATTTTCTTTTTAAAGTTTAATACAATTTTAATGATTTCTAGTTACAATTTTAATATCATTTTATAGTTACAATTCTACAGTCTTTGAGTATATTTCCATTAATAATTACAATTCTAATTTCATTTTATAGTTAAAATTTTACAATCTTTGAGCATATTTCTAGTAACAATTATATGATTTTATGATTTTACAATAGAACAGCAAGAATAGAAAACAAGCACCTACTGAATACAATGTTGAAGTGCAGATTCATTTGAGTCCAAACTTGAATTCGAACCTGAACGTAGAAATTTACTCCTCCAAGACGTAACAGAATCTGCGTAGACGTCCTGTTCAAAAGCCATTTGATAGTCGTTATACATTTTTTGCAGTCTATGAATTATAGTAAAACTACCGACATTTATCCTCACTCGACTAGGACTGAAAGTAGGGACAATTCGCGAAGATCTGATGTTGGTTCTGGGCACAGTGATATTAATTTTTCCCAGCAGAGTGGGCTCAGATATTGTCCCGTATACAATCTTGTGCAGGAGCACGATGTCAAGGTAGTCATTTCTGAGATGCAGAGCATTTATTCCAAAATACTTAAGCATATCGTCGTAGCCAGATCACCTACCAATACCTTTGCTATTTTGATTTTTATAAACAAGGACCGAATGCTGACCGATATATGAGCGGACGTTATTTATTTGTCCCTTTAACGAATAATAGAATGATTCAAATAAGATAAATTAATGCTTCATTACCTAACAGTTCAGGATTACTGAATTGGGTCAAGTAAGATGTTTTAACCCAATCCGGACACTGCCTACAAAAATAGAAATGGACAAGATGACGTCAGCACATGCGAAACTACAACTTATGCTGCGTGCGGAGTACCTTACATTACTTTTTCGTAAATAAAACGCATTGACACCCGTCTAATCAAAAAAGAGTTTTTATCCTTCGTCCTGAGATTATAAATTATCTTTGTTTCGAAAACATAAATTCTATCGTGTCAATTGTGGTGTCAGTCTGGTAACCCAAGGGCATAGGTACGAGTTACGTGTTTCGCTATGCCCAATGGCCATAGAGGAGGTCAGGTAAAACGTTGGTGGGAGGCAGGGAGTGTGCATACTGTATGTAGTACTAGATACTCTTTGTTATACTGCGCTTTAAGAAAATATACCCGTCAAAGCACTCCAGCGAGCTGCATACAAACGAAGTTTCGTCCTATTTTCAATATTAACCAATAAAAACCATATTTCAAGCTGAGGTCTACGCCATCACAGCCTGTGCTGAACTCAATCTGCGCAATAGCTACGTCAACAAACGTATCATTATAAATTCTGATAGTCGAGCAGCTTTATTAGCCTTGGACTCACCGATAATAAAGTCCAAGCCAGTACAAGACTGCGTAGCTCAGCTAAACGCTGTGGGCAACCACAACCAACTGACGCTACAATGGGTTCCAGGACACTCAGACATAGAAGGGAACGAAAATGGGGACAAATTGGCCAGAACGGGGACAGAAAACCAATTCATAGGCCCCGAACCCTTTTTCGGCATCCCTAAAAGTCTAATCCGGGAGGCTTTGAATAAGTATAGCTATACAGAGGCAATCAAAACATGGAGAAATGCTCCTGGCCTAAATCACTCCAAAGCACTTATCAAAGGGTATAATCGTAAACATACGAACAGCTTACTAGCTCTTAAAAAAGACAAACTATGTACAATAGTGAGATCACTCACAGGTCACTGCAAACTAAACAAACACATGCACACCTTGAAACTAAGCGACTCCACCTGCTGCAGGTTCTGCGGAGAGGACATGGAAACTCCCCTACACATTCTCTGCGATTGTGGTCCATTAGTGTACAAACGAAGTATTCATCTTGGCAGACAGGTACTGGCTCCAGATGAGATACAAGAACTCCCTGTTAAAAACCTACTGCGATACCTAACTGCTGTAGGGATTAACAGGGAACGTAGGAGGGGCGTTCACTAAAGATCAGCGATGGTCGAAGTGGCACAGACGCAAATCTGTTGAGGCCCCAATCACCCAATAATAAAAAATAAAAGTCAACACTATATAGAATCGCTTTTCTGTGTATGTATTTTCTCAGATTTCCCTTGAAATATACTATACTATCAATGCTAGAATTAATTTAAGATTTGTATTGAAATCTTTAAGCCACGGTAACTTTGACATACACAGATATTAGTTTCTAAAAATCATTAACTTTAATTGGTTAATATTGAAAATAGGACGAAAATTCGTTTGTATGGAGAGGACCTCTTAAGGCGACTGGAAAAAGCTTGTTATAATAACATACTTAGATATCGTGAACAGCCGACAATTAAAAAACATCTTCCGTTCTATAACATAACCAGTCACTTTGCAAGTCCTCCAAAACAACATCGTGCCTACAACATATCAATGAAAGGATCACTGTACTGTGATAAACATTCATACGTAATCGATAGCAAATACTGACTAAATCCTATGACGTAGGTACTTGGTTTATTAACTATAGTTATCTTCTTACAGTTCTTGTTATTTTGTATCTAATCTTAAGGAAGTACCTATTTGAGATATTTCTTACGTCTTCAGTTGTTTTCACACCTTGTTTCCAAACCAGGAACTGCGTTATCCAATTTCGCCACCGAGCCCACTACCCAGAGAACGAAATTTTCAATCCGTGAGCGCCATCTACTGGTAGTTATTACAAACTAACCAACCCGCAAGTCCAGCATTACAACTGGAATTCATCCGATATTTATGACACACCCTGTTCCAATTTCAAATATTATAAAACTGCGTAAGTTATTTTAAAGTGCGGGTTCAAGTCCCGCCCGAAACAAATTTTTCAATCTTTAATTTGATTCGAAATAGCACAAAATGGCTCATGTTTAAAAATCAATAATATTTGAAATTGTTTATTGATTGTTTTTCATAACTAACGTTCAGTTGCAGAAACGCTCATTAAAGTTAATCCTTCTTTAAACCTCTTGCTGTCACTTTTTGTGTTGTTGACGTAGTAAAAGCTAGCAAGAGATTTAATGGAGGATTAACTCTAATGACCGTTTCTGCAACTGAGTGTTAATGTCGTAATATGTTTAGCTTTAATAAATTGTATTGGTACTGGTGATGGTGAATTTTATGCAAAGATTTTATTCTAGGTGGGTGATTTTTTAATTATTTGACCATCAAACTGAGTGACTGAATTTTTTAACGATTTCATGTTTGCTCCCATAGTAAAAGTGTTTACTATGGGAGCAAACATGAAATCGTTAAAAAAATTTAGTAATAGTTGTTCAGGGTTGCTGGTTTAGATCACCCCAGAAAATATTAAAAGTGATAAAGAAATCGCCTTGTCTATACTGTGGCTTTAATTCAATGTTTTGAAAATTCAAAATTAGGAATTAGACATCATGTTCCTAAAGGCTTAGTCCTAGTATTAGAATACCAATAACAAATTATATTTTTTAGGCCGGATTCAACCAAACTTTGATTTATAGAAGAGTAACTATACAAGGAACAATTATACTCTTAGCGTTTACTCCCAAATAACTTCATTTGTCTTCTACCACACTAAACGCATACTAAAAGAACGAATGTATAATCCATCTAAAGATAGAGGTCGTTGTATCCGTACTTATTGCATTGTGAGGTTATATAGTTTTAATTTGTAAGGTTTCTTTTTTCTTTAATTTTTTTAATTATATGACATTGACATTTCATTAGTGTTGGTAAAAGCTTTACACCGTCAAAATTGGCCGTGTAAAATTTACTCTCAGCTTATTCATAGATTAGGGTTGGTAAAACGCAAAATCAGTTTACTCTAGAGTAACCGGTGATTTAATCTGAGAATGAAATTTACTCGCGTTTGGTCGAATCGGGCCTTAGACGGGTTTCTCTGTCTAATCTCAATTCATAACAAACTTTTTAGCTGGTAAAGTACGTACTGTAGTTAGCGATAGAATATTATGACATAAGTATTCCGAAGAAATAGTTTACTTGGCGCCATTGATTGAGGCTTATTTGCACTTGCGTATTGTGGTTTATAATTCTAAGAATAAGTACCCTTACGACATTACCTATAACCGATGATCTCAACACAAGTAAATATTTTTTTACATTTAACTATTTGATATTATTTCCATAGTCAACAGCCATAATCAGTCGCTGTGGTCGAACACGGCAAGGAAGCATCATCATCATCATTATTTCCATACAAATCATTGTATCGAGAATGAACGATTTCAATGAATTTGTTTTTTTTTCAAGCTATTTAGCGTCAAAAAACTTAACCGTTTGTAAGAAAACTTTGTGAAGCGATGCAAAATTTTTCGATATAAAATGGTGCCGCATTTGATACGGTCATTTTCAAGTTTTTTAGTGAGAGACATAAATAAAAAAAATACTAGTCCCAGATTTGCCCGGGTGGGATCTATTCATCTTAACTATTATAAAACTGTAACAAAAGTGTGTCTGTACATTAAAGATATTAACAAAAAAAAAGTTACGTTATGGTTTTACGTGTCCCTGATTTCATATCAACAATTTCTGGATTTTTTGTCTGTCTGTTTGTTTGTTTGAACGAACATCACGCAAAAACTACTGAACCGATTTTGATGAACCTTTTTTTGTTTGATAGCTCATGATCTGACTTAAAATCTGGTATATAATTTGTGCGGACGAAGTCGCGGGTTAACTCTAGTATAAAATAAATGTATTATACACATAAACCTTTCGGAGGCAATTCTCTCAATAATGACACAGTATATGTAAGAGTATAATGGTTAAAACCGTATCAATATCTTTTTTGTATAGTTTGAAGGAATTAACAGACAGGTAGATATTAAATAAAAAATACCGACTTTGTTTTATTATTTGTGGAGATTAATTATACATTATTTTGTGCTTTGAATATTTAGTCTTAATTTTGTCCCATTGCATTGTTAGTCATTTTATGATTGAGAGTTAACAAAAAACATATAACAAATTAGTTACAGATATCAATCAAAATAAATCTGATGGGTGCTCATTAGAATAATACATGAAACATTAGTCACAAATTAACTTTTTGTCATATAATATTGTAATCACGACCTTTGTATAAAACATACTAACACAATACCTTTTCTTCGTAGAGATACTTAGCGATATTCTAATACTAGACTAAAACACTTTTGGCAACGATTTACAAAATACTATAAATTTAAAATAGAAATAATTTTATATGAAAATTATCATCATCAGTGTACATGTCGCAGTAAGATGGTTGAAGCCGTAATATAGTTATAATACCTATCCCTAGAGATATAGTAAGGTGTTACAAAAATAAAAATAAACATTTAAGGGGTTGTTTAGACCATCAAACTATCACTATTGGGACCAATATTGAAATCGAGAAAAAAAAAAACGGATGTTCCATACTAAATTACAAGTCTACTCGAGCTAAATGTGTTTAGTAATGTAGTGAAAGTTGTTTGGTTCAATGGTCTAAACAAACCCCTTAAAAGTTTTAAATGTTTATTTTTACTTTTGTAACACCTTGTATAGTTATATGAAAGCGGTTCATATCTGTCATACTAAGAATATAACTGTGATACGAGCAGGATGCAGGAATATGAATATGAATATCCGCCATTGCTGCACATAGGTAATGATCAATCGCCATATCGGTACTGTGCCCTCATACAAGGGGTTCTCGCCACCTTCCCAGGCCGTCATTGGTCCAGACGAAAAGTGCTATAATCATACTGAATGAACACAAAACCCGAAAACCCAAAATAGATTTGAGATATAATGATAAGAATAATATTGTATTAGGTCAATTATCGAGTTTGCAAAAAAGATATGAAAAACATAGAATTTCAAAAAGTGTCATGATCATAATGTTGATATATTCTTCGAGTTACACACACAGTCACCCCCACTCGACCAAAGTATATTCTAGCAAACAAGATTTTATACAAAACTACTAACTTACTCGGCCTAAATGTATGTGACAGTTAATTTATTTATCACTATTTCGACGTTCCATCCATTCCATTATCCCATAAAGAAAGTTGTTCAGTTTGATGAACCCCTTAAAAACCGACATCATTATTAAGAAAGACTCTATACTCTCTCTCTCTCTCTCTCTCTCTCTATCTCTCTCCTTATCATGTGTAGTATATTTAAAGCGAATATTGGTTCTTTGATAAGTCATCATCATCATGTCAGCCGATGGACGTCGACTGCTGGACATAGGGCTGGATCTCCCAAAGATCGCCATAACGACCGCTCCTGCGCTGCCCTCATCCAACAGGTTCCCGCCGCCATCACCAGGTCGTCGGTCCACCGTGTGGGGGGCCTACACACGCTGCGCTTTCCGGTACGCGGTCGCCACTCAAGAACTTTTCGGCCCCATCGGCCATCGGTTCTGCGAGCTATGTGCCCCGCCCACTGCCACTTCAGTTTAGCAATTCTTTGGGCTATGTCTGTTACTCTGGTTCTTCTGCGGATCTCTTCATTTCTGATTCGATCTCGCAGGGAAACTCCGAGCATAGCCCTCTCCATTGCCCTTTGGGTGACTTTTAGCCTTTTTATGAGGCTTTGAGTGAACGACCACGTCTATGTTCCATATGTCATCACTTTGATAAGTAATAAAGTTTTTCTTCTATTTACGGATCACGGAAGCGCAGCTCAAATAGTCTTCCATATCGCATTCTACAAATTCCGTTCATATATTGATAATAAGGACTTTACGATCAATCAGGTAAACACGATAATTATCATCACTATCGGTATTTTGACCACCACTTATAATACCGATATTATCTTAAACCGCTGATCACCCGCTAATTCATGTTTAACAATCCAATTAGGAGATGTCAATGTCAATGAAAAACAGTGGGTTGAAGCATCGGACGGTAAAAAATTGGCGAACCGCAAATAATGTCTGTGCATTGGTGGTTCCGCATTACAAATTTCTTAATAAACGGTATTTTTATACATTGAAAAATGTCCGTCACGTCCCCTTAAGACGCAACAGATTGAAAATTTCGTTCTCTGGGTAGTGGGCTCGGCCGGCGAAATTAGATAACGCAGTTCCCCGGTTTGGAAGAGTGCGGGTTCAAGTCCCGCCCGAGACAAAATTTTCAATCTTTAATTTGATTCGAAATAGCACAACGTGGCTGTAACATGTTTAAAATCAATATTATTTGAAATTGGAAAATGTATTTACATATCTTTTTTCACCAGAACTTACAAACCTTTTTTAACGAAACAGCAATAAGGTAAACTGTATTGTGAAAGAGACTGAAACTCCAATATTTGAGTGTTGCTTCCAATATTTCATAGTTGAAATGACATATTAAGTACACTTTACCAGTGTAAAGTGTACTTATACACTTTACCAGTGTAAAGTGTACTTATACCTTTCTCGATTATAAATCATATGAAAACATAAACATAATTTTATTTAGGAAAACTATTGATCCAAATTCGAGTTAGAATCCCAAACAATTTTAATGAAGTTCAGGAGTGCCTTTCCATCCTTATGAACTTTTTATGTTGAGTCAAGTTGCAGGTTCTGACCCGAGCACTCGTCTCGCGTGGAATTCGAGGCTCCGCAATCCTCAATCTCTTCTTGTTCTTGACCAAAAACAATCCCTGAGATTGGGATAGATTCTCCCATAAACACTTGAAACTGGCGGAAATGCAGTGTTAACGCACAAGCAAGAGTCCATTAAGTAATTATAAATAATAAAAAAGATTTATGTTAAACAATTGCAATAACAGACAATGTAAGGTTATGTATTAGCAAATTAACAAAATATTTAAAGTTTTTACAAATATTTATCTATCATATCATTTAAATCAAATCCTTTAATTATATTTTTATGAACTAAGAACCAACACTGGGGCTCGTGATGTGGGTGTGTGTGTGTGGTGTGTATAATTTGTTTTCCCAATAGAAAAAGGATTATAACAAAAAAACAGACAGCAATAATAATCATTGAAAATTCGGATCCATAAGGCATGGGACCCTAATAGCCCAGTCATTTTACGGAGTTTTGTTAGGTAAGGTAGGGAGTAATTATTAGTTGGACTTTTAAACTGTAACCGGCACCATTTAGCGACAAAAAGACTATCTTAGAACATATTAATACAAAAATCCCTACGCAACATAGAAATCAAAATTGTGTGTCCCAGAAGGCTTTTAAATTAATAATATTAATACAAATGCACTCATTTGACTTAGATTTAACAATATAAATTATTATTGAGGAATAAAATAGGCATTGAAATTTAAAAAATGAGGTATTTATTAGAAAATACGAATGTATTTTTCAAAACCTTCTAAGTATACAAAAATATTTACAACATACTTGAAGTATGTATAATGGTAAAGCCTTAAATATGTACAAAAAAAATTACCATCAGGTTTTATAGAACGAGATAGCGAGATAGATAGCTAAATATTAAAATTGGAACTGCTCCTGACTTGATTTTTTTTTAATTTTCTTACACTTCTAGGCTCAAATTGCCTCATCATCATCAATATTATACCGAAAAAAAAAATCAATTATTAATTAGTCCTGGCTCAAACCGTAAAATGACTGGGCTATAATAAAATGTAAAAAACTTGGTCAAAACTTTGAGTGCAAAAAACTTGTCACTTTTTCTTGCTGATTCACTTAAACAAAAAAACTTAATGTAAAAGAGTCATTTGATAACGGACCGACCTATATACAATCAATTAGATACAATGATCGAATTTGATTTCAAAATGACAAAGCAAAAGATTGATTGTATTGAATGCAAACACGTTGTATCGTTTTTGTGCATCGGGTTCAATAATCGAACGATAACGACCATTATCTGAAAGTTAAAAAATAAAAAAGTTACAAACCCCTTTTCTGTCGATTTTTGCCAGCCTATGGTGGTGCAGTACCGCGACACTCATATCGTAATTGTATGAACTACACTAGAATGTATGGGCTCCAAAGATTTAATACCCTAGCTTCATACTAATTTGGATTTCGAAGCTAGTTAGGCAGTGCCGACTCTTAAAACGTAGTGATTGCATTCTTTTTGTGGTGGTGTCCATAGACATAAAATGCTGAAACGAAACATAATTTAATATAGCAATTACTCGAGACAGCATTATTGTTTCGATATTAGTCTAGTCCTTCTTCATTAAGCCTATACAGGGTGTTAGGGTAACCAGTTGCATTACTTTAAGGGGTGATTGTACCCATGACAAAACTAATACGATGAAATATTTATATAAGATTTTGATATTTTTGTTTTCTTTTGATTTGTTTGTTATAAATTAGGTATAATATTGACATGATTGTGATATAATTATAATATGTTTAATTTTCGTTTTTGACATTACTGTAGAATTTTGCTTTGGAACATACTAATTATTTTCTTTTTATATTATCAATTTGCACATTTGCACGCCTTCTAGGCAGAGTGTATTGGATCCTTTTTTTATATGAAAATTATGTTTATTACCTACATTCTTGCAAATAAAGAATCTAATCTAATCTAATCATGAAACTGAACAACTTTCTGTAAGAAAACTATCGGGAATTTGCAAAAGAAATCCGACTTTTCATTTAGTATGGAAAGTCCAAATTTTTTTTTCCTATTTAAAGTTGCAATAATTTAAGATGTCTTAAAGTAATGGAACTGTTTACCCGAACACCCTGTATAAGATAATACTAGAAATCTTGACTGCATAAGACTAGTGATTTACATTGCAATGGAATCTCCAATCGTACACACGGCGACACATCAAGCTATACAAAACCAAAATAAGCTGGCCGCGCGTAGAACGATTAACGTGTAACGTCGCGCGGCCAGATTATGTTGGTTTTGTATAGCTTGATGTGTCGCCGTGTGTACCTTTATTTTTTTTAAACGAACATTATTTTTATTACGAACTGTTTATTCGGAACAAATATAATTAAAGTTAAATAAATTATCGTCTTCCGTATGCTCGTAGACCAGTAATGGTGAACAATTGGCACGCGTTCTTTAAGAGGATATGTGAAAAAAATAGGATTCTTCAAAGCGTCATATATCATGAAGTACTAACAGTAGGAGTATGAATTGCGGATATGTGTAAATTGAACATATAATTGAAGTTTTGATTAGAGCTAAAACACGATTAAGACACATTTTATCGATAGAAAAACAAGCCAAAGTAGCCTCCGTTTTTATTTATAAACGCTTGGAACTGCTAAACGGTGAATAATAGAAATTCAAGACATGATTAAAAAAAAAAGAGATTGATATTTTACAAATTTTGATTAGAGCAGAATTGAACTTACATAAATAGTACAATCACAATTAAATAAAGTGTATTTTACGCTTGCGTCGTTTCAGTCGCGCGCGCCGCCCCATCTCTTTCTCTCGCATCAGGCAGTAATATAAGCTATCACACGCCCATTTCGCTTCAATTTATGAATAGTAGTATTGGTTTTTTATTATTATTAATGCGAAATAATCATTAGCCCTTGGTATCTCGTAAACTCAAAACGAGAAAATCGTAATTCCATCATCCATTCTGAAATTGCACGCATTGTACACGTGATCCTTCTTACTGTTGCACGCTTAATAGTAACTTTTAGGAGTTGAACCTAAGTATCTGATCACCCCAAAAGAGATAACACCTTTCGGGCCATAATGTCAAAAAGATTTCTTCTTAAAACGACCACGTAAATATAAAACATCTTTTTTTCTCGAAAATAATGTTGATGCCCTTTGTACAGTATGTCACGGAATATACAGGGTGTAAGTGACAGCCTAGCAAATACTGAAACTGTGAACTCAGACCATCAAACTGAACAACTTTCAGTATGGAGCCTACCTCAGGAGACACGAAAAAATCTGCTGTCGCATACAAAACTGTTTTACCTACTCGACTAAAATGTATGGGACAGCTGATTTTTTTTCGCGCATAGTGAAAGTTGTTCAGTTTGATGGTCTGAGTTCACCGTTTCAGTATTTGCTAGGCTGTCACTTACACTCTGTATAAGAGTACAAACCATGTACGCACGGCGACACATCAAGCTATACAAAACCAACATTAGCTGGGCGCGCGTAAGTCGAGTAACGTATACCGTCGCGCGGCCAGCTTATGTTGGTTTTGAATAGCTTGATGTGTCGCCGTGTGTACGTTAGGGTATCCTCTAACTGTCCCTACATGTACCATAGCGAGGGGCTCTAAGACCAGAGGCCGTACATTTTTGCCCTTTCTGGGTGCCTAGCTTTCACGTTTCACTGTCGAGAATTATTTTAACGAAAAATGGCACGACACGTGTATGTAATATAATAAAAAGGTTCACTATTTCTGATATAGACGATCATAAATACAAAGTTAACATAGTATTCCAAACTGTTTTGAGTATATTTACGCAGTTACTCATTTGTTTAATTATAGATCTTTAGCACTTTGAAAAACACGAAATCTCTTAAATATATTATATTTATTAATAAATAAATTTGCCATTTTACTAGTGTAAATATAAAAAATACTGTGGAAATATCTTTCTTAGTAATTTTTCAAAGAAAAGGTCTTATGCTAGATTCCCTGGACCTTTGATTGTCACCATCATCATCATTCATCATTCATCAATTGAGAGTAGTATATGCATCCCAAAATAAAACCACAGTATTATGAGATAGTCCTAATCGTAAACTGTGATAAAACCTTGTAGCTTCAGTTTTGGTACAAATGGTACCTATATGCCTGACCTGTATGCGTAATTCCGTTTTTATCAGGAATAAAAATATACAGATGTGGCAATTTTCGGAGACCTTACGAGGAATGCAAATTACACCAGGGTCTCAAAATGTAGGTCATCCATCATCATCATCTCAGCCGATGGACGTCCTCTTCTGGACATAGGCCTTCCCCAAGGATGGCCATAACGACCGGTCCTGCGCTGTCCTCATAGGCGGGTTCCCGCCGACTTCACCATGTCGTCGTCGGTCCAACGTGTGGGGAGCCTACCCTCGCTGCGCTTTCCGGTACGCGGTCGCCACTCGAGAACTTTTCGGCCCCATCGGCCATCGGTTCTGCGAGAAATGTGCCCCGCCCACTGCTACTTTAGTTTAGAAATTCTTTTATAAAAAAATTTAGGTATCACAGATAATTATAATTTACCTCAAACAGCGGACGACAGACAAGCAAATTTTCGATAACATTTCGTACATAGAATGACGCTTTCATGTCAAGAAGCTTGTTACCAACAAATTACCCAAACAACAACCTAAGCAAACCAGTTTCTACTTATCAATTAGTTAAAGGCAGAGGAGATTAAAAGTAAACGGGCGAGCTTTTAAAAGCTTCCCAGTCATGCACTTGTCGCAAAGGTCGTGTAGGATCGCACATGCCCCGCCTCAGAAACGTGCGCAAACAATTCACTTTACGTTTACCTATTAGAGTCGATCCACACAAGCTCAGGAATATCATCTTAGTGCATAAGAAAAACATTATTTTAATAAAAAGAAGCGATATTTTAGTAAAAGAGCTCGCTCGCGTTTGCTCCTTAAAAACGGAGCCATCGATTCATTTCTTCACCAGCATCCAAACATATTAGTCTATTTATCTTCTTCCATATAATTACACAGTGACATGACTGATTGACAAAAAAGGAATTTATAATCTAGAGAGATCGTAGGGGTACACTAAAGGGGTAAAATGGGGTCTAATGTAAACTATTATGTTGAAAAACGTATTCAATGTATATATCAGATATCTACGCGGGCAAAAGCTAGTTTTTCATAATAATAATTTTTCAGCTAATCATATTGGAGCATGGATATTTTTATGTTCAGTCCTAACCAAAAATATATGCAATTGTAAGCCATTCCTTTTTCTAATTAGTCTTTTCTTACACATTTCACTTACATAATTATGTATACGTAAGCTGATTGTGTGTGTCTTCTGACTCATTTATAGCTAATAGAGGCTGTTAGAAACTCCGACTACTAAACCAAATATCAGATGTACTATTAGGTCAATGTCTTTGTACTCCAAAAACGGTGCCTAAGAATAATAAAGTTGATGGCTCCAAGAGATAGCGTAAAATATTATTCAAAAAGTACAAAATGTTTATCATGACTTCCGTATACATAATAAACTCGCACTTTTGTGCGTAAATATTAGCAATATTTTCAGCGACTAGGGGACGACTGGCATACTTTTCAACCTTCCCAACATTTCACCATGGATGGGCCTGGTTACTACTATTAAGTAATATATATGGCTCGATGTAACATGGGCCTTAAGGTGGTTGCAGAAGAGTCAATTTTATACAAAACTTTGACGCACAATACGCGTAGACACGGTATTAATATAAGTAACTTTGTATATGTGGAAAAATTGTTTAAAAAATCTAGATGCCGCGTCACAAATAACATTTGCAACTTATAAAATAATTACGAAGATATAAAGCTTTGAAACTTTTCATACAAAATTTTAAAAGCTTTATATCTTCGTAATTATATTATATAAAAAAATAATAAAAAAATTGTAATTTTATTAAATTGCAAATGTTATTTGTGACGCGGCAACTAAATTTTCTAATCTATTTTTCCATATATAAAATATTACTTTTATTAATTTAGTCTACGCGTATTGTGCGTCCAACTTTTGTATGAACTGAAGCCACTTTAAGGGTGCACATAGCTGGTAAAGTTTACAATTATTTGCCATAGTTTGCGAGAGAGTTTCAAGGGAATAGTTGTTATAGGAAATTAAAAGCCTTAATGTTAGAAAAATATTAATATTATAATCTGTGTAAGTATGAACGAATCGAAACTAGCCTAAATTAACATAAAAACATACTAATCAACTTTTTTTTATTAACCTATTTCGTCACATTGTTCGGCAATGGTCTCCCCCAAGCTTTTCCAGCCTTCCCTATCCCGTGCCATCAGCTGCCATTCTACATCGTGGGCATCCAAGTCGGCGTGCCATCTCTTTCTTGGTCTGCCCCGGCCCCGGATTCCATCGTCGGGCTCCCATTGGGTCGCGATCGCGACTAATCAACTGACACTGAATAACATGCACACCTTGAAGAGGATGATTGTTGAAACTTTAAACTCGTGGTACACAATAAACCAAGGATTACAAGATTTGTCTTCAAAATTGTTACTTACGCCAGTTAACGTTAAAAAATACTTTAAGAATTAAAATATGCTTACATGTGCACCGCTCTTAAGAGTCGGCAAACTTCGAAGCAATTGCGCTCAGGATTGATGATGCGTAATGGCAAACTGCAAAAGAAACAAATTACATTAGCTAGCGAACAAACCTAGCATTTTCTTTATTTATTTGCAAATCTATCTACACGTAATCATAATCAGTTAAAACCATCGTCTCTGTTATTTATTACTGTGATGATATTTAGTTGCTGTTTTGTTATTTTATCAGATTTAGTTTAAAGTTTGATCATGTTTGTTGGTATTCAAGATTCGATCTTACTGGATTTGTTTAAAGTTGAATTTCTTTGGTTAAATTTGTAATCTGCATTGTCCTGTCTATGTTTCATAGTTTTTGATATTCATTGTTTCTCACGGCAAATATTGAATTATTGTTACACTTTGGCACTATAATTTAACATAATTCATGTTAGTTGCTGACTTCTATTAGGGCGGGAGATAAACAGGGTGATTCCGATTTAGTAACATCATGTACAAAATAATAGTCAATTGCATTATTAGGTATTAGTATAGTATTCTAAAGTGACTACTAAGGTGACTAAGAAATCATTTTTTTTAGTTGTTTGTTGATGAAACGCTACATAGACACATAAACAACACTATAGCCATACAATTCCATCTTGAAACTCTACATCTACATATTTAATAACTAAACCTCTCGCTTACATCAACATTGTTGTAACAAACACCCTATTCAACTATTAACATTTAAGTTAAGATTCAATTATTTATATTTATAATACAAATTAAATTTTAATCGTTGTTTACAAGTCCTTGACTCCAAATAGGCTGGCTTATGATTTCTATGACAAAGCGCCAAGTTAGATTGGAGTAAGGATTTTGCATTGAACATAAATATTGAGCTGATTATACATGCAGATTTATAATTATAAGATGCTAATAAAATATCTGCCATAGAGAAAATATTTCGTGCCCCGGAATCGTTAAATTAATTTGAGAAAATTAAGTTATTAAATATCTACTTGCATTAGATATATATATATAATTGGCGACAACGATCGACGTTTTAGAGAATGGTCTAAGATCAACGTGAGCACTCTAAAACACTGGAAAAATTTGTGTTTTTCGTCTATGTCTTCATTTTCTCAGTCGAAAGCATGAGAAAATGTAGACATAGACTAAAAACACAAATTTTAACAATAAATATAACAATAAATTTGACAATAAATTTGACAATAAATTTGACAATAAATATGATATTAAAATGCCTTTCCTTCACAGGGCACGCAGCATCAAAAATACGTTAGTGTAAAGACTGAAATACCTAGTTCGCAAAGAAAATATCATAATCACAAGGCAAGGTGTGCAATTAAAAAAACACTAAATTAAGATGTCATTCGAAAACGTTCTAAATTTAAATCCCACGTACGCAATGTTTGCAAACAAACAAACGATACACGACACCGACCCATTGCAGTTCAAATAGCATAGAGAGTTGTAGTTCGATACCAAAGTTCATTCTAAAGTGGACTTTATGATCGACGAGTAAGGAACACCGGGTGGTTAGTGCCCATCAATTAATTTTAGTGGTAGTAAAACTAGGGAGATGGACTTACAGGTCTATAGTCAACAGTATATTATGCCAACTGGTGTCGCAATGCTGAAAGCGACAATATAGTGGCACAGTCGCATACCTTTGTTATCTTGAAGCTTTGCGTTCGACATTCTAACAAAACAAACAAACACAACAAACAACAAACATTCAAACTCTTTCTGAGTTTGGGCACTCACTACCTGGTAAAATGTGGATGTTATTAAGTTAAGATTCAATTATTTATATTTATAATACCAATAACTTTTAATATATCTACAGAAAATAAAAGTATGTCTTAGTTACTAAAATAGTAGATAATGCAATTTTGTATGAAACAGCAGATTTTATATTTTGTTAGACTGACATTTGATAAATATACATAACTACGCTTAATCTTTTAAAATATTTCTTGAATTGTAATGAATATTTTAAAGCAATAGTTATTTGTCTTTATACCTCTCTTACTAAATCTTATTGAAAGTAAACAGGACATAGAGACAAACTTTCTTGTCATTTTACTCAAGTGTTGGCTTCATTAAGGGAAGTATGCGAACCATGTGCGAATAAATTTTATTGACGACAGCGACAGTACCTAAGTACTGCAGCTACTAAATGTTTATATTATATGTAGATAGTTGACAATATTTTGTAAGATTTTGCAATTTAAATTAACATTTTTATAGAAAACTAAATCAAAAGAATGCAGCAGTACATGTATAATAATAAGTTTTGGTACAATTTATGATGTACTGGCATAAACTTTAGACAGAAAAAATCATTTTGCAAACTGGATCCGATTTGACCAATACTGGTTTATCTAGCTTACCTCTTCAGTGAAATTCACTAGAATTGCATCCCGTGCACAAACTACAAAAAATTGAAACTGAATAAAAGATAATAACATAAAATTAAATAAAACAAATTATTTCATTGGGATCTATTCAGTTAAAGATATTTCTATAATAGTGTAACAGGATTTGAGGTTCGCTCGTTCAACATGCTGTCTCGGACATCTTCAGTGTTCTGACCTAAGGCGATGTGAAACATCGTGGGGAACCCAGCACGTCAGAGACAGCTAGAAGTGTGTATGCGAACGCCAATGGATAACTAACTCAACCAACTTACCACAAAGTTACATTTCTATTCGTAAGTTTTATACCTTAGACGAATGAAGACGACGGACGTAGCGGTGCAACTGCGTATTTTCAGTGCGACAGAGCCACTGAAACTTGTAGAGGAGTACACTCTATGACTCAATGCCATAGCCGTACTGAAATTGCAGCGCGGTAGAAGCATTTGTCAATTGCCATAGGACACATAGGAGGAGGTAACATAAGAACTCTATAGAAAAGGTCAATTAACTTTTGACGTAAGTAACAGAAACTCTTAATAGGTCAGTGACACTCCTTTACACTTATAATATGGTAGTTTGATGGTTATATCAGATTACATGTTGATGTGTCATTTTATTAGACGTGTTTTGGCAAATCTTTTACTGTTTTCTTTCACTCTTATACTATCCGATGTAGGTAGTTACGAAGAATGTTTTCCTCTCACACCTCATCATGAACACAGGGTTCGGCGTTACGACTCACGTAAAAAGACCGTTCTATTAATGGTATGAAGTGAGTACAAAATAGTGCGAGGTTTCGTATACAATGGATATTACTTTGAACTTATTAATTTTATAAATAAAAGGAATCAATGTCCTTCTGGTAGGGATAAATAGGTAAATAGTCTGCTGCTGTTGAAGGAAAGCATCGTGAGGAAACCTGCATGATTCAATTTCGAGGCATGTATTGTGCCCACTGTCCATTATAATTTATAAATGGCGACGGGCTCACTTCCCGTCACACTGGACAGAAGTTCGATACTCGTGAAACGTGGATGTTCTGATGTTTCAGAATATCTCTGACTACCCCGTCGGGGAATATAGCAGTGAGCATATTCTTATGCTTATGCTAGTCTGCTGTGTAATTTGACCGTAGCGCTCTTTGTTTACGTGATTCAAAAAATTTGTTTGCGGCAGTTTGCGAAAGGTATTGCTTGGTGCGCAGCGGAACAGTGGAGAGAAGCTGCTCTTGATGATTTTGAATCGTATAGTAATGTCTCGGTCCCATCTCATTTATCGGTCAAGTCTCGAGCTTGTTAATGTTTTAATATCCTGATTTTATCTCTAACTTTAGTTTGATTATAATCTTTATAGTTTTGTCACTTTGTGAATCATCTTATTTTTTTGAAGCAATGGAAGAATAAATACGATGGAGAGAAGAAAAAAAAATTAAGAGGTCACCTATTTAACTAACAATTAGTCTGTTTTCATTTGTACAATATTCAAGGTTTTTAGATTTTGCGTATACGTGTTAGCACCTTGTACTTCTATACGAATTGCAAAGACATTGGTTTTTTTATTATTATAAACTGGGTATATTTAATGTTTCAAGTTAATTTAAATAAGGTTATTATTAGATATATTTATAATTTCATAAGTTTTCCATTTATAGTATCTAGGCTGTTCAAGTCTAGAGTAAATTAGTAGATACAGCTTCTACCCTTAGAAAAAGTATATGTCTAGAAAGAGCCGCATGCTTCTGCCGTATAAAACAAAAGGGGTCAACTTTTTTAGGTTGGTGTGCGTGAGGCGTCATACAAATTATGTATGTGTGCGTGTATATGGATAGAGTTTAGATACCAGTAATGGTTGCAATTTTTTTCTATGCGTTCGTAGCGTCGACTGTCTATCTTGACATATAACTTATCCAAGCTTCTACCTTCGGTAGATCTTTCGTGATCGCGACTAAACAACTAACAATTTGCTCGTATAGGTGTCATATAGTCGAACATCAGACGCAAAAAGCACGAGTATATGACGAAATTACCGTAATATAACTTTTATAAGTCAAAATAGTCATATAAATGTGGGCCTAATACGACCAAATTATTTGCTGGGTATACTTTAGATACCGTTTTTGAGAGTTACGCGGTTATTATTTAATCTAGAATATCGGGAACTCAAATATACCAAAACGCGGTAAGATAAAAACCCGTTAAAATGTTTAATTCTAGATTATACTTCAGATCATCAATATCCACTTTCGTTAGACAGGCTATAGAGGCAGCTCTAGTATAATTTACGAATACAGATCACACAACTCGAATTATTATTCTAGCCCAACATCACCATGTGCAAAGATATTATTAACTGTCTTAGATAATAATATCTGTCTTAATTTCAGACAACATATGTAAAACTTTCGTACTACCTATATCAGTGACTAATAAGATAAAAATGTCAGTCGTCTGTCAGCGTGTCTGATAAAGGAGAATGACTCAATCTTGTAATTTAATCTAACATTAAATATCAATGATATTTTTCCCTAGATGTTTTTAGCGGCCCGCCAGTTTTTTTTTTTTGGGAAAATTGTTTAAACGACTATGTAGTGTAAATCATGTACAAGAATGTTAGGGAAAGAATACTAACTACTATTATTATTTGCGTATGGCTTTATTTCCTCCAACACGTACAAGAAACAAGATAGATAGATGTTTCGAGGGGGGTCTTATGGACATAAGGAGGCTAACGCCGGAAGCTAGGGTTTGGCTTCAAAATTTAGATGTTAATTTGTAGTTTTGTTTTATTTATTATACTAACTACTTATTTAAGTATACGTATGTGAAGTAAGGCTAACTTTAAGCATTATTAAAGTTTTCAGGATGGAATAACGAGTGGTAGTGATAGGGCTAGCCTTTGAAAGTACCTTCCACATGAGTTTGAAACTCATATTGGCAATGGGGGCGTCTCGCAAATTCGTAGGTGAGAAACGTGCTCGCTCAAAAATTCGTAGATTCAAAATACTCACATTCACGTAAAACACTGCAGACGAAACCTTATCCCATTATAGCTTCATAGAACACCAATGGAATGAAATGGGATGGTCCATTCTAAGCCGGAACCACGCGGTAAAGTACACGGTCTCAACATGATTTGGTGTCATGGTCATTTATTACTAGCGAGATAACTTTTCTCCATAAGAAGTCGGTGACTCACTTCAATAGGCCCGTGCCGATGCCGCCCGGATGATAAACTCTTATTATAATTTGGTCCACTCATAGTTTGTGGTTTGGTTAAACTGTGTGGAGTTCTTACTAAAATTTTGTTTTTCACAATTTATTAGACTTTTTGCAAATATACGTTTTTTTTTCACGCCAAATTAAGTTAGGTATATTTTTTAACCAAGATACAAATTACAACGCATAAGGTGGTTTCAGTCCATACAAACGTTTGACGCACAATACGCGTAGACGGAATTAATAAAAGTAATATTTTATACATTGAAAAATTGTTTAGAAAATCTAGTTGCCGCGTCACAAATAACATTTGCAATTTATAATACGAAGATATAAAGCTTTTAAAATATTGTATGAAAAGTTTCAAAGCTTTATATCTTCAAAATTATTTTATATAACAAAGTGCCAAAAACAACTTGAACAATTATAATTGAATGGTTGAATTGTGTTTGGTGTAAAAAAGGTACCTATATTTCATTATTTTCCATTTCAGTTGTATTGTATCAATGAAGCTTACAAAGTTTACAAAACTTCTCAAGATTAAACACAACTAAACCATTGAATAAGATTTTTGATTTGATCTCGATAATCGGATCACAGACAGAACATCCTTTCCTCCACCCAAACAAAAAAGCTATAAATAAACTAAACTAGTAAATAAAGTGTATAAGATAAATCCGCCAGTGACGTGGACATAGGAAAACCCGCGGATGTCTATGCGGATTGATGCGTAAAGCTTAACTGATTTCCAGAACAAATTGTAGTCGGGTGATGAGATATAGAAGGTAGCCAAGATAAATTGATATTTTAAACTAGAGGCATAGTACAAGATCTCGACATGGCAGCAAAGTAGCAGAGTTTCCTAGTTATACATGTACAAACAAACTGTGTGATGTAACTGCAGAATGATAAGCGTAGCTTGCGTTGCTCTTTAAGGTGGTTTCAGTCCATACAAAAGTTTGACGCACAATACGCGTAGACCGAACTAATAAAAGTAATATTTTAGATATGGAAAAATAGTTTAAAAAATCTAGTTGCCGCGTAACAAATAACATTTGCAATTTATAATATAATTACGAAGATATAAAGCTTTTAAAATTTTGTATGAAAAATTTCAAAGCTTTATATCTTCGTAATTATTTTATAAATTGCAAATGTTATTTCTGACGCGGCATTTAGATTTTCTTAATTATTTTTCCATATATACAAAGTTACTCATATTAATACCGTCTACGCGTATTGTGCGTCAAAGTTTTGTATAAAATTTACCCCTCTGCGACCGCCTTAAGCCGTGAGTAGGTCGTATTAATGACAATTTATTTTTCAACACACTTGCTCATAAAATGACCCTTATTTCACCGCAATTAGGCACATAATGACACCTATAATCAAACTGTGACTTTTTCATTACTATTATTCACAAGGGAGTTATAGGTTTCTTATAGTAGGTATCTAAACTTCTTGGTTGAGTTCTTGAGTTGCTTTGTTCTTAAAAAAGTTTCGATACAAAAAGATCATATTCAATAGTACAAATAAATTCTCTAAATAAACTTTTTATTTACTAAATAAAATGATTTTTTATTATTATTTTCTTCACAAGTGTATTGAAAAACGTCGTATGATACACGTGTGTATTGATGATTACCGTCCTCGGCTCTCTTAAGACGGCTCTCTCAATGGCGCCTCAGCGGTAATCACCAACATTACACAATTGTACCATAATGTACTATTATAAGAAAATTTTGCGTGGTTCTCTTCCGTATAAATGAGCCTCATTCATTCAAATAGACTATTACTCCCGGACTTTTTAACCGAAATTAAGATACATTATTAGTTACGGCATTACCAAACTTATTGACGCCTTTGTTACCTACTTTTTTAGGTCATTAAACTGTGCTTGTCATCTTTTCAATCACCTAATTGATTAAATTGCGTATTAATAGTGTTGGTTTTTTTCTATATGTCACAAATTTTAGCAATATATTTTGGAAATGCCCATAAAGGTGTATCAAAACCTTAACTATGAAAATCATTAGTAAAATATAATACGAGTATGTCTATCTGGGATATTTTGTCACTCAAATTATCTAGGAATGATATCCAACAATGCAAGTTGCAGAATGTAGCTAGTGAATGTCATGAGTCTAACACACAAATATTTGTCTCTTACGGGATTCGAACCCGCGGCCCTTAGCTTCACAGGTAGCTACAATAATGTCATTACCAAGTAGGTACTACCAACTAGTAAGTAATACAGGCCTTAGGACAGTTTTAATAAACAAATTTTAAGTATTCGCTCCTGCGATATTATAGCCCAGTCATTTTACTGAGTTTTGTTAGGCGGGGTAGGGAGTAATTATTATTTGGACTTTTAAACTGTAACCGGCACCATTTAGTGACAAAAGACTATCTTAAAACATATAAAAAAAAATCGCAATGTAACATAGGAATCGAAATTGTGTGTCCCAGAAGGCTTTTAAATTAGTAATATTAATACCAATGCACTCATTTGAATTAGATTTAACAATGTAAATTATTTTTGAGCAATAAAATAAGCATTAAAATTTAAAAAATGAGGTATTGATTAGAAAATACGAATGTATTTTTCAAAACCTTTGAGTAGACAAAAATATTTACACCATGTTTGAAGTATGTATAATGGTAAATATGTGCAAAAAAAATTTACCGTCAGATTTTTTAGAACGAGATAATAGCAAAATTTTAAAATTGGATCTGTTGCTGGCGTCATTTTTTAAAATTTTGGTATATAGCTATATAGCTTTATATCTTCTAGCTAGGCTCAAATTGGTTCTTCAATTTTATACCGGAAAAAAATATTAATTATTAATTAGTCCCGGCTCAAACCGTAAAATGACTGGGCTATTAATAGCTATAGCTCACTTTTTAGTAAGAGCGGGCTTAAGAACGCGCGAGTGACTAAGTCCGATCTCTTCATCTCGACGCTTTGAGTACTTATATAGGGACTAGTTACCCGTGTAATTGTAGTAACAAACATTTCTGCCACTTGTTGCGGGGGGCGAGGTAACATGAAATCCGAAACTTTGGATTTTATTCCCACAACATTGGATTTGACTTTGGATTAGATTCTAATTTTGAACGTTAAAAATTATGAAAGTATTCTCGCGTGAACCCCAAACGTTCTAAGTTCGAAATTGTTGTTTCGCAATTATAGGCTGTCTCGTTTAGTGATAAGGTATAAAATTGAATGTAAATACACATGATTAATTGATCTTATATCGTGGCAGAGGGGAAATGCTACCGTAAGGCTAGTCCTTATAATAAATAGTCAAAGTCTCGACGGGACGTCGAGTACGAGCGGCCAATACTAACAGTCATACTCAGAAAGTGTTGAAGTAAACAACATTCTAGTTTTCACACAAATTAAGATGTCCTGTCATGAATATCACTTCTTTAAGCAGTAAAGTGACAGATACAAAATAAGTACAGTGGCAGACAATATAATAACGCACGGTAGCGATATCGTAACACCACTAATAAATGGTAATTTGACACGACAAGTCAATTATGAACCGACATAAACACGTATCGGCTTCGACGGAATTTCGCTTGTAATGTCAGACGTGGAGAACATTTTTGCTTTATATTTTTTTATGGCATTATGTGTAATTGAGAGAACGTAAGGACGAGAAGACTAATTCGCTTTTTTAAAACGCTGCGTCATGGCGGTTACACTGGACCTATTTAACAGAAAAAATCGCATAAATTAGAATTATACAAAGATTCCGTCATCACTTCTATAATGTTCCTGCACGATACAAGTCTATATTTGTAATCCAATTAACTAAATGTTACATATATACCCCAGCTTTTACTTTTTATTGTGTTTTATCCATTTGAGCGTGATGTCATGTTTGGCACTTTTTTCTTAACTATTATAAAACAGAATTAAAAATAAAGATTCCATCATCGTTCCTACAATGTTCCTGCACGATACAAGTCTATATTTGTAGTCCAATTAACTAAATGTTACTTATTACCCCCGCTTTTACTTTTTATTTTCTTTTATCCATTTTAGCATGATGTCATGTGTAGAGCTTTTTTTGTACTATTTTAAACTAGAATTAAATACAAAGATTCTACAATGTTCCTACACGATACAAGTCGGTTTGTAGTTAAATTAACTAAATATTACTTATGTATCCCAGCTTTTACTTTTTCTTTTCTTTTATCCTTATTAGCATGATGATATGTCTTGTCTAGAGCTTTTTTCTTAACCAGAAATTAATAAAAAGATTCCGTCATCATCCCTACAATGTCACTACACGATTACACGATACAAATCTGGTGTTAAATTAATTAATTATTTGGGTGGTATTGCAGATTTAGAATGTATAGGATTAAGTTTTTGACGAAGCGTGTTGTAGATACAGACATTTTGCAAATCTAGGTAAAATTTCAATAAAGTTAAATTAATTAAATATTACTCATTTACCCCAGCTTTTACTTTTTATTTACTTTTATCCACAACAGCATGGATAGATATTTAATTTGGAAATTGATATCAATTAGAATATTATGATCTTTTATTTATATAAGCTCTAACATTAAACAACCGATGAGCATGCATGAAAGGACTTATGAATGTGGAGGAAGCTAGAGAGGTATGACAGGATCGTAGCAGGTGGCGTTCCATTGTCTCTGCCTACGTGAGAATATGTATGTATGTTTCTTTACAATTTAATCCTTACGGTAATATTGTTTGCTAATTAAAGGATCAGCCTGTATGCTGTAAAAATTATACTTTTCAGGCCCAAAATAAGTTACTAACTATACAAAGAATCCAGACAAAAAAAGTGAAAATTCCCAACAAAACAGCTTTCACTTCCAAAAAAGGAAATAAAAATAATACACAAGTAGCCCACCATTACGGACCTCACCTCATTAGCTCAATATCAACACGTCTTATGCCTTTAATAGATATATAATCATGCATATTATTTAAATTGCCTGACAAATTACATGTCGGTACTCAGTTGTAGTCGCTCAGTTGTCGGTTACGTTTCCACTTGCATTTCTTGAGGACTCGAAGTCGAAGGATCTGTATAGAGTTGATAAAAATATATACTGGGTGGCACTGAAAATTTCACATTCAATATTATTTGTACAAAATTCGGCTCCAAGGAACTATGTTAAAATTTTCAACCGTTTAAAAGTTACAGCTTATCAAAGTTTCACGTAAATAGTTATAATGTTACACCCTAACGTTTTACGTATCATTAATATTTGCGATATTTTCCTTCGTTCAGTTCCATCCCGTATGTTATGTTGTTGACTTGATCTGGCGGTGTAAAGCCATTTTTGTCAAAAGTGGCTTCCGTTGCTTTCATGTACATTTTGGTGTACTGAGGCTCTCCATTAGGGATATTGAGAGCGAGTATATTGTATTTGTATGTATACATGTAGGTAGTCAGTTTCTATTGTGTCACTTACAATCAAACATTCACGACGAAGTTTGGTCTTACTTATAGACATGCAGGAAGAAGCCGGGACTCGAATAAGACGTAATTATATTAGTTTTTAGTTTATTTTCATCGAAAATAAAAATATTACTTTTTATAGTAAACTACGATATAAAATACCTGGGTACTGATGAGCATATGTTGGTCTATGTCATCTTACTTAAGAGCCACGCTCTTGTTGGTTCAGTATCCCCTTATGCAAGTGTCTTAAATTCATAAGGAACTTTGCAAGACAACAAAAATGATTTGTGTACATTTTGCTGTTAGGTTTAATAGCTCTTCGCATGCTCGGTGCCCACAAGAACATGCATATGCTCACGACTATATTCCCCGAGGGGGTAGTCAGAGATATTCTGAAACTTCAGAACATCCACGATTAACTAGAACTACCGAAACTCTATCCAGTGTGACGGGGAGTGAGCCCGTCGCCACTTGTAATGGACAGTAGGTACAATACATGCCAAATCAAAATCGAAGCATGCAGGTTTCCTCACGATGTTTTTCTTCACAGAAAAGCCAGTGGTGTTACAAATCGTAAATAAATTCCGAAAAACTCATTGGTACGAGTCGGCCTGGACGGGGATCGAACCATCGCCTCCTGCACGGCAGGCAAGGTTACTCGCCACTGGACCACCACGGCTATTCACACAAGGCAAGGCACAAGAACACATAAGATACATTATCCCTTAGTTATCCTGTACAACACCCACAGGAAGAAAAGGACTGATGAAAATTCTTATAGCTGGAACCAAAACAACAAACAGCTCTATAAAACTTCATCATACAGTCCCCCACCTCGCAGACACGAGTCGCCAATTAGTAGTGGGTACTAAAGGAAAATGTGGCCAACGGGTAAAATTACGAGAATATGGTAGTTACATACATGCGTAGTCGTGCACCCCGATCTCACTTGAAGCTGCAATCTTAAGTGAAAATGTCCTTAATATCTTTTGAATGGTTTTGAAGGTAGAATGAGTTTATTGTTGTTGTTTTCTCTTGCATTTGAGTAGAGTGAATTTAACTGTATAATTTTCGAATACATTTTAAATACAAATGTTTGATGTGTTGTGATGGGTAGTATAGCCTACCACATCATAATGGAATCCCATATAACCCATCAGAACGATTTTAAGGGGTAGATCAGATCATCAAACTAAACCAAATAAAGATTAATATCAACTCAACCATTAAAGTAAGGAACATTAAGCATCAATTCTGAGGGTTTCTGGTACAATCTTTATAATATATACGTTAAAGTACATAGAGCTTGGAGATCGGAGTCCGTAGAAAATACAAAATGTCACAAAACAGAAAGGAAGCTATATATATATATATAAGGTCTAACAAAATTAGGTGACTATTTTAAGGCGGTGATCAGACCATCAAACTGAACAACTTCCTCTATGGGACCAATATCGAAATCGCGAAAAAAAATCAGTTGTTCCATACAAACCTACTCGACCTAAATGTATGGGACAGCAGATTTTTTTTCTCGATTTCAATATTGGTCCCATAAAGAAAGTTGTTCAGTTTGATGGTCTGATCATCCCCTTAAAATAGTTTCACCTAATTTTATTAGACCTTATATATATAAAGAGAAGCTATATATATATATATATATATATATATATATATATATGTATAATCTATAGAATAATTTATAAAAGGGCCAAATAAATGTACCCGGAACCGGCGAGCTTATATGATAAACTTATGGATGTTGAGGAGGCGAAAGATGTGTATCAGAATCGTAGCATGTGGCGATCTGTTGTCTCTGCCTACCCCAGTAGTGGGACATAGGCGTGAGCATATATATGTATGTATAATTTATAGAACAAAAAATCTAAAGTCGAACGATTTGCAGTGACAAGAGGGTGAGCCTGTGTCCTGAGGTAGGACGTTTATAGGTTGATAATGATGATGTTGTTCTTTTTCCATAGCAATATTCACAATAAACGATATTAGTAAAGAAAGGATCCCATTAATTTTCTTCGCCGCGCCTTTGCAACATTCTAAACTTATCGACTATTAGACATTAAAGTTTTAATTAGACAATATATTGCTGTCAAGTTATAGCGTCTCAAATTACAATCTACATATTTAGCAAGTACTAATGTGGCACTTGCCCTTTTCGAGTAATCATCATTGCCAATAAATAACGGTAAAGTATCGGTAATAATTGTATAGACATTTCGTGTAGCAATTCCTAAATAACCAACCAAGTTATAAATGTGCAATTATGTTGTTGATAGTTGACAGTTTAGATGTCTTCGACTTTGTATGTGGTAACTGGACACTTATTGCTCACAATGACGCTTAGCCAATCTATTTTATGCTTAGAAAGAGAAGGTACTAGAATGAAGCACGTGTCTTGTCATATTCATCAATAAGAGAAGCACATGTATAGCAAATTCGTTCTAGTTAAAAAAGGAGATCGCTACTTATTGCTGTCCGACTCCGGAGTCAGTCATCTAGCTTCATATAAATTGTATAGGATTTTATGACAATCGCTGTCTAATACGTGATTACGTTGTGGTTCAGTCTATCAGCGTAAGCGAAAAATTTTTCGTCTATGTTATTTGTGACTGACACCTGACGTTCAAATTATCTAGCATTGGTTTGTTAAGACGCATTATAACGACGATAGCTGCAAATTGCTCTGGTTTTGTACTTATTTCATCGAATAGGAACGTTTCCCAGTATATGTATAGGATCAACACCCGTAGCATGTTGTGCGTGATACGGCTATATCACGCCTTTTATCTCGTTCGTTCGCGCGCAAATAGAAAGAGAGCTATATAAGGCGCAATAGCCGCAGTTCCCCTGATAAAAGCAATTTGATTGGTATTAGGTACTCTCTTAAGTTTTTATAAAAAAATATTTATTTTCAATGTGCATATTTCAAAGAGCTGTTGTCCTCAACTAAGTTGAGGAAGTACGAATATAATACCGTGGTCTAAACTAAAAATCCTAGAAAGATCTTTTATTTGAACACTTAAAACCCAGTAAGGAGTTAAAAAGTAGATGACTATGTCTTTTGTACTTTATCGTTTTGGTAATTTTCGTACAACAATTTTAGATTTCTCCATAAAAACTAGTGTATTTTCACAGTTCCTCTTGATGGAACAGAGACGTGGTCGTTCACTCAAGGCCTCATAAAATCCTAGAAAGATCTTTTATTTGAACACTTAAAACCCAGTAAGGAGTTAAAAAGTAGATGACTATGTCTTTTGTACTTTATCGTTTTGGTAATTTTCGTACAACAATTTTAGATTTCTCCATAAAAACTAGTGTATTTTCACAGTTCCTCTTGATGGAACAGAGACGTGGTCGTTCACTCAAGGCCTTATAAAAAGGCTTAAAGTCACCCAAAGGGCAATGGAGAGGGCTTCGCTCGGAGTTTCCCTGCGAGATCGAATCAGAAATGAAGAGATCCGCAGAAGAACCAGAGTAACTGACATAGCCCAAAGAATTGCTAAACTAAAGTGGCAGTGAGCGGTGCACATTGCTCGCAGAACCGATGGCCGATGGGGCAGAAAAGTTCTCGAGTGGCGACTGCGTACCGGAAAACGCAGCCTGGGTAGGCCCCTCACACGGTGGACCGACGACCTGGTGAAGGCGGTGGGAACCCCTTTGGATGAGGGCAGCGCAGGACAGGTCTTTATGGCGATCCTTAGGGGAGCCCTATGTCCAGCAGTGGACGTCCATCGGCTGAGATGATGATGATGACTCCTCTTGAAAGACATACAAGACACCGATAATATCGATATAGTGTTTCCGAGTAGGTTTGTCAGTAGCTTATTGACTATAATTGATTCTTTATTGATCTGCTCGTATATTACCGTTTAATACCATAGTTTGACACACGTAGGTGTAAAACTATTGTAAGTTTTTCGAGTGCGTGATTATATACGATGAGTCATCGTCCATTTCTATTGTTATCATTGCTAATAATGCTACTTACTTCGTCAGTCATTCATATGTTCAATCATTAATCTTCACGTTAGTATAGTTTCTGCATGTATTAATCTTAACGTTAGTGTAGTTTGATTGAGTCAATCGCTTACGTTAAGAGTTCCGCACGTTGGTTTTTTTAATTTAAAAGGTATTTGTAAAAGTTTTAACTTTCAATTTCAATAAAAATGGTATGTTCTGTAATGTTATACAGGATGTTACGGTAAACAGTTGCATTACTGCAAGGTGCGATTGTACCCACGCTACTGAACAAGTTTCCCTAAGAAACCGATAAGAAATTATAAAAAAAAATTGCATATTCTTTATTAGTCTCTAAGTGAAAGTTGTTCAGTGTCATGGGTACAATCACCCCTAAAAGTAACCTGTATAGTGTTTCGCAATTTTTAGGAATTTTCATGTTAGTTTTTTGTTTTCATCTTATGTTAATATGAATGGAATAACTGCACACGATTCTTCTTCTTTGAGTTCCATTCCATTACTGGAGGTTGGCAGTCAGCTCTGTATCACCCTGCCTATTTCTCGCTAAATAAAACAGCACTTCGACTAGCGATTTTGTCTCTCTCCTCAGGTTTGCGTGCTTACGGGGCCACGATATTCGTGACCTACTGACGCTTCTTTTGCCTTCCACTTTGCCTATTATTATTATATAGTCTGTAGCGGCCAGTATTGTTCATTCCTCAGTACCAAGATAGGCAACATTTCTCCTATGGTAAAACCACCCTAAACTGCCTGGATTTAATGCCAATAAAAAATTCATAAAATTTTTTGAGGCATCAGTGGCAGAAAGTAGGCGTGACTTTTTTTTTCGAAACTTATAAATACAATATAGCTCAGAAAGCGATTACTGCTTATTACTGCTGACTACAGGGGATCACAATACTGGCGGCGAAGCGCCCTGGTGGGTCAACGAGAACCAGAAGTAGGCGTGATCATTATCCTTTTGGACCCTTTGTGTAATGAATCCTAAAAAACCTTTGACTACTTATATAGGGACTAGTTACGCGTGTAATTCTACTAACAAACATTTCTGCCACTTTTTGCGAGGGGCAAGGTAACATGAAATCCGCAACTTTGGATTTTATTCCCATAACTATAGATTATAATTTTGAACGTTAAAAATCATGAAAGTAGTCTCGTGTTAGAACGTTAACGTTCTAAGTTAGAAATTATTCTTTCGCAATTATAGGCTGTTTCGTTTAGTGATAAGGTATAAAATTGAATGTAAATGCAGATGATTAATTGATCTTATACCGTGGCAGAGGGGAAATGCTATCGCAAGGCTAGTCCTTGTTATAAATAGTCAAAGTAAAAAACTGATGAGAGCCGTCTTAAATTGAATCTAAACTATGAATATATAAGGCATTCAGAATGTAAATGAGATCGGGCGGCACCTGCGAGTCTGGCAGTCCAATGACGTCACATAATAGTAATGTAATCAGTATAGTTTAGTATACGACGGCCCAAATATCAAACTATTTGATACTTTTCACGGCAGGTTTAAGAGTTAATTCGAGGGGCTTCTTATGTAGAATGAACTGTTGGCTACCAATTAAGCTTGTTTTAAGTTTTTGCAGCTGCGTCTGGTGTCTTAAACGAATTGTTAGGAATTATCTATGATTATTAATAACGAGCGTTAACCCGCGACTTCGTCCGCACAAATTATATACCTGATTTTAAGTCAGATCATAAGCTATCAAACAAAAAAAGTTTCACCAAAATCGGTTCAGCAGTTTTTGCGTGATACTCGTTCAAACAAACCAACAAACAGACAGACAAAAAATCCAAAAATTGGTGAAATGGAATCAGGGACACCTAAAAACCATATCGTAACTTTTTTTTTGTTAATATCTCAATGTACAGACAAACTTCCTGTTACAGTTTTATAATTGTACAGACAAACATCCTGATGATGATTTGAAATATAATTATAATTCATTGTTTATAATATGTAATTGTTACGAGTTGTAGTCGTAGATCATACACCGATATTATATATATCGTTATTTTTTTTGATTGTACTGTTTCATACCTTCTGATTTGGTGCGATGAAATAGAATCAAAACAACTCCAAATTAATCCCTATGACTGTCTTTTCTAAAAACTTTATCAGCATTGGGTAAGTAGTTTGGTGTATATTACTTTTAATAGGTATGTATGTTTACTATTATTACGTACTGATTTGTAACACTAAATACAATATAATATACTATATCTTTTAAGTGGTTCATGAAACAGATACACTGTAAATCTATAAAACACCCAGTGACATAATAAATTTAAATATACACATATATAAATATTCCAATAGTCATCGCTATTTCTAACCTTTTAAGCAGATCAGAAACATTGTCACTAGCCACGGCATTACGGAAACGGCACAATGTCTTACGCAAATAGATATAAATATATGTTTTGCCCATAAATTACTAATATTATCCACAAACTATAACCTTATGAAACCAGTAACATATTATATTTTACATTCATATAAACAAAAGAATGTGAAGTTAACCTACAATTGTGTTTTATACATTTCTTGTTAACCATTCTAGTAATGTTTGAGATGAGATGCAATGCAAGCAATGGATAGTAATTATCTAAAAGCAACGGTATGTAAAATTATATAGCCGGCTATACATACGGTTTTTAAGTTCGGACAATATTGTAAGCTTTTCTAGAACATGTTTTCATACAATAATTAGGCATACACTTATGCTAAACTGAAGTGGCAATGGGCGGGGCACATTGCTCGCAGAACCGATGGCCGATGGGGCCGAAAAGTTCTCGAGTGGCTACCGCGTACCGGATAGCGCAGCGTGGGTAGGCCCACACGGTGGACCTAGGGAAGGCGGCGATCCTTGGAGGGGGAGGCATATGTCCAGCAGTGGACGTCCGTCGGCTGAGATGATGACACTTATGCTTATGAATATTTTAAAATTATATTCCTGTAAATAAAATAGAGGTAGTCCATATAGAAATATAGCAAAATCACTCGTACATAGTTTTTATCAATTTGATTTTATGGATAGTGGACACAATACCAACTATACAATACTATGACCTATTCTGTGACAATAGATAGGCACAGAATAGGTAATAGTATTTAATACGTTTTGATCCTGTAAATTCTGCTCACGATGTCAATTCTCCTGATGCTTTTCTATTATAGATGGTTGTACCTCATATTACAAATGCGAAAAATAATAATTATCTTTATGTCCGTATGTTAGCTAAATGAAAAATTTGTTTATTGATTATTGTCATGTTCGAATAAAATGCTTCCATTAAATACTTCTAAATCAGATAGTCAGCTGGTAGTATAACTCGTCCATGGTTATAAGAATTTTGTTTAAAAAAATTGTATGCCCATTTGGCGAGATATACTGGGTGAAATTGATATCATTAGCATCCTTTTAAACTAAAAGTCTACCCATCAAACTGAACAACTTTTACTATGGGAGCAAACCGATCGGAGAACCAATACCATAATTGGTAAAACATCCGAACTATTTCTGTCTAATTTACCTACTGACTTCTGATCGTGAATTAAATTTATATAGTCTATTATATTATTATTATTGCCCTTCTGCGATTTCATGCCATCATATAAAATGGCCTACATAACTTCTTTGTTATAATTATATTCAACTAATCTTTGTTTTAATATGCAATACCAATTTTAATAAAATGTTTATAACAAATCATCTTGTGTTAGTTATACAGGGAGAAATTGATATCATTAGCATAATTTTAAACTTAGAGTCTACCCATCAAACTGAACAACTTTTACTATGGCAGCAAACCAATCGGAGCAAAATAAAGGTCAGCTGTTGCATACATTTGAGTCAAGTAGGCAGCGGTGGCCGGTGCAGTTTAGTTCGGAACAGCAGATTTTTTTTTTGCTCCGATCGGTTTGCTCCCATAGTAAAAGTGGTTTAGTTTGATGGGTAGACTTTTAGTTTAAAAGGATGCTAATGATATCAATTTCAACCTGTACAGAAAATTCATTAGCATATTTTCTATTTTCACGTGACACGTTGACAGCCCGGTAGCACAGTCTATAGTGAACCTGCCTGCTGTGCCGAGGGTCGCGGGTTCGAATCCCGTTAGGGACAAATATTTTTATGATGAATATGAATATTTGTACCCGAGTCATGGATTTTTGTATCTATATATGTATTCTATATCGTTGTCTAGTCATCATAATACAAGTCCCAGGTACTTTAAATGTGACTAGATTATTTGCGTGACAATGTCCAAGATATTTATTTATTTATTTATTCACGTACAAAATTACAAAGAAGTATACTATTTAAAAATTGTTTTCTCAACAAAACGGCACTATGTCACAAACATAAGGTTCCAGAAATATGGAGGCGCAATGTTTAAGCATTGTATCTATATTTATGTATATCATAACCGACCTTAACCGGTCTTGGCCCTTGTGGTATACACTGACTCAATTGTATGATTTATTATATTTCTTTATACATTTATTATCTCCTACCGACGTTTGCTCCTGTTTTACCGTTTGATATATTATTGTTAAACATTTGTGATAGTTGTATGACATGTTATGTTTTAATAAATTTGGACCGCGAAAGGTGGCTGTTTCTGTAAATGGGTTTTGTAAATAATGATGAACAGTTTCAGATGTCTTTTGTAACAATGGAGATTTAATTTACTGCGTTTATTGCTATTAATAATCATAATGTAAGAGGCTCCGGTATGACAATTAGGTGTTAGAATATTTGTTAAAAGTTTAATTTAATCACATGGTGTAATCTTAAATGCGTTTCAAACTTATGAATGTGCTTCAGACCATTGAACTGAATACCTTTTACTACGGACCAGCATTGAAATTAAGAAAAATTATTAGGTTTTCCATACATTTGGGTCGAGTCACCATTGACGTTTTCTATTCAAATTCAAAAATTATATATTTCCACACAACATTGATCCATGCATGTTGACAACCGAGAGGGGGTTAGGTCGAATCTGGTGGGAGGCAGGGAGTGTCTGTACTGTATACAACGTGTTAATGAATAAGCGCAAAACCACAATGAAACTATAATTTCGTTATTTTGATAGTTACAATTTAAAGTTATTCGCATTTTAAGTTTTGAGGCAAAAATGATTTGTTATCATTTCAGCAATGAATGAAAGCGCTTACATACTCATGGATACATTTTAATAATCTTGTTTTGAGAGTATGCCCGTGGGGTGGGTTGACATTGGGTTCAGTAAATTTTAAATTTTACAAACCAATTATTTAATATTTTGAAAAAAAATATCTGTTTTTTTTAGACAACGAGTTCTCGAGTGGCGATCGCGTACCGAAACGCACATTGTGGGTATGGAGGACCGATAACCTGGGGAAGGCGGTGGGAACCCGTTGAGTGAGGGCAGCGCAAATTCATTGTGATGATCCTTGGGGGAGGCCTATTGTCAAGCAGTGGACATCTATCGGCTGATATGATGATGATGATAATGATGATCCTGTACCATACCTTACATAAAACCTTCAAGACTTACTAGAAATTATAGTGCAAAAGTCCATGCTAAAATGTACACAGGCAACTGCGGCTAAATAATTTAATCTCCGGACGCAAAAACGCAACCGTGACATACATTTAAGATACATCCTAGTACATAACAATTGTTTTGAATTAGCTTTATTATAAACACGAGCTGTCCAATGAGATACGATCAATGTAAATCAAATAATCGAATGACATCATCGATGACGTATGTGTTAAACGATTCAAATCGATTATCGAGACTCGGTAGGTATGTAAATCAGAAATTCAGTTTTGCCCTTCAATCAATGAGTGACTTTATTCCATTCTAATTTCTGAAAAGGTTGATTATAAAGTTTATAATCTAGAGTTTGTACAGTCATTATCAAAACTGTGTAATATGTATTTACTTTCAGCTAAATATGGCAATGCAATAATTATATTCTTTTGCATTCTATTTATTGTTTAATAAAAATGAAACACGCTACGAACAATCGTTTTTACAATAAATTGTACCACAGAAATTTAATAAAAGGAGTTTTTGATTCGGGCTTATTAGAAACTATTTGGTATCTATTTTATATTTATTATAGACTGGCATGGACGTGCAGTAGTGTCAAAAAAAATTACAGATGCCACAAAATCTGAAAAGAAGAAAATTGGTTTTCTTTTTAATAAGCAGAATTAAATGGCGGTAATGTAAATTTTTTATTACAAAAGTAACCAGTTGTCGAGTACGAGTATAATAAAAACTTTTTTGATTCTCGCAAAAAATAATTTGTGTTCTTAGATATTCCGTGGCACGGGAAAGTGATTTAATCGATGTTCTTCTATTTTTAAAAAGGGTATATAAACTGAACAACTTTCTTCATGGGACCAACGTCGAAATCGCGAAAAAATATCAGAATGTCCCAGTCCCATACATTTGGGTCGATTAGGATTATAGTTTTGTGTGGAGCAGTTTTTTTCCGATTTCGATGTTGGTCCCATACAGAAAGTTGTTCAATTTTATGGTCTGATTATCTTCTTGCACATCACTGCGCTCCGCAGCGAAGACCAATAATTTATCTAATGGTACAGTAAATACATCAAATCAGCCGCAGAACAGAACAGAATGGTGACAGTTCGAGAAGGCCTGGCTGGAGGAGTTGACTTTGATGATGACGAACAAAAAAGGCGCTACTAATATTCTTATTACATTTAGTAAACTCATTACAACTGGTCATCGACTTTTGACTCTGATTGTATGTGTAATTGTAAGTCACGTTTCAGTTGCACTAAATAATTCAAATGCATTATCTAATCATGTGACTTATTGGGGCTCATTAAATAAACTTGGACATGTATTAGATCTAGGTTAATGCACAACTAAAGGTTAATAAAATGTTTTGATTCGAAAATATACCTATGTCAAAGGCACGTTACAAGTGGCTAAATAAGACAAAAAGACAATGCGGGTTTTGTATGGAAAGTTGGTGCCTTATTTTTCGCGCTTTGTTTTTGCGGCGGCCATCAACCAAACTTAAATATTTTAGTCTAGAATAAAGTTGAAAATATATTCATTACGTGTACTTCGAGCCTTAATATTTCCGTTTGGACTGAGGTAAAATCAAATTTTGTTTGTAACTTTATTCTGAACTATAATATTCAAGTTTGATTAATGGCCCCGCCAAAAAATAGGCGAAAAGAAAAAAGGCGCCATTTTTAGGCATTGGCTTTTATCGCGCTAATGCACAATCTATGGGAAACATTGGTGAGCTCCTGGCCCCACAGAGTAAAATCGCACAAAATTATCACGTGACTGAGACTGAGTGAGGACTAGTGAGGACTACACCATTGTCTACTGTCGTCTTCCACGAGGGGGTGAGGTAATAAATGCCGAGAGGCGGGGAGTGTCCGTATCTAAACTATTATAAAACTGTAACCCTGGTTCCATATCACCAATTTTTGGATTTTTTGTCTGTCTGTTTGTTTGTTTGTGTGATTGTTTGTGTGTTTGTTTGTTTGAACGAGCATCACGCAAAAACTACAGAACCGATTTTGATGAAACTTTTTTTATTTCATAGCTTATGATCTGACTTAAAATCTGGTATATAATTTGTGCGGACGAAGTCGCGGGTTAACGCTCGTACTATATATAGTACAATATTTTTTCTTATACTGTGCTCACGATCTAACAAACTAAAGCACTGCTTATCTGAATAATTGATTACTATTGTTCAAGTGAGTATTATATCACTTCAAATTAAATGCAAGCTTGCAATTAAGCTCAAACGAGTCTACGACAATATACCATTAATTGCGTTATAATGATTTACGTTTGTATAGTTGACAACTGAGCATGAGTGCGGAATAAGTAAGAATACATTATGTCGATCTAGGGGAGTGACAAATAGACACATGTAAACATGAAATCAGGACATATTATTATTATGTGACAATCTGCGTTTGATATTTGCATACAGATTAAAATTGTAAGCGATGACCGCGGTAAAATCCCTTTTCACCCTTCCGGACGGAAAGCGTCAACTTTCGTCCCACTGCGCTAAACGAGTTTGCCGCTTTCGGCCTCCGTCGAGGAGAAAAATAGTATAATAACCTTGGGCAGTAAATAAGAAAGCCTCAAATCACATGTTCTCATGTAATCTACTATTTCATATGGATTAGCACAAATATTGAGTTCAGTCTTGAGAAAATTACATCAAGAGTGTTGGTAAGTTTTTTGACATTCATTAATTTTTTTTATTCTTTCATAGGAAAATTCAATAGTATCTATATTCATCAACACATGGATCATATTGATGACTATTTATCGATTTGGATTTAAAAAATTGACAAAAGCTAGAATGAAATTACAAGTACTTATTATATTTTTTACCTTTAAGTAGCCTAGGTGTTTTTTTTTCTGTTTGTTTTGTTTTTTCTTGTTCTATTATGTTACATTTATTATGTAATAAAACATTTATTATATACAAGGTGAAATTGATATCATTAGCATCCTTTTAAACTAAGAGTCTACCCATGGAACTGAACAACTTTTACTATGGGAGCAAACCGATCGGAGCAAAGTAGTTTCATGGAAATTACTTTATTTGAACTTGTCGATGTGATTATTTTGAGACAGAATGTTAGTGCCAAAAATGTTATATTATACTATACGATTAACCCGCAACTTCGTCCGCACAAATTATATACCAGATTTTAAGTCAGATCATAAGCTATCAAACAAAAAAAGTTTCATCAAAATCAGTCAGTAGTTTTAGCGTGATGCTCGTTCAAACAAACACATAAACAAACAAACAGACAGACAAAAAATCCAAAAATTTGTGATATGGAATCAGGGATATCTAAAAACCATATCGTAATTTATTTTTGTTAATATCTTCAATGTACAGACAAACCTGTTACAGTTTTATAATAGTTTAGATTAGATTCAATGTTCTTGCTTACTGCCGAAACAATTGGTAAATTAAAACCCTGCCAAGACCTTGTGGCGAACCTTTACATAGTTCGTTTTGAACCCTACATTTATCTATATTTGTATTGCTTTATATTTAGGTTTTCAGTAAACTGAACAATACCGATGTCATATTAAGTGGTGCTGATGCAGTGCTGCATGCACCACAATACTGGTATCATACTTAGTCGTGATGGAGTTTTTTTCGTAGTGCAGTTTTTTTTTTCAATTTCACTCATTTAGTAAAGTTTTTGTTCACATTTACAAAAGTAAGTAATCTACGAGAAAATCGGTTGGAAAGTAAACTGTAGTTTATAAGTGAAATAGACCTAACAAAGTTTTTGAATGGCCAAAGGTAATGTTAACAATATGTTTGAGGCGATAGCATCGCAACGAAATTATAAGCTGCACTTGAAAATGTAGAATTACTCGGGAACATCTCGAGGACTGTGTAGGATGGGTCGTGGATTGTATTACACTGGATTGGGAATTTACTATTTATGAAATGGTCACAAAAAATCAGAAGAACATTATTTTCGAATACTTTTAATACGATTTTTCGATTTCAGAATCCAACAATTAGTTCATTTTAGCGTTTTTTATTGATTGTCATTTTTCACAGGCAGTTGATATTAAAGTGTGCAGTATGACAATTTTTCAAAAGATTTTGTTAATATCTCTAAGAGTCCAGCTGATTCATTTTTGAAATTTTTGATTTTGTTACAAACGCTTATTTTTGCAGGGTATAAACAATTATCATTCAATCCAAATCAGCCCACACAAATCCACTGCTGGGCATAGGCCTCCTTTTGTAAAAATGAAAACTCATAAAGAATTACACAATTAAAACGACGATCATAATCTCTTTCTGGGTGGTTAGAAACTTTGCTACAACCAGAGAATAAAGACTAGTTTAGACTAGTACTACCCTACAATTACTAACTATCTGATTTCATCGTCTCCGACATGTAGTATCCACAACTGTTCATATCCATGCCTCAGCAAGCCCTTTGTTTTAAGTTTATGTAAACAAATTAAAATGCAAGCTGTGTACATAAGGAACTACGAGCAAACGATGCTTCTAATTTGTGTAGGATTGCCGTAGTAACGGGATGGATAAAGTGCAATGAGCTATTATTTGACGATGACTTTTAAAACGTTCTTCTTTATATAAGTACGTCTTGAACTTTTAGGAAATACTAATTACTACAATATTTACAATGAGACAAAAAGCTACTTCTTGCCGGAACAAATACTTATAATGAGAAGTTAGTTGATCCCGATCACTTCTACCTATTATTTATGGCACAAATTTTAGAGTATTTTAGCTTACAGTCATACTCTAAAGTAAAGTATCTTTTACTTTTGAGGTATGTCACCATCTTTGTTTGGGTTTGTGCTAAAAGGGCAAATCTCAAAAATTAAACTGGTACGATTCGCGACAGGGCTTGCATTAGTTTTTTGGCTTGGCTTGACACCGACTTCTATAAAACAAATTAATGTTCTTATGATGCGAACGAAAAAGTCATCGGCTGCAATATTATTCTTTAAATTGTTAGTTTTTTTGAAGGCGGTTTTAATTTTTTGTTAAAATTTTGTTTATTTCACAATTTTCAGTGGTGAATTCATTAGTTCAATTTAATAGTAGTGTTTTAAATTAACAAACGCACAAGCCGGCTCTACGATTTTCAAAGGTTTCCCTCGATTTCTCTGGGATGCCATCATCAGATCCAATTTCCTTATCATGGTACCACTCTTGGAATATCTTCTTTCACAAAAAAAGAATCATCAAAATCGGTTCGTAAACGACGAAGTTAACCGCGAACACACTTAGAAAATATATATATATATATATATATCATATAATATATACGGTCGAATTGAAAAACCTCCTCCTTTTTTTGAAATCGGTTAATAATAAACATAGATGTAATCAGATTTCCGTTTCTGTTTATATTACTGGTCATTGTCAAAAAACCTGTTCTTTACTGCCCTAAAAGGAGGGTGTTGTTTTTTCTTGTTTTTAATTTTACTCTCATAATTAAAGATGCTCAATAAGAAACCTGAAAATGGACAGTTATCAAATATTACCCTGTCTTACATTTACCTAAAATTCTAGGCTATATTGTTTATGAAATTGAACCTAATAGATATGGAATTTTACTACCTTTGTATCTGGATATTCAAAATTATAGTGTTCTTTTCTTATCAATATTTTTACAAAGTTATACTTTGTACAGAAACAGGAACTATTAACTTATATTGGTACTTTAAACTAAAAAGAAATAACACCACAGTCCTTTACGATCCAAACTGTCATCTGATACAAAAAATGTACGCAATAAGCACGTTATAAAGACCACCCGTACATACAATACTTAACTCATATCACACATGCCTCACAAATAAGGTACTATTTATTTGAAGAAATAATACTAACAATTTCATTACAAAACAAAGCTATGGATTTCCTATGAATGAAAATGCGTGGGTTGCTATCCTACATCATCTCTACCTTTCTTTATTCTCAATCTAAATCCAACTCAAATCCTTTCGATCAAAGAACAAATTCCTTCAGAACAATAAAACTAGACTATTGCCAAATGAAAACTAACTCAATTCTTCATTGATTTAAGATCACAAATTGAATGATATTGAGAAAGTTAAGAGGAAATTATTAATGGTGGTGGAGTGAGAACAGGTGGCAAGGCTTTAAGGGGCGATTGTTGTAATTGCTCACTACTGAGCCACTGACTGTCGCGATATCAGAAGCTCACATGAATGATGGTCTACTTTCTAGAAGGAAACAGCCTTTATATATCACGATAAACCCTGACATATATTGTTGGTAAAAGAAACTGAACTGTATTTTCAGACTCATAAAGGTTTAAAATAAAGGAAATTGCTGCTGCAAAGCATGAATGAAACTGTGTGAGGCGACTATTGTGTCAGGTCACGGAGGTCAATTTCAGGACGCAATTACTGTTTAATTGATACGTTTGAAAGGAAATACTCCAGATGTGTGTCAACTTACTAGAAAATAAGTATTAATAAAAATAATGCAGTTCGTGAACAGTTTATCCATAGTATTACAGTGTTTGTTTGGAAATAAAAAGCTATTTTTGATGAGTGGGTTAAAATCCTTTTTTGTTTCACAATATTGAAGAACAAATTGTATCTTATGACAGAGCTTTTAGGTAACACTTGAGCATACTAAATAGGACATGATAGCTATAGTCACTTTATTTATAATTTATCTCCAAATTAAACATTTTATTGAAATTTAACCTAGATTTGCAAAATGTCTGTATCAATGTCTGTCTGTATTTATAATTTTATATAATGTTACTATTTATGGATCTGTCGAATTTCGCAATATCAAATAGTTTTATTTTAATTTGTAATGTGATTATTTTAATTAATGTAACATGTATAATTTAGATTCGAAACGTAACGTTCGAAATATTGTTATTCAATTTCATTACAGAAACTTTCTAAATATAAAATTAGTTTGTATTCCATTCAAATAAAAATAAATAAAAGCAATTAAGTGTTTCTTTGAGGAGCACATTCGTGTTAACAAACTATTACTTACCAATAACTATTTCAATTGAGTCATTAATTAAAACGGTGCGTATTCCCGTATCATCGAAATATAGGTGAGGCCACAATTTTTAATAATTGTGATATCTATTTAGATAAAACTGAAGCAAACTCTATTGGTTCTCATTCCCTTTATAATTTTTGGTTTTTTATTTTATTTTCGTATGATAATTGGCGCATTAGTTGGTATCATTGTTAGTACCAAAATACAACTTTTAATTTTTTTTAATCTTTTTTGGTCTAGGTGTATGTTACTCTTCGCCCTTGTAGAATAAGTTTTCGGGTTATAAAGAAAAAGCCTTTCTTGCATGAAAGGGAAAGGCTACTTCCGTGGAAATTTCATTGAAATCGGTAGGGTTGTTTAGAAATTAAAACAAACAGATACATAAACAAATTAACCTACAGATTTTCAATATTTATTGTGGATAAGGCATAAATGCTAAAGGGAGTCGATAAAATATTCGTTGAAAAACATGATCCTTTATTTAACTAAGGTTTGAACGAAGAAATATAACAAAATTGAACATTTGTGCATTCCATAACCTCCACTAATTGTACTTGTATTTTCTCATAGAGAACTTTAAGACAAAGGTTTCAAATCTACATATCTTGGGACTCGACGTCGTGGTATCTTCGTACGTGAATCTATACCATACATCTGCGCTTGCTCATCCCGCGGACCTTTGTTCCCTCTTTGTAATATTTATTCAAAGTATTTCGAAGATACAGAGTTACTATTAAGGTCTTGGACGTTTTTATAACAGGAAGTATGTATGATATTTATTGTGGTTGACAAATTGAAGTGACTTTAATATTGCACTTGCTGGGCTATAAACAACGTTCGATTACTCACCATTCTGCTATAGGGTGTCAGCGGTATCCGATTTGGATTTACATATTTGCAATTTGTGCGAATGGTTGTAGTGAAAGAACGTTTAGAAATCGATAGTTAGATAGTAAGAGACAAGCAAATACTAAAACGGTGAACTCAGACCATCAAACTGAACAACTTTCACTATGGAGCCTATCTCAGGAAAAACGAAAAAGAATCAGCTGTCACAAACAGAACTGTTGTACCATCCCGACTAAAATGTATGGGACAGCGGTTTTTTTTGTTTTTCCTGAGATAGGCTCCATAGTGAAAGTTGTTCAGTTGTTGTTGTTGAGTGCACCGTTTTAGTATTTGCTAGGCTGTCACTTACACTCTGTATTATCAATATTAGCATTGTACCGTTTAGAAGTATATCATAGAAAGAACACCTGTGTAGTAAGTGAAATCATTTTGATTGCCAAAATTTGTGAATGAACAAAAATATTATTAACATAATATGAGATGTTAAGAATATTTTTGTTCATTCACTAATTTTATTTTTATTGCTTGTCCTTGCCATTGCCCTACTTTTATATTCTTCTATCCTCCTTTTCTTTTTTCTTTTTGTTCTAATGAACATACTGCCATGCCTTTTTCGTCGATTACAAGCATTTTGTTATTTTGAGGAAACTAACGTGATAATAATACGCTACAGAAATCGTATTAATGTTTCTGGAACGTCGACCTTTGTGATATTCGAGCACGCTTTGATTTTTATACAGTCAATAGTTTTGACCATAGAGATCTAGAGAGATGCCAACCAACGCGCTGAGTACGATACCTAGTGTCGCATTACCACCAGTACCACGCGATAGAATGTATTTTGCTAGCTTGAATGTGCTCATTATCCATTGCGGTATCAGAACTCAACGTTCGAATAATCATTAGTACTACGCAAGCATTGTAAACTATTAACAAATAATATCTCGACTGGATTTCAGCCTCATAATATATTGAACCATTACTGTCGCGAGCAATGTGTTTCGTTTTTGCGCATATTGCTGCGACACTGGACCCGCCCCCTTTTCACATCTCCCTTTAGTTTTTGTTATCTGTGGTTTTGACGCTTTCGAGATATTAAAGACCACAATGGAAAACTCGCTTTTGATGAAAAAAAAAATATCGTCGTTGATACAGGATTCTCTATATTTATCAGTTATTTTTAATACCACACACAAAAAATGCACAAGTTTGCCTACCACAGGCCTACCATTTCGGATATAACACAACAAAATGTATCTCCATTTTGCATTTGCAAAGGTACGTTTTATTGCACTCTGTATATTATTTTTTATTGCGTTCGATGCGCGCATAAAATCAACGCAGGACGTAGAAGTAGGCGCAACAAAGAATACTATGGGCGTATAAAATAATAAAAACTGGCAAGTAAAATTTTACGGTCAGTAACAATATCTTTAGGCATTACTTTACTAGGCCGCGAGTAAAATATGTCTCGAGTTAGCGTTGAGTAACAGTCGATGGTTTTGGTATCGATAGTTGTGGAAGAATATTAGCAATATCGATATTTATGTCAATCAATAGTACAAATAGTATAGATTTGAAAAAATTATTAGTAAAGTACTACTGGTTATTAGCTTTAATTCAATCTACATTTTAGGTAATTTTCATAGGATTGCTTGGATTGTATTTCTCGTCACGGTCAAAAGCACCAGTTTATATTTCATAACACATTTAATATTTTACCAGTTTAAAATGGCTACCTCAGCTTCATAATCATCATCACTTTTCCAACCATCGTCATCATCAACTTTATTATCATCAAAACTATCAGAGGTTGGTTTAAGCAATACTTGCAACACTTTTGCTATTTATTAAAATATTGTAGAATTTGAACCAGGTATCAATATTTTACTATTTTTGGAAAAGGATATCGATTCATTATTGCAATGTTCACAACACTATTTGTAGTTGGAATGATGAACCAATGTGCTACGTTTGAGTTACTGTGTATAAAAATTTGATTTGAATTTAAAATACAATTTTTACATAAATAATTTTTACTATAGATAATTATGAGTTTTTTCCGTAAATAGACTGATAAAAAATATTTTAGTGGACACTACATTTATACTGTATTAAAAAATATATATATTATGTTATGTTAGTCTGGGAAAAATAGGTAACAAAAAAATCATAATCTTGACGAATTCTGATTCCAATGCATGATATTTAAATTAGACCAACATCGGAAATGCATGAATCATTCTTTCCACGACACTGAGGCGTTATAGCAGAAGTCTAAACCTAAAATACAACCAATTTACGTTTCAAACACGTTGACAAGCAAAACACCACAATTTCCTACCCACTTTAAGCTTATATAAGTCCGTACGTCAGACTTGGACAACTTTACGTTGTAGCTCAAGCAAAGGCTAGACTTTATGAATGGGAGGCCTGAATGAAACCAGTGCCGGTCCATAACTCAGAGGCGACGTATCAGCGGGGCTTACCGCCATAACTCACGGTTACGAAATCAACGGTTAAAACGTTGTTAAACTTTTGAGAAATAGTCGGGTTTGCGGTAGGTTATGGGCCCGGTTAGCACCTGACAGCATTGAGGATGCTGTACTGTTTTTGGCATTCGATGAAGAAAGGTAAAATATTTCAGTGGATTATTGTTGACTGGGCTATTGCAAGCAAGATTCCTTATGTAACTCTGCGATAATTAGAACATATTTTACACATACCTACATCCGAACTATTTTTTTTCTTTCTCGGGTATGCAGGTTTCCTCACCATGTTTTCCTTCACCGCCGAGCTAGTGATAACGATAAATAAAAACGTACATTAATTCCGTAGAACTTAGTGGAGAGACTGGTACATGCCAGGAATCGAACTGACGCCTCGTGATTAAGTTGCTAGCTCTCTTTCGTAGGGCTATCACCGCTTATTGACAAATTTCAGTGAAGGATCAATGGTAGTATAAATATCATGGCACGATGAGTTGGAATTAAAAGAAATGCAGGATACTTGCCGGATATTATTTATAGCGGACGAATAAGGATAACTTAGTTTGGCTTCGTTGCATCTCCTGTATCAACCCACGTTTATCAGGTGTCTTTTCTTGTGCTTATTTGTAATCGATCTTCTTTATTTAAAGAGATAATTTATTAAATTGAAATTAAGTCGAAAGTTAAGTCTCATTTCCTTGATCACTGAACTGACCCTCTGACCATCTGTTTTCCTATGTCTGTGGTTCATGTTTTCCTATAGTATTTTGTTGTGTAGTACGCGTATTCATGTATGATGTATTATATGTGTGTATATATATATATATATAAATAAATAAATAAATGTCTTGGACATTGCTACACAAATAGCACAATTGCTATATTATACATGTATTTATAATAGGTTTATTTTGTATACTTACATTTTGTTTTTTACTGATAATGATAACTGCTCATTTTTGATCTTTTTTTTTCTGGAAACACCGTCTACCTTTTATTTTTCACCGTTTCCTCTACCCTAAGGTTTCATGGAAGAAATCGCTTCTTAGCGTTAAGACCGCCTTATTTTGTGCCTCTTGTATTTTTATTTCCGTATTTTACCGTTTATGTTTTGGTGTAAAATAAAGTATATTTGAATTGAATTGATTTGATTAAAAGAGTTTTTTCAGTGATGATTGTATTGTGATCATTGACATCAGTTTGATTGAGGTTTTTGGTGATTCTTCATTTGTTCTAACTGAAAATAAAATAAATAAAAGTAACTGGCTTGTATAGAATATACTCTTCTCTCTTGATTCTCATGAAAAAAAAAGGAAAAACCATAAACTTAATATTACTACCGTAAAGGAAAAATACGCAACATTTTTATTCCTTTAGGTGTTAAGTCATCCTCAAAGATGGATTAGATTTTGATTTATCTTGAAAGAATTCTTGAAATATTTCAGAAAAACTAAAAAAGTTAATGGTGCTTGTGAATCAAAATATCGGTTACATTGTTAAAATTATTATTTTGAATATTCAAATCAAAAGTTATTTTCTAGCGATACGAAATGAGAACGCAAGGACATACTTTCAATGTATAGGTAGTAACAAGCAGTCTCATTTTGCGATATTTATAGCAATATGACAGTGATAGTCTCCAGTCTCTCCGCAAAAGGAAATTCCAATTAATTTCTAAGAAATCTAGTATCAATGCGGAATATCTTTATTAGGTTTAGTACAATCCACAGTAATGAGACTTGAGGTAAGATAAGAGCTTTAATGAAACACAGTTTCATCTCAAACTGTCTAACTATAACGACAACGCTATATTATTCTACTATGGTGCCAGAGGTATGTGAGAAAGAATGAAAAATTTCGACTCCTTGTCCCTACAAGGATTGTTGAGTCGGTTTGTTGATGTGGATTTTATGTGAATATAGGTAGATAGAGATACAGGGAGATAGAGAGCATAGCGACTTACAAAAAAACGGCAAATGTTAGCCAGGATCAAATTGGGGTCCAGATTTAAAAGAACTAGACAAAATGTACCCGCAACCGACATACTTATAGGTATTAATGAAGAATACCACCAATCAGACTTAGGCGTGAGTAAAGAAACTCAACACAAGAGAAACAATTCGTATGTTTTTGTAATTGTGGCTATCTGTACAATACGACATAATTTGGTAAGTATTTAATCAATTCTAGCCACATACTCATAAAGAAAACTACCGTTTTAAATAACAATGAAGTCGACTGCAAAGAAGTGAATGTTCGTCGTTAAATCCAAATATTTCTACCTACCGCTAGCAGAATCACGTGAATTGTTATTATTTTCACCACTTTTGGTTATCGTACAAGGCGAGGATCTATCCATATGCTTACATGCAACCGAAACCTGGACGTTAAAAACAAGCACTCATCAAAGGATTGACGCATTCGAAATTTGGTGCTGGCGCAGAATGCTCCGAATACCCTGGACTGAACGCCGCACAAATGAGTTCATCCGTGACGAGTTGAACATTAAGACGATGCTCTCTCCACCTTATACTTAAATTCTTTGGGCATAAAGGTCAGGAGATCAGATAGTTTGGAAAAACTCATGATTACTGGCCGTATGGAGAGAAATAGAGGTAGAGGACCGATGCGATGAAAGAAATTACCGAGATAACACTACAGGCCAGCATACACCAGGCCAAGATTGAGTGGCCTGGAGAGCTGTGCTGAGACAAGCGGCCCACGATCGTCAGGTTCATCAGCCTTAAGATGTTACAACTAAGAAAACGAGGCGACTAAGAGTATTCCAAGGAATGGGTAATTGGGTAGCAGCATTCACTGGCGTAGATTCTAACCTTCATCCAACTGCGAGCGACAATGCACCTACTTAACGTGGGCATTATGGTCAATCTCCATTTTATGAGGTTTATTTAATTAATTATCATGCACTATAATAAAATATTACTTATAAGCTGATGAACTGTTGAAAATAGTGCAGTAAATAGATTTGTGACCTAAAAGTTAACTTAATGAAGAACAAACAGCAAAAGACCGAGAAAAACAAGAATAATTCATTCTAATATCACATCAAACCTAATCAAATATACTATATAATATATATAGTATATAATATAGTATTATACTACTATTACTATATCCTAAAAATGTGGTTTGGTAATAATAGGTACCATTTTTTTGTGTTATATTTATTTTGATAACGTTTTTTTAATCTATTGATATGATACTGTAATACACGTTATTTCCTAACTACACCATATAAGTTGATCCTCAACTATGAACATTGATAATTTCACAGAAAAAATTGCAGCTCTTTCTATGCAAACCGTACTAAGCTTTAACTACTTATATTTATACACAGGGCTTTCTTCGACTACCAGCAGACATTTATATTTGTTTACAACGACTTGCATATTGCATTCACGACACTGCTGCGGACTTGCAATGGCCGTCAACTATTAGACCTAGCGGAATGGTCTCCCATTGTGAAACACAAAGATACTGGAAATATGTCACTGTTTCTCAGCACATTAAAATGTTTGAAGACTTGATATTTTAATCTTATTGGCTGTTATATTGAAGTTATAAGGTTTGGTTTGTTGGAATATTTACATTCAGTAGTTTCTTTGTAGGAAATAGTTTAATAGAGTCATTGAATTGCTTATGTGTTTTAAAGCCAGTTTATTCAAACGTGTGTGCTTGGTTACTATATAAATATTATTGACATTTACTTTGACGTGATGGACGATGTCATACCACCGACAAGAAAGAAAGGTCAATGCAAGGAATATACTGCTCTCTACCGGGTCAATGATATTAGGTGACATGCGGGTCCCAACTGGATAGCAGAGGGCGAGGGATAGAACGTCATGGAGAGATATGGAGGAGAACTATGTCAGAAGTCGGACTGATCAAGAGCTGTGATGGATGGACCACGGCAGAAGGCTAATTGTTGTGTCGGTTGAGCTATCGTAAAAACATTCGAACTTGCTGCAACCTTTTGAACAAACCAATCATTTTTGACTGAGTTAAATTAATGCTGTAAGAATCCGATGAGCTCAGTCAATCACTATTTTTAAGGAAGGAAGAACGTTACAACGAATTCGCTGTCAAAATAAATCAAAATTTGAACGATTTAAAAAGGAACAAAGACGATCGATCCGCAGCTATGACGTCATAATTAAGGAGCCAGGAATTCGAGCTAAAACGTGACTCAGGACCTCATCGTGAGAATACACAAAAAGTAAAAGTACTTTCTTTGTACAGGGGCAAGCGAAATTGAAGTTCGATCGGTGCCTTATTTTGGCTCACATGATTCATTTTTGGTGAGAGGCTTGAAATTTAAGATAACATGTTAAGGATTTTTCGATTAGCGAGAATGATGATGATGCCGTTGAAGGTGTAACGTAACGGTGTAGTGCCTTAATGTGAACGACCCTGCTTTTTTACTGAATTCCATTCCGTAGAAGATTACAGGCTTTATGAACTATTGTATGCATATTCTATTACACATTAATAACATGCCATGTGGTTTAGGATTAGAAATGACCACTTTATTTCCCCCGTACTCAAATACGTTGAAACCTCACGCGCAGCAATGAGATGCAGGTCCTGTTCCTACTAACGGATTTCTTTATGCAATCGAGAACAATACACAATACATTATTTAACCGTTGTTTACTCAGCATCTCCATACATCAAAATGCAACAAACGAGGTCATAATTTTCGAGTCACTGATGCAAAAATTTGTCAGCATGCATAAGATGCGACCCTCTTTGCATTGAAATTGAGTTCATAACAGCCCGGCTTAGTTTGTCATTGACTGTCAAATCGGTGGTACGATTTTATTGCAAACCACTACCAAATGAGAAAACTTGTGTCTTCTTTAGGTCAAAGCAATAAGATTTGTTAATGGAATACACGTATGCTAACGATGTTATAAGTACAGTTTGAAGAGAAAACATTATCAGGATCGAGATGATATAATTACTATAGGTTTCAAACTCATTTTTAAAATCGCAACGAAGTTTATTAGCCTTTCCAGGGTTTTGCAATACGAAGAGACGTTTCCTATCTATCTATCTATCTATAACGTCACGCCTCTTTCCCAGTGGGGTAGGCAGAGACCAGGGCGCACCACTTACTACGATCCTTACATACTTCTTTTGTCTCATGCACATCCATACATCTCTTCATACATGCCCGTCGGTTTCGAGTACTCCGCACCTCTTCATTCATTAATAATTATCGTTCAGTTGCGAGAAGTATGACATTTAATAAATCAGTACGTTTATTTTTATGTATTTTTAAGAACAACTTTCTATAAAATAACTTTTTTCAATTATTTCATTATTCTCACTAATGACCGTTATCATGATCATTAAACGGATGAGCGCATTGTTATTATTTTACCTGGAAGAGTTATAAAATGAAACCCTGTATTGGTCCTATGATTAATCCCTATCAATCACCGTCTGTACTTTATAAATAAATGCTTCTGATTCTGATTCATTCAAGATAACTTTATTATTGAGATCTCTTTCTTATCTTAAAAACTTCTATTTATCACACGCAATAACAGATTAGATACTAACTTATTGTGCGAGTTTGCAGTTCACATCACAACACACTCGCATTCTGAAACATGATGACAAAACTTCTGGGCCAAAACCAAGTTCTGAGTTATAGATTTTCACTAAAAATGCATTGTTAAAATATCTTCTCATTAGAATTGTCTAGCTACCTATTAATAGACAAAAATGATCACAATCCACGATTAATAAAATCGAGTTCGACCACCATGGTAGCGTGCCCTCGATTCGGCGACATATCTGATGCACCGAATCACAAAGTCTGGGATGGGATGCGTCACTTTTTAATTGTTCCCTAAACGGCGTGACCGTTACTGCATTCAGAATAAATTCAGATTCGGTTCGGTAATTAACGGTATCGGTAACGGTCAGAGGGCAAGATGAAACGATCAATGAAGGGAATTAGGTAAAAAGGAATGCTAATTTAGTGTTCGATATGCGACTGAAAATTAAAAAAATATCAATATAAGATATATTTCTTAGCAATGGAAATGTATAGTTGCGGGTTCTCCATAGATGATGTTCTGGGTAGATAAGTGGAAGAAACAGACTAGGACATCAGTCATCATCTTCTATACTATGTTAGTCATCTTCCCAGCTGCTGTCTTGCTGGGTAGCGGGTACCCAGCGGGACAGCAGCTGGGAAGATGACTTAGACAGTATAGAAGATGATGATAATTATATTTCTTCGCAGTGCTTCCAGAGGAGAAAGGCTAGCCCCTTATTATTACTTGACTGATCATTCCAGTCTGAAATCTTCAACATCCTAAAATAAATATTGCTTAGTTTTATAGTTTACGAGCGTTAACCCGCGACTTCGTCCGCACAAATTATATACCAGATTATAAGTTAGATCATAAGCTATCAAACAAAAAAGTTTCATCAAAATCGGTTCAGTAGTTTTTGCGTGATACTCGTTCAAACAAACAAACAAACAAACACACAAACAAACAAACAAAAAAAAAATCTGCTGTTGCATACATTTGAGTCGCGAACTCGCGCGTCGACATTGCAGTTTAGTATGGAACAGCCGATTTTTAAATGCTCCGATCGGTTTGCTCCCATAGTAAAAGTTGTTCAGTTTAATGGGTAGACTCTTAGTTGAAAAGGATGCTAATGGTATCAATTTCACCCTGTATATAAAAGGTGTCTAAGTACACGTTTCTTTTTTCAGCGTAATAGATTTCGGTATACCTACTTTGAGATAATCGAAATGTGAGAGATGATATAATTATGTAGGTACTGTTTCGTAAGTATGCATTGTACAATATGTACTCTACCCTCGCTTCAAATCGTCCAATAAACTGCGGTGCAGGGCGTGGGCGGAGTCACCACTCGTAGACCGTTTGATTTGACACTAAATTTACTTCTATGGCTCTATCTATTCGAGCAACAACTTTCCTTTGTAAAATAATCAACTTTTATACTTGTTGTTATCAGCGACTTGTTAACTTGTTAGTCGATCATTATGTCTATCAAACTATAAATAAAATAATAATTATATTTCAGGATAGAGAGATAAACAATTCTACTTATACTTTAGGGGTTGATTCAGACCACCAAACTAATCAACTTTTATTGTGGGTGTTGAAATTGGGAAAGAAAAAAATATTGTTGTTATTCCATAGAAAATGTCAATGGCGTCTCGACTCAAATGTGTGAGACAGCAGATTTTATGTTTGAGATTTCAATGTTGACCCTATAGTGAAAATTGTTTAGTTTGATAGTCTGAAACACCCCTTAGAGTTAATAAAGCGTTTGTGGATTACACCATGTAGGTATAACAAATTATTAATTTGTGTCGAATGCATCAAAACAATTCGACTGCTATGAAAAATCTAATCGATGTTGATTTTCTATCAATAGCCGACCGACAGCAAAACTCGATTCGATAGTTTTGCTATCGGCTGCATTTGTGAATTTTCTTTCTTTGAATAAGTTGTTCAGTATCATGAGTATCTACTCACTCATGATTGTATCTACAATTATCCATCAAAGTAATGTAACTGTCTACCTTAACACCACTATCACTATCACAACATAGTATAAAACGAAGTCGCTTCCCGCTGTCTGTCCCTATGTATGCTTAGATCTTTAAAACTACGCAACGGATTTTGATGCGTTTTTTTTATAGATATAGTGATTCAAGAGGAATGTCTATATATAAGCATTGCACCCGCGCGAAGCCGGGGCGGGTCGCTAGTTAATTATAAATGCTTACAAAATCTTAACATATTTCCCTACTCCTACATGACGTCACGCAGGCATTTGCATTTAGGAAATTTGGTTTTCAGCACGCTAAAGAGTCAGAAACTGGACTATCTATTTTCAAAGCTCAAACGATCACCCTTCCATAACAGATACCCCACAAGACTAACAAGGTTTTTATTATCGTGTCAAATACACAAAACGGTAGCGTTTGAGGGCAGCGTTCGGTATCAGACAACCAAGTGCTGGAACAATATTCTCCCACCACTGCGATCACTCAGTCAGGTTTCACATTCAAGAAAAAATCGTGGGAATTTATCCTGAAAAAACTAATTATTGGTTTGCCTGATAGCTACGCTAACGTACCTTTTGTGTCATAGTTTCACTAGGTACCCAATTTTAGGCTATACATAATTATAATAATAATTTACAATATAATAAACATTTTATTTATGTATTAATACTTATTTATAATATTATTCAATTTCTTTTTCCACTTTTTTCCATGACTATATTTCATTTGAACTGACACTTACTTATTTATTATCACTCATTTCATTGGTTGCTGCGTCTGACTACTACTAAAAAGTTTTCATCTGAAAATCAACACCCTGCTTTCGGGCATGGTCTATGTTGAGCTGGGACCTATTTGCTGCTGTAGCAAACAATAAATTACATGTTGTTCTATTTATGTTTCGGTGTATTCTTGTTTGGTAAATTTGTGAACTGTAATATTATGTGTGTGTTACTTATGCAAATAAATTGTTTATCTATCTATCTATCTTCTTACACCTTACTACTTATAATTACAAACAATTCGTATGCAACAAATGTATTTCAACTTTCCCGTATCTATTGGTAGCATAATTACAATAAACGGAACCCTCATAGAGTGGTAAGTAGCCAATAAAGAGTAAGCGGGGCGTAGGCGGAGTCTCACGCTGTTTAGAGTCTCTTGTAAAGTTCCTTCCATACACGAATACTCACGATTCAAGCCATTCTCAACTTTAAACCCAAAACATAAGAGTTGTGTTAGTAGGATTTCTTGTATGGTGTGAACTGTGGCAAATATTGAATGCGCTAGGCTCGGATAACACACTGGAATAGAAATGTTATAAATGAGCGCTTTCAAAATTGTATTGAAAAATTTCGGATGTCATAATTTACTTTGTTCAGATTGAAAAGATAAGTAATTAATGGGTTAATGAACTGGCTGGAATACATTGTTACTAAATAGTTGCGACTATTTTTTTTTCTTCTAATTTCATGTTTTTGTGTTGTTTAGTTGTTTAAAATTTTTGACTGATTGATAGCTTGACATCATGTATATTTTTTTGTAGGTAAATTGTGACATTTAAATCTAATAATTTGTGAATTTAATTGTATTTTACATGCTTAATATTTGCACGCCTGTTTTGTTCTTTCCTGTTTTTTTTCTGTTCTGTTCTGTTCTGTTCTGTTCTGTTCCGTTCTATTCTATTCTATACATAACACTTTTCTATTAGAGTAACTAGCATTCAGAATGAATGGTAAAAGTCATTAAATAAACTTGTCTAAGTTATCTCAGCACGTTATCAGAGTAGGAAGTTTCCAGATAAATTCCACAAACTTCACTTCAATTCCTAATCCACCAGTTTGCAATACCAATGCTACGGATAAAGATAGGATCGCAGATAACACTTAGTTCTATGCATTAAATAGTTTATTTAATTAACTTTCACTGCCTTACTCAAGCTACTGATGTCATTTGAACTAAATTAACAAACATTTTGATGTCTATAAAATGATTTGTAATCGAGATCATGAATAAATTCATGTCAACATTTTTATAGTCGGAAATAAAACTTAAAAGCTCAGTGTTTATTAGATAAGTGCTATTAAACATGAAACTGTAAAAAAGAGCCAAGTTTTTTTGCGCTTTATCAATTTATATAAGGTCTAACAAAATTAGCTGAAACTATTTTAAGGGGATGATCAGACCATTAAACTGAACAACTTTCTCTATGGGGCCAATAAAGAAATCGCGAAAAAAAAATCTGCTGTTCCATACAAACCTACTCGACCTAAATGTATGGGACAGCAGATTTTTTTTTTCGCGATTTCTATATTGGTCCCATAGAGAAAATTGTTCAGTTTGATGGTCTAATCATCCCCTTAAAATAGTTTCACCTAATTTTGTTAGACTTTATATAAGCTTATCTACTGACTATATTCCTCGAGCGTGTAGTCACATACATAATACACATAATTACATTCGTAATATAAGATATTCAGAATATTCACATTTCACTCGCAGTATTCAAACTCGCACTCATTATCTAGGCTGCCGATAACAAACGAATAAAAAAACAGCGTGTATGTATTTTGTACAACCCAAAATGAGAAAGGACGTATTCGTTATTTGTTAAAATAGAGTTCGTTTTCGACAAATTATAATTTGAGTATAGTCTATGATAGTCTATGGAGCTTGTGACGCGTGTTAAAGAAGGTTTGTTCGAGTAGGTAGGTTATTTACGTCGTATTTCAATATACATATATTTTTTAATTCTATTATTTAACAGTCAGTTCATTGGTATGGTGTAGTTTCTTACATAATATTTTGGTCACATTAATTTTAAAAATCTTTTTTAACAAAAAATTCATTACCATAAAGAAGTCATTTTATATAGGTACTAGTTATTTAATACTTGGCCAATGCTCTATCAATCATCAAATGGAAAGGATGTCCAAATTAGAAGATCGCAATGAAAGTCTCAAATGATTTATATCGTATTATGAAAGTGACCTTTTTTGCAAACAAATCTTTAGAATACAGTTAAAAACATCATTAAATAAAACATAAAATTTCGTCAGGCATTGACGAAAATACTTCAAATAAGGAAAAAAGGACCGTGTGATTTTAATGACAATAAAATACGCGTTAAGAGTGCAATCAACCTCGCTAATTTTGAAGTGGTCCTTTGCCACGTAAAACTTAATACACCATTAGGTACTTTACAGTTTAACACTCTTTATCTCAAGCAATCTTTAACATTATATCCTTTAAGGTGAAGTTCCGCGCTTCTGTACAAACTTAAAATAACCGGCGTGAATTCGTTAATAAGTAAAGTTATAGTCCGAATAGGATCCCATTGCAGGTCATAGGCCTCCTCTAATGTATAATATAATGGTGAGAGTTAGTGGGCCACACTCTCCCGACCGCAGGCCCAGTGCGGGTTGGCGGTTGACGTAAATATAATCACTATTTACGGAGTTTGTAATGTTATACATGACACCATAGATGACATGATGTGATGTCATACGTAAATGATCCATACTATCCATATTTCCTTTTTGGGTGGTCAGAAAACTTGACGTGTCATGTCGTGTTAAATAGCTAGCTAAAATACATGCTCCAAAAACCCATGTCACCTTGTGCTACCAGAGAAAAGAATTGGATGCTATTATGCTAAGCTGGGAACCACACGGCAAATAGATAGACTCTATTTCGGGCTGGTTGCAGCCTCTTTTCTCCCTACATCCTGACTTCGAAAGCCCTGTCCCTGCCCCTGTCTCTGTCGGTGTCTTGTGCAAAATATCTATTTCTATATCAAGGACCATCAGCTCGAGTGAACATATTATTGCCATGTAAACGATCAAAAGGCTAGGCTAGGTAATGTCCCAAACCTAACTATTAAACCCAATTGCATGCACTGCAATATTTTGAGTTTGCACCTCTAGCGAGTAGTTGTAGCGCTGGCCTTATATAAATGTATATCGTCTTTGCATCCTTGCAGCAGAACTGCTGGCTGCTGAGCCAACGGAAGGGAGCTGGAAATTGTACATACAAAAACCTACGACCATAATTCATACTGCGGTGCTCCGAAGCATTGCAGCAACTACCAACTATCTTATGAAGACGGAAAACATAACAATTTAATTCACCTTAAGTATTGCTCATTATCCGCAAACTCCGGTGGGTCGTCACAAAGACCATATATTTCAAACCGAAGCGTTCGGAGCTAAATCAGCTCTCAACAATATAAATTTCGCATTGACACACATCGGTTCGACCATAAATATCTTTTCGTTTTGTTTCCTACAAACATTTTTATGTGGACAACTTAAAAAAATGCTTCCCAAATAACTTTGGACGCAAATAAAGAAGGCGGTGGTAGTAAATGTCAATAATATGAAAAATAATGGATGGTAATCTTCGGTTGGATATGTGATTTGTGAGGGAACACTTCAAAGATTTAGCCGTTTTCGTCGTCATATTTTTTGTGAATGCATAGCTACACTGCGAGTCATTTAGGACAATTTTCCCTAAGCCATATATTATGTTGATCAAGTTTCTTAAAAGACCTGAAGCATTTGCAGCGAACTTGCTGAGGATCAAACTTCTTGTCATTATTGCTGAACTTATGCCACAGAATAAGAAAGAGTTCTCTGAGCTTCTCACTCTGATATCCAGTACCTTTTAGTCACTAACGAGAATTATATCTTTTTATATGAATCATTTATTGTGTTTCCACTTCCTTTAAAATACGAAAACAAAATTGTTGAAACATTTGAGCTTCTGAATTTTTGGCTCAGTATCTTAATTTCAGTAAATTGTAGCAAGATTCACTTTGATTTGCCTTTTTTTGTTTGTAATTTTATGATAATTGTCGTGTAATTTTAAAGACGAAACCTTTTTTTTATCAATCAGGAACTTACAGCTTTTTCTAATCTATGACTGGAACGTTAACGTTTTGATATAACTTTAATGTATAAATTTCAATGGACTTTTTTTTCGATGATGCTACTTTATGCCTAATTAGAATAGGAAATTTTACATTATTTCTAATTTCTTTTAAATTTATTTCCATTAAAATTTATAATTTATTAAAATTAAAACTTCTATGACATATTATTATGAATTGTAGTGTTATCGCTTTTCTTTTTAAAATGTGTATGTTTAATGACAACTTGGCAAGCAGGACAATTAATCTAACGAGATCTTAATTAGCTTTCTTTTCTTTATAGAAAACTTAACGCTAATGTGTCACAGGGCGCATAACAAAGAAGTCTACTTGCTGTTCATTCCACAAAATACCCTAACGAGACTCTTGTGCTCACCTAGTAAGTATCAAATTGACTTGTGTATGGGACTTCATAGTACTTACCTTACAGTTCTTGGTTCTTACACCCACATACGACCTGATGACATTGATTATTATTTTTATTATTACTCGTTGCAAACCGAGTAAATAGTAATTAATTCCTACACACTTTCACGTCTAGTCTCACATCATCTCATGCTATGAATACGGTCGTTGTTCCATTTACCTACATTTCGATTTCACTTTGTAAGGACGAATTGAATAGATGTGTAATAAATATGATAGATAGCCCCATTAAAATATAAACATAGTTATTCCGTCTTAATAAAATAAAATAAATTTTTAAGCGATAGATTTATTTGCAGACAAATGGCTATCCCATTGGTGAGCAAATATATTTCCACTTGCTAAGATCAGTTTTATTTTTGCTGCACATAGTGTTTGGTGCAGAGGTACCCGCGTATACAGGGTGTTACTAAAATACAAATAAACTTTTAAGGGGGTGGTTAAGACCATCAAACTGAACAACTTTCACTATGGAAGCAATATCGAAATCGCGAAAAAAATCTGATGTTCCATCATCATCATCTTCATATCAGCCGATAGACGTCCACTGCTGGACATATGCCTTCCCCCAAAATGGGGAGCTTTGCCATAATCGCCATGATGCGATGCGATTCTATACTAAAATAAAGATCTACTCGAGCTAAATGTATGGGAAAAAAGATTTTTGGTCCCATAGTGAAAGTTGTTCAGTTTGATGGTCTCAACAACCCCCTTAAAAGTTTGAAATGTTTCAAATATTATTGATTCTTAAACATGTTACAGACATGTTGTGCTATTTTTTGCGTCCCCTTAAGACGCAACAGATTGAAAATTTGTTCTCTGGGTAGTGGGCTCGGTGGCGAAATTGGATAACGCAGTTCCCCGGTTTGGAAAAGTGCGGGTTCAAGTCCCGCCCGAGACAAATTTTTCAATCTTTAATTTGATTTTTAAATGTTTATTTTTACTTTTGTAACACCCTGTATAGGCGGGGTGTAAAATTAAATGAGACATTTATTTAAAGGGGTGCTTCAGACCATCAAACTGAACAACTTTTACTATGGGACCAACACTGAAATCGCGAAAAAAAAATCCGCTGCTGTCCCATACAAAACTGCAAACTAACTCAACTGAAATGTGTATGTGCTGGTATTTTTTTCGCGATTTCGATATTCGTCCCATAGCGAAAGTTGTTCAGTTTGATGGTCTGAAGCATCCTTTTAAGTAAGTGTCCCATTTAATTTTACACCCTGTATAGGTAAAACCTCTATTTATTTTTGAATTCGTTTTTAAGGATTATTAATTTTTATAACAATATGCTTCAGCAATAGAATATTAAAATGAAGGATATACAAAACATACAAATTTTATATTCTAAGCATATTTAAATTGCATAAACACACAAAACAAATAAACAATAATTAGGTACCTACCTGAGACATCAATATATTTCAAAGTATGCATCATTTTTCGTATTCTTCTTATATCTGAATATCAAAACTTAAAATTATTTATTTAAAGGAATAAAATACCTACCTTATTTTTTCAAAAGATGATAATTATGGTAAAAGTAAATTCGAGATTCAAAATCTTGATATCAATAATTACCACCAAAACGTAGCGGTTTTCATTACTGGTAGAAAATTAAGATGCGCAAGATAAGGCCTCGCCTACACGAATCCTGTAGACAGGATGTGCAGATCGTCTGTAATCGCCCTAATTGCTGTATTCCCACTAATTTGACTCACACCTTAGTGTGGAGGTGTCTTAGCATTTCCATCTCATTGCGAGTTGATTCTTTTGTTATTAATGTAGCCAATTTGTTTTGTATTTATATTGAGGGTGCGTCACTGCATTATTAGAACGAATTCCTTTAAGGATCTCGTCAATTTGTCTACCTTTTGTTAAAGTATAGATTCTATACTATACTATACAGGGTGAAATTGATATCATTAGCATCCTTTTAAACTAAGAGTCACCTATCAAACTGAATAACTTTTGCCATGGGAGCAAACCGATCGGAGCAAAATAAAAATCTGCTGTTACATACATTTGAGTCGCGAACTCGCGCGTCGACATTGCAGTTTAGTATGGAACAGCTTGATTATTTATTGGCTCCGATCGGTTTGCTCCCATAGTAAAAGTTGTTTAGTTTGATGGGTATACTCTTAGTTTAAAAATATGCTATTGATATCTAATCCACCCTGTAGAAGGAAGGACAAGACAGCAGGGATAGTGCACCTTGTCATCGCGTCACTCACGTATGAGTATAAGACTAGCCTCTTTTTACACGACTTGGCTCTAAAATTATGACTGTAACTGTTAGTCTTAATTAATATGACTCAGTCGATAAACGTATAAGACTTGTAGACTAAAACGACTCAAACGACTTAAACGACTAAAAGGCTTAAACGACTGCAGTCCTTTGCAAAAAAACTGGCGTTTAAGTAAAGCGTTATTATCATCATCATTATCAGCCGTAGGACGTCCACTGCTGGACATAGGCCTCCCTTAAAGATTTCCTCCTCTCGTCTCGGTCGGACGCGGCATGCATCCATCGCGATCCTGCAACCTTCACCGAGTAAAGCGTGAAAATTGTAATTAAAAGCTCTTTAATAAAATAAAATTACTTTTTAGGATTTTTAGGTACCTCAAATGAAAAAAAATCTTGAAACTTTTTTGAAACTAAGCGATTGAGTTAAAATTTGATACACATACATTTTTCACTTGGAACACTGGTTGCTGGAATGCTTAATATATCCATAGCCATTTGCGTCAGGTTAGGCAGGTGATACTTCTGATTAGACCACTAAAGTAAAACGTTTGTATCTTCTGTTTCAAGTGGCATCGATAGATAGTTTTGTATCTCGTCTTGAACCGCGTTTTTTTGTTTGTATACCGCAGAAAAAATATTTTGCCCTGCATTTTGGGATTGAGACGTTGTGGCTAATGTTTGGTCTCTACTCGAATTTGCGTAATGCGTGGTATAATAAGTTTTGAACCGCAGCAGAATATTGTCGCATTCGCCACCTTGTTCTGAAAAATAGGTATTTTTTAATATAACGATTATACAAATAATTTTTAGACAGACGTTAGACATTTATCATAATAAAATAAGTACTTATGTAATAAGTACTCACCCTCGCTTTCATATGGAGTTGGTGGCTCTTTCCAGTTAGTTTGTTGAAAATTAACTACCATGCCACCAATATCCAATAACTTAGGTGATAAAACATTATCTTTAAAGTCGCATAAAATGCTCTGACTCTCTTCCTCTGTATTACGATACATTTTTAGTTTAGGGACTTTAATATAATAGGTACCTTAGTAAATCTGCACACAGTGACAATAAAAATACAAAACTACGTTTTATACAAAAAAATGAAGGTACTTTTATACTTTTGTTTCCGGGAGAATACTTATTCAGGCGGTAATATAAGCATTAGTTGCATTAATCAAAATACGCCTTACGAGTCTCGACTCCCAGGGCGATGAGTCGCCAGTCTTTTAAGTCCTTTAAGCTTGAAGACTGGCGACTAACTAACTGCTCAGTTCTTACATTAAACGACTTCGACTAAAACAACTAGTCTTATGACTAAAGGTTGGGGACTAAAAGACTGAGTCAGTCGCGAGTCGTCAAAAATAAAGCGAGTCTTTATTAAAGGCCTTAAAAGACTGAGTCTCTTTCATCACTACGTATGACAGATACGATAAGTACTAGACCTACGGCGCCATGTATCTCATGAGACACAGGTTGTCGCGCAATGATGTGATGGCGCATTTTAATTCGTCGTTCATGAAGCGGAAAGTAAGAAATTAAAAAAACCGTAACCATTAATAATCTGTGGCAGGGAGTCCTAATTTACCTCAGTAACAAACAACTGCACTGGAGGTACACTAGGCCGCAAGTCAGGTTTTTTTTTTAATACAAAGTGGGTTGGCGCCTGAATACGATCTCTTCTGAATATTAGTTATAAGAAGGAAACCAAGAATCCAAAGAAAGAGGGAAGGCTAGAGTGTTCATCGTGATGTGGCTGTCGTGTGGACACTGCACAAGTCCAATAAAAAATCTGCTGTTGCATACAAAAAGGTTTTGGTATAATGCCGCATGATTGTTGACTTTTGACTTCAAATTAAATTAGATATAACCAAGCTTGGATGGTATAGAATACCAATATCAGGAAGCTGGCATAGATATTGTCCTTGATATATATACATAACAACCAAAAAGAAAATTATTTGGAAATTGGAATAGTACCGGCAAATAGACGTATTTTTTTTATATTCCGTTTGAAGAAAAATACCTTTCTTTTCAAAATCTACAGCTGAGCGCGTTTACTAAAATGTATTGAATGCCTTCGTTTGCAACTTTAACTTAGTAGTCAAACAAAAATATATAAACATACGAAGAAAGACTCAGTGTAATTAATTAGCGTATAAGCTTTTCATTTTCACGACTAGTATTATTTTATAGTCAGTTCTAGGTATATTCTATTCTTTTTCTACGACCAAAATCCTTTATTTTTCTTCTTTTTCTTAAAGTTTATAATCACCATCATCATCATCATCATCATCTCAGCCGATGGACGTCCACTGCTGGACATAGGCCTCCCCAAGGATCGCTATAACGACCGGCCCTGCGCTGCCCTCATCCAACGGGTTCCCGCCGCCTTCAACAGGTCGTCGGTCCACCGTCGGGCCTACCCACGCTGCGCTTTCCGGTACGCGGTCGCCACTCGTGAACTTTTCGGCCCCATCAGCCTTGAGTGAACGACCACGTCTCTGTTCCATATGTCATCACTGGCAACACACACTTGATCGAAGTCTTTCGTTTTAAGATTAATATTTCGTCATAATCACCATGTGCATATTAAATTGCGATAGATCACCAGGAACATATTCCTCTGCCTAATTAATGACTTTTTAAATTATTGTATGGGCATTTCGTGAAGAATCACGGGAATCCAGCTTGTAAAAAAATTTAATAAATAAACAACCAATTAAGAACTTGATTTACTATATCAAACTATTATAAGACGTACATTCTCAAACTCAATTAAAATAATATTGGAAAATTCTTGACATTTTATTCTTTTTAATTTAGAATGTCTGACCAAAGATCGGTATTTTGCGCTCATTGTCATTACTAACCGTGCATACAAATTAGAGTATTAACTTACCATATTATACCTAAGTGTCTTATAAAAAGGGATCACATTCCCACAAAATAACCGGGTTTGTTGACGGCGCCGCGTCAAATAAAGTCGCGTAAATTGAGAAATAATTGGTTTAAAAGGACATGTTGAGTATTTTCTGCCATAAGACGAATGGTGAACGAAAGGTGAACAAATGATTTTTACATTAGTTGACTACCCATTCCTTTCCTTGAGTGTACAGGGCGACTAAGGGATAGGGTTTCTTATTTGTATTTTTGTCGGTGAAATCTCACTACTCCCATATCACTACTTCACACGTAATTCCATCATTGTACAGGGTCTTTCTTTATATGCTGACTGGTTCTTAAGGCGGTGATCAGACCATCAAACTGAACAACTTTCTCTGTGAGACCCCAGTAAACAATTTGGTCGTATTAGGCCCCTATTTATATGACTATTTTGACTTATAAAAGTGATATTACTGTAATTTCGTCATATACTGGTGCTTTATGTGTCTAATGTTCGACTATACGACACCAATACGACCAAATTGTTAGTTGGGTGCTTATCTAGACGAGTACTGCGTTTGTACATCAGGGGGCCACAGTCACATAGGAGGTGCAGAGGAGTTTCCATCTCCTCTTTGCAGAATCTGCAGCCGGTGTAAAGGGTCGAATAGGTTTGCAGTTTTGTATTGAACAGCAGATTTGTTTCGCGCTAAAAGCTATGAGTTTTAAACCGAGTTAATTTTTTTGCTTCATTTGACTATTCTCTTTATTTCTTCATATTGCTATACAATGTACCATAGTCACATTTATTGATATGTATCCACCGTAAAAAGTTTTATTGAATTTTACGCTAAAAGTTTGCAATAAAATGTGACCAGTAGGCCTACCATGAGTTTTCACTGTACGTTACTACCGTAGTTGCGGCGCCAATTTCATATGACAGAATTAGTTCTCAACGCAACCACTAGGAGCGCTGTATGAAATTCAATACAAAAACTGTAGTTTACTACAGTAGTTTAACTTTAGTAAACTACTGTGTAAACTCATAGTAGCCCTACAGTTGTTTGCGTCTGCTAAGTTATACTTATAACCATTAGTCTAAGCCTTTAGTTAATAGACTTCACGTACAAATTTAGAAAACATTGTAATCCAGACCTTGAGTAAAAAATTACAAAGAAATGTTCTTCATGTATACATTTTAATAAAAGTGACTTTATAATCTATTATGTACAAAGATACCATTGAGAGTCACGTAGCAAGTTCCGACCCGAGCACTCGTCTCGCGTGGATTTCGCGCGTCGCGTTTTTGCCTGCCACGAGGCTCCGCAATCCTCAATCTCTTCTTGTTCTTAACCAAAAACAATCCCTGAGATTGGGATAGATCCTCCCATAAACACTTGACACTGGCGGAAATGCAGTGCTAACGCACAAGCAAGAGTCCATTAATTATAAATAAAAAAAATAGTAATAAAAGTAAAAGATACCATTGTTTTTCCACAGAATAAACAAATATCGTATACAGAATATGAACTTACTTAACACAAACACAAGTAAATCTTATAAACATATATTACGTAGGTATGTATATCTTATGTGACGACTGGATGCCATCACACTGTCGTTTCTCTAAATGGAAATATAATTGTTTCTAATGATAAACACGTCTCAAGTCATTTCGAATAGATGCTGAATGCATTTGCAGATATTATGTAGGAATAATGTTTTAACAAAAACTAAGAACAAATTGTTTACGTAAGCAATGTGTGAAGTCGTTGATGGTATGTGCAGTAAACATTAAACAACTTTGATTTGTACTTATTTCTTTGATGTTGGGATAGGTCGGATTGCGTACGTGAGATGTTTTAATGAGTTTGAAAATGATGTTTTAGTCGGATTCAATTTAGGGCTGTATTTTCTTGAATGTTACGGCTTTAGAGGCAACAAATTTTTTTTTAAATTAAATGCCGTCGCCCTCAATTAGATTTTGAAGTGATGCAATCGTGCGATTCGTGATCGCGCTACTGCATCGCGACTGTAAGGAGTCGCGCTTGTTGCATTTGCAACGCAGCGATGCAGTTGCCCATCAGCAGCGCTACTGTATCGATATAAACGCGCGACTGTATCGGGTGACGTCGGGGGAAAGGAAAGAGTAGAGGCAGGCTGTAGCGATACTGCATTGCGTCTGTAGCGTGACTGCATCGCTGCGAAAAGTCGACTTGTGCCATAGTGCCTAAAAATTATACTGACACATGTTTTAGTCTGATAAGATATAGGTCTGCATTTTCAGTAATGTTTTTAGAGGATATTAAGAAACTTTTTAAGAGCCCGACAAGAAGACCAATCGCGCTAAATAAATCTCAACTGAACCATGATTGGACCACGTGCGAACCACAATTTTTAACACATTCAGTATTGCGCTATTCATTTTTTTTTTAATGTTTGATAGGTAAACATTTGACCCCGATCTCACCTGATGTTAAGTGACGATGAGGCCGAAGATGTAACATATGGTTACCAAGAAAAATGCCTGTTCACTCTCGCCTTGAAGAGGCCCAAGTTGTATTGCTCAGGGAACAGGTCCGCAGGCAGTGCGTTCCACTCTTTAGCCGTGCGCATTATAAAAGAAGAAGCAAACTTCTTCTTGCGAATTGCTGGTAGGTCAACAACATAAGGGTGGAAACCCAGCCTGCGTCGCGCGCAGATGAAAGGGAGACGGAGGTATTAGATCGTGTAATTCCGTCGCACACTCTCCGAAATGTATCCTATAAAAAACAGACAGACAGGCTACCTTGCGACGATGCTCAAGGCTTTGCAGCTTCGCCACCGAGGTTGGATCACCTATGAGCTTCCTGGTACGCCTGTCGATTGAGTCCAACGCGGCCAACTGGTATTGGGCAGACCCGTCCCAGAGATGGCAACAGTACTCCTACACGATCGGACTTGTGCTTGATAAAGTTGTAGAAGCTGTCCTGGTGTGAAGTACCGTCTGACCTTCGAAAGGTCGCCCAGTTTTTTCACTGCGGTTTTTGCCATGGACTCAATATACCGCCCGAAATTCAAATCGGACGATATGTTAATGCCAAGGAGCTCCAGGCGATCAGCTATCGGTATAGACACATTTCGGAAAGTCGGAGTCAAAGCGAAGGGACTCCGTTTTGTGGAGAAAAGGCACGCCTGTGTTTCATTTGACAGCCTTAAGCGCTCTTACAGACGAGCGACAGTTTGCGTAAATTCTATGAGCGCGACTCTCTGCAACCATCTTTGACCGAAAAGTGTCGCTCGTCTGCACTCTGTGCTCGTCTGTAAAAGCGCTTAGTGCCGTTTTGACAGATCGTTCAGACGTTAAAAGCTGTCCGTCACATAGAGTTTAGCGCGATGTGGAATTCAGCATAGTTGAATAGTGATTGGATTGCAATGTGATTCGAACTAAAATTGGATTAGGTTTGAACTTGGATGTTTTAAATTCGATCGCGATCGCCCTCCTGGACTTTGCCTTTTGAAGTGGCCAATCTTTGCTAAAATTAAATCTCCATTAGGTTGATTTAGTTTAACTTTTTTACACTGTGTAAAACGGTTTTTCCATCCTGATCGATTTACGAGGCTTAAATGACAAGAGTTTCACTGACACTTGAATTGGCAAAAAACCTTTAAACCTGTGATGGTTCGATTCCATAAGGCTTAAGAGGTCAGCTGACAGTCACTTTGAGCTAGAACCGGTACTAGACTTGTAAAGTCCCTAGCTCTATGCAGATGTTAAATATTTACTATAGCTAATGTAACATTTAAACTTTGACTATTTATTATAAGGACTAGCCTTGCGGTAGCATTTCCCCTCTGCCACGGTATAAGGTCAATTAATCATGTGCATTTACATTCAATTTTATACCGTATCACTAAACGAGACAGCCTATAATTGCAAAACAATAATTTCGAACTTAGAACGTTTAGGGTTCACACGAGACAACTTTTCATGATTTTCAAAGTTCAAAATTACAATCTAAAGTTATGGGGAATAAAATCCAAAGTTGAGAGTACTGAGCCTACAGTACTGGGCAGTACTGTAGGCTCAGTATTCTCTATGAGTCCAACATAAACGCTTTTTTTTTCTAGAAAACAAGAATATCACGTCGTCATTGCTGATTTTCAATTTAGTGGGACATTATATTATTGATTTTTTTAAATGTTTGTAGTTACTATCTGTACGACCACCAAAAGTTACCAGCTTTGGCGGTTATAAAGGTAGTAACTATGTACACACGGCAACACATCAAGCTATACAAAACCAACATAAGCTAGCCGCGCGTAGGTCAAGTAACGTATAACGACGCGCGGCCAGCTTATGTTGGTTTTGTATAACTTGATGTGTTGCCGTACGTACAAACATAAAGGTAGTATTGTTTCGATGAATTGCAAATCAGCAATGTGACATCCTTGTTTTTTCTTTAAATGTTGATTGTTAGTTGGGCTATCGCAAGCATGGGTCGTTATGTAACAGTGCGACCATCACTGGTCCTTTGTGTTCGCCCCAAGCTCACCCATATTTTACGCATACCTCCAAACTTATGGTATTTTCTTTTCATTCTCGGGTTAGGTATGCAGGTTTCCTCACGATGTTTTCCTTCAGCGCCGAGCTAGCTTCAATGATTTATATACAACCGTAAACAAATTCCGTAGAACTTTGTGGTAAAGGCTTCGATCGTACAGGCCAGGATGCGAACCGCCGACCGCCTCATGTTTAAGTATAATTGTTAAGAAACCTCCTCCTTTTTTGAAGTCGGCTAAAAATAATAAATAAAATCGATTAAGGGCAGCACTGGAAGCACGGTGACTTTTACTTTTATATCAAACACATTAAGGGGGATGAGTTAGAAATAAAACTTAAGAACATACTACTTATGTATAATAATTTATACAGCGTCGAAAACAAGTATGAGAAAATTCCCTCATAGTATTTATCTTTTTCTTAAAAAAGATCAAATGCACCGACCAACCGTAGACCGCGTTGATTAGACCGTACCTTAAATGTTACTAAAACCCTCTCAACATAACCCAGAACTAAGTAAAACATCTGATTATCTAACCCAAAAAACATATTAACTACCAGGCGAACATATCCTCAAAGAATTTCATTCAAATTCTCAAGCAAAACACACTGTTACGAATACCTATTAACGATGATTTATCAGAGATCTAAAGGTTCCATTCATACGATGTGGTCGCCGCAGATCACTATCTTCACCCTTTATAGCCCTGCGGTCAGTCTCTGGTAGGGCTTTAGAATAAAATGTTCTAACTCTTGAATTGCAATATTTTGTAGATGTTTCAGTTTTTACCTTTGACTACTTCTATAGGGACTAGTTACGCGTGTAATTCTACTAACAAACATTTCTGCCACTTTTTTCGGGGGGGGGGGGGGGGGGGGGGGGGCAAGGTAAAATGAAATCCGCAACTTTGGATTATATTCCCATAACTTTAGATTCTAATTTTGAACGTTAAAAATCATGAAAAGTAGTCTGGCGTGAACCCCAAACGTTCTATGTTCGAAATTATTGTTTCGCAATTATATGCTGTCTCGTTTAGTGATAAGGTATAAAATTGAATGTAAATGCACATGATTAATTGATTTTATACCGTGGCAGAGGGGAAATGCTACCACAAGGCTAGTCCTTATAATAAATAGTCAAAGGTTTTTACCTAAGTTTATTGTTAAATTCTTATACACCACTATTTCTTATTTACTATTATTTTATGGCTGTATTTTTCATCTGTTCTCCCTACTGTAGGTACGATACGCTATTTGTTTCATTTTTAATTATGAAATATTTTGTAAATAGGATTTAATTGAATATCCATCAGATAAAACGCTAAATTAGAATTGCTATTGTAAGTAGTTAAGCTAAAATAAAATTTTCATTGCATTCGCTGCAACTTTAATCGATGTAAAATTAATAATTTTCTGACTTACACCTTTCTGCCTTACCTCGGCAGTTAATCTGTCAAAACTAAACAATATTTTGTCTGCGGTTATCGTTTGAGTCTGACGCTGACGTGCAGACACGCGGGGCGTACCTTTATAACCTCTAAGAAGTACCCTATATAAACTCTTATAACCTACACCATATAGACGAAAATGCATAACTTCTTGAGACGTGTTAGGAGATAATAAAATGAGGAGCCTTATTATGGCGCCTTTGCTTGAATTGATTGAGATAAAGACTATAAAACGAACTAAAGTTTTGGTAGCGTTTAGTTAGCTTTGTCGTTCAAAATGGTAGACATTCACAGAGTGTAAACAGAGAATTTGTCTTAGAGATAATTAATGATGTTATGAGTTTTGAAGCATTACGAAAATCTAAAATACGAAACATAATAGGTAGGTACGCCGAATGCAAATGTTATAAAATGGTAAGCACTCCATCCTATTAGGTATAACCAATTATAACCCTAACCCTTAACCTAAAGAACATACAATTGAATTAGAGAAGCTGAGATCATGAAGATAGAGGATGGACCAGTTAAAGCTGAATTAGAAGATTGAATAAATACATAGGTATCTTGCCATTAAAAAACTGTTTCAGCGACTGAGGATTCCAGTAAAGTTATATTTTCTAAAATAAAATAATAAATAAAGAGAACCATGAATGAACAGAAAGAAAGGATTTAATCCTAAAACAAAAAATAAAAACATAATCTAAGCACATAAGTGAATGCGCAATAGCGCATCGTGTCGGAGTCAACGCGTATAAATTAGGTGGTCGCTACAAAACCTCGGTGAATATCGCATCCGACATCTAAATGGGAGATTTTACAGTGTACGACAAAACTATATTATAATACGTTTTATGGATTTAAGATACTAGAAACTTTTGCGTTCGGCGTACTTTTATTGCACCGTAAGACGATAAATACATTTAAAAAAAAAACCTATAAAAATATACTTTATTTTAATACAACAACAGGAAGATTTTTATTTCAACCAGTTGGGGAATGTTACAAATACATATACAAATTAGATAAGTATGTAAAATATGTACAAGAACCTTAGATGGTTTTTTTATGTAGTAAGTACCTGTACTATACAACCATGAAATGTGTAACTATTTTAGAACATCTACCCGACTCTCTAATATTTATTGTTATTAGAAACGAGCACCTCGTGTGCAAATGCTCACAAACGGAAGCATTTTCCGGCCGGAGCGCAACTTTAATAAAAAATATCAGATTTCTTCAAGCATCACGCATTCTAGACCCTGGTTAGAATTACCAATATAATTGCTCCATTCAGAAGATTAACGTCGGAAAGCTAGGGCAAAGAGCCAAGCATGCACCCGATATCTGACAGAGTTGCTTCACCATGCCAAGATGCCTAAAATATTACCATTACTATCAGAATACAAAGACGTTTTAATTTGTAATGAGTTTCTTGATAAAAGAGTAATCTAAATATTTTAAGTCTGAGGATTTCCATAAATAACTGTATACAGGGTGTTAGGGTAAACCGTTACAGTCTGTTCAGTCTGATCTAGCGCAGTCGGGTAAGAAGACCCCACTTTACCAAATACTCAAGAACTCATCACAATACGATAACATCATCATCATCTCAGCCGATGTACGTCCACTGCTGGATATAGGCCTCTCCCAAGATCGCCAAAACCGGTCTTGCGCTGCCCTAATCCAACGGGTTCCCGCCACCTTCACCAGGTCCACCTAGTGGTTGGCACGATATAATACGATACGATTTTACTGCAAACTTTCTCTTTTTAACCGACTTCAAAATAGGAGAAGGTTCTGACTTCGTCTGTAAGTATTTTTTTTTTGTATTTTTGTATGTTCACCGCTATTGTAGACCAATTTACATAAATATACATAATCTATACTATTATAAAACTGTAACAGGAAGTTTCTCTGTACATTGAAGATATTAACAAAAAAAAAGTTACGATATGGTTTTTAGGTGTCCCTGATTCCATTTCACCAATTTTTGGATTTTTTGTCTGTCTGTTTGTTTGTGTGTTTGTTTGTTTGTTTGAACGAGTATCACGCAAAAACTACTGAACCGATTTTGATGAAACTTTTTTGTTTGATAGCTTATGATCTGACTTAAAATCTGGTATATAATTTGTGCGGACGAAGTCGCGGGTTAACGCTCGTATATAATATTTGCATGTCAATAATAATTACTCTGCGTTAACTCTGCATGTCCTTTTAATCATGGAAGAATAGTTAATCCTGGCACAGACCTCCAGACCCTTTGGTCATTCTGGATTGCTATTGCAACGACTAGATAATATTTAAAAAAAAAAACGTGTATCTAAGCTAAGTCACTCTTTATCACTATTGTCTAAGGTGTGAAATGTATGATGTATTGTTGTCTATATGAATAAATAAAATAAAATAAATTTGAAAAAAAAAAAATTTTTGTAAACCGCTATTTGTTGGTCCCTGAATCGAAGGATCTAAATGTCCTATTTAAGAGACGCCGGGCGCGGCACCCGCTAGGCGCCGTTCAGTAACCAAAATGTAGTCTTTTTGCTGTTATCGTTCTCTTTTTTCAGTCTTTTGGGGGTCCAACTGGCGTCGTTTTTTAATGAATCAGTGTTAACCTTCACATGGAACGACTAACAGGGTGCCGATTGGAGATAAACTGCCTGTTTGATATCTTTTTTTAAAAATAATTGTAGAAAGGACAGGATATTCGGCGCGCTCTTTCGCTCTGAGTCTTTTTGATTGCCATTTTCATTTATTTCTTTTATTGAACTAAATACTTTTTGTGTTGATTATGTGGTATAATTTTTAATGTGTGTTTTTTTATGGAAAAACTTTTAAAAATAAAACATCCCGACTTAAAAATAAATATAGGGTCCTTCTTAATATGCTGACACTTTTTTTAAAGGTGATGATTAGACAACTTTCTCTATGGGACCAACAACGAAATCGCAAAAAAAATCAGCTGTCCCATACATTTAGCTCGAGTAGGTTTGCAGCTTTGTATGGACGATTTTTTTCGCGCTTTCGACGTTAGTTAGTGCCATAGAGAAAGTTGTTCAGTTTGACGGTCTGATAATCCCCTTAAAAAAGTGTCAGCATATTAAAAAGGATCCTGTACAGGGTGTAAGGAAAAATATCATTAACCTTTAAACCACATACTCTACCCATCAAACTGAACAACATTTACTATGGGAGCAAACAGATCGGAGCAAAAAAAATGCTGTTGCATACATTTTGAGTCGAGTAGGTATTCAGTTTGATGGGTAGATTATGTGGTTTAAAGGTTAATGATACTTTTCCTTACACCCTGTATGGTGATACTACCTAATGAATTGAAATAAAGGAAAAATAATAAAATATTGTATTTTAATTAATTAGTACTTAAATATTTTTTGAGAATTTATTTATAATACACTATCGTAATATTATAAAATTATGTTTGGTTTTGGTTGTTGGACTTTGTAGCTTACAACGCCATCTGTTATGTACTTAGTAAACTATATAACTTTAATATCTTTCTTCAAATTGGTTAAAATATCGATTAATTCAATAAATAATTTAGATCCTTTGTCGATAAAATGTTAAATCTTTGAATGGTGCTCCAAATAAGCAGTTAATTATCGATTTCATTCCATAAGTTCTGCTACTCGACGCTAGATGGCAGAACAAGTGTCAACTTAAAACTTTAAAATTGCTTTTGGTTTTTCTTCATGCTCTATATTATTAAGTCTATGAGTACAGTATTATTTTTCCCAGGAAGTATAGTTATACCTACTCTTTTGTCCTGTGAACCATTGGTAGGGTTTTCTAGTCGAGTGGGGATATGAGCGCGCTCATTTATTTGACCTAGGCACTAATTAGGCTCTATATAGACACTATTTATTTGCACTATGCCTGTCCTGATCCCTTTTATCCGTACGCTTGCTATTTTTTTTACCAGCCCACTTCATCCCACTGCTGGGGAAAGGCCTCCCCTTTCAGCCTCCAACCATCTCTGTCCTGGGCATGCTCTGACCACGCGTCATCGAAAGCATCCAGATCGTCCCGCCACCTCTTGCTAGGACGACCTGGACGCCGACGATCGTTTTCTGGGACCCAGGGCGTTACAATTTTTGCCCACCTTTCCTGGTGCATTCGACAGACATGGCTGGTCCAATCCCACTTTAATCTGGCGGTTTTTTCCCCAAACTACGCTAGCTATACGGACACAAATTATAAATTGGTATTATTGTGCTGCTATGCAGTCAGAATATTTTCATACCGCTATTATTTTGTATTTACACCATTACACCATTATGATTTATCAATCAAACCAGCCCACATTAACCCAGTGCTGGACATAGGCCTCCCTTTTATTGCGCCACTCCTCACGGTCCAGTGCTAATCTGATCCAACCCTCACAATGTCATCGGACCTACGTGCTGGTGGTCTGCCCACTGACTAACGCTCCTCTCTTGGCCACCACTCTGATACTGCCCTGGCCGTCTACCCGACTTTATCCTTAAGGTGGTTTCAGTCCATACAAAAGTTTGACGCACAATACGCGTAGACGGAAGTAATAAAAGCAATATTTTATAATATGGAAAAATAGTTTAGAAAATCTAGTTGCCGCGAAGGTAATATAAAGCTTTTAAAATTTTGTGTGAAAAATTTCAAAGCCTTATATCTTCGTAATTATTTTATAAATTGCAAATGTTATTTGTGACGCGGCATCTAGATTTTCTTAACTATTTTTCTATATATACAAAGTTATATACTTATATTAATACCGTCCACGCGTATTGTGCGTCAAAGTGTTGTATAAAATTGACCCACTGCAACCACCTTAACATTTAATGAATTGACTGATCGATATTTTAATTCGTGGTTATCATCTTTAGTCTCATTCATAAAATATGACCGCCGCAAACAACTAAAACATCTAAACTGCTTTATTTATGATTAATCCGACCCGAACGGTTCAAATCATAGCATCGGCATCTCTTTCATCTTAAACCATGGTATAACAATCCATTCGTTAAAGTTCGTTTCTCTATGAAGGCGCGTAAAACAAGCCGTTTTAATATTTATTTTGTAGACGTTAATAGTCTGTAGACATGAGAGGTTAGGGGACTTTAAAAATGGGACTGTCGATAACTATATTTTTAACAAATTCTTAAGCGCCACCGGATGTGGGCGGATTATAATCAAATTGGCGCTTTTTAAGCAGCCATCTTTTTAAGCTTATTGTTTTCAAGTTTTTCCTTTTCAGCGGTGGTGGTCACGGTTCTAGGAATTGTAAAAGTCCATTCACGAAAGATTGTACAGTATGGAACAAAGGTTGGTTGGCTTGTTTTAGGCTTAGATAGATAATCAATGAATAAGCCGTAATAATGATCGGTAAAATTAGTTAATCCGAGTGGTGGCGAAGAGAAGGGAAGCGAAGTGTGGGTCGTCCAGCAGCTAATGCGGTTGAAGATATAAAGAGAGTCGCGGGATCTATGCGGATGCGAGATGTTTAGGACAGAGGAGGCCGGGTAGCATAAATAAAAGGCCTATACCCAACAGTGGGTGGGATCATTTTATGGTTAAATTTTTCAAAAAACCTTTTCATCGTGTAAACCTGTAAAGGATCGAACTTTTGATAAAAATCCATCCAATCCAACCCAAACTGCTGAAATGATTAAACCTTTGCCTTATGTGTGTAAATTATGTATTTTATTAAAACTAATCGACTGATAAAAAATAGGTACTTGTTTTGAAGGTGAAAGTATTACGTTTTTCATCATATAGTCCAGTCATTTTACGGTTTGAGCCGGGACTAATGAATAATTGTTTTTTTTTTTCGGTACAGTATTTAAGAGCCTATTTGAGCTTATAATTGTACCAAAATTAAAAAAAAATCCCCTCAGCAACAGTTCTAAATTTAAAATTTTGTATATACAATAATATACTCGTTTTTATAAACCTCATGGTATTTTTTTTGCACATATGTAAGGCATTACCATTATACGTACTTTAAACATGGTGTAAATATTTTTGTCTGCTTAGAAGGTTTTTTTACATTCGTATTTTCTAACAAAAATCTCATTTTTTAAATTTAAATGCCTATTTTATTCATCAAAAATAATGTATATTGTCAAATCTAATTCAAATGAGTGCATTGGTATTAATATCATTAATTTAAAAGCCCTTTGGGACTCACAATTTTGATTTCTATGTTGCGTGGCGATTTTTTTAAATATGATTTCAGATAGTCTTGTTGTCACTAAATGGTGCCACTTACAGCTTAAAAGTCCAATTAATAATCACTTCCCACCTCTCCTAACCAAACTTCGTAAAATGACTGGTATAATAGGCTATAATATGGTTTGATAATATAGGCACGAGAGTGAATCAAATCAACGATTTTTTTTTGCTATAGATACAAAAGAATTTATCTGTATATGTAAGTTATAATATTATAAGAGATAGGTGTACTTTTTGCAACCATCAGCAGCAAGGCTGATTCAGTGTTTTCAGTTGTGTAGAGCATCTCTGTGATGGGGATGAACCAGGTCTGCCTGCATAACTCCAGTCGGTTCAGGAGCTACAGTCGGTCTAAGGTCTGTATCAAATGAACGATCAGCTGCATGGCTGATCATAGGATATTACTGTAATATGCACTGTAGCTCTGTAAACAGTACAAAAACTGTCATGTTCTGTCAGTCAGTTAAGGAGATACAGCCGTTTAAAGGTCGGACCTTTGAACGGCTGTAACTCCTAAACCGACTGATGAACCATGTCAGTTTTTGTACTGTTCACATAGCTACAGTGCATACTACAATAGTATCATACGATCAGCCTTGCAGCTGATCGTAATTTTTTTACTATCCTTTAAACATCAGTAACTTCTAAACCGACTGGAGTTATGCAGGCAGGCCTGGTTCATCCCCATCACAGAGATGCTCTACACCCCATTAACACTGAATCAGCCTTGCTGCTGATGGTTGCAAAAAGTACACTTGTCTCTTAGTCTATTATTCTGTCACACGAGTATCTACTGTGTCTGTGTTACCATATGTTCAGATGAGTCAAATAAGTTTTATCTTAGAATGTTATCGGATATTGTAGACATTTAATTGGGACATAGATTTGCGGTTTTGTCTCGGCTTGTTAAAGGTTTTGGGTTCAGACAATGAATTAAGGAGCTAATAGATGGACGTTTTTGACGGTAGAACAAGACTGTTTAAATTATTTTTGTTATTTTTACAATATAAAGATTGTAAACCTGCTAATTCCTGCGGGTGCAAAAGTTTGTTTAGGTGAAAATGAATCAACTAGATATAGGTTATACCACCTACCTACAGTTTATGTTTCAACGAGGGATATAGCTACCTATATACTCATTTTCTGCAGTTAAGAAGTTCCATATTCTGGCTGCAGTTTTAAACAAGGCCGTATAGGCAAGGGCGGTTTCGGGGTTCAACCCGACCCGTTTATGTATACTACTTACTTTAAAAAAAATCATTTTTTTTTAATTATTATATTCAAATAATGTACTTATTATCTCTGGTCCAGAGTTCGACCCCCAAAGAAGGGAATTCCTGGCTACGGCCTTGGTTTCAAATCTAGGTTTTATAGCACTACAGCACTAGTATCAGCGGCTATGCTACAGCATCAGATTTCCATAAACATAAACCTACGATATATTTAAGATAGTAGAACAACTTGAAGCAAAACTTAAAACTAAACTAATAAAACAGCTAAGTAAAAAAATTTGTACACCTCTTATACATACATAAAACTATCGCACTGTAACTAAACCCGCAGACACTTCAGAACAAACAAACAGTTTCATTCAAACATTAAAACCTATTCAATAAGGATTTAGTGACAATTTAACGCGTCAAAGACTCCGATTCAGACACGAAGGAGCCTTAAATCTAACGATGAGATAACAACTGTATTGCTTTAAGCTTTCCTTCATGGGAGACAGATTATGTTTGAGAGCTAGAGGACAAAGCATTGTTTTGCTGGGTTGTAGTTTTGTCGCCACTCGAAATATTTAACCTTTTTATTTATTGTTGATGGGTTCTAGTTTAGACTAATCGCGTAAGTTGTTAGGCTATTGTTTCTGGAAAAGTAAATACTATATTGATCGATATGACGTGATCTGATGGACAAAAGAATAAAGAAGAAGAAGAAAGAAGAAAGGAAGAAAAATTAATAAATGTTAGTTTTATGGTTAGTCGATCAAATATTTCACGGGGAATCATGAGAAAAGCCTGAGTTCAGCTGATATTTTCAAGCAAAAATTTTATAATTCTGGGTATTGAATTTGAGGGCAATTACATTTTTCCTAAAAAGTTAAATAGCCAGCTAGTAGTAAATAATTCCTTCTTATTTTTAAAATACTACTAAGATTACTCTCTTAAGAGATACGACAGGCAAATCCTTTCGGTCCATCAAAGCCTCTAAAATTCCGTCACAAGATTTTCGATAAGCAAACACAAAAAGCAGTTTGCAAACCTAACCACTTTGTTTTAGATTACCATCTGGTACTCAATGAATGTAACTGTACCTCTAACTATTCAGTAAACTGTGAACGAAAGTTATTACAATGGTGTTAATCCGTTAAAGTAGCCGACGATAGAATAATTTTACAAAAACCAAACAAAGTACTGGGTTTTTCTTTATCTATTGGTTACAAAGGGTTTTTGAATGTGGATCTAGGATGTTCTAGAGGAGAAAACTTAAATTAAACTTAATTATCTTTTTTATGGATATATAAAGGTTTTTAATTAAAATTGCTAAGAATATGTAGGTACTTACATTATATAGGTACCGGTGGTAATTAAAATGTAATTACTTATAAAACTCAATAGTTTTGTTACGTAGTAATAACGTGATTTAACTATTGCGTTCTAGGTTCTACCCCTTTTTCGGTAAATTATCTTTGTTACGTGTCTGTTGGTAAGATAATATGTCTACGCTATATTTATTTTTCTGTAAAATATAATGTATCATCAAAATGATCATCTTAGCATCAACGATTTTTGATAAATTCATCCGTTTTAACATACATACATACATATTCTCACGCCTGTCTCCCACTGGGGTAGGCAGAGACAACGGAATGCCACCTGCTACGATCCTGACATACCTCTATAGCTTCCTCCACATTCATAAGTCCTTTCATGCATGCTCGTCGGTTTCGGGTAGATCTGACCTGGCCCTTTTTAAGCACGTCGCCAATTTTTACATAAGTTATTTTAGTTTATTACCCGTTTTGTGAACATTTGTACCATATTCCTGAAAATAAACTATTCTATTCTATTCTATTCTGTTGTAATATATTTTATATAAGTTAAAATACTGAATCTCATATTTAAAAATCTAATATGTGTCCATTCTTTCATCCATGTTTTTTAAATAACTGGCAAAGTGTGATGCCTGCGATTTTGTATAGTAAATGACATTAGACGAGACTTGTAACGTACGCCTTGACGCTTCTGAATTAAGATATAATATGTGCAACGATGCAAATGCATCGGAATTCTGTGATTCATTGACGCGTGAAGATTTACTTAACTTCAAATATCCGGGGATATTCACGCCTTTATTAAGAAAGGATTATGTTTCGAACATATTAAATGTGATCTTTTCCATTTTTGAGTCAGGGTATCAATGGATTTGTGTATTGGGTCGATAACGAAGGTGTTTTCCTACGGGAAAATAAGTTAATCAGACCTTAAAAAAAACTTTTATGGTTATGCTAATTGCCACAAAAACGATCTTTAAAATTGAGAATAAAAGTCTATAATAAATATCTAGTAGTAGACATAGCAACAACTATTTATTTTAGTGCACTTGAGGATATTTTATTTATAAGTTTCACTTCCTTCCTGTACATATTGTGGTATAACTTCCTTTTTGTTTAATTAGTTGATTTAATTATTTTTTTATTATTATTTATCTAATCGAACGTTTTATTTCATTTATAAAAAAAAAATCACACTTAACTAGATTTGTTATTAGTTATAAGTAGATTTTAGTTAAATATACCAGAATTAGATTCATAACAACACATTTTCTAGTAAAGTTAAGCAATATTTTTAGAGTCTACTGCATTTGCACCCTTACGTTCTTTTTATTCTGTTTTTGTTGCTGTATGTTTTTGGTGTGCAAATGAAGAATATTTATGTTATTTATGTTATGTTATGCAATAAATAGTTATCACATAGGTAAACTACTTCATTCCATATAAGGACAGAAAGATTTTCCAATTCCTATTTATCTTTCTGGCCAATTCTGATTAGCAAATATATATTATAACCCGCGACTTCGTCCGCACAAATTATATACCAGATTTTAAGTCAGATCATAAGCTATCAAACAAAAAAAGTTTCATCAAAATCGGTTCAGTAGTTTTTGCGTGATACTCGTTCAAACAAACAAATACACAAACAAACAGACAGACAAAAAATCTAAAAATTAGTGAAATGGAATCAGGAACACCTAAAAACCATATCGTTACTTTTTTTTTGTTAATATCTTCAATGTACATACAAACTTCCTGTTACAGTTTTATAATAGTATAGATAGATACGTTACTATAGCTGTTCTAAGAATAAGTGAATCTTCGTTTCTGTAATTCAAAATAGCCCAAAAATATCGTTGCTATTTGAAATGGAGTATAGATATTTTCTCCCTGTAAAATATTATTACATTACATAAAGGGCACAATACAACTAAATATTAGATTTTTAAATATGAGTCAGTATTGTAATTTAGCAATTTACCTATCTATCTATGATATATTTTATTTGAGTAGGTATAGGTATTTACAACATTATGTACAACTTATGGCTAAATATGGCTATCTATCTTAATACTTAAAAGGGTGAAGGTTTTGTTTAGCAAAAATCCTATCTATACAGGGTGTAACTGACAGCCTAGCAAATACTGAAAAGGTGAACTCAGACTATCAAACTGAACAACTTTCACTATGGAGCCTACCTCAGGAGACGCGAAAAAAAATCTGCTGTCCCATACAAAACTGCTGTACCTACCCGATTTAAATGTAAGGAAACAGCTGATTTATTTTCGCGTCTCCTGGGGTAGTTTCCATAGTGAAAGTTGTTCAGTTAGATGGTCTGAGTTCACCGTTTCTGTATTTACTAGGCTGTCACTTACGCCCTGTATATCTTATCTATATATCTATATATAGATAATCTTGATGTTGTGTTTTACTTGGGAAAAAATACGTTTGGTGACTATAGATACCTAACTTTGACTAGTAGAATCCCACTGCAGGGCAAAGTCTCTCAACAAAAGAGGGTTGGAATTACGAAACCTTTATTTTATAGACCTGCATCCTTAACAATAAGCCGAGCGGCATTCCGCACGCAAAGTAACACCATATCCTTGGGAATGTGGCACAGGCGCTTGCGCTCCCGTCGAAACATTTCAAAATTCGATCACTATCTCGACTACTATGCAGCCAGTTATCGAATAAGACGTGAAAAATGATGAGTTGGGAGCTAAAGGCGTGCCGACTGCCTTTTAGAGATCAGTAGGATGAATATACATTTTTTATGTTTAAGAATACGCACAGATTGTAGTGTTATACATAAAGATCATTGGTGGTGCGATTTGTATACTGGGTCCTTCTTAATATGCTGACACTTTTTTAAGAGGATTATCAGACTGTCACGGCCAACATCAAGACATACATTTGGCTCGAGTAGGTTTTCAGTTTTGTATGGAAGAGCTGTTTTTTTCGCAATTTTGATGTTGGTCCCATAGAGAAAGTTGTTCAGTTTGACGGTCTGATCATCCCCATTAAAAGTGTCAGCATATTAAGAAGTACCCTATATGTAGGAATATACAGGGTAAACTTTAATGCGATACATACTAAAGAGGTGCTTCAGATCATCCAACTGAACAACTTTTTACTATGGAAACAACACTGAAATTGCAAAAACATAATCAAGTGTTCCACAAATTTGGGTAGAGCAACCATCTAAATTTTTCATGGAACACGCAATGATTTTTTCGCTATTTCAATATCAGCTCTACACAGGGTGTAAACAGTTGCATTACTTTAAGGGGTGATTTTACCCACGATACTGATCAATATTACTTAAGAAACTTATAGGAAATCCTAAAAAAATCACTTTCCATACTAAATGCAATCAGCTGATCGAACGTTTGTATGAAAAGTCGAAAAAAAAATGGTCTTTTTTTCATACTAAATGAAAAGTCGGATTTCTTTTGCGAATTTCCGATGTGTTTCTTAGGGAAAGTTGCCCAGTATCTTGGATACAATCACCCCTTAAAGTAATGCAATTGTTTAACCTAACACCCTGTAATGAAAGTTGTTCTGTTTGTTGGTCTGAAGCTTCCTCTAAAATATATATCGCATTTAAGTTCATATCCCGTACATCCAACAGTAAAACCTATACATTCAAATATGTAGTAAAATTTTTAGAAAAACATCTACCACCTCATTAAGGTAAAATCCATCCTACGGAACTCGATGCAAAAAGCAGAGAATTTTATTTTCCACCAATAAAAATGAGCAGCGAATTTGAGTGAACAAAGGCGGTCTGCTATGACAGGACTGCCTCTCGGTGAGGTCCTAACCCGACGGGGGGCCCTTGGGGTCCTACTGCGCTATCTTCTCACAAGTCACCCTGTATTATGATATCCAGTAAAATCGTGTTAGTTATACTTGATCGTTTTGCATTGAGGGCGATGCTTGGAAGTTATAGTAGACGTTGTTTGAAGAGAAGTAGCGAATAATTTTTGAGTGATTATCTTGGTAAAGGTTGTTGTAAATAGTTAATTTATAGCGATTTCAACTGTGATGACGACACCTGGGTACTTTAGGCGGTATGTTTGCCTGTTCGATGTAGGTCCGTTCTCAAAATTGAGACATTAGCGGTATTGCTTCTGAAGTTTTGTTAAAATTAAGGCGGTTCGTTTATGTGTCACGGATAGAGAATTTATTGTTTGCGAACAAAGTAGAGGTGTTATTTACGAGTTTTATACAATTTGGTTTCTTTTTACGAATTGAGCCATTTATATATTATTCAAAAGAATAAACTGCACCGACTAATTTATCCGACCATCAAATGAAAAACATACCTAATGTTAAAATAAAAGGATACATGCCGTCAAAGAGTTTACTGCGAAAAAGATAGAAACTACACTATTAATAAAAATAATATCCGCCAACTTCAATTACGAAACGAAATATGGTGATCTAAGGCACCACAAGATTGATTAGTTATTAATATTTTATTTCAAAAACAATTCTAAAGAAAGAAGTATATTCTTTGGAGGTCGACTTAGAAATGAGCAATTGATAAGCACTCTTTCACTCACTCCATTATAATTCTTTATCTGATAACTAAATATACCATAAAGTGGATGTCAGGGCACTTTCCACTGTGGGATAGTTCATAATCTGAGGGAGCATGAAGACATTGTTCACAAACCTGTCCACCGAAATTACAACTTGTCACATCTACTTTGTGAATTGTGACGCATAACATTTTCTTGGGCACCAGCATAAATATTGTTCTTTAGTAATATTTAAATATTTGTTGATGATTTTAAACATGACTTTTAAAAGAAAATTACAAAATAGGTAGTTATAAAATCTTATAATAATTTAAGGTTTTTCATTAATATCTTCAAGATCCACTCAATGATTAGTGTTTAAACAGTTATGCCAAAAATAAAGCATATTATTATCCTGCCTACCAACATCAAACTTATATATGGTCAAACCAACAACATGCTTTTTGAGATTGCATCAAAATCTAGATTTCTATTGCAGGCTGAAAAATTGTTTACATTATGAATTTCCTGAAAAAAAAACAACCGTCTTGAGATTACGACCGTTTTGGCTTGACCAGAAAATTATGTTCAGGTATGATATATTTATATATAAGAAAGACAAACTTAACAACCCCTTACTAATTTGTCATCCAGTTTAGTAACAACACAATGTGGCAAAAAGCTATAAACCGAAGAACGAACCGACGGAATAATAAATTTATCCATAAAAATATCGCATCATAACATCTCGGCGCGAGCGCAGTGAACAGAGCTAAAACTAAATCCCGAGTTATGTCCCTCCCTGATATGAAAATCTCGGATGTGAAAGGTTTACTAATGCGCAATTTCATACTTTAGTGCCAATAAAAACGGGCGCGGTGAGGATATATGTATCATAAATAAGAATGTTTATATGACGATAATAGATCGAATAATTGGGCGTAAAAACTAAATGGAAGTGGCATGTGTAGGTTCGACTCGTGTGAAAGGGGCCGCGAACATCGGGTCGTTGTAATCCCCGTCGCTGATTGGCTGAACCGCTGCGGTGAACATTGTAGTTGATTTGTTAAATTATTTGTTTGATACACACGGAAGGGATCTTTTTCATTTGTAAAGACAAATCATTAGTCTGCGTGTACCTTAAATTGTGCTTACTGAAATAGTTCAGTTTTAAAATAAAGTTGTTTCACAGAGCTGAAAAAATATTCATTTTCATTTTTCGATGTAAAATGTCACCAACTACAAATTCGGTAAGTACACAGGGACTATGCTGACTGTTTCTCCAGATCAGACCATCTAAGGAGTATTTCCTCCAATTCATAATTAGCTTTCTGTCCAATTCTGATTAGCAAATATAGGTTTCAGAATATCTCTGCCTACCCCCTCGGGGAATATAGTCGTGAGCATATGCTATGCTATGCTATGCTAAATATAGGTACCTAATTTATTTATCTGAAAAATGTCCTATTTTTCATATCACTGACTTTGCTAAATCTGTGCTAAGAATTAGTGAGGGTAAGGGCCTGTTTCACCACTTCTGGGTAAGTTCTTGTTAGCTTATCCGACAGATACTTTGACATATTTTTTATGAAAGATACGTCAAAATATCTGTTGGATAAGCTAACAAGAACTTACTGAGAAGTGGTGAAACAGGCCCAAAGTGTTTTATCTCTGTTTCTGTAATTCTAAATAACCTTAAAATTTCGTTGCTATTTGGAATGGAGTATAATTATGAACAACTTTGTCTATGAGACTGGCATCGACAAAAAATTATTGGAAGGCAATTACCTATTTCTCGTTATGGTATAGATACCATAACGAGAAACTGCAATATGTTTTTTTTACATTTTAATTATTATTTAACGTCTTAATTAACAGTATAAATTTGATGCAAGTGGGTGAATAAACCCCAAAAGAATTTCGCCCCGTGTGTGTGTTCGTACGTGCCTCAGATTATTATCTCGTGTGATAAATGGACCATGTCAGAATTTATTGTGGGCTCAAACTCCGCTATTGTCTCAATGAATACTTTTTTATTGTCATAATATTATAAAGACTCTCGTTTGACAAGTGGCGTTTAGGATTATGATGCATTTTCTAAAATGACTGCCTCTGTTATGACTGGCCAGAGTTATTTCTTATCGGATCATAAATTGATTTTGATGTCTTTTTTATAGAGATTCGGAATCGATTCTTGATTTTTATTGACGATATGTTTTCATATGTTAATGTATTATATTATGTCTTTAATCGAGTTTATTTGCCGAGCATGTAGGAATTTCTATCTTAACTTTTTTTCGGTGCGCGTGTGTGATCCCGGGTCGTCGAGACAAGGTTGTTGCCGCGTTTTTTATGGTGACTCGAGAAACAAATTATATCTAACGTAAGTAGGTATTATAATTTATTGAATGCACTGTTTATAACGTGTTTATACGTGACAAGCTCTCTAAGAGGCCACGAGCTTTTTAATTTTTTGAACAAAAGATGTTAAAATGACGAACATAATCTTTTTATAGCTCGGATACCGGGTGAATACAAAATGCGGTGTGCCGATTGTGCTATATATTATTTTCGTATCGGTTTTATGATACTAAATATTTGGACAGGGGTTTTATTGGTTAGAGTAACATGATATTTTTGTTAAGATGCGCTTTTGTTTTGGATTTTTACGATTATTAGATTATGCGTAAGGACTGCTAAATTTCGGTTCTTATGATGAAAGAAATTTTTTTGAATATTCGTTGCATAATATTCTAATTAATGGATACATTTCACAAAATTTAAATCGACTTGTTATTAATACTAAGTTAATTAAGTAAAAATATATAAACGTTAATAGATAAAAGAGACAACTGTAGCTCGGACCGATTTTATCGACATAAAATCGACTTGAATCGATAAATTATAATTGATTGATTGAAATCAGCATTTCGTATTCCCCTGTTTCCTCCTCCAAAACTAAACCAATTTTAATAAAACTTTCAAAAATAATATGAGAAAGACTTTGGCTATGTCTGTATGTTTTGTTTTTTCTGTCTATATGCGTCAAATTTGTTTGCTGGATGTCTAAAAACGGGGGGTAAAATTGGTAATTTTCAAAGGTCCCTAGTTCTTACACTAATTAATTAAAGCCAAAAAGCAAAACATAGCAGAGGTAACATAGATTGTACGGTAAAAAATGTTTTGCTCTAGTATCATTATCCAGAGAGAAAACTGGGGAATACGTTTGTATGGAAAAAACCGTACCCGCCTATCCTCTTAGAAACTCAAGTAGGTATATGGCCTCTTACAACATAAGGGTCAAGTAATAACAATTTATTCTGTACAAAAACTCGAAACCAAACACCTATCCAGTCATAAAGCAAATCACAATCGGAAGACAAGGATCGAGCGGAATCGCACACATTCGTACATTTGTCGCCACACCTGTCACTCGGCGCGCATGCGCTGCGCATCAGAGCAGCTGTCACTGCGCACATTTGCGATTGTCTCTTTGTAAGTGTGCCGGCAGATTGTAATGAGATTATGGTTCCTTGGCGACATGTGGACGCTAAATAAATGTTTTGGGTGCAATGGAATTATTAAGCTTTGTAGTAAGCCTCCGAAATTACCTGACAAGGTGGCTACCTTATTCCAATGTGTTAAAGTTGAAATTTGAATGAGCTTGGACATACAGGGTGTTACGTAGTTAGATGTGTTTCTTTTAAGGTTTGATCAGACCGGCCGTCTATATTATTTGTACGAGAAAACTGTTTTTATTTTTCAATTTGGCCCCATATAATGAAAGATGTTCTGTTTGATGGTTTGATCATCCCCTCTTCAAAAGAACGCATCTAACTACCAAACACCCTATGTAGGGTGTACCAAAACACCAATACTTAAAGTGCTTCAGACCATCAAAGTGAACAACTATCACTATGGAGCCAACGGAATAGCGGAAAAAAAATCAAGCTGTCCCATACATTTGTGTCGAGTTGGTAAATACAGTTTTGTATGAAACAGATGCAATTTTTTCGCAATTTCGAAGTAGGCTCCATATTGAAAGTGGTTCAGTTTGATGGTCTCATTCACCCCCTTAAGTATTACTAGGGTGGGAGTCGCGTGGCTAGAGGTCTCTCGAGTAGACGTCTTTCGGTCGGCTCGCGATTTAAGTAGCCACGCGGCTCCGCCATTTTAAGGCGGTTTCGGGTGTGTGTGTTTTTGTATAAAAACAGGGCTTTGAGATCGCCACATCCATTACCGTACATGTCAAGCACTTATTGCTCCTTAAACTAGATATTGGCAAAATCATCACTACCAAGATGGCAGCCATTTTTTTAAAAATAGAATAGAATATTACTAGGGTGTTTTGTTACATCATATATACATAAACTTACAACCATAATCCCTTTCGGGGTGGTCAGAACATTTCTACAACTACAAGCTGTTTGCCAGCAGCATAGTTTGCCTTTCGCCTAAACATACTGCATAAGAAACCTTAATCCCTTAGTTGCCTCGTAGAACTCCCAAAGGGAGACATTTTAAAGAGGTGTTCCATTCTATGCCGGAAACACAGCTTTTATTTATGAAAAGTGAGAAATGTCTCAATCTATTTTTCATACAATACGTCAATATTTCATGTTTATTTTTCATAAAATAATGTACAGGTATTATATTATGCAGGGTGTTACAATATTGCATATAAAAATTTAAGGGGATGGTTAAGACCAACAAACTGAACAACTTTCACTATGGAACCAATATTGAAATCGCGATAAAAAAAATCGGATGTTCCATCATCATCATATCAGCTGATAGACGTCCACTGCTGGACATAGGCCTCCCCCAAAATGAGGAGATTTGCCATAATCGCCATGATGCGATGCGTTTGCGATGTTCCATACTAAACTACAGATTTACTCGAGCTAAATGTATGGGACAAAAGATTTTTTTTTCTCGATTTCGATGTTGGTCCCATAGTGACAGTTGTTCAGTTTGTTGGTCTAAACCACCCCCTTAAAAGTTTTTAATTTGTATGCTCACTTCTGTAACACCTTGTATAGTATTCAATAAGGGTTCGTATTCAAATTAAAATAATGTATTTCAGAACAATATCCCGTGTCTGCCTCGTTGATGTCTTTTTTATGGACGTTTGTTACATTGAGAGCGCGCTTCAGCTTTTAATTCAAAACGAACTGTTGACCCGCTACGTTCACGTGAATTACCCCTTTAGGGGTCGATTTTCAAAAATTATTTCGTAGTGCACCTCTACATCCTCTGTAGAATATACAGGGTGAAATTGATATCATTAGCATCCTTTTAAACTAAGAGTCTACCCATCAAACTTAACAACTTTTATTATGGGAGCAAACCAATCGGAGCGAACAAAAATCTGCTGTTTCGTACTAAAATGCAATGCCTACTCGACTCCAATGTATGCAACAGCAGACTTTTTTTTTTGCTCCGATCGGTTTGCTCCCATTGTAAAAGTTGTTGAGTTTGATGGGTAGACTCTTAGTTTAAAAGGATGCTAATGATATCAATTTCACCCTATATATTCCAAATGTTTCTATTTTCAGCGGCTTAGGCTGTGCATTGTCTGTCAGTCAGAAACGGTCAGTTTTATAAGTATAGATTACGGTCTTAGAGGCAATGTTTTCATAATTTAGATAAAAAGCTTTATGGTGAAGATAATGTAGACGAAAAGTATATTATTAGTAAATTTTGCATCAAAGGTTGTAGTATCTAGAGACACGAAAACAATATCTTCGTTTCAAATCATAATATTTATATGATAGTATAAGTTATACTGTATACTTCTTCTAAAGAGTCGATGGCATCTCATTTTATATTTTTCCAGCCCAGTATTTTGCCACACGGATTGTACTACCGGCAGCGTCCATAAGCTCAATTCGCGTGCAAGTTTGCGGGCAGAAAGAGCAAGATATGAGATGGGCCATTGTCTGAGGGGCAACACCACCTACTACTACTAAAGGTACTGTATTATACTGTATATTATACAGTATAACATATGATCACGACTACATTCCGATCCAAGAAGGTAAACAGATATATCCTAGTTTGAAAGTATGGATGGATGTTTGTTACTCTTTCACGTAAAAACTGCTGAAAGGATTTTAATGAAACTTTACAATAATATAGCTTATACATCAGAATAACACATAGGCTACAATTTATAAAGATATTGTGTGAATTGTCCAGACGAAGCGCAGACGAAGTTGCGGGCACCAGCTAGTTTTAAATAAAGCATATTCAGGCTAAAAGAAGAATGTCAGACGAATACCTAGACAGAGTTATCCAGCACAAGTGAAGTCAGGAACTTAAGACACGTGGAAAAGAGACAGGATTGGCTGGAATACTCCACTGATAAGAGCGTAGCTCTTAAATGAGATAATGATGATAATATTCAGAATGTCAAAATTTCAATAGCAGTGCCCAAATAAACTCTATCCAGTCCAGGAGTGCAATTTTTGAATCTCATACGATGAACTCAGCAGTTGAAAATGTATGGAGATACGCATTTTTCTATTGCTGATTTGACTTTCAAAAATCGCACTCCTGGATTATGATTTTTGAATGTCAAATCAGCAGTAGAAAGATACATATTTTCATAATAATATTGACATTTTCAACTGCTGAGTTCAAAGAATGAGTTTCAAAAATCGCACTCCAGTACGACAGGTACTTCCCCTTTCCAATTTTTAATGGTAAGTGGACTTAAGCACTTAAGGTTCATTTTCATATATTGTTTAGGGGTGCAATAAAGTAAAGTAATTGTACTGTCGTGTATTCTATTGAAAATAAAACACGTGAAGATCTAATTTGTACGGCAGGTACGAAGTAGTGAAAATATTGTTGCATTTGAAATGTAAGGTTTTTAGCATGCCAAACGAAGAACATGGACTACAATAAAATTAATGTATCTATTTAATAAAATGTGGACATAGTGCTTCCTTTGAACAGCCTTTGCTTTACGAGCGGAAATGCCACCAACGAGCCTCCGTGCGTCAGAGTCAAAGCCACCGCGGAATTCAAAAGCACAATACGCGAAAGGCTGTCAAAGTCATAAATAACAGAGAAATGATCGCCACGTCAACCGAACCGAACAAAAACATGCCTATTTGACATCTAAATTATTACGAGCTGCCCAACCCCCTCCGCCCCGGCATCGGCACCTACAACAAATCGCCCCCCGCAATAGGCAGATGAACCATGCGAAACTAACAAAAGCAACACCAAATAATACATCAGATAAAAGAATTTTCAAAACAAACTCAAAATACTAAAGCGTTTGACACGAGCATCCGCTCGGCCACAAAAAAGGTGAGCTAGCGTGACCGATGTGAACCCAAAATTGGACTCTAAGTCAATATTTTGAGAGGTTATTTCGTCATGGCGCCGCACGAGCTTTGATCCCGCGATAGATCTCAATAGCGGTGATTAAAGGCGCCTCTGATTTTACTTGAATGCTTTTTTTTCGCCCGGTGCTGGAGCTGCCTTCATCGGCTATACAAAACGGCACACTACTGTAAAAGAATATACAATTATTGGGCTTTGAATGGTTACAGCGGGGGTGAAGTGCTCATAAATTGTTTATTTTTTTCTGAGGCGAGTGGTTGAATGTTAGAAATCTTTTAAAAATCATAAACGGCATTTTGTGCTATGGATTTATTGAAAAAGTGTCAAGGGAGGTGTGAGATTGTGTTGTGTTTGTTACGGAACCGGCTATTTACTAATTATTCGCTTCGATATGCTTTAACTCCATTGATGATTTGACACAATTGTAATTTTAAGCTTGTTATTTACAATTTCACAGTATGTTAGTTTACTGCATTCTTTACATAGTTGTGATAGGTTTTGGTTTGTGAAATACTTTAGTTGTTTACTCTGTTGTGACGTTTTCTTTTATAATACGGATTTATATCTTTAAGAGACAATCTGATAGACTAAGAGATAAGTGTACTTTTTGCAACCATCAGCAGCAAGGCTGATTCAGTGTTTATGGGGTGAAGACCATCTCTGTGATGGGGATCAACTAAGTCTGCCTGCATAACTTCAGTCGGTTTAGGAGTTACAGACGTTTACAGGTCACTAAAAAATTTACGATTAGCTGCAAAGCTGATCGTATGATATTATTGTAGTGTGCACTGTAGCTATGCGAACAGTTCAAAAACTGACATGAACTGCCAGTCGGTTTAGGAGATACAGCCTTTCAAAAGTCGGACCTTTGAACGGCTGTAACCTAAACCGACTGATAAACCATGTCAGTTTTAGTACTGTTCCGATAGCTACAGTGCATACTACAATAATATGAGACGATCAGCCTCGCAGCTGATCGTTAATTTTTTACTGACCTTCAAACATCAGTAACTTCTAAACCCACTGGAGTTATGCAGGCAGACCTGGTCCATCCCTATCACAGTGAAATGCTCTACACCTCATAAACACTGAATCAGCCTTGCAGCTGATGGTTGCAAAAAGTGCACTTATCTCTTAGTCTATGAGTGGTAACAATATGGAACCAGTATTGCATTGCATAGAGTGTACATAATATACACATGATTTTTAAACTCTTTTTTTTAACTAGATAACTACTTACAACCCTTTTTTAACTATATAATTGTGTGCCTGCATTTTCGATGATAAAACATGTTCCTTTGTATTTCTACAAAATTTGACATACCGACATACATACATAAATTCACACCCATATTCTTTTTCAATGCGATCAGAAGCCTAGCGACTAAATTTTAACACACTTTATAGTAAATGTTCAAGGATGATAAAATTTTAGACCGCAAGAAAAAAAAATACATTCTGCCAATTAATAACTACGTCCTTTCATAACTCAGTTAAAAAGACGCCCGTTTTTCAGCTAATTATACCTAAAGTACATAGTTTGTTTTTATAGGAATCACATTATGCTACAAACACAGACCACAAAAACTAAAGGGAGATATGAAAAGAGGGCGGGGCCAGTGTCGCAGCAATATGCGCAAAAACGGAACACATTGCTCGCGACAGTAATGATTCAATATATTATGAGGCTGAAAGCCAGTCGAGATATTATGTGTAAATAGTTTACAATGCTTGCGTAGTACTAAAGATTTTTCGAACTTTGAGTTCTAATACCTGAATGGATAATGAGCGCAATCAAGCTAACAAAATACTTTCTATCGCGTGGTACTGGTGGTAATGCGACACTAGGTTTCGTACTCAGCGCGTTGGTTGGCATCTCTCTAGATATCTATGGTTACAAATCACAATTCTTCACTCAATTCTGGAACATCTTCATTGAGTACCTAAAAGGTGTTAACAGTATTGCTGACTCTCATTATGACTGAGAAGGTAGGATCGTAAATTTAGTCCTTCAAGGCCGGCCAACAAAAGGACAGTGTCGTTTCGGTCCCAAAGTCGATTTTACAAGAGGCTGCATGAGACGCGCGTGTGGGCTTCTGTGGTAAAAGATTTGGGTGGACATACCTATATTGTTAAACTAGAGAACTTGATAGTGACATCGTGAATTGTGGCTTCCAAAAATATTGAGGAAATACTTATTGGTTGACGTGGATATTGATTGGCTTTGACTAAAACGGAGGCTTAAATAATTTGTTGTTTCTAGAATATAATTAACGATTGAGTAACAGAAGATATTTCAGGCGTAACAAAACTTATCTATATCTATATATCTATATACTATTATAAAACTGTAACAGGAAGTTTGTCTGTACATTGAAGATATTAACAAAAAAAAAGTTACGATATGGTTTTTAGATGTCCCTGATTCCATTTCACCAATTTTTGGATTTTTTGTCTGTCTGTTTGTTTGTGTGTTTGTTTGTGTGTTTGTTTGTTTGTTTGTTTGTTTGTTTGAACGAGTATCACGCAAAAACTACTGAACCGATTTTGATGAAACTTTTTGTGTTTGATAGCTTGTGATCTGACTTAAAATCTGGTATATAATTTGTGCGGACGAAGTCGCGGGTTAACGCTCGTGTCAAATAAATGTAACAATCCGATTAGCAATTTTTTTATTGATGTACCTATAGATTAGAAAAGTACGGACACAAGGTCGTAGTTCTTGTTTGTTCAAATAAATGTCTAACGATATCATAATTGTTCCGATGATGATTTTGATGAGTGACCCAAAAATGTGTCTATATACAGCTTGCAAGAATAAAAATTAAACTTAATGTTGAAAATTCACTGTTTTGCAAAATCTACACAATAAAGATAATATCGTTAATTATGACGTTTTTGTAAAACTAAATATTTTAGAGAGCGTATCCATAAATTGCCAACGTCTCCAATCTCAATAGGTCACCACTGACCTCATGAATGGGTGGTATCGTCGGGGGCTCTTTACAACGCGCGTTTTGTACGGAATGTTGGAACAAAAAACTGATTAAGCGTGCGTTGTGCTATGATTGGTGTAGGGTTCCGTTTTGTTTGCATTTTTGAGCTTTTTTTTGCAGTAATATTATAACTTTATATCAGATATCGATTTAAATTTGTCGATTTAAAAATCGATATCGGCACCCAAAACGATTTTGTGGTATTTAGTGTCGAAACTCTCGGGCTATGGGGACCTAAGCACAGGTGCTTTTAAAAGACCTATCAAAGCGCCAGATATACTCGATAGGGGGACCCGAGGGCTAGCGCTTTCCTCGCTCAAAGGATCGGCCGACATAGCCATTCAGCGAGGAAATGACGGTCGGTTCTTGTGAGAGTCTTCCCTCAAGCACCAAACCTGCGCCATTATGCTACACTGGCCTGCAAAACTAACACACATACACACTTTTAAAATTGCAATAACTTTTTAAGTACATAAAATATACTTTCGAAATAAAAAGGTCTCCAAATGAGTTTAATTTACAAAGAATAGTAGCAAAGAAAGCTGATAACATTGACTTTAAAACGTTTTTTTATTTTAAATCTCTAATTTCTATAGTTCAGAAAAAAATTAAATATTAAAAGTGTAGTACTTAGTTTTGCAGTGTAGTTTAGTTTTAAGTCCCTTTATTTGTAATTTTATTTAATGTCACTATGTATTTCATTATTTGATGCAATAAAAAAAATGCACTTATTTTTTTTTACTTTTTAAAGCTTGAGATATCGGCAGGCTACACACAACAAATAAACAAACAAACAACAAAGAAATACAGTTAACAAATATTTATATAGGTAGATAGATAGATAGGTAGATAAACAATTTATTTGCATAAGTAACACACACATAATATTACAGTTCACAAGTAGTATAGGTAGTAGGTAGGTATAGTTCAGGTAGTATATTAACATCAGCCAGCCTTCAGAGACCACGTCTACAGATATAATTTCTTGTAAGATGAGGCAGTACCTACATTAAAAGTATGTCTTTCAATGTAATGGAACCAAAGGAACCCTAAAAGGCCTTAGATACACACGACTGTTATATTACCTTTACCATTCTCAAAAAGACATACAAATTTCTACCTTATTACCCACAGTTAAACGTGTTATACCAGAATGATTTGTAAATTGGTGTTACAAGGGTATAACAAATAAAAATAATAAAGAGCCAAATCTGTCGGGAGCCGAGAGGAGTGTTTTAGATGCTTTATTAATTATGTCCAATTAATTTTTGGACGGTCCGTCTAACGCGTTGAATCGCGAATTCGTTACGGTGGTCCTTAATGCTGTGGGAATAAATGATGATAAGTTTATTAATATTTTGAATCATATTTGTGTGGTCATAAATTTAGATATTGCCGAATTTAATTTAAAAAATAAAGAAATCTCATTGTCTCTGATTGTGTCTCTAATTAATTTAATTGATATTTTAACTGCGTCTTTCAATTCGTTTCTCGTCTCGTTTAACTATAAGCATGGGAAGGATGGTAGAGTTGACTTTATACTTAGTTATCGACTTTTGACGGAGTCTGGATTTATTTTACTGACACTATGTCACTGTATTCTGATTTCTTGTTTACACCCTTTCTTTTTCATTCACATAGTTGATATTTATTTAAGGGGCGCGAGGCTTGGCCCTGCCCTCAATCATATTTTGTTAATTTTCTAACAAACATACAAAATTTCCAAAAAACAAGAATGCTACATTGTAGTCATTGCAGATTTTCTATTAATCGAGTCATTACGGATTTATTTTGTATATTGTTTGTTGTTACTATTTTTGTAGGTACTATTATCTGTAATAAAATAACTACAAAGATAAAAAACACAGTCTTCCGTAAAAAACTTGAAAAACAAAAATGTCTACAATGTGACGTACTTTTTTTAAATGTCGTATAATTGATTAGAAATAAAAAAAACGGAATCAGGGCATCAGTTTGTGGTAAGACCTGATCAAAGTCGTGGTTAGAATAGAAGCATCCTGAGACTCAAAACATTTACATATTAATGTGAGAGACATTAATACCTCCCTTTGAAAAGTCAACATAACGGTTCATTTTTTGTCATATCAGTGTCATCCCGATTTCACACGTTCGTAGGTATCTGTTTTATAATATTTCTAAAGCATTGTGTCGCACGGCTAAGCGGCGCCGGCGCGTCCGATTATGTTATTGTTAAAGGACCAAACATTCTTTTATTTGACCTACACGACATTCTCGGGAGGAATTTGGATGTTTTGCGGCTGCACGGATGTTTGAAAGGAGTTTTATTTATTTATCTGTTGTAGATAGCGATCGCACACTAAATTTTGGAGCGTGAAACGAGCGGTAGAGCTTTGCGGAGTTGTGTGAATGAATCTTATTGAGGATTAGTGGAAAAAGATTATGTTAACGTTTATTCTTTTAGATTTAAGTTTGTGTAAGTTCTGGGAAGAAAAGGGTGTTTGAAGATAATTATCAAGATTAAGACTTAAAACTTGTACAATGAATGAAGAATTAGCTAAGAGAGTCGTTAAGCGTAATAATGTTTAATCCAGATTAGAATGGGCCACCTCACATTTTCGTACGAGGCAATAAATATAAATACATGTAATGGGTGAAATTGATATAATTAGCATCCTTTTAAACTAAGAGTCTACCCATCAAACTGAACAACTTTTAGTATTGAGGAGAAAACCGATCGGAGCAAAACAAAAATCTGCTGTTGCATACATTCGAGTCGAGTAGGCATTGCAGTTTAGTATGGAACAGCCGATTTTCTTTTTACTCCGATCGGTTTGCTTGGTAGCAAAAGTTGTTCAGTTTGATGGGTAGACTCTTAGTTTAAAAGGATGCTAATGATATCAATTTCACCCTGTATATATCTCAAATCGGAAATAAATATATCTTGCAAATTGTCACACAGATTATCTTGTATTTTGATTACTAGACAATGATATAGAGATTAGGCAGTTACATATACATACTGCAAAGGGTTTTGTTCCAAGGGTTGGTAAAAAAAGGCCGTGGTTGGAGGGAAAGTACTCTTAATATTTATGCTGGCAAATTTTACTGAAAAGAAACATTCCTTTATTTTCAAATTTAATTAAAACTGCATTTAAAGATTTTTGAAAAATCATCTGCTTGAGCCGGGAATCGAATCGGTGAAACGTGAAAAAAACACATCCTGTATTTTATGATACCAACCGAAAGAGTCATTCATAAGGATCAATTTCTTTTAAACAACATAGTATCTTAAATTAAAGAAAGCCCAAGAAAAAATAATTTTTTTATGGTTAAACTTACTATCTAAAGAAAATTCTTTACTTAACTTATAAATTGCTCAAAATGAGACCCATTTTCACGTATGCACAGACGTATTCTTCGAATAAATTCGCTACGTGTCGCCTTTTGTATTGAATTATGGTGAATATTTGAAATAATATTTTGTACTTCCGTTTTTAATTCCTCTACTGACCTGTTCGATATAAAAGATGACTCGTAGAGAATTCAGTCGTAGAATACATACTTTAAAGTATTTTCTTTAGATAGTGAGTAAGTTTAACAATGAAAAAAAATATTTTTTCTTGGTCTTTCTTTAATTTAATATACTATGTTGTTTAAAAGAAATTGATCCTTATGAATGACTCTTTCGGTTGGTATCATAAAATACAGGATGTGTTTTTTTCACGTTTCACCGATTCGATTCCCGGCTCAAGCAGATGATTTTTCAAAAATCTTTAAATGCAGTTTTAATTATTTTTGAAAATAAAGGAATTTTTCCTTTCAGTAAAATTTGCCATCATAAATATTAAGGGTATTTTCCCTCCAACCACGGCCTTTTTTTCCAGCCTGTATATAGATACTAACATCCACGACTTGGGAACAAATATTAGTACTCACCATACAAATATTTGCCATTTGCAGGATTCGAACCCCACTGAGCACTCGAGCTATCGAAAGAAATTCAAAACACACAGTATTAGCACAATCCACAAATTTTCCAAAACATTTGATTCATAAAGGACCACCGCATCACCCGTAACCTGACACTTACCTCTTAGACAAATCATTAAATTGTCAATACTTATTTGTACCAACAATGAGAACACTATAGTTATAATATTACGTTACCTTCCGCTCTCACATACTTGCAATTTTAGAGTAAAGGAATTTTGAATGATTTTATTTCTTTTAAAATTAGTTAAGATAAGATAAGATAAGATAAATGTTTATTTTTAACTTTTGCTTAAAACTATTACATTAAACGGTAGACCAAAAACGAGGCAAGCCTGATACGCGAGGTCTACGATTGGGAATCCTTAACAATAAACAATAATTTAGTTACGAACTAGTACAATTGAAACAAAGTGAGAGGGTGTGAGTGGGGGGAGGGGGGAAGGGGGGGGGGGGGTTTGTGTAGGTGTGTGTCTGTTTGCGTGTGTATATGCCTTGTATGTTAAGATATATCCTTGATTAAGTCTTCAGTTCCATCGTAAGTCAAAGTCTGCAACCAGTTCTTAATCTCGAATTTTGCACGGCGCACTGATAATGTTTTTATGTCGAGAAGTTTACAAACTCTGTTATATATCCGGGGATGCAGAAATCGCGGAAAGCGACTCGCAAAAGTAGTGTTAATTATGGGCAAAGGCACGAAGTACACTCTTTTGGCAAGCAGTGCAGGGTACGCACTAGACGTGATGGTGGCGCGGTGTAGTGACACCGCGGCTCTCAATATGAAGAGCTAAAGTACACTTTTTGAAATTTTGGTTTAATTTTACGTTAAGATTTTTCTAATCTTTTCTTCGTTATGTTTATTTTAAAAATATATTTGGAATGGAAAGTTTTTAAAGCATACGTACCAGGGTCCTATTTTATATGCAGACGGGTTTATTAAGGGGATGATCAGTTCATTTTTTTTTCGCGTTTTCGGTGTTGAAATACCCATAGAAAAAGTTGTTCAGTTGTATGTTCTAATCATTCTCTTGGAAAACCATCAGCATGTTAAGTTGGACCCTGTGTAAACTAAGTAAACTCTTAAAAAATATTCACCATATTAGTTTTTCGTGTATACAACGTGTTAATGAATTAACGCAAAACCTCATACCTACACCCCAACTGATTTATAACAAAATCATTAGATTAAAACAATAATTTCATTATTTTGTCAGTTAAAATTTAAAGTTATCCGCATTTTAAGTTTTGAGGTAAAAATATTTGTTATCATTTCAGCAATGAATGAAAGCGCTAACGTACGCATGGATACATTTAATAATCTTGTTTTGATAGTAAGTAGGGTGAGTATGCCCATGGGGTGGGTTGACATCGGGTTCAGTACATTTAAAATTTTACAAACCAATTATTTAATATTTTGAAAAAAAAATTAACTATGTTGAAACTGTGATAATTCGATTCTGATCTCGATTCTAAACAAACTACTTTCTAGTTTTGCGTTAATTCATTAACACTTTGTATAAGTACCTGTATTTTCACTTTGTATAAGTACCTGTATTTTCTACAGTTTAATTCATTTGAATATTTTTTGTGGTGGCAATTAAACCCGAATGTGTTGACTTGTATAGAAGTTCAAGTTTTGATGCTAGTTTCTTATTTAAGTCTGCACTATTGGAATAGATAATAATCTATCCCTTTATTTATTCCTATATCAATAGTGTTTAATATTTTATCTCTACTATAATCATGGCATCACCCTATAAATTAAACAAGCCATGAACTCAACTTGTATGTTAAACAATATGTATATTATTTATAGATAGAAAACCTCAAGATAAAGCCATAATAGCGTCTTAGGTCTGCCAAAATATAAACAGTAACAAGTCACTTTCTACTTATTAACTGTTTTAATAACATTACTATTGTATAATCAAACATTATACTAGTTTAAAACAAGCTGTATAAAAATTACTAATCTTTAAACAAATAAGATGAATTAAGTTATACACTCGAGTAGCTAGACCACCAAGCTAACCCAAAAGCGCCAAACGCCAAACAAAAAGAAATGTTGGAACAGAAAAACTAAAGAATAGCACGGCAGCCTAACAAAACAACCTCCGGATCGGTAACGCTGTCAAACAGCGTAAATAAAAAAAAAGTGGTGGGTAAAAAAAAACAAAATGTCATAAAACATTCACACGAGCACAGATTACGGATCAATTAACGCGTTTTGTGTAAATAAGGGGTATGGGAACTGTCCTTTGGAATTTATTTGCTTATGGTCCACATACGACAAGGTTGACCGTTGACAGTGAGACTTAAAATGACGTGACGCCATTTTGTTTCTTCCTTTTTTAATTCAGGTATCGTATTCCGAGCGCTTACAACCCGAATTCCTTTAAACTACGAGTGAATAGGCTTCTTCTGGATGAGCTCGCTACATCTTCGGCCCCATCTTCGTCCTGAGGACTAGATTGAGGTCAAGAGCAAACCCATACGTAGGGTTAAAATAATGTAAACCATATACATGAGGAACTAAGGAACAAGAACTCGAAATCAAATGATGATTGAATGATTTCATCACATTGCAGGGCACAGGCCTACCCTCAGGGTGTATGGGCAATAGTCCACCACGCGTGCCCAATGCGGGTTGGTAGACTTCACATACACATCAGAATGTCTTCTTCAGTGTACGCAGGTTTCCTCACAATGTTTTTCCTTCACCGTTTAAAAGCAGGGTCCGGGTTCGAATCCGCACGGATGACATGCCATGTACCAATTAGTTTTTCTAACTTATGTACACACGGTGACACATCAAGCTATACATAACCAAAATAAGCTGGCCCCATGTAGGTCAAGGAATGTATAACGTCGCGCGGCCACCTTATAAGGGTTTTGTATAGCTTGATGTGTCGCCGTGTGTACGTAGTACCGACTGCTCTCAAACGGTGATGAAAAAACATTGAATGATTTATGTCACTTAAATACATACATAAGTACCTCTTGATTTTACAAATCGTGAATAAATTCTTAACAATGAACTTTGTTTTTTACAGCGTATAATTAAATTAATGAACTTTCAAATTCATAAGTATCTAGCAATAACATGAACCATGACAAAATGAAGTCCATTCATAAAATAAAACAAAAAGTTTAGTCGTGTCTTTTTAGCCAGCTCCCAACTAATCACAGGGAACCTTGAGAAACATTGTAAAAGCAAGATAAACCATCCAGTGGCAATTCCTTATCGCTTTAACAACCCATTTTCGACCCAAAAACAGATTGTTAACAACTTGTATTTTGATAAGAATAGCACCTCTCGATTTAGACCGAGGATTTGCCTTTTTTTCGGAGTCTACCATGTCTCTACCTTTATTTATTTGTTTGAGTAAATTAGTTTGAAGTTTGAGTCTCTTTAGGTTGTAACCTATCTTACAGCAACGGGTTCTAGATTTCGGATCTAGAGTAAAAATATACAGGGTTTTTCTTAATGTGCTGACACTTTTTTAAGGGGATGATCAGTCTTTCAGATCTTTATCCATGGGACCAACATTGAAATCGCGAAATAAAAATCAGCTGTCCCATACATTTGGCTCGAGTAGGGTTTTCTGTTTTGTATGGAAGGGCTGATTTCGATGTGGGTGCCATAGAGAATGTTATTTAGTTTGATGGTCTTAAAGAAGGATCCTATATATATTTTTTAAATTAATTCAATCTTTTTTTTGGCTGATATTAATATGTAACATAATATATGGTACTTCTTATTAATGCAAAAGGTTTTTAAAGAGATGATCAGACCATTATCTGAACATCTTTCTATATGGGACTAGCTATTGATATTTTCTATGGTTATGCAACATGTTAGCAACATGTTAGTCCCATAGAAAAAGTTGATCAGTTTGATGGTCCGAAATAGTTCCCTAACTAAAGTATGTAATTTACACCCAGTTTTTAAGTCTAAAGATAAGCATAAAAAAATAAATTTTATAAAAATCTGTGAAGTTTATTCGTTATTTTCGAACAAATAAACAAACAGACGGACAAATTATTGTTTGAAATAAGTACTTTAGGTTAGGTAATCTCTTAACACCTGTATATAGAGAAAATTTATTATAACAAGATGTTTGTATCAGTTGATTTATATCTTTACTAGTGATAATCTTAAATCAAAGTAAAATTAATGGATAGGCCCAAAGCGCGTTTAGTTGAAGCACATAAGAGTACACTTGGTCCATAAAAACTAGCACACTTGTATATCATCTCGGTACTTATTTGAAGTATATCTGTCATTTGTTTTGCCTCATTTTTCTGGTTTCAAATGTTTGCGTAAGGCCCATCCATTAATTTTACATTGATCTAAGGTGATAATAATGATGAATATGTAAGTGTGTTTGTAATAAAATCAGGTTCCACTTCCAGTCTTCCACTAAATGACCTAACCTACGTAGGTTGAGGTAGGTAATTGACTCATGCATGAGTTATCTTGGACGTTACCTACCCCACGCGGATTTTACTCTATGTGTCAGGTCGACGTGAAAAAGTTCCGGTCGCATACGACGTTTACAACTCTGTGAGATTAGACGTAGGTTGATAGAATTATGCTTATAAAATAGTAACATCGTAATTGGGGAGTTGACTGCATCAAATATATTTTAGTTTTATCTTCTTAGTAAAAAATACGTTTGAATATAATGCTAAGCTTATATTTTCAGAGATTCTGTAGCTTGAATACTATGTTCTATACTATTATAAAACTGTAAGAGGAAGTTTGTCTGTACATTGAAGATATTAACAAAAAAAAAGTTACGATATGGTTTTTAGGTGTCCCTGATTCCATTTCACCAATTTTTGGATTTTTTGTCTGTCTGTTTGTTTGTGTGTTTGTTTGTTTGTTTGAACGAGTATCACGCAAAAACTACTGAACCGATTTTGATGAAACTTTTTTTGTTTGATAGCTTATGATCTGACTTAAAATCTGAAGTCGCGGGTTAACGCTCGTTTTTAATAAAAGGATAAACTATGAAAAGTATCGAAATGACGACGAAAAACAATGACGTCACTATTCATGATTTAGTACAACTTTTCATACAAAGCTCGTGTTTTGACGTTTGATAAAGAGTTGCTGATTTGACTAGTTGGAAACTCTCGGATTGACTTATAAAAAAATCTATGTATAGTACTTCTATCTTATCGTGTGGGCAGAGCCCTGGTGTCAGAGTTTTTGCAGACCGCCTTTCGGCCCCTGACGTGGTTTTAATGTAACGACTACTACCACCAGAGATAGTAGCCGGGACCAACGGCTTAACGTGCCATCCGAAGCTCGGAATCGTTTTTTCTTTTCAGACAATCAGGTAATTCAGCCTGCAATGTCCTAACCAACTGGGGAAAAACGCACAAAGTGACATATCACTAGGTGTCCCCCGTGGGAATCGAACCCACGACCTGCTCCGTGTCGAGAGCCAATGCTCTTAACCATTGGACCACGGAGGCAGTTATATATTATATGTATAGTATTATATTGATATAATATTTATACCATTTTGCTGTATCTCACGTCATTAATAATCTATAGAGCATTGATGTGGAACTATACCTCACTCGATTAGAAAATTCATCAATCAAAATACTAAAATTGGATTTTTTATAATTCACTTACAATGCTATCAGGTACATTACTCATACTATGAACGAAATTAATTATTAAGATAAAAATACAAAGTATTTGTTTAAATAAATATTAACTATGTAACCACAGATCACAAAAACTAAAGGAGAAGTGAAAAGGGGGTGGGGCCAGTGTCGCAGCAATATGCGCAAAAACGGAACACATTGCTCGCGACAGTAAGGATTCAATATATTATGAGGCTGAAAGCCAGTCGAGATATTATGTGTAAATAGTTTACAATGCTTGCGATGGCGTAGTACTAAAGATTATTCGAACGATGAGTTTTGATACCGCAATGGATAATGAGCACATTCAAGCTAACAAAATACTTTCTATCGCGTGGTACTGATGGTGATGCGACACTAGGTTTCGTACTCAGCGCGTTGGTTGGCATCTCTCTAGATCGCTATGTTTGTAACATAATTTACATAAAGCCTGGCTTGCACCAAAAAGTATTTAGGCTTGAACGTATTTAGTGAACGCTCTGCGGCCGTAGTATGGCAACGGGATATAGAGCTATCGCGCGTTATCCGTATCACGTATAGCTAGGCAGGTCTCTCACACTAGCCCAGTCATTTTACGGAGTTTTGTTAGGAGGGGTGGGGAGTAATTATGAATTGGACTTTTAAACTGTTACCGGCACCATTTAGTGACAAAAAATTTATCTGAAAATATTTATTAAAAAAAAAATTTGCTACGCAACATAGAAATCGAAATTGTATCTCACAGAAGGCTTTTAAATTAATTATATTAATACCATTGCATTTTTATTAGATTTAACAATATTAAATTATTTTTGAGCAATAAACATGGCATTGAAATTTAAAAAATGAGGTATTTAATAGAAAATACTAATTTATTTTTCAAAGCCTTCTAAGTAGACAAAAATATGAACACTATGTTTGAAGTATATATTATGGTAAAGCCTTAAAAATGTTCAAAAATAATTAAGAATTAGGTTTTTTAGAACGAGATAAATGCTAAATTTTACATTTGGGGCTATTGCTGACGTGATATTTTTTTAATTTTGGTACATTTCTAGGCTCAAATTGGCTCTTAAATAATACTCCGAAGGTACTAAATCAATTACTAATTATTCCCGGCTCAAACCGTAAAATGACTGGGCTACACTAATCATATCGATGACAGTGACAGACAGCATCATATTTTAATCATATTTATTTTAAGCCCAAATACTTTTTACAATCCACCGTTTCATAGGAAAGTTCTAAGAAATTTCGCTATATCATTTGTTACCTTCTTTCTTATTTGATCATAAACATCAGGACCTCGTACTTCAACCCAAGAGTTTGGACTTCTAGGTTTGGACAGATGAAAATAAAAGCAAAATGTTCACAGAGATAATTAACTCTGTCTGTATAATTAACTCTCATGTCTGTAAACAACATTTATCAATTTTAAAATATATTTTGTTGAAATTTAATTATGATTTGACACAATTATGTAATCATTATCCCTGTTTTGTAGCATGTTGTAAAATTATGTGTTTTCTTTTTCTTGTTGTGTAAGATTCAATTTGTATGCTTAGCGGCAGAATACAGCGTACTGTTTAATCTCCCACTGTAAAACCATCTATTAATGTAAACCTGTATTCACAAATTAATAAATGAGAGATTTCTTTTAAAAATTGTTCTTCTGCTTCAGTGAAACCTTACTATGATAAAACAACAATGAAGTTCATTTTACCGTTGGTCATGGTCAAGAGACAAAAACATTGTTTAATGTTTACTTTCACCTCAACTATTATCCAACTAAGCGACCCAGTGTTATGATATGACAAGGTAAAACAATTAACATCAACTGAAGAACTCAACTTTGAAATATAAAATAACGCAATTTATTCAATAAACAACTATCAATGAAGTGTATTTGCATACACTGATTCATAACATCTGGCTACTCTAATGGGTCATTCCGCGCCTCCCGCCTCTCTTCCTTCCCCGTATGTTTGATACGCTACGCTTAGCTGAAGTGTAAGCGCCATTGTAAGGAATGCCATTTGCAGAACTGAAAATACAATATGAATAACAATCGTCTAAAATTAGGTGATTATTTCAGATAGTGCTGAATCAGCACTGCTGATATCGTGAGATTAAAACTAATGATTGTAATACATACATTTGTCATTAAAATATTTTAAATCGGTGTCCCAAAATGTCACCAACAAAACGAATTGATATTCTATAATAGATTCCTAAATGTAATATTCTCGTTTGATGTGGAACTACAGACATGTGGTCAAAATAATTGTAACAGGTTGAAATTGATATCATTAGCATCCTTTTAAACTAAGAGTCTACCCATCGAACTAAAAAACTTTTACTATGGGAGCAATCCGATCGGAGCAAAAAAAAACTGCTGTTGTATACATTTGAGTCAATCGTGAATACAATGAGTCATTTGCTCCAATCGGTTTGCTCCCATAGTAAAAGTTGTTCAGTTTGATGGGTAGACTCTTAGTTTAAAAGGATGCTAATGATATCAATTTCCCCCTGTATATCACATCGCTTCTAGACATTCGCTGCTCATCTCAAAACATGAAACTCGGCGGTGTGATAGCCATGTGTAAGTGGTATCAGGTGCATGCTAGTTAGAGAAGTGGGGGGGGGGGGGGGGTAAATTAATTTACAAGACATACACTCAGTTGTAGAAACGCTCATTAGAGTTAATCCTCCATTAAATCTCTTGCTAGGTTTTGCTATGTCAACGAGACAAAAAGTGACAGCAAGAGATTTAATGGATGACTAACTATAATGAGCGTTTTTGCAACTGACAGTGTGACACTGTAAAGTAGCCGTACAGTACTTACCGTTACCGGTTCCTATCCAGACGTCACAACGATTACAAAGTTCAATTGTAATCGTGTGTGTTTGAAAACGCAGGTGGATCTCTATGTAGTGAGTCACTCGTTGTCCCCATGAGTGATTCACGAATTTGCGATTCAGCGAATAGTATGGGAATTGTCGCGAGATAATATATTTAATCATTATGAGTAAATATTTTTTCGTACAATTTATCGTTATTAAAGGATGATAAAACTTTATGGCCCAATTTTCTCTTGGTGCTGCCCATAGATGAAACCTTTGTTAAGGGCCTATGTCGAAAAATAATTGAAGCGAAATGGGCGTGTGATAGCTAATATTACCGCCTGATGCGAGAGAAAGAGATGGGTTTCTAACGAAGATAAGCACAAAACTAAATAATTCATTAACTTCCCAAGCATGTCTTTTTTTTAAAACAATAGCTGCGAGCGAATTTTTGGGAGATAAGCAAGCGATTAGCGTTTTGTATGCAACACAGTGGGCAGTTGATAGCATTCATTGTAATATCGGTGGAAAGTCCGCGAAAACGGGATGCGCAATCTCAACTATCAAGGGAACTTGATAGTTGCAATTGCGCATCCCGTTTGTGGCAAAGACTATAAATGAAATAGGACAGAACCAACGTACTTAAGGTGGTGGCAGAAGGGTTAATTTTATACAAAACTTTGACGCACAATACGCGTAGACGGTATTAATATAAGTAACTTTGTATGTATGGAAAAATAGTTTAAAAAATCTAGATGCCGCGTATCAAATAACATTTGCAATTTATAAAATAATTACGAAGATATAAAGCTTTGAAATTTTTTATACAAAATTTTAAAAGCTTTCTATCTTCGTAATTCTATTATAAATTGCAAATTTTATTTGTTACGCGGCAACTAGATTTTCTGAACTATTTTTCCATATAAAAACGCGCCTGAAACTACGCAAGCCTAAAACAAACTTTATTTTTTGTACTATTTATGTCGTTGCGATATCGCCTACGCTCAAAAATAGCATGTGTGATAATGGTTCATGCCATTTTGTATGCAGATTATGTCTCATGTTAAAACTATCGATAGGCGTTTGATATAGTTGCATAATATTGAAATAAAATTTACAAATCATCATCGTAACGTCATAAATAACCTCATCAAATGATAGAAATCATCATGTATAGAAATTGTTTGTTTCGTTTCAATAAATTCTTTAAAATGCAATTGTCATTCTTTTCGCGTTTCATACATTTTTATTTCAGGCATTTTTTAAACAGCACTCTAGTATTTTGTGTAACCATAGTTGTCAACACTGAATCTTGAATCAGGATTCCGGATCACAATTCTGTCTGGCGGACCATAATCTATGTGGCGGACCTTTAACGACGCCAACTTCACACATACCCCTTTGTTTATTCTTTGCAGTTGCACGCCTCCTTGCCGGATAACATAAATATGTTAACCGAAGAAACGCGCCTTCAATAATTTTAATTAATTATGCAGTGAAAGTGAAAACAAAGTTATGTATAAAGTGACAGTGTAATCATTCAACTTTGACGAAACGATAGCGAGATTTATTTCCGAACAGCGCCATCTGTTGGCAGGGTTGAGTAATGAATAAGTTTAGAGTTTGACATGCACACAAACGAACTTCCGTCCTAATTTCAATGTTAACCACTTAAAGTCAATGAAATTTTTTAAACACGATCTAATAACCAATATCATTGCTTAACATTTTTCAGATTTCTTTTAAAATATACAGGGTGCAAGGAAAAGTATCATTAACCTATAAATCACATACTTTACCCATCAAACTGAACAAGTTTTACTATGGGAGCAAAAAAAAATCAGCTGTTCCATACTAAACTGCAATACTTACTCGACTCAAATCTAAAAGGCAGCTGATTTTTATGTGTTCTAACCAGTTTGCTCCCATAGTAAAAGTTGTGCAGTTTGATGGATAGATTATGTGGTTTAAAGGTTAATGATACTTTTCCTTACACCCTGTATAGTTTCAATGCTAGGATTAATTTAAGATTTGTATGGAAAACTTTGAGGCACGATAACTGTGAAACTATATAACCTACCAATTTGAACGACAATCTTACAAATGTAAAGCACAGATATTGGTTTCCAGATTGTGTTAAAACAAATAAAATTTCGATGTTTAAACTTAGCGCAATCGGGCTGCAGGCCGGCACACCTACACGTTATTAGTCCATATCTTAAAAACTACTGGACTGATTTTGATGAACCTTGCACTGTTCCCTCAGTTAGAGTAAATGCAAGCTAATAAATAAGGAATGATCACAATCTGGTAAGTGATTTCGGAGAAATGCGTAGAAAAACATACATACAAATATACATACGTACAAACATACACCAATGAAATTTTGTATATTTGTTTCGAAACCCTAATAAATTAGCATATATGCATATTTTGCAATTCCAATAATATTACATGCATACAGTATCGAATTGATACCTTCCTTTTTTAACCCCCTTTTTTTAAGGCGGTTAAAAAAAGACAAACTTAAAATTCGCACCGTTCACAAAGTAGTTTACTCAATTCCATAATTATGCAAATGAAACCACACCATAACTTATTTCTTAGGCCATTCATCTATCTATCTATACTATTATAAAACTGTAATAGAAGTGTGTCTGTACATTGAAGATATTAACAAAAAAAAAGTTACGATATGGTTTTTAGGTGTCCCTGATTCCATTTCACCAATTTTTGGATTTTTTGTCTGTCTGTTTGTTTGTGTGTTTGTTTGTTTGTTTGTTTGAACGAGTATCACGCAAGAACTACTGAACCGATTTTGATGAAACTTTTTTTGTTTGATAGCTTATGATCTGACTTAAAATCTGGTATATAATTTGTGCGGACGAAGTCGCGGGTTATCTTATCTTATCTTATCTTGTTGTGGGGGCTGGCAAGCCAGCAACACTTCGACCCAATGGGATCTTTTGTGTTAGCCCCAATACTTTTTGTTGTCTTCACCCTTCAAATACATGGTCAATGAAGGAGGCAACACCATTGAGGGGAAGAAACCTAAGATCTCCCGGTTTCGGGTATCCATCTCCGAGGAGGCACATGCGTTTTACCGCCAGGACATCACAGTCGCAAATAACATGCTCCATAGTCTCTTCATCCTCTCCGCACGCTCTGCAGCTAGGATCCAGGGTGAGTTTCATTTTGTGCATCATTGCGCCTGTAGCGTAGTGCCCAGTGAGGGCTCCGACTATGGCACGAGCCTTGCTCCTGCTATTATTCAGTATGAATCTTGAGACGCGAGTTGTCACATTGCTGATAAAGTTTTTGGAGTGTTGTAGGCCTACGAGGCTAGACCACTCCAGTTTGTGTGCTTTATCAGCCCAATCCCTAATGGCCATTCTTATACTGCATGCCGGGATTCCCACACTTGGTTCTGGGCCAACCATCTTTCGTTCTGACCCGGCCCTCGCCAGCTCGTCAGCATTCTCATTACCCTGGACGCCGGTATGTCCCGGAACCCAAACTAATCTTACGGTATTGTGAAGACCAAGCTTGTTGAGGGTCTTCACTCCGTTCAGAATTAGCCTGGAATTCACATAGTAGGAGTTCAAGGCTTTGAGAGCTGCTTGGCTGTCACTGAGGATATATATAGTCTTGTTGGTTACCTTCCTGTATATATTCTCCTGCGCACATGCTATGATAGCATATGTCTCTGTTTGAAAGACAGTTGCAAATTCTCCTAGACTAACACTTTCGTTATAGTCTTTGGAGTGTATGCCTGCACCCGTACCTGATTCGGTTTTTGAACCATCAGTGTACCAAACAAGAGTGTTCGCGTCCGGGGTACGCATTCCACGTTTCCATTCATCCCTTGTTGGGACATATATTTTGTAGTTTCTTTTGAAGATTCGTATGCTCGGCATTGTGTCACCGATCATGTTGAACCCTCTCTCAAGTTCACTGCTCAGTCTCAGTGCAGTGTGCCTTATCTTGGGCATGTCATTGTGCCAGATTTGGGTCACCTTCATTCTATAAAGAGCCTTCGTCGCTTCAGCTTGTATGAATATATGAAGCGGTTTGAGGTCCAGTATAGTGTTTAGGGCCGCGGTGGGTGTGGACCTGAATGCACCAGTCATTGCCATACACGCTATGCGTTGTAGTTTTCCAAGTTCTTTCTCACATGTTTGCATTTTTGTTCTCGTCCACCAAACAATGCTGCCGTAAGAAAGTATTGGTCTAACCATCGTTGTGTAGATCCAGTAAATCACCTTTGGGTTTAGGCCCCAGGTTTTACCGTAGGCTGATCTGCACATATTGAAAGCCATTGCAGCTTTCCTTGTAACCATTTCGGCATGTGATTTCCACGTCAGTTCTTTATCTAGTATCATCCCCAGATATTTAACCTCTGTGGACCATGTTAATTCTTTATTATAGAGGTATGGATTCCTAAGCCTTGTCAGGTTTCTCATCCTCGTGAACGGCACAATTGTCGTTTTCTCTGGATTTATAGATAAATGATGTTCATTGCACCATTCCTCTACATCATCCAAAGCTTTCTGCAGAAATCCAGACACTGTATCTGGAAATTTGCCGTTGATTAAAATGACAATGTCATCTGCATATCCCACTGTGTATAGTGACTTTTTATTGAGCTTTTCCAGGAGCGAGTTTACCACCAGACACCAGAGAGTCGGTGATAGCACCCCTCCTTGTGGACAACCCTTACTTGTCGTGACCTGCACCTCGTCTCCTAGGAGAGTAGACGCAATTTTTCTGCCCTTCAGCATGCAATCGATCCATCTGCACAGAGTCCGGTCGATACCGTGCTCGACTGCGGCTTTCCCAATTGACTCAAACGTAGTGCGATCGAATGCTCCCTCAATGTCTAGAAATGCACCGACACATATTTCTTTGTTTTCAATTGCAAATTCTGCTTTCGAGACTACATGGTGCAGCGCAGTTTCAGTGGATTTACCCACTTGATACGCGCACTGTAATTCATGGAAGGGTTTCCTGTTCAGTGGTCCTTCCCTTAAGTATCTATCCACCATTTTCTCCAGTGTCTTCAACAGGAATGAGGAGAGGCTTATCGGTCGAAAGGACCTGGCCTCTTCATAGCTGCCTTTGCCTGGTTTCGGTATATACGTAACCCTTACTTGGCTCCATGCCTTTGGGACGTAGCCGAATGCTATGCAGGCTTTATAGAGCCTTGTTAGGTGTGGGCTCAGAATGTTCTTACCCTTTTGTAGTAGAATGGGGTAAATCCCGTCTGGACCGGGCGACTTGAACGGTTGGAAACTGTCTAGCGCCCAGTCCAGCTTCCATTCATTCACTACCTTCTTAGCGACCTCCCAGTCTGCCCTTGTGGTGCGAACACTTTGTTCCGCCTGACTTATAGTTTCGACACTACCTGCATTGTCTAATATTTTGCAGTCTGGAAAGTGGGTCTCCATCATTATCTGAAGAGTTTCCCTCCCAGACTCAGTAAACTTACCGTTGTCCTTCCTCAGAGTAGTAAGCATATTGGTTTTTGTCATAGACATAGCCCTGACGAGTCTCATGCCTTCCGGCGCACTTTCAATCGATTGGCAGTGTAGTCGCCAAGACTTCCTTCGCGCTTTGCGCACCTCTAGGTTGTATTTAGTGAGGGCGTGCGAGTACTCCTTGAAGTTGTTCGCACGTTTTGCCCTGTTAAATATCCTTCTGGTTTCTTTACGTAGTTTTCCTAACTCTGGTGTCCACCAGGGTTCCTTCTTCCCCTTTGTTACCTTCTCAGGACAATTGGGCAACCATGCAGTCTTGATTGCATGGTCAATCCGGTCTGCCTCGAACTCTATGTCTATAATGGAGTTCAGCTTACCTTTGGTAGATCCTAGGTCGACTCTTATGTCCTTCATGTATTGATCCCAGTTAGTGTGCCTGGGATTCCTCCTTCGTACACTTGGTCTTGTCGCATCGTTCATGTACCTAAAGCATACATACCTGTGATCCGATCCACTTATCTCATCAGATACGTGCCAGTCTGTCACATGTTTGACAGCCCCTTTCGTAGCCAAAGTTATGTCGAGAACTTCCGACCGCCTTGCTTCAACAAATGTTGGTGCATTACCTTTATTTAATAAGTGTAAAGAAGAGCTTACCACGTACTCGTAGAGCTTCTCTCCCTTCTTATTTACATCCGAACTTCCCCAGACCACATGGTGTGCGTTTGAGTCGCCGCCCACGATGAGATCTAGGTTGTTCCGGCTGCAGTACTGCACGAGATCCCTCACCAGCTTCGTTGGCGGATCATCGTCTTCACAGGGCATGTACACTGAGGCGATGATAATGGCCCCTTTGTCCTGCCCCCTTAAGTAGACCTTCACTGTTGTAAGATCCCTAGAACAGAAGTCATGCAAGGGCATTGCTTCTATGCCATTTCTGACATATAAGCAAGTCCTCATATTATTAATAGCAGAGCAATGGAATAGAGATCCTGATCCGCTAATACCTGTCACTCGGCCCCTATATACATGGGGGTCCTGCATTAATGCTATTTCAAAAGAATGCTCTTTCAGCTGACGGTTCAGTAGAGCCATCGCTGCCTTACAGTGATGTAGGTTAATTTGTACACACCTTAGTCCCGCCATCTTAGTGTTCTTGTGTGATGACGCCCTCCTTTTTATGGACAATCCTTTATGGATTGCCCCCTCCTGCTCCCATGTCCATTTCCTCCTCATGTCCTGGGGGAGATGACAGGTTTAACCCATCTAGGTCCCCCAGAAATTCGGATGTGGCCGGCGAGCGCATGCCTTCCGTACCCATGATGCTGTCTGCGTCGCTGTCCGCTGTACTTTCTGCGTCAGTCACAGGTTCTTCCGGCTTGGCCCCACTTTCTTTCTTGCCTTCTAAAGTCTTTACGAGTGGCTCAATTCGGGTTTCTCCCTTCTCCTCGCCATCATCGAGGAGTTTGAAGAAGGCCCTATCCGCGCCAGCGTAAAGACAATAGCCTTTGGACTTGATGAAGTCCGCCGACACTTTGTCCATGAGGACAATGCGTCGAACTTGACTTTCACCAACCTCCGTGTCGATTACTTTCCAGTCCCCCGTGTGCAGCTCTGGGTTCAGCCGCTGCATTATGGACAGAACGAGGTCCGTCTCTGGAACCCAGATGTTTTTGGATTTCCAGGCCATCTTCACTGGTTTGGGCAAGTCCTTTGCCCTCAGCACCTTTGCCTTCACCCCTCCGATGGTCTGCCCATTGAGACCCCGAAGCCATTCTGCCGACCGTTCCCCGTCACAGAAGACATGGAGGGCCCCTGCTATGACACTGCCCATGCTGAATTTCGGCAGTGGGTCCGGCTCGGTTACAAACCTTGCATATAGGTCCCTAACTATGGGGCCTACATCCTTCTCTTCAACCTTCGTAGCGGGGTAGTCATCCGAAATGATGGCCATCCGAACGCCAGTCATGGCTTCCTTGAACGTCTCGTTCAGGTTTAGCCGCTTGGCGTTGGTGTCCTCGGCATCACTTGACCTCGCCCTTTTGGTGGTCACAGGCTTTGGATTCGCGGCAGCCTTTGGTGTCGCCTCGCCTCCCTTCGCCTTTGTCCCTTCATTGGAGAAGTCCGCGGCACCCTTTTGGAAGAATTTCTTCTTCCTCTGTGCACCGCTGGGCCTCTTACACAGGATTGGTGTAGGGGTTTCGTCAGCACCTCGTGTCGCGCTTGGCGCTCCCGAGTTTGACTCCCTCTCTACTCCCTTCGAACTTGAGGGACCCTCGTTACGCTGGCCGCCTCCCTCAGTTTCGGGTTTGAGTTCAACCGTATCGGCGCCTCTGCCCTTTACCTGGTCTGCGAGCACAGCTCCCGAGGGATCCCCCACCGACATCACTCGCTTGTTTGGCTTATCGCCCTTCTTGTCGCCCGTTAGGGCAACCATTTTTTTGTTTGGGTTTTTGTTTGACAGATCCATAATCATGTTACTTTTTATTCACCATTCCGGCCCCCCACCCTCCATGGAGCCCTCAACATTGGGGATGCCTAAGTGGCACCAGGGGTTACCGGAAGGGTATAGCGTTCCAGGATGGGTTGTACACGAGCTGACACGATGCACGCCAGCACTGCGCCTGGTCGGGCACAAATACTCTAGTGCACCGCTAGCTGCGCACCCCCCATACCAGAACACTCGCCTGGCGGCGGTCTGACCCGACGCCTCAGCCGATTGACTGCGGTTGGCTACTCCGCAACCTCCCGTGTCGGACGAAATCCGGGCCAAAGTGGTGTGTTGTCATGACCAGTGATGCCTCGACATCGGCCACAACTCAACCACCAGGATTCCTTCATCCGCCCTTACGGGTCCCCGGGCACGGCACAAACACCCGGGTGGTCACCCCCCCCACCCCCTCCCACCGCAAGGCCTGTATGCGGTAAGAGGCCACAGAGACCGGACCACATGATCCCTGTAGTATACTTACCTGTCTAATTATCAACTATTTAGCCCAAGACTAACAAGAGATGCAAATAGACTTAGAAAGCACAGGCGAAGTCCTAACATCAGTCATTAGTCCTGGTTTCCAGGATGCACCAGTCAGTAAGTGATTGTCTTCTATACAGATAGTTATCGATATAGACCACAATCCCCACTGAGCACGTGGAGGTAAGTTGAACGCGCACCCAAAGAAGTCGCGGGTTAACGCTCGTATAAAATATCTATGATAATTGATGTAATGACAAAACAAACAATAACTTCATTAATGATTTTAAATGAATGAATTATTTACACTACCCGTTATCCTGCTCACACCTTTGATTTGATTAATTAGATAGAAGAAGCCGGATGATTGTAAATATTTAAATTGATTAATTCATTTCAATTTAGAGTTTTATTTGAGGAAACAGATGAATCATTAATGTTGATCGTAGTAAAACAATTCACGGATCACATTTTTAACCGACTTCAAAAAAAGGAGGTTTCGTATCTGTTCGCGGATAACTTCGTCGTTTATGAACCGATTTTGATGATTCTTTTTTCATCCTTCAGTGGTGGTCTCATTTTAATTTGGTGAAGATCTGGTGAAGAGCTTCGGAGATAGACGATGGAACTCCTCAAAAATGTGTAGCAAATCATCGGCGATTGAAATAAATGTTTCGTGTTGATGTTCCCCTTGCCTGTACAACGGATAATATATCGACCCAATATAATACTAACACTCAAAATTTTAACAAAAAATAAAAGCGACTTCAAAATTATTACTCGTTTATTGGAGTCGGTATCAAGCTAAGCCCAAAACATAACTGTAAGCCCAAAACATAACTGTAAGCCCAATCGCGAATCATACCGGCTTGACAGCGACTTCAATAAAACAAATTAATGTTTTAGATGCGAATTTTAAAAGAATTTATAAAGTTTATTAATTAAGTTGTTTGCGCTTTACATACTTTCTTCAAAGTATAATTTTAATAGAACAATACCTCTATTAAAAGAGGAATTCTAAAAAAATTATCAAACAATGCAATGAATTTAGGTAGGTAGGATGTAGACACGGCGACACATCAAGCTATACAAAACCAACATAAGCTGACCGCGCTTAGGTCGAGTAACGTATAGCATCGCGCGGCCAGCTTATGTTGGTTTTGTATAGCTTGATGTGTCGCCGTGTGAACTTATGTTACTAAACTTATTTTATTAAGCTAGCAACTCTTTTAAATCTTCTTCAATTTGATATAGGTAATACAAAAAATAATACTGCGACTAGAAGAGGAAAAAAGGAAAAATGAGGTGAGTGCCGACCCCTTGTTTTTTTACATCACGTCTCTTTAAAAAAACATATTATGAGAAAGTTAAATATCTTACTGCCGGGTCGTATCCTAAACATATCTAAATCCATAACTTAAATTGAAAAGGCTACAATTATGCCGCATATTTGCACAATCTCGTCCGTCGGCTACTATCAAATTACTCATCCAATATTTTTTGCGGCACGCTCTGTGAATCACTTTCGTTGAGAGAATTTATGACCTTGATATGCTATGGGAAGTGTACAATGAGAGTAAAAACCAGGTGAATGCCATTGCGATGATTTGATCTCCATAATGTAACAGAATTTGACTAGAAAATACTGATTCATTAGAACATTCGCTTTGATGGAATTCAACGTTGTTGTATAAAGCTCAGGTCCGAATCTGTATGGAGTACTGCTGCCACCTGTGGGATGGCTCAGCCAAGTATCAACTTGCCGCACTCGACTCGGTTGACCGCAGGGCCAGGATGCTCATTGGCGACAGTAAGCTGGTGGAGACCAAGCTTCATAGCCTAGCCCACCGCCGCAGAGTAGCCTGCTTGTCGGTCTTCTACAGATTGTACTTCGGTGAGTGTGCCCAAGAGCTACATGAGCTCATCCCGCCTTCCCCTTTCTACTATCGGACTTCCAGGTGCACCGCGGGATATCACCCCTTTTTGGTTGACATCCCACATATCCGCACCAAGCGCCTTTCTGAATGTTTTATAATGCGCACAGCCAAGGAGTGGAATGCCCTGCCTGCGTCAGTATTTCCGAGCGCTTACAACCAGAATTCCTTTAAAGTACGAGTGAAAAGGCGTCTCCTGGGTAAGCTCGCTACAACTTTGACCCCATCTTCGTCCTGAGGACTGGATTGAGGTCAAGAGCAAACCCATACGTAATAAAAAGAAACGTATACATCCTCCGCTTAAAGTTCACTTTTTATGCGGTGGATAAATACAAGATAGCCTCTTTCATATAAAATAAATCACAAATGATATTATTAATTTGTGTAGGTAAAAATAGTGCAAAATAGTGCTAAAGAAGTCCTCAAATATCAAGATCGACATTAATTTGCAGACATCGATCAAACGGTGATTGAGCTTTCCTAACTTACGTAGGCACGCTACGTAATACCGACTTGACTCAAACGGTGAAGGAATTCATGGTGAAAAAACCTGCATACGGAGAGAAAGAAAATTCGCCCACCTATCCGCAATGGACACTCGTCCTTGAGGTAAGTCTGTTCTATACCCTGCAGTGGAACGTTAACGTTACATACGCTGATGATGACTATAATGAATATCTTTTTCTACTACATTGTTTGGTTTCAATATTAAATGTTGTAATAAGGACACTTCTAGTCATTAACCACGCTATATAAATAGCTACTTACTATTGAATACGCGCACCTCGTTTAGAGCACACTGGTGGGTCAAGTATTTAGTAGTCGCACACGATTCAATTCTCAGAACCTCTGAGTTTTTGCCGAGAAATACGCGACCGATTCCGGGAGATGAAAGCAGATTCGACCAAAAAATGAATCGAATCATTAACCCCACTTCGGTATTGAGTAACAAAACGATGACTTAACGATGACGAGATTTTAAGCAACGGGTGAAGTCAATTTACGAAAAAAAAATACGTTTAATGAGTAAAACAAAACTGTAATTGGAAGTGATTACTGCGAACAAAAACTTAATGAATGGATAAGTCACAGACGGAACTAAGCTATTACCACCTATTACTAAGTTCAATTCACATAAGAAGTCTCGCAAATTGATTTATTTTCACTCTTAATTCAGAGGCATAAGAGTCTGGATAAACGACCTTGAAAAGAACGAACTATAAGAGTATATAAGATCGAGAAATAGGCGATAGTTGGGTGACTAGTTTGGAATGCAAGGAAGAGTTTCAACGGATCCAGTGGGAAAGTTATTTCCTCTGGTTTGTCGACCCAACCTGACCTGGGACGAAAATACCCAACTAGTTTATTACGTTGAGATATTTATAATTGATGACCATCGTTGCAAGATTGGTTTTTTCTTTATTCTCCATTTCTTGCATCGCTCTTCGCTTTCGCTCTTCTATTCTTGCAATAATTTCTAACGTGATTTACTTTCCTGGATCTTATTATTTTTCGTAGGTCTTCTTTACCAATACCGTGTCATCTTATTTTAGTTATAATGTTATTGAAAGACCTTTCAATTATTATGTACCTACATGTTTAAAGTGAACGTTATGATTCATAGGATATTAAACTCATTGTCATTTGCAGGTCGTGAGAATAAGCGATGTAGACCCGAAGAATTTGCTTCTTTCCGGAACGGTGTTTGACCCCCATCGAAGTGCTGCGGCGTATCATGTTCCGTAAACAGATTTGACATGATTAGGTGTTATATTGTATGTCTTGATGAATGTTAATTAATAAACAAGCTTGTTCACGTTCATCTATCAAAATAGATTTGAGGGGAGCTGAATAATATCATTTGGATAGATAAGATTTGAGAACAAAAAACCCGCGTGACGAATTATATTCGTTTCAAATCGTTTCACAAATAACAAATAATTATGATCAAAGAACAAATACAAAGAGTATGATGCCTAAAATTATACACACAAAAAAATAGGACGAATGTTAATACTTCCCAATGAATTGGATATTATCCTTTTTTGTTGTGGAATTTCTTATAAGATTCAAATTTACCAGTTTTGTAGGTGAAACGGGATTGAGGGATTGGGCAATGTCTTTTAGGTTTCAATAGTTTATATGGTCCGGCAGCCTCGTTTACTTTTAAAACATTAATAAAAAAAATTGTCTCTCAAAACTCATAATTACCTAAATAGATAAAAATTACAATGTGAATATGGTTTGCAATAAATCATTTTTTTATTCATAATTGCCCTTATATTATTTCTTCCCCCTGATAACCTCCAAGGATTTACAGTAAAGTTTTTTTTTGGACAAACAATATTACAATTAGTATATTTAAGAGTCTATAGAATAAAGAAAAAAGTTTGCCGTCACGGGACGCCTTACAGATGTAAAACTTCTACTTGCGAAGGCACTCCCGATTTAACTTTCGAACTTCCGTCACACAAAAAGGTTGCGGATCAGAATTTAAGAGTATAGAATAAAGAAAAAATTTTGCCGTCACGGGACGCCTTACAGATGTAAAACTTCTACTTGCGAAGGCACTCCCGATTTAACTTTCGAACTTCCTTCACACAAAAAGGTTGCGGATCAGAATTTAAGAGTATAGAATAAAGAAAAAATTTTGCCGTCACGGGACGCCGACAGATGTAAAACTTCTACTTGCGAAGGCACTCCCGATTTAAATTTCGAACTTCCGTCAAAAAAGGTTGCGGATCAGAATTTAAGAGCCCTCCCAATAAGAAGTTTCACTTCAAAAATAAGAAAGTAAAAAAATGAATTAGTTTAAGGACAACAACATTTTCTCTGTGAGAATATTGAATACAGTTTGTTACGGTAATTACAGGCGACAAACATGTGAATCATTGTCAGATGTTATCAAATAATCATTTTCAGCTGTCGATATTATTTTCATACGTAAAGCTACCTACTATTAGTTCAGTGTTTTAGGTTCCTCATCATTTAGTAATAGTTGGAAAATAATAATATGGATAACAATATTTGCCTTTTCAAAAATATTTAAAACCTTATTTTTTTAACTTTTTAAATCTTTCTTAGATTCTTTATTGTACACAAAAACATAATTATGAAAAAAATTACAATAAGTCGTGATGTACAAAGGCGAGCTTAACTCTAAAAGAGTTTTATCTTTACTTTATCAATAATTTTTTTTTCTTATCTAGGTATCTACACTGAAATCTTAGCGCAGGCTGCTTCATAATTTTCATCATTTTCCTGCCCTTCTTCCTTTATTTGGCGTCGGCGTAATATGCCATCCTCATTCTTAGCCGTCAATTCCTTTGACACTCCTTTTTAGGGTTCCTGAGTCAACAAGGAACCCTTACAGTTTCGCCATGTCCGTCCGTCTGTCCGTCTACTAGAAAACTGTAATACATATTAATCATGCCAACCGAGTGGTAAAATAAAATCTTGACAAACAATTTTTTTTTAGGGTAAAAAGAAATATTCATCCGTACTTCACGTGTAGGGGACACGTGAAGTACGGATGAATATTTCTTTTTTCGCTAATCCCATGGCATGGGGTATCGTTGGATACGTCGTTAAAAAATGTTGTGGGTGTGCGAAAACCATTTTTCGATTTAGGGATCCTTTGGCGAAATATTGAGCTTCAAAGCGAAAATGTTTGATAGAGTCAAGTGCCCCCCCCCTGGAGATGTGAAAAAATTTTCGGCAATAATATATACAGGGTGAAATTGATATCATTAGCATCCTTTTAAACTAAGAGTCTACCCATCAAACTGAACAACTTTTACTATGGGAGCAAACCGATTAGAGCAAAAAAAATCAGCGTTCCATACTAAACTGCACCCGCCGCCGCTGCCTACTCGACTCAAATGTATGCAACAGCAGATTTTTTTTTTGCTCCGATTGGTTTGCTCCCATAGTAAAAGTTGTTCAGTTTGATTGGTAGACTCTTAGTTCAAAAGAATGCTAAAGATATCAATTTGACCCTGTATAACAAATTTAAAAGGAAAACTATCACGGCTAAGTAGGCTTTAAAGTTAACGAGTTTTAGTCGACCGACTTAAAAAATAATTATACTTGGTGAGGGTTCAACCGTAGTATATAAAACAAAAATCTATTCCATATATTGTGAAGGGCACCTACGGAACCCTACACTGCACGTGGCCCGACACGCACTTGGCCGGTTTTTTACACATAATAATCTTTTACATAACCCATCCCTCTGTTATTGATTCAATAAACATGCAGTGAGACCGTAATTTCCCTTCTTATGGCTCAAGGCTTTGCCTTAGTCGGTTAAAAACTACTGAATCGGGAACATCGATTGGGAATTTAAAAAACCTTTTATTTTAATTTCTAAGTAATGTAATTTTTTAATTTTTGCTTATAGTATCTTATTTTCGCAGCGTAGTTTGACTTTTCCAGGCTCTACTTGACTTCATCTGAAGAAAGGCATGCGCCGAACTTCCGGTCATAGTTTCGAGAGCGTAGTCTCTATGTACACTTACAAAAGGTTGTTAATCTGTATAAAAATGTTAGTTAAGTCATTTTTGTTTTTGGGCAGAACGAGGCCGTGTAAACGGAACGTTGTATAACCTTAGGAGACGAAAAGATAATTGCAATCACTTTAACTTCAATCCTGTCTGGGTTTGATTTAATTTGTCTAAACCCTGTTGGTTTGAATGTCGTAAAAATTTTAAGGATTGCATACTTACTCAAAGTTTTTTTTTGAAGTGAAAACTTCTTTAGCAACAATGTGATTTGAATATCGATGAAACGAAAAAGTTTATGCACACTAAATAGTTTATGAAGGTTTCACTTCTATCGCGTGTGAACTGTACACATGTCTTTTTTTTTTTAAATTTTCAACTAAACTCAGAAGTTGATACCTACTCAATAAAGTATTAATAGAAGCCGCTTCAACTCGACTCCTACTACTTAACTTAATTGACGAATGACAGAATCCTACAAATTATTTGTAAATACAAATAATTACATCACAAGCATTTAAATATAAATAGGAAGTAAATAATCGATGATATTTTTTTGTTTTATACATGACAACACCTTTAACTTGTGTTCAAGGGGAGAAAAGTATAGTGAAGAATGAGCTATATTAGATGCTCCAGGCTATAATGATGAGCAACGTAGAAGGCAAAAGAAACGTCGGAAGACACAGGATGTCGTGGCTAAACCTAAAGAACTAGACAAGATCGCCATCGTCGATGAGCTGTTTCGTCTGGCAAAAAAGGTATAATTTTGTCACGCTGATTTCCATAAATATTGAAAAACTCAACGAAGTACTCTATACTTGTTTATAAATAAAACAGTTTTGGGACTGACTGACTGATAGACAGAAAACGCACAGCCTGCTGAATATAGAAACATGAAATTTTGAATATAAGTATTATATTCTGCGGAGGGTGTATAGAAGCACTAAGAATGGAATTTTCGATGCTCTGATTCCACGTGGACGAAGTAGTGGGCAAGACCTACATAATTGTTATGCAAAACTCTCAAAATCTCGAAGACTGAAGAAAAATTAAAACCACCATAAACTTTGACATAATGAGACTGTCAACTATTTATTTAGAGGGCTCGCAAAGTGTACAGATGATGTCAAACAAGCTCATGTTTGTCTGTGCGTTTGTCTACTCGGTCACGGCAGACGTGTGGTTTTGCGCGGGTCAAGTGATCCATTCATGATTCCGTTCTTTATTTATGGTCACTCTGATAGGACTGGGAAATCCTCAAGGTCTGACCGAGGTTATTACTGCACAATATTTTATTTTTCCATAGTTTATGACGAGCTTTGTTAAAACGTAATTTTTTTTTAAAACATCATTAACCAATATTTTTTGGTGAAATGTGTTTCGTAATCGTGATCATGCAGGGTATAGGCCTACCCTTTGCTGGGATATATGGGCATCAGTCCACCACGCGACTTGACGCAAAGTCTTTAGTACCTATTTAAATACCTATCTATAATTGTTGTCTTATGTTGATAAAGCGATCTTCTGTTTGCACAATAAAATAATGTCTTTTATTTTTCTGGTATCTTATCTTGTTTCGGGGGCTGGCAAGCCTGCAACACTTTAACCCAATGGGATCTTTTGTGTGGTCCCCTACATGTTTATTTCTTCACCCATCATGTCGTGGTAAATGAGGGAGGCAATTCCGTTCAGGGGAAGAAACCTGTAATCTTCCGGTTTTGGATAACCATCTCCCAAGAGGCACATAATTTTCTGGACACATGAAGTCACGGCAACAATTTTATCCTTGACTTGAGCTATCTTGTTCCTCCCCTACGCTTTTTCTCATCTTTCTAAGGCCTCTGCACACGAAGAGAAGAGTTGTTAATTTGATTCCCTATCTTATAATCTAATTATACGTATACAAAAAACACAAAGAAGGATGTTTCTTCTTCCATTGTTTTCACCCGGCCTGCGTCAGTATTTCCGAGCGCTTACAACCCGAATTCCTTTAAAGTACGAGTGAATAGGCTTCTTCTGGGTGAGCTCGCTACATCTTCGACCCCATCTTCGTCCGGAGGACTAGATTGAGGTCAAAAGCAAACCCATACATAATAAAAAAAAGAAAGTAGGAACATAAAATATCTTCAGCAGTCCTTCTGCTTATTATAACAGTTCCACGTTAAAACTGTTGATACAAGTTTAATATACTCCATAATTCTTTGCAGGAAGTATCTCAGATTAAAGAGTCACTTAAAAAGTATTAACCAAAAACTGTCAATGTAACTTGGGTGACCAAAAAAAAAGATTGTCACGTGCGAACGTCTCGCGCATTAACATAACCCCGTTTTTTCGTCCCAAATTCGTGACACATCGTGTGGAGCCCCTTGCTTGCCTTAGGGTTGTTACGGATATGATATTTTGGATTCGGATATATGAAACAGATATGGTTTATGATGTCAGATTATAAGGACTCAAATACACTTCTTCTTTCGTGTGAGCATTAGCTTTATCGCATGACAGTCACTTATACTGTAGTGAAGAGAATTAGGCAGCGAGCGCTGGAAAAACTTAAATAATGCGATTAGCAAAAGACCACGAAGGATAGTATTTTTGGGGGAGAATGTTTATATCTTGGTCATGAATAGTTATTATAAAATAAAACAAGGTGAAACATCAGAGATAAAGGTGGTATGCAATATACATACGTCCATAACCTAAACGCCACTGACATTTTATTATGGACTGTGTCACAAAATGTACTTTTACTTCGCCACCGAAGATGTTTTCATGTGCACTTTCTATCATGTCCTATAAAGCAAAATGTCACAATAACAAAAAGTGTTACTTATGGACGCATTTAGAAGTTATACTATGGCGTGAATAAAAAAAACAGTAATTACTAACTTCATGATGACTACATCGGCAACTTCTGGACAACTTCAAGGATTAATCTACTATTTTCAAGAGTTCGTTTATTAAAATTTCTTTCTAAATACGGAAAAACATTTTTCAATTTCAAATATTATTGATTTTAAACATGTTACAGCCATGTTTGTTGTGCTATTTCGAATCGAATTAAAGATTGAAAAACTTATAATTAAACATAATTTGAAACATTTTTCAATCTAAATTCGATCCGAAATTGTTGTAATTACTGAAGAAGTATTTTACTTTGATGAATCATCTATATCCTATTATAAAACTGTAACAGGAAGTTTGTCTGTACATTGAAGATATTAACAAAAAAAAAGCTACTATATGGTTTTTAGGTGTCCCTGATTCCATTTCACCAATTTTTGGATTTTTTGTCTGTCTGTTTGTTTGTTTGTTTGAACGAGTATCACGCAAAAACTACTGAACCGATTTTGATGAAATTTGCACTGTTCCCTAAGTTAGAATGATGATAGCTTATGATCTGACTTAAAATCTGGTATATAATTTGTGCGGATGAAGTCGCGGGTTAACGCTCGTAACTTCTAAATATTTAATCTTCGGACACGGATACGACGCGCCTGAACATCCCTACATTGTCCTGTAGTAAATAATAAATCTTTCTAATAAATAAAACAAGGGAACGTGAGCGAGATAAAGAGAGTATGCGCTTTCTGTGCCCTAAACGCCATTGTGACTCGCCGACGTCGTCGTTAAACGAATGTGAAAATATTTTGAGAGTTTTTAGGGGTCATCGAGTGAGGGTTGAAACGTCAAAGTTTATTGCCTATACATTTCTTACACTCCTTAGAAGATTATATCGGTTTGAAGCGGTTCCAGAGGGGTCAATTTTTTTACAAAACTTTGACGCACAATACGCGTAGACGGTATTAATATAAGTAACTTTGTATATATGGAAAAATACTTCATAAAATCTAGATGCCGTGTCACAAATTACATTTGCAATTTATAAAATAATTACGAAGATTTTGAAAAGAAGAGCTTTGAAATTTTTCATACCTAATTTTAAAAGCTTTATATCTTCGTAATTATATTATAAATTGCAATTGTTTTTTGTGACGCGGCCACTAGATTTTCTAAACTATTTTTCCATATATAAAATATTACTTTTATTAATTCCGTCAACGCGTATTGTGCGTCAAACTTTTGTATGGACTGAAACCACCTAAAGACATTTATTAATATCCTTAAAAGACCATTTACAGTTCTGTTCACTTAGAGGGAATAAAATGTTTAGTTAAATGTATATATTTTTATTAAATATAGGTATTCCTTTTTTAGGTAAATTTTTACCATGCAATATCTAGTCGTTAGCACATTAATATTTAATTTAGATTATATTTTAAATAGAACTAATAGTAATTAAATTTCACTCCAAAAGTTTTTTCTGTGTATGTTAAAAAGACCAAAATCTACCGCCTTAACACGTTTCGGGGCAGTGAACGAGACACAATAGAACTTTTATTGTTATCACGGCTATAGCCGGTCACTGTCCCGGAACGTGTTAAGCTATATTTTACAGTGAAAACATAAATCGCATTGACCGTACAATATAACCACAAGCTTTATTCGTAAGCTAAGCTAAAAAGTCAACTCGATCTGCAATGTGGTAGGTCACTGAATGAGACGTAGTTGCTAATGCGTAAATATGTATTTCGCATTGACACGGTCGCGACATACGATTGTTAATTAGTGGTCGTTTTACACACGTCCGAGTATATAGGTTTAGTTTTGTAAGTTTACCATTAGGATTTCCGCAAAAAGAAAAAATGTTCAAAATTTTATATTAAAAAAAAAATCAATTAAGGTGATTTTTTTTTATTATTTTGTTTCGACACCAATGAGAGCTTTGTTAGTATAATGTGCCTTCTATCATAAAGACATGAAGCAGGTGGCTAGGCCAGCTTCCATTATTTTAACAATCCTCTAAGTCCTCCATTATCTTTGTTATTATTTAATAAGTGTTGGTAGGTACTTTTATAAATATATAGACTTTATTAATATGCAGTCCCATACAAAGTTATATAAACTAACAAAAATACATTATCAAGTTTGGTGGTGTGTGTGGTCTATGGTCTCTAGCATAAGATTCCGCCAAAAAATGCTCTTAGTGTGTCTGATTCATTTGGTACTAAATATAGTCTCATAAATCTTTTTTTTTACTTATATTTAATGGACTCTTGCTTGTGCGTTAGCACTGCATTTCCGTCAGTGTCACGTGTTTATGGGAGAATCTATCCCAATCTCAGGGATTGTTTTTGGTCAAGAACAAGAAGAGATTGAGGATTATGGAGCCTCGTGGCGGGCAAAAACGCGACGCGCGAAATCCACGCGAGACGTGTGCTCGGGTCAGAACCTGCAACGTGACTCCCATAAATTTATTAAACATTATTCCTATTTTATTATTGAAGAAGGAAGAAATCATCCCTTCAAGAAGTCATCAGTACATACTCGTATTTTTTTTACCTAAACCGATAAAATTTTGTCACCGACACCTTTGAAAAAAATCCCTCCTAATTATCACTAACGTCAAAATTCTTGTTTTTGATTTTCCCGCCTCAGCCACCCACTGGGCTAGCTCCCGGTGACAAACTATTTTGTGGCAACACTAACCTATTAAATAAATATGGCGGGCGTTTTGATCGGTAGCTGAAGGCTTTGTACGGCGACATTTTTAATGTAAAGAATTTCGTTATACAAAAATGAAACTTATCTATTGGTAGTAAAGATTATTTGATGTAAACGACATTTTAGGGTACCGTAGTTAGTAGTTATTACCATAAGCTCTGTTTATAAGTTCGAAATTCTAGGAAAATATCTTGGATAAGTTATATTATATTATATTGACAGTCGAAGCTACAAAACCGTAGAGAAAAATTGTAACCAGTATTGGCCTCTAAACCATATCCATATACACGCACACAGACATAATTTGTATGGCGCCTCACGCACACCATACTAAGAAAGTTGGCCCCTTTTGTTTTATACGGTAGAAGCATCAGGCTCGTTCTAGACACATACTTAAGGAAAATATATTAAAAGCAAGATCACTGAAAGATTATGGTTTTCAGGGCTGGGCAGGGCTAGCTTTCCTTTAATTCTGAAATTATTGGTTACCTATGTAGTAGAATAGTATAGCTTTTGTTTTTTTGCTTCTCAAATAGGTATATCTTTTGTTTCTTTAAGGTCTCAGTTACGTTATGCCTAGTTTTGGCATAGAATATAACATAATAGTATGTATACAGGGTCTATCTTAATATTATGCATACGGTTTTTTAAGGGGATGATCAGATCATCAAACTGAACAACTTTCTTTATGTGACCGACATCGGAATCGCGTAAAAAAACCCAGCTGTTCTATAGGTCGATTCGGTTTGCAGTTTTGTATGGAACAGTTTATTTCGTATGGAAAGAAAGTTCAGTTTGATGGTCTGATCAACCCCGTAAAAATCCTCGACATATTAAGAGGTATCCTGTGACTATACAGGATCATTACATAACATAGTTTTGGAAAGGCCCAACAATATCTTCGACACCCATACATCGGGCTCAATGTGTTTGAAGCCTATAACAAAATTTTTTGTAATATACAGAACCCTCAACATTTTATATTCAGACACGGTATTGACAATTTCATTTTCCTTCGTCACTCGCTCTAATTTGTCAGGGTGACCAAGTCACCAATGCAAATAAGCTTGTGAATATGTTGTGTAAAGACATGAAATTGTTTTCACAGTCGAGCCATGGGAACGCATGGTGAGGTAGAAATGTTTTTATGTGTTTACTTATATGATAATATCCACTTTTATCTAATAAACTTCTGTAGAAGACATGTGTCTAAAGTCTGTTACATTAAAGATAACGCCGTAAAAAACGTGGTTTACTAAATATGTTTTCTGTTTTGTTCATGCGAAATATAGGTACTGTACCTACCTAATGAGTAGTTTGAAAGTCTTTTCTTTTTCTTGTGGTGCTATCACTATCGTTAGGGATATTCGGACCGAGGAGACTGCAGCCCTGAAAGCCTATGTGCCAATAGAAATACTTCTTCTTCTTCTTCTTATCGTGTGGGCAGAGCCCTGGTTTCAAAGTTTTTTCAGACCGCCTTACGGCCTCTGGCGTGGTTTTTATGTAACGACTACTACCACAAGAGATAGTAGCCGGGACCAACAGCTTACCGTGCCATCCGAAGCACGGAATCATTTTTCTTTTCAGACAATCAGGTGATTCAGCCTGCAATGTCCTAACCAACTGGGGAAAAACGCACAAAGTGACATATCACTAGGTGTCCCCCGTGGGAATCGAAACCACGACCTCCGTGTCGAGAGCCAATGCTCTTAACCGTTAGACCACGGAGGCAGTATAGAAATACTGAGATACATACTTCATAACCGCTCTCAAACTGTGGTGGTAAACATCGTAGGGAAACCTGCATACGCTGAAGAAGATATTCTGATGCATATGTGAAGTTCACCAATCTGCATTGGGGCCATTGGACATGCGTGGTGGACTACGCTACGCCCATTTACGATACACATGCACCCACATCATGAAAGCGATAAGCGTCCTCAAAAGGGGCAGAAGGATAAAATTGAAATTCATAATTTTAATACCATGAATGGATCCATTCATAGTTTATTCAAAAGTTACGTCAAAATTAGCCTTATTCTAAAATTAAAGCTGCCTACTAGACATTATTTTGAACTATTTATTTTCCCTCCTAGGTAGTGAATAGGGATATGCAGAGCTGACTGCCAACCTCCAGTAATGGAGAGGAACCCGAAGAAGAAGAAGGTAGTGGGTGAAAACTATGAATGGATCTATTCATAGTTCATTCATGAGTTACGTCAAGATGATCGTCGAATTAATATTTAAGTTTACTTCTTTGGATTTAGTGATAGCGCTTCTATGATTCGAAAGACATGTTAAGCAGTTGTACATAATCCTGCTCAATCGTTATGTTTATTTACTTATCTGTGATTGTATTTCAATCAATCAATCAAATATACTTTATTTTACACCAAAACATAAACAGTAAAATACAGAAATAAAATACAAGAGGCACAAAATAAGGCGGTCTTATCGCCGCTGGTCTTTTATTTATTCTAACTATGACCAATCAATTAATTTCAGCAAACTTTACAAGGTCAGCGTGGTAGAAATACAGCCTGCTCTTTCTTGCTTTTTTGTTCAGTTCTATAATAAGGAATTAATCAATTAATTCCAGCAAACTTTACAAGGTCAGCGTGGTAGAAATACAGCCTGCTCTTTCTTGCTTTTTTGTTCAGTTCTATAATAAGGAATTAATTCATAGAAAAAAATATAAAAATATCTGTTGTCTAATTTGATCGCGTTTGCCTTGCATGTAGGTACAATGAAAGCTACTTTACATTATTTTCCTCCTAGGTAGTCGTTTAATACCAGGAATGGATCCATTTACAGTTCATTCATAAGTTACGTCAAGTTTGTTCGTCAAATTTTTATTTTTGTTTTCGTCTTTGGACGAGTTCCCGTTTCAGTGGTGTTTCATCTAGAACACTTTGTGTTTCGGAAGACATGGTAATTAATTTAATAAGTACCCAAGTTGCAGTCCATGTTCCAGCCAGTCCAGCTTGGATTTGGAACAAAGGGCGGCTGCAAAGCAGCCGTTCATGCTCTCCGAACATTTTTAGGCGATAACCGTCAAGAGGTGTTGCTCAAGAGATAAAGCAAAGAGATAAATTCTAAAGTACCCGAAATTTACAATTATTTGACACCCCTCAAAATTAATGCACAAGAATAATGAAATCCTTTCAGCTATCGGTTGCCTGCAGGGTGATCCCCACGGGCCAGCAATTTTTAGTTTGGCCATCAACCTCATTATTCAAAGTCTTATTTCAAAATTTAACGTTTGGTACTTCGACGACGGAACTCTAGGAGGTGACACGAAAGCTGTTCTTTCTGATCTTTCGAACATAATTAGAAATTTTAATACTATTGGTCTCAGTCTAAATATTACTCATGACACCAAGGTAATTAATCAATTTAATATTTTGGCACCTAACATAACAATTTTAAAGAAAGACAATTTATGCCTCCTGGGTTCCCCAATATTTGATGAAGCAATAGACCTCCATATCCATAAAAATGATATCAAAATTCGTTCAAAATCCTGATAAATTGCTAAAAATTATAAATTTATTTTTATTTATTTATTTTATTGATCCTCGCCACTCCACTCTTAACGACAGGTCTCTTGCCACTGTCAACGTACCGGCCACCCTTGAGCCGAAGCCGTATTGTACGGGAGGATGGCAAGAGACCGGACGGGATGTCTCTCGTCCCCTGGAAGATGGGTCGGGTGCTGGAGTGGGATGCCACCTGTGTGGACAATCTGGCGCCGTCAAAAGGCAAAAGAAGGTAAATTCAAGGGTATCGGCACCCAATACAAATTCATAGCATTCGGTGTCGAAACCCTTGGTCCGTGGGGTCCCGGCGCCCAGGCGCTTTTTAAAGATCTGGCAAAGCGCCTGGTAGACTCGACCGGGGATCAAAGGGCTGGCGCTTTCCTCGCTCAACGGATCAGTTTAGCCGTTCAGCGAGGAAACGCTGCCAGCATCTTGGCTACCCTACCGCGCGGTCCAAACCTGCACCATATTTTAAGTTAAGATAGTTTTATTTTCTCAATATTATTATTTATTTTTAATTTACATACTTACCTTCCTTTATTTGTCTTTAATAAAATTATTATATACTCATTTAATAAAATATTTTTCAAACATATTAAATTTCATTACAGCTAACCTCTTTTCCTTTTTTTCTTTTTGTTTGTAATCAGTGCATAATACTGCTAAACATAGCATTACGCATTACTATGATTGGGGTAGTAGACTGATGAGTGATGACACATCTGCCAAATTTACGCTACGTAAAATACGCGTGCAATGCTTTTCCTATGCAGGCGACATACTAGGACCACAGAATAAATACTAGCTAAGACACGTCATTTTTCCTAGTAGACGCGTAAAGTACGTCGCGTAAATTCGGCAGGATATAAAATTATTGTCATCAGTCATCACATTGATTTCAGCATAAGCATAAGCATATGCTCACGACTATATTCCCCGAGGGGGTAGTCAGAGATATTCTGAAACCTCAGAACATCCACGTTTCACTAGTAGTACCGAAACTCTGTCCAGTGTGACGGGGAGTGAGCCCGTCGCCACTTTTAATGATTGATTGATTTCAGGTTCACCATTAAATTGATTCTAGCGGCGTTTACCGGGTCAGCGAGTCAGTCAGTGGAATATGTGTGGCATGTTCCTTAATGCTTTTTGTGCGATAAGTCTTTTCCTCCTAGATCATGATCATGGATCACATCAATCCGATTTCGTTATTTTACCATATTTCTCAGTATACTCTTTTTCTGAAGATGTGAGCCATGTAGCCCATGTATAAGTTTATGTAGGGGAAGAATTAGTTAAGTGCCTGGTTGCTATTATAATGAAAGTGGCAATTTTCCTGTACTCTAAAGTATTTACTCCGAGATGGTCCCACTTCGATTTGGTGACGCGCTTCGGAGCTATACAATATAACTCCTCAAAAGTTGACAGCAAATCATAGCCGATTGAAACATTTGCTTCGTATGCATGTTTCTGACACAAACTAATGTATTTCATCTTTGAAAATTATGAAATAATTTTATTAACAACATATTAAAATCGACTTCAAAACTAAAAAAATTAAAAATAATATTGCAGCCGACGACTTTTACATTCGCAATTAAGAATATTAATTTGTTTTATTGGAGTCAGTGTCAAGCCACGCCAAAAAATTAAAACCCTAATGATGCGAACGAAAAAGTCATCGGCTGACTTTTTAGTTTTATTGAAGGCGGTTTTTATTTTTTCTTAAAATTTTGTTTATTTCACAATTTTCAGTGGTGAATTAATTAGTTCGACTCAGATATCAGTTATGCACGCAAATGGTACATTGATATGAGAAAAAAAGAAACGCACTAGTCGCCACTACGATTTTCGAAGGTTCCCCTCGATTTCTCTGGGATGCCCTCATCAGATCCTGGTTTCCAAAACATTTATTTATTTTATTTAAAACATGGCACCACCCTTGGGATATTCCTACATAAAAAGAATCATCAAAATCGGTTCATAAACGCGAAGTTATCCGCGATCACACATAAAAAAATATATATGTATATATACGGTCGAATGGAGAAACCTCCTCCTTTTTTAGAAGTCGTTTTTGTGAATAATAAAAATACTGCAAGCCCAGTCGCGAATCGTACCATACAGGGTGTAAAATAATGGGACATTTACTTAAAGGGGTGCTCTAGACGGTTCAGACCATCAAACTAAACAACTTTTAGTATGGGACCAACACTTAAATCGCGAAAAAAAATCCGCTGTCCCATACAAAACTGCAAACATAACTCGACTGAAATGTATGGTACAGCACATTTTTTTTCCCGATTTCGATATTGATCCCATAGAGAAAGTTGTTGTTTTTGATGGTCTGAGGCACCCTTTTACCCAGATTCACCCAGTTTCAGGGTTGAATCCAGAGTTAATCTGGCAGAACCGCATTGCATTTTTTCGTCACCCCATCGTTTTCTGTCACTCAGGAACGTCATTTTCTAGAGCAAATAAGATAGACGGAACGAGACCGCACGCCGCAGCACCGCCGCGTGCTAGGTGCCAGCAAATGACGTTCCTGAGTGACAGAAAAGGATGGACGGAAAAATGCGATGCGGTGCTGCCAGATGAGGTACAACCCTAAGACACTTTCTTCTTCCCATTTAATTTTACACCTGTATAAATGCGAACGTAAAAATCATCGGCTGCAATATTATCTATAATTTTTTTTTAGTTTTGAAGTTGGTTTTTTTATGCTGATTATTTCAATAACCCTATACAGGGTGAAATTGATATCATTAGCATCCTTTTAAACTAAGAGTCTACCCATCGAACTGAACAACTTTTACTATGGGAGCAAACCGATCGGAGCAAAAATCAGTTTGATAGGTAGACTCTTAGTTTAAAAGGATGTTAATGATATCAATTTCACCCTGTATGAAAAGTGTGTGGGGAAAAAGAATTTAATATTAAAATAAAATCAGTTTCTCTTCAATGTAATAATAATTTAATTTAACAAACAGAAGTTATGTTTGTTATAAATACTATTTGAACTATACAAATAATGATTAAGTCATAAATACACTGGCTCTGTACTAATATAATTAACAGCTCTATTAAAGCTAGACATTTTTCATTGGATTTCTGTAACAGTAATATAAATAGTTAACAAAGAAAGTAATACTAATGAAAGTAGGAATAATAAATTACAATTAAAATTATTTGTCGCAGCCTCAACCGCACAGTCACAAGTCAAAGAATAACCATCACTAGATACATTACATCATCATCATCACCCAGAATCTGACATGTCTAACAATTTACAAACATTCACAGTATCGTACAAATCTGGTGGAATGAAAACTATAATACTAATAATCTAGATTTAAATAAAATAATTAAGAGAACTAAAGTGGAGGTAAGAGACAAAATAAGTTAGAATCTTGACTAGGATTATCGGAAAATTTAGAATGTTAAGCAATTTGTTACAATAATAAATAGCTAAATTCGTTACTATTTATAACAAAAAGGAACTAATTCGTTCTAGACCAAATGGCAATGTAATGGCAAAGAGATTTTTCTACTACTATAATTACCTAATAAAACAGCCAAAACAATTTTTCTACGAGTTTCACATTATTTTATTATGATACTATCGCGGCAATCGCGTTCATAAATAAAAGCACCGACAACTATGTATTGTCCACACGCGGACCTCTTCGGGGGAAATTGCAAACATAAGAAATAGAACCCAACTTTAGTTAGGCCCCAATCTCTGATTTAAATGCTAAGTAACTTTAAAACTGATCAACCCAGAGGGCAGATTTTTTGATTTCTTTTTCTTTCAAAACTCTTACTTAACATTAAAAGACATGAATGCAGAAGTTCCATTTCGAGAAAAAGCTTAACCGAATGGAACAACAGATTTCCGGGGTAAAGCAGTTATTAGTTTTGAAAATTTAACTTCTAGTAAAGCAACTGTTACCCCATGGACGTTGCTATGTTCCATTGAATTTGGTTTAGCATTTTTCTGTTATTCACATCACACGTAGGCTACGAGCCACCGTCGCGATTGGATGCGGTGTTTATAGGATCGTCTGGTTCATCTTGCTGAATACTTGCTCCAAATATTCAAGGTAATTGAGAGTAGAAAGATAGACCACAAGTGCCTGCTTCTTATTATTGTCTTCGTACCTCGGAACTTCTGAGTTGAGCAGAGGAATTGAATCGTTGATTTTAAACTTGTCCGCCCGCATTAATTCCTGTAATAAAGATAAGTAACTATTAGTTGTGTTTAATTACATCATCACCGAAACTTTATTCAAATAACAAAAGAATTTGAGTCTCTTTATCTTTTTCTATAGAAACCTATAACACAAGCGATTTTTGAGCGTATGTGACGTAGCAACGGGATCGCTGCGTTTTTTAAACAGCGTTATCGCCACGACACTGAATAATATATCGCGGCGATGTCTCGGCGAAATCCTACGTTAAAAAACTGCTTGTGTGATACGACCCTTAAGGCTTTACAGAAAGTATTGAGACAAACTAAAGAATATACTTACGCTAAACACACAGAGGACCGCTTTCACGTCGGAGGTGGTTTTATTCAGTTTCTCCTGTAGAGACTTCCCATCGATCATAGTGTAGTTAATGTCCATGTAGAGCTTATTGTCATTAGCGACAGAAAGCATTGCAGCACCCACCGCCTTCAAGCTCTTGAACATCGAAGGCAGAACATCTCCGATTATCGTCTGTTGACAAAAATAAAACAATTTATAAAGATTTAGGATTTAACAACGTCAGAAGAGAGAGCCCAAAGAACTGCTAAACTAAAGTGGCAATGGGCGGGACACTTTACTCGTAGAACCGTTGGCCGATGGGGAAGAGTTCTCGCCTTGTGACCGCGTACTGGAAAGCGCAGCGTGGGTAGATAGTGAGCCCCCCGAAAGGTGAGGGCGGCGGGAACCCTTGGATTAAGGCGTAAGACCGGTCTTTGTGGCGATCCTATACCCGTCTATCGGCTCAGATAACGATTATGAAAAAGATTTGTTTAAAGGGCACATTCCCGTACAGAATACTAGAAAATGTATAGAAGTTTTGACTGCAGTAAAATTTGTAATAAATTATGAGGTTTTATAAAAATTACTCAGATTTTATAATTTATTTTTATTTATTTGGTTATTTAGTAATTTTTTACTAATAAATTATAAAAAAGCAGCAACCCCGAAATGGCTGCCAATGTTGTTTGATATGAGTTGATAAAAACTAATAAATTATAAAATAAACTAATGCCTGCAATTAGTTTCAGTGTTCCATAGTCCATAATAAAAATAGACGTACGGTTATACATTTTATGGTATTATGTGCCGAATGTCCTTTTTTAGACATTTGTAAGCAAAAAAGTTAAATAATGTTAAAGTAATTATAAAATGAATTAATCGATATGTAACGTTCCAATTGCGAAACCATTTGTTCTCACGTAAGCGATAGTTCACCGACAACAATGAGCGCCACCGACGATGTATATTCTAAGAAATCGATTGAAAAACTCATACGGATGCACGTTTTCGGCATCAGCTAATTCGGTTCCTTTCGATAATAATGTTTGGCGAGGAAGCGAATTGCTTACAATGGTCATAACGATCACGGTATCTTCATTGTATCGTAGATATTAAATAACAATGAGGAGTGGACGACGTTCTAAGGTACTGTTTTCGAACAAGGTGACGAAATGAAACAAGTTAATTTTTTTCACTATCCTAAAAAACTGGGTAAAATTGTGATGAACTTCTACTAACCATGAGCTGTTCCAAATAATCATCGCTGACTTTAGTGCCATAGACCTTCCATTCGGGAGGTACTGCCACATAATGCTCATCCGAATCCTTTTTCTTCTGAACTACGTCCTGGAACAAATATATATAAACTTTAAGTTAAAGCATCAAACATTTTTTTAATGGCAATATACATAAGTATAGTTGTTCTCATCTTGTTCTTGCAAATGTAAATGTAATGTAATTCTTGTTTGTGCAAATTATAAAAATCAATATCAATTTTAATATTTTCAATAATTAGTTAAATCTCACCTTAACCTCAGGAACCTTGTCCTGCGGCAACATGACATTGGCCCAGCTGAATTCTTGGGTCCAAAAGTACGAGTAGCTTTTCCAATCGTCGAGTAGACCCGCGAAGGTATCATAAGTATGAATCTTATACGCCTGGAACAAGAAGAAAAAGAAGTTGATACATTTGAAAATCGAGATTTCCTAGATTACCAATAAAGAGTTCTTCGGAATCATTAACTTCAATAAAAACAAAAGAACAGTATACATCAAAAGTAACACGAAGGTAAACAGTACTGTATTAGTCACCAAGACCCGTTGGATTCTTTGAATGATAAAAATAGATTGACTGGTTAATACAATGCGTTGATAGACTTTCATGGAAAACTAGATTGTGCGAAGGATGAGCCTGTACAGTTGCAAGTGAAAAGTAAATAGTTATTTCCTTTACGACCAGTATATAAAAGGTCGGAGTGCATGAATCGTCGCAGTGATTCTTCTGTGGTTCTAGTAGCGTTTAACTTCAGTGTTATTCGAAGGTAACTATTAAACTTTTAACAATTTTGCTTATTAAGTACATTTAGTTCAGATTTGATATCATATCAATTTAACAGAATGTGCAAATTACAATATTGATTTCCTGTTTGTGCATATAAAATCAGCCATGAAAAGACTCAAATAGAGCTATCCACCCACTCGTACGCACATTAACTAGTCGCAAACTGTTCCACGAAATGACAAACGTAATAGTGCACGTGGATTAATAAACCACTTCAGCTTGAACCGCATAATAACATAAAATTTTCTAGACGCAAGGTCTATATTAAATGGATTTGTAGACGCTAGTGCACAATCTTTATATCTTGATGACCTATCAATTGGATAAATACTAGCGCTCGGGATACTTGTTTGTACGATTATTGTTAAATTAAAGAAAAAGAAAATTTATCCAACAGTTTAGTTGAATGTAGGGTTGAACAAAATGCTAAGGATTCCTATCAAGGTATCAGTGATCAGCAAATAATGTTAAGTATTCAAGGTCTTGCGTAAGATGAGATCGAAACCAGAGTTCTGACCGCCGCCACCGTTATTACACGTAACACAACCGTTTCAACATTAAAATTTGACACTAAACTCAGAGCATACATAATGAATTGTGAACAATCAAAAACTACTTCTAAATTAGTCACGGAGAGTTCAAAAATCTTTGGCACGCCTTCGCCAACCGATGGCAGATGTAACATTGATGCGATAGAATTAAAGTATCCCTTTTGAATGTCGATTGTTGTACAAATATTGTTATATGACAATACAACTAATTAAACGCGGTTTAGTAAAAGCGACAAACCCCCGAAAAATTACGTTAAGGTATTGTGTAATTTTATCGCAATCTTTGTTGGGTCGTGAGCTATCGATGGTTTCAAAAGTTTCGGGTAATATTTTTAGATATATTGGCTCATTTCAAATGAATCATCATTAACAATGTAAAGATTGCAATTCAGATATGTAATTTACTAAAACTTGTTTTGAAATAATGACGAAAGTCAAATGAAATTTAATAGTAGACAGAGAATAAAGTAAACAAGACATTTGGAGTACGCTACAGTTGTCATGTTCGCTTTAGAGCCGGAATGTGCTATGTAGTCATTAGCCCACTACAGCCACAGGTGTTCGTCCGGTACATCACGCTATATCCAAAACACTACAGAGGCATCTTTCAATTCAGACCTATTTATTAGTAGGTATGCCAAATAGTATAAATTACATTATGCAATCAAAATAAGTGACGATCCAGTTTTATCAGTATTATAATGCCTATAAGCGATACAGCCTACAAGTGTAAAATAAACTTTCAGGAAGCATAGAGCCGGGCTTTAACATAGCTAAAAACTGAAATTGACCGGATTTTAATTGATAGAAAAATTTATTGAGCTGGACATCTGTTAACAGGAATATTAATAAGACCAGCAGGAAACGAGGCACTATATGCAGCTGCAGTCAAATTCCTATAGACAAATCGATGACGTGCGCTTTAGGAAGGTCCGTGGGTGGGCCGTCAGCTAAGAAATTCGACGACTTAGCATCCGAATGCCTAGCTCGGACCATCGGAAACTTATCAAATAAACAGACACCCACACATGCGCGCAATAATCATATATTTACAGCACACGTACGCGATCCGCGCCGCAGACAGCCTGTCGCCCCGTGTGAACAACGCTATCGCAATAGGTATGTACATATAATATGTAATGTAAGTAATCCAATGTTTATGTATTGCGCGAGGCATCGCTCAGATAAATGCATATGCGTATGTCGATGACATTATGTTGCGGAGCGAGCGGTCGCGACTCGCGCTACATGTTCGTCTTACCTTACAGATCGAGGTAGCTAAAAAAGTTTTCTAAAAGAATCTGAACGTACTCTGTGCCTAAAATGAGATAATATGACACCGGTAGTCAAAAAGGCTGCGTTATGACTTCATGAGACATTCACACGGTCGGTTGCGTAGAGTCACACAGTACCGGTAGGGTTCGTTGAATTTGTTATTGCGTTCTTAGTACCACATGACCAGTTATTATTTTTCACGTAATGGCTTGACGACAGGTGACAACCCGAATCCAGACATTCTATTATTTAACATTTCATGTAACATGTTTAATGGCCATATTCGTTGCCGTGAGATGAACCTGCAGAACCAGTTACTAACATTTGATGTATGACACAGACTAAATCTAATAAAAAGTTCTTCGAAACAATGAAGGCGCACAACGTCCTTGAATATCTCGGCAATGGCGGTTCAACGCCTCAAGAGTTCGGTCTAAATCGCAATAAAATATGATACATTAGTTACCAATGACCGACATTATGGGGAGAGACAGAAAAAAAATCGACGGGCAGGTGTGTAGCGCAATACTAATGCGCAATCAGTATTCGATGCGTATACCCACCGTCCTGTAGTTCGTTCCGGCTACTGTGAGTCGATAATGTTTTACGACGGGGAGGCAGCGGTGATCGGACAGGACGTCGTCGCCGTCGTTACGACCGATGGGCCTATTACAAATGCCACCATACCTCATACGCAAACATCACTGTCCTCGACCACAGCCACTTCTACCTCATATATTTTTACAATTCCATTGTCCCTTCTGTTGTCTATAAATCATTAAATAACTAACAAAAGCAGAGATGGACTAGCTGCATGATTGATTCGTGTTTAAGGTGGAGTATAGTGGTACAGAGTAATCCATAAAAGATGCGAGACGCGACAGCGACATTGCATTATTGCTCGTTGAGCGGCTCGCCTTACTTCCGATTCGGAAATTATTATATTCCTATGATCGGAATGAATAGATTCTTCATATGAATAGCCGAATTAACATGCCAAACAATTGTTTCTTGTCATTCGTGAATGATTTATGAATTCTCGAATGTAGGTTGAGGTGGATATTTCCGGAATAGAGGAGAGGACTACCAAATTTTTAAGGCTGTTTTTAACCTTACTTGTTACTTATGCAAATAGAGAACTGAAAGCAATTTAAAAGGCAAATAAGTTGTCGATATTCTACAGTTGTACGGCATCATATGAATGCAGCACAACATTATAATTAAAAGGGAGGAAGCGAGGCCGGATGTATGGACGCGAAACCGGCGCCCGCATCGATGCAATCTCTCTTCTGCACCAACAGCCGTGGTGAGAAAACGGCGCTAAAATCGTGCACGGAGAGAATCAGTAATGGGTCAAATTTCACGTGAAACTTTTAACAAAAAACGAATCATAAATTTATTCCAAAATGGCCCTAAGGTCCTAAGCTTTAGAATCAAAGAACATTCATTCATGAATTCACATGATACAGAGCCCTAAAGGTATGCGTTGACGTATAAGTTTTATTGGTATTGGTGGGTCGAAGGCTTCGTCCGTTCATTTAGAGCTACGCGGCGGGCATACATATGCGCTTGCGAACTATAACTATACTACCTACCGATCAACAACTCCGCAGTTTGCTCAATGAAATTTTAGTACAAAATGTTTAAACACTATAAGAATGAGTACCTATTACCACAAAAATTTCAAAAAGGACAAACAGGAGCAGAGGCTTTCAAAGTTTGAGGAATATATTCAAGTAGGTAGTTAAATTGAGTGTATGCCAACGTGTCTGTGTGAAGATTTTATAGTACCTATAATATGGATATAGAAGTTGTAAAAAAATGGTACTTACGAATTCATCTTTGTAGGACTCTGCGTACGACAAAGCATTTCTTGCCTGTAGCGCGACCTCTTTAGCTAATTTCGGATAGTATTTTATTGGTGTATTATTCTGAAAGAAAAAGAAATATTCATGAATAAGTGAAATTTAAAATTTATAATTTATTTCAAATTACTTCAATTCTTTCAACAATTTTTGTCACGCCATCGAACTGGGATTCACATAATTTCAAAGATAAATCACACAATTTCAAAGATGAATCACACAATTTCAAAGATGATTTACACAATTTCAAAGATGAATGTCAAAGATACTTACAATGCTAGCATAATCACAAGGGTTGGCCCACTTAGGATCTTCCTGCTCATCCGCCATGGTGCGAGGACCCGGGGCCGCCAACGACTGCGGTGCGAGACTTCCGACCAGAAACAGTAGGCACACTGCCGCGCAAACGTTGACGTATCCTGTGGGAAGAACAACAAATTAATATCTCATCCATTTTTTCAACCTATTAGTCTTATTTATAAGATAGGTAGGCAAGCCCGGCGCATGACGCGTTAACTTGCGAAAAAAAGCCTGCTCTTCCAATAGTAATTGAGAATTTGGTAACTCAAAGTCGTTTCCTAAAAACGAGACTTTAGTAAAGCTCTCTATCATGGTCTAATGTACAATTTCTTTGTCAAGGTAGACAAAGAAATTGAAAGCTATCATAGTCTGGGCAAAGTGCACAACAATATGAATGTCTGTTTGCATCTCATCAATGAAAACGCAATAAGAGCTAGTTCCGTATGCGGCACGCGCGATGTTATCGATTATGGTAATCATTGGACATCCGATGAATAAATACACCGCTGCCAAGAGGTGGACAGCCTTTGCTAATTGTCCACTGAACCTGCATGAATCGGTAATGTGGCAATTTAACGGTGGCTAGCCGGACATTCTTCCGATTTCGTATAGTCGTATATTAATGGTAACAATTAAAATTAGTATTATGAACAAGATTGTTTTATAGATCAAAACGACCGCTCTTATTTGAAAATTTTACCAAAAAAAAACTTTAGAAGAAGAAGACGAAAATTCAGAATAACATGCCATCGACTCGATAGAAGACGAAAAAAAAATGTTAATCGCAATATTTGTTTAACGGAACGAAAATATTTTCAAAAAGAAAATGCAATATTATAATAATTAAAAATCCTTACTGAAAATAATGACGTTTTGTTGAGCATTTGAGTTTATTTTGCCGGCCATAGTAAAGCTTTTTACTTTAAAATTTTTCACAACAACACTAAAGTTTACAGTATTGATACTCTGCACAGTTATACAACTGAAAACTGAATGAATTTTAGTTTGATTCCAGGCCTTTATATACTACCCTATTAGCTACCTAACCTACATTATGGGGTTTATTAAAATACGTCATACCATTATTATCAATTAATAATAGTTAATTCATTGATAAAATTAATGCAGGGTGCCGTACACACTTTTATAGCTAATAAATTGCCAGTATCGTAATTAACAGCATAAGGAAGGGTTTCCTTATAAAATTGTCGGTTGAAATAAGAGAAAAGTAAGAGATTTGTCCCTCACATCAAGTCTACGGGTTCGTATGAAAGTGCGCGCAATGTAGCGACGCGACTTTTCATACAAACCCTGTGAGAGACAAATTAGTTGCGAAGACAAGAGTTGCTCGTGCGCCCTATCTTTAAGACGAATAAAATAGAACTGTACCGTTTGCACTCGTTCAATCAAAGCATAATTCTGAAAGTTTGCAGGAAAGCGTAGAAATCAGATTTATCTTTTAGTACCTACTTGCTATCTGTTTTAAATAATTTTCTAAACAACTCGCGAAAACAAGCTTAATTTAAGCTAATACGAAATATTTCTCGACCAACAAATTATAAGGGGTTTTCTCTTTTACACGGAACTTCAAAACTAATCCGTCATATAAAAACCAACTAATTAATTGTTATCGGAACTTATTGTTGATTGGCTTGTGAATGGTAATAGGAAGTACCTACTTAATTAACTTAAAAAACCATAACCAAATGGTATTTCCGATAAATAGCAAAATTACACCATGTTACTACAGTTTAGGTAGGATTAGATTTTAACAATCAATATTTTTAAATATGATACACATAAACTCACCTGATCATCCCGAAATATAATAACAACATAAATCAAATTAGAATACAATATCTGCCGCCCTCGTGGTTTATAGTAGTCACAGGTATATGCTATGTTATGCTACTTATAAAGAAATCTTACTAAAGTCACAAAACACAAAGGATTTTTTAGAAAGTGCAAAAACGACTTGTCAAACTGAACAACTTTGACTGGAAGTATAACCGAAGAAGAAAAAGAGATAATAGAAGAAGAAGAGAAAAGATTGTTGATGATGAATGATGACAAAAGTCCCTATTTTTTTAAATTTAGCTCCGTAATAAAAAACTCACGGCCATAACCTTTTCCGGGTGGATAGAAATTTTGCTACAACTACCAACTGTCTTTTTAAAACTTCAGGTTGTATTTTCTATATAAGCTGGAATTGTAAACCGCATATCGGTAGATAGTAATAGTAAGAAATAGGCCAAGTGCGAGTCGGTCTCGCGCCTTCGGGGTTCCATACAAACTTATCTTGACAGGGGATAAAAATGCTCTCGCAAACACATCTGTCTACATAACGCATCTCCAACTGAAAATATTTGTTTGGAATAAAATATATTTTTTACTACAAAATAGAGATTTTCGTATTTATTCATTGTTGTAAGACCTTGTTTCTGACCAAATTTCATGATTCTAGGTCAATGAGAAGTGCTCTATAGGTTTTGATTTGCATTTGCGAGTATCAAAATATGAAATTTAAATGGCCGTATCTTTTGATAGCGAAGACTTAGAAGTTTAAATTTTTTACACCTTCAAGGGGCGGTCCACGTCAAAGGCCGTAAGGTGGTGTAAAAAAAGTCTGACACCAGGGCTTGCTGGCCACACGATAAGAAGGAGGGACGGTTCCAAGACCTTAGTATTTGGTATTAATTTGAAAATGATAACTGCGGGTAGTTATCCTGAGAAAAAGGGTCTTGACAGACGGACTTACAGACAGACGGACAACAAAGTGATCCTATAAGGGTTTCGTATTTTGGACGTGGTACGGAATGCTAAAGATGAAAATTAGAGGCGTTCCATGTTACTCATATGCATTATATTTTTTTCAGTGTTTGAGTCAAAGCGTGAATCACTAATGTTGTGTCTGGGTACACTGTAGTAACAGCCTGTGACTAACGTATTACAATCTTAGCAATATTTCGTCGATGAATATGCTAGCGATCACTTCTAGATCCGGACAAAATGGTTCGCATCCTCTTTTAAAATGAGAATTAACCGAAGAAGAGAAAAAAATAGGTGATCATACTGATCATCATAACGTGTGGTATTTTTTTGTCTTCCCGCTTGGATCCATTATCAAACCTCCCCAGGCTTAAATTTATTAAATAAAGAAGGAATAGGTTTGGACCTCTCTCCCTACGTATGTTTTCCAAGCAAATACAATCGGCATATTGGTAAAAGAAGAGTTAAAAGGCTCTTTCTGGATAAGCGCGTGAGATCCTCGGCTTTATCACTACACTTTCCACCGAGTGAACTGAAGCCGAACCCAAGAAAATTGTATTAACATTATTATTATTTTTTTTTTTTTGCTAGCCCTCTTCATCCCACTGCTGGGCAAAGGCCTCCCCTTTCATCCTCCAACCATCTCTGTCCTGGGCATGCTCTGGCCACGCGTCATCGAAAGCGTCATCAAAACATTATTTTAATTTAGTAAAATTTATTTCGTATCCCCGTTTCCCCGGGTTTTATAAGGAAAAAGTACTATACTCTATATGCTATTTTTGGATGTAATATAACCTATAAATAACTAAATGATGAGTCATTCCTCTTTATAAATAGTTAACTAAAAGGTAAAATAAACAATGATTCAACACGCTTAAAAAGGTACTTGTTTCTTGTAGTGCAGATTCTAATCACTCCAAAAGTGATACGGTCGCTTCGTGAGCTCATTCAAGTTCTGCCTTCAAAAGTTTTAACGGCTACCAAATTGTGACAATGTGTGGGAACAAACTAAAAGAACCATAATATCAAATCCATCAATGCACTCACACGATTACCCTGGATGTGTGCGTTCCGCTTTTTTTTCTCTATCGTCTCGTTAGTCCGTTTTGCTGCGATTTAGCTCCTCCGCCGGAGGCAGCGGCGGCCAAATAAAAGAAAATTATAGTTATAGGGCTCCGCCGCTTATTATTTAACTAGTCCCTGTGAACTGATCCCGATTATCACACGCCCTCCCTAAAAAGAGAGAGATGATTCTCCATCTCACGTGGAAAAAAGAGCGATTTGCATAAACAAATTGAGGTTGTTAAGATTTAACTAGGCGTTATTTAGTTATAGAGCTTGGATTGCTGTCTAATTGATGCAATAATAATGTTGTTACTGTTGGAACACAAAAGGGGACCGCAAAGGTGGAGCTGAGTAACGATCATGTCAAAAGGAAGGTCCGACACAACAACACGCGTTAAACACACGATCATAACATTTTATTAGTGCGCCTGCGCCGGTCGCCGGTCAAAAGCAACCGCGAGACCGCCGTCAAAAGTTCAACCAAAAAAACCTAACAGGTCAGCTCGTAAAAGACATAGAGTCAGTGTGGGATAAATATTTTCTTGAGAAAATACGAGATTCGTATCTCTGGTTAGTTGACAGACCAAAGTCGACTGAACATTCCTAACACGGACCTTGATCTGTATGAGAAATTATAAGAAAAGAAATCAACTTTTCCTAACTCGTCCCTTATTGATTTTTATCTAAGATCACAATTAATTAATTTACTAATAAATATTTACTTTATGAAACCATTGTTCAAATCTCATTTAAACTAATAAAGGAGGCAATAATAACTCGACTCGAACGGATTCCTTAGCCCATTGAAGAACTGACCGCGCGACCATAAAAAGTCGTAGATACCTACACGTAGGTAATACACAGGTTATAAGGGGGCATAAAAAGTAGGGACCGCGTCGGAGGTCGGCCCCGACTACCCGAGAAACAAAGAATTCGTTTATTTTTTAACAGCTCGCTCTTACACAAAAGGAGGGATTGCGGCACGAAAAACGACCCAAACGAGAGGACCTTGTTAACCTTTTTAAAAAGAAATCGCGCGCCCGCTAACTAGAATTTCGGCTCGAAAACCGAGAAAAGTCGCGCCGTTCGTCGTCGGCCGGACGTCGCCGGCGCCTGCGCGCGCAATCATTATGTAAATTCTTAATATGGACGCGTCAAAGTTTGAGGGAACATCATCTGCGGCTCGTTACCTCAGCTCCGCGCCAAATTATCGATGAGTTTGTATGTCTTGAGATAAATCGCTTGCCTTAACGTTCATGGCGCGGCTACAGGGTTGCAGCGCCGGGTCATTAACGGTACATCTAATATCCTACCGCGTGACATTAAATAGAAAAAGCATCATGTTTAGCCATAATAGAGGTTTAATTTGAGATGGTTCATCATTTTGTTAGTAGCGGCTAACAACCGATGCGCTCGTAAAATTTGACTGCACATAATAAGGGCGATTATCGCGCGGAGACGCGCGTGGCGGCGTGTATCATAAGATGTGCGGTGATACACTCTTCATTAACTGAAAATCGCTCTAAATGTTAATAACGTTAAAGCGAAGATCGAACGCAGCGGTCCGCTTTTGAAATAATGAAACAAGCGCAAATTTAATAAGATACCAACTGGTATTTACGTGTTTTGAGTAATAACTTTTTGATTGGAAATTCGTATAATTCGGTGCGATAATTTTCAGAGCTCATTACTTTTACATGAAATGATTGTAATTTTTTACAGTGATTACGGTGAAACCGATGTCTAAATAAGTCACATCCAAGAGCAGATCGACATGTCTCAGTAAATGGGTGACAGCTAAATACTGCAATTATGAGTCCCCCGTCTCACTGAAATAACTGTTTATAATTGAAGCGGTCGGCTCACTCCGCGTAAATGAACAGCGCTTTTATGTGAAAATGTTGCTAATGAGGGAGTGGATCGCAGCCCTAATGACGCGGACATAGTTCATGAAACCGAGCGGTGTGGAGCGGCGCGGCGCGGCCTGACGCAGGGATCACGTAGCTAGGTATACCTACCTAGTACAACCACACTTAGGGCTACCAGGTGATATTACCATAGCCGGACAGATGGAGAACTATATTCGAACATGAGAGCGGTCTCCATCAAAATCTTCGGAACCGCGCGATTTGCTACATTCTTACAACGTCCCTAACTTGCTCTCGCTTCGTGATTGCGTGCGAATCTAGTGAGATAGGTAGTTCCTGTAGTGGCAAAATTCCGGCCTTGTATATTTGACAAGACAGGACCGAAAAATGCATGTCCGGCTAAAGTCAGACGCCTGGCAACCCTAACCATTGCCTATACACTAACTACCGATATCTATGACACTTAATGTTGATGATGCAATGAAATTTAATCAATTACCTATAACGAAACAGGCTTCTTAAATGTACATTCAACAATAAAAGTTTTCGTAGTTTTAAGGCCTTTTCTGAAATTTTGTCCTCCATTCTTTCCTCATTGTCATGAAGACAATATTTTTACCGCAACAATTCAATTCAGAATAACATTACACAAGTTAAGACTGAAATGAAAGGCCTGAGAGTTCAGAGGAATTCTGTGAGTTCATTGAAAACTAATTCATTGCTATTTCCTTTGGATATGTTACTGTGATTGAGGAAAAAAGAAGTGTGATTTATATAATTCTAAAATAAAAGGACACCTTTATTGAAAATCGGATTTCAAATCGACACGGGATGATTTGACTAATTTAGAATATTTTCAGGAAAACTTTGGAAATTATTGTTTTTTTTTAAAGTAGCAATAAAATACTTTGATGTCTTATATCTTTTTTTTACTAACCAGATTAAACCTACGCTAATTTGTTTTATTTTAATTGACCTTCTTTGATGTGTAAATAAATAATTGGAATTAATGGTTTCATTTAATTCTTGGATAAGTTATAATCTCAAGATTGACAAAGCTACGAAAACGTAGGAAAAAATTGCAACCAGTACTGGCCGCTAACCCCTGTCCATATACACGCACACAGACATAATTTGTATGACGCCTCACGCACACCAACCTAAGAAAGTTGGCCCCTTTTGTTTTATACGGTGGAAACGTGATGCTCATTCTAGACATATACTTTTTCTAAGATTTAATTAATATAAATTTATTTAGTAATCTCATTTTTAGAAATAATTAAGGGTCCTCCTTAATATCCTGACGGTTTACAAGGGGATGATCAGACCATCAAACTGAACAACTTTCTCAATGGTACGCGAACATCGAGATCGGAAAAAAAATTAGTTCTCCCATACATTTTGGTCGAGAAGATTTGCAGTGTTGTATGGAACAGTAGAATTCTTTTTCGCAATTTCTATGATGGTACCATAGAAAAAGTTGTTCAGTTCGATGGTCTGATCATCCCCTTAAAAACCGCCAGCATATTGTTATTAAGAAGGACCCTTTATCTTAACTACTATTATAAAACTGTAACAAGAAACCGTGTGTCTGTGCATTGAAGATATTAACAAAAAAAAGTTACGATATGGTTTTTCGGTGTCTCTGATTACATAATTATCACCAATTTCAAGATTTTTTGTGTCTGTCCGTTTGCTTGTTTGTGTATTTATTTGGTTGTTTGTTTCATCGAGTATTACGCAAAAACTACTGAAATGATTTTGATGAACCTTTTTTTGTTTGATAGCTTATGATCTAACATAAAATCTGGTATATAATTTGTGCGGACGAAGTCGCGGGTTAACTATAGTTTGAACAATAAACTTGTAACTATGAATAGAAAGAAAGTATGTATTATTAGTATTTTTATTTACATGTTCATCTGTTTCCTCACAATCACCTGTGCGGTCACTGAAACATAAGCGATGAGTCACACGGTATTATGTAAAGTTTTACAATGTTAGACCCAACTTCCGGGAAAATCATTGTTAATGTAGTATTGATTTATTTTCCCTATACAAGTAATAAATTTTGAGGTTTGCGCGCATGCGATGTAAACAAATTAATTGATATTTAATTGTTTTATTAATCGTGTGGTTAATTCATTAATGATTTACTTCACACTATTTATTTTTGTCCTTTTTATTGAGCTGATAAAATCTCTGTAGGTAATTTAAGTATTAGTAAATGGATTTAATATTTTATTAAGAGTGAAATAATTAATAAATAAATTACATTAATAAATTTATCCGTGTCCGTGTGGTGTCGGCTTGTCCGTGTGGTGTCGGCTAAGAATAACACCATCCCATTTCCTCCCGTGTGTGTCGTTTTGCGACTAAGGGATCTACTGAAGGATGGGCAGCAGCATCCTCTGAGTACACACATTAATTCGATCCAACTGCGATCGCCAACCCGCCTGCCAAGCGTGGCAAGTATGGCAAATACCCCCATTTTGGGGGAGGCTTATGTCCAGCAGTGGGCGTTAAATGGCTGATATGATGATTAAATTTATATTGCTTTAAGAGTCTTCGAAACGAATTTGTCTGGTAGATTTTTGTAAATTTTTTAATATTAAATATACCTACAGAAGAGAGGTCTAAAATCATTTTAAAGCACTTGTTTATATTAGGCCTTCAGCATTCCGTACGTAGACAGATCATTATCAAAATAACTTAATAAAAGTGTGCACAAAATCAATCAAAGCGTTAGATACCTATAATATTAAGATCAAATCGTAAATATTTTGAATGTCGTTCTCAATAATTAGTTAGATTTGTGAATTCTAGAGCAGATCTCTAAACTAGGTATAGGCAACAACATTGATAAATATAACATTATCTACGCATTATGGACAAAAAATCAACGATTTTTGCTTTAACTTCTGCATGATAATAAAACGGTAGTGTTTTTAGGTACCTAGGTATATAAATCAACAAATAGGAATTACTCACTACTTGAATTCCCAACAAAGATCAAATAAACACGACCTAGGTGGGGATTTTGGTAATAAATCTTAAATACCCTTCTATTCATATAAGGTACCTAAGGTGAATGTTATAACTTAGTAGGTATTTGCTAAAATTAACTTTATTTTGTTATAACTAAATACTAAGAAACGAAACGGATCTTGACCTGCCTATTTGTTGTTGCTTATTATATAGGTAGGTATATTGTGAGTGGAGTTGTGGACCTGATAATGACATTATATATCTCATGTGACTTGATGTGACCCTTATTTCCACAAAATTAGCTTATCTATTCTGTTAACGCAATAATATAAACTTGACCGCCTAAGGCAACGTGTCGGAAGAAAACAAAAGAGATAAAAAGAAATATCCCTACTGCTTGCTCTAATTATTTCTTATACAGGGTGCAAACATAATAAACATGCGATACATATTTTAGGGGATGCTTCAGATCATTAAACTGAACAACTTTTACTAAGTATGGAGCCAACATTTAAATCACGAAAAAATTTGGCTATTAAACCGTTTTTTTATTTCCACGCTGAAAGTTGTTCAGTTTGATGGTTTGAAGTACAATTATAATTATGTTAAGTAAACATTTTAATGTTTATTTGGGATGGTGTACATTATAAAATAATCTTATTTGACTTTTCACACATCTAACATGCCCTTAGAGTAATGTGACCACAAAATACGTCATTGCATAAACAATTTATAATACTATATATAACGTTATTTGTAGTTTTCTTCGTTTATAAAACTGTCATGACCAACGTAACCCGGATCGTAGAGTTTGTAAACACTAGCGCAGTTAATTGGAACTAACCTGACGTGGGGTCTTTAGCAAATCAATATTTTAGGTACTTATTTTCATAGTAACTGTTTGGTAACATAGTTATAAAGCTAAAAGACAATTTTAATTTTATAAAATGTAGGTCATAATATGGCTGTATTTCAGCGTAACGGCAATAAAATGAAAACAAAAAAGGTTTTATTTTGGTTTATACAGAATGCTTCTTAATATGCTGACGGTTTTTTAGGACGATCAGACCATCAAAGAGAATATCTATCGAGAGAGAGAGAGAGAGTATCTAGATAGTATCTTTTTTCTATGGGATCAACATTGAAATCGCGAAACAAAAGTCTGCTGTCCCATACATATGGGGCGAGTAGGATTGTTTTACTATGAATCAGCTGTTTTAAAAAATATTGGGTCACATAGAGTTCAATTTGACGGTATCATCGCCTTGAAACACCGAAGGGCCCTTCGACCAAAATAATAGAAGGGCCATATATTTTGACGGTGTGTTACAATTTTATGAATCCATATTACAAAACTAACTTTTATTCTTTTTTAATTTATTGTATATTCCTTTAATTCAAAAAAAGTATGTCTTCAATAAAGAAAATGAAAAAAAAAGTACCCGCTATAATTTTCTTTCAATGGTCCCTATAAATATGGATAGATTATAGGACACTTAAATCATTTCTCAACCTTAAATAGAGAGCTCCTGGTGGTACTAATTACGAAAGAGCCCTCCGAGCGTAGACATAACTGTATGACTTTTAAAGGATAGAAACATTTAGTCAGATATGCCATACCGGTAACAGTAAGCTGGTTTAATTACAGTTTAAGCCTAGTTAGTTAGTCCTGATCTTCGTGTTTCGCATTGTAGGGACACTGAGGCTGGTTTTTGCTCGTAATAAAATTGTAAGCTCGATTACGGAGCGGTATCACGCCGGCGTTTGATACTGATAAATAGTATATGTATGTCGAGATTGTCATAACATAACTTTGACTATTTATTATAAGGACTAGCCTTGCGGTAGCATTTCCCCTCTGCCACGGTATAAGAACAATTGATCATGTTCATTTAGTTTTATACCTTATCACTAAACGAGACAGCTTATAATTGCGAAATAATAATTTCGAACTTAGAACATTTGGGGTTCACACAAGACTACTTTTCCTGAGTTTTAACAATCAAAATTAGAAGCTAAAGTTATGGGGAATAAAATTCAAAGTTGTCGATTTCATGTTACCTCGCCCCCCGCAAAAAAAGGCAGATATGTTTGTTAGTAGAATTACACGCGTAACTAGTCCCTATATAAGTAGTCAAAGTAACTTAAACACGGTGTACCCTAGTTAGTCTAAATTTAAATGGATGGTTTATATCAAACTGAATAACTTTCACAATTGAAACAATGTCTTTCTTAAACTTTTTTTAAATCTGCTGTTTAATACAAAACTTCAGTACCGACTCGATTCAAACGTATGAGACAGTAGATTATAAAAAAAAAATTATGACTTTGTTTCCGTAGTGAAAGTTGTTCATTGATATTCTAAACTAAACCAAGCCTTTGAAAATGACTTGTGTGTTTTGTTTAACCCTGTATATAAGATGTATTAAAACATCTTTAACTAAGGAGACGAAGTCGAATCAAAACCTGTCCCATATATATTATTTAAATCAAGTACCTAGGTACTGCAGTTTTGTATGAAGCCGCAGATTTTTTAATTATAAAGCAGCTCTTTAATATGTAACACATTTAAGTTTACACCCCTGTATACATATTAAACTGAAAAACTTTCCACTAATGCCAATGTCGAAATAGAGTAAAAAAAATAGTTGTTCCATACAAAATGTCAATGGCTGTTTGATCCAAACGTCTGAAGCAGCAGATATTTTTCAATGATTTCGATGTGGGCTTTATCAAAAATAAAGAATAAAAAAACATTTTACATATTTATATTTACACCCTGTATAAAACTGTCTATAGCATAGCAACTTGCTAATCAACTATCTAGAAATGAAAAAATATAGATGCGTAAGGACGGATGTAGGATTTGTAAATAAATAAAGTTGAGATTTGCTTACGATAAGAAGATCGTCATCCTCATATCGGGGACTCTACCTTACCTACTTGTTCACACGTGCGTCTCTACCTTCAGGATGCTGTGTTTATTATATACCTATTGTTATTTCATAAACAACTAGCGTTAATCCGCGACTTCGTCCGCAAAATTTATATACCAGATTTTCAGTCAGATCATTAGCTATCTAACAAAAAAGTTTCATCAAAATCGGTTCAGTAGTTTTTGCGTGATGCTCGATCAAACAAACAAACAAACTTCTTTTTTTTAATTTACAGTTTTATAATAGTATAGATATAATTTGAACCGGAAATATAATATCAGAAACTGATCATTAACAAATCAAGTACTTTACATAATTATACTATTAACAAATTAAATTATTTACGTAATATATTTTAAAAGATTTATGACAAATTGTAAAGTTAATAACTTACTACTTCTTGCTGTACTTGATCTGTAGGGTCGACGTTTTTCCACTATTTTACCACTAACACAGTCACTAATTCGGCTAATAATTCTAGTCCTAGTACATAGTTCACACCTCGAAAGCCTGTGCACAACCTTCGGGCAATCCTTTACTGGACAAACCTCTGGTTCGCAACAACTGTTCGGCACTTCCATCTTCAGTCTTACGGTCATGGTGCCGTGTCTAAATAACGCACAGGTCGGGATATTAATGTAATCCATAGTTGACGATCTCTGACATCCCCAAAAATGCTGCGATGTAGCACGCGTCGCGTCGGGAGATCGACTAAATCGGTGCATTCGACGCGCGAATAATAAAGGTTAGTGTCCATCTACCACGTGATAGTGGGGGCAATGACGAATAGCCGCGCCGGTTGGGTTCCCCCTGCAGGTGAGCTGAGCGGCGGCCAATCGCGGCCCGCAGCGGTGGAGGGCGGGCCTGGGACCCCACCCAGCGCAAGTACTTTTATGTAAACCATAGGGGTCGCTTACTTTAGATAAGGGTTGCAATTCCTGTTTCAGTTATGAAAAAAGAAAACGACATTGTGAACACGGGATTTTACAGGTGAGTTAAAAATACTGATTTTTAATTGTGATGGTATACGATAAAAAAGTAAATTAATCACTTTATTTGGAACTCTCACATTGCTTTCAAATATGCCAACGAAATCATACACTTCATATTCTAGCCATAGCGTAAATATAAACTCTAGCGGTAGGTTGACCTTGCCACTTATTTAACTTTTCATCAATTCGTTCCATAGGAAAAATTTAAAACTATTATATGACAAGGAATTAATGAAAAAAAAAATCGGAAAACTTCCATTCCAAAGGTCCATAAAACATAGAAATAGCGTTAACGCCATAATGACGCTGCGTTATTAATTAATGACTCATCTCATGGCGTCCATTCCTTACGTCCTTTCCAGCAAATCCTATGAGTATGTTCTGGAAATATTTCAAGGTTTAAAAGTTACGGTAAGATTTTTGACCGATTGACGTCAAAGAGTTTCAATAGAAAGCAAGTTTGGTTATGTCAGTAATGTGGAAAGAATGAATAAGGCCCAAAAGGATAAACGAAGTTGCGAGGAAAGTAAATGGAAGAGTTTTTAAGAACAAAAACTGAAGGTATATGTACCTACCATACTATGCTGAAGATTATATTCCTGAAAGAGTGGAACAGAGATATACTAAAAATTGACTTCACTTAAAATAACCAAAATAATGAGATTTAAAACAACAACAAGGAAGTAATATAAAACCGTAGAGGACGGCGTAACTCGTGTCAACACCCGACACGGGTTACGCTGTCCTCTATGTCTAAAACTACCAAAGATAAAAACAGTGATAGAAAATAAAAGAGGCAAGAATATGTATCAAGCTGAAGGGGTGACATAATGGTTACAAATGAAGGGTTGAACAGTAGAAAAAAATATGATATAACAGGAAAAAATTATATGTTTTACTTTTACAATGTCTTATTGACTAACGAAATGCAAACTTGCGCAGTCACATGGTTACTATTAAATTTGCATGTATCAATCAATAATTGACGTTTCTTCTAAGAACCGAATTGAATTCAATGAATGCCGCAACTGTTTGTATGAATTACCTTTACTCAACACATCATCATCAGATAGTATGTATTATTATGTACAAGCTGCTCATAGCGATATAAAAATAAAAATTAAGATGCCATTAAAATTGAATTGCATACAATATAAGATTCGAACAATTAGAATTGTTTTAAAGAACATAATTTTCGTTTCCTAATTGATGACCATGAATTGGTAGGTACGTAATACAATATCGCGTTAAAACTTTTCTTCTTCTTATCGTGTGGGCAGAGCCCTGGTGTCTGAGTTTTTTTCAGACCGCCGACCGAAAACTTTTGATTAAGATTAAATACGACTAGGTGGCACAAATTCACAATTCCTAATGGATACATCGAGGCAGACATCAGCAAAAATAATTATAATAACTGGCCAAGAGCGAGGTGTGTACTCGCACGTAAGAAGAGAGGAGAACAGTCCTAATAATCTTTTCTGCTTGCGTAGGTACTCGACTTGTGTACACTGAAAAAATGTTTTGTTAAATATAACCGAACTTTAGTGACTTCCAAACTGTTTTGTAGCACATAAACAATCGTTTGGTTATAAATAGCATAACTTTTTTTCTATTTATATACAAACGTTTTGTTATGTGCTACAAAACAGTTTGAAAGTCACTAAAGTTCGGTTATATTTAACAAAACATTTCTTTCAGTGTAGGTACAAAAACAAGCGTTGTTCGGAAAGTGCAAAACTATATCTATCTATACTCTATATACTCTATATTACTATTATAAAACTGTAACATGAAGTTTGTCTGTACATTGAAGATATTAACAAAAAAAAAGTTACGATATGGTTTTTAGGTGTCCCTGATTCCATTTCACCAATTTTTGGATTTTTTGTCTGTCTGTTTGTTTGTGTGTTTGTTTGTTTGTTTGTTTGTTTGTTTGAACGAGTATCACGCAAAAACTACTGAAACGATTTTGATGAAACTTTTTTTGTTTGATAGCTTATGATCTGACTTAAAATCTGGTATATAATTTGTGCGGACGAAGTCGCGGGTTAACGCTCGTAAACATTAAAACTCTAATCAGATTAAAACCATTGGGAAAACCATTAAAAGTAAAATCACTCAGAAAACCAGATACTAAAACTAATACAAGATCCGCTTATGACAATAATAAAAAATATCATACGTCATAGAGAAACAGACTCCAAATTGATACGAATTTAATTGATGACATAAATAATATGTGCTATTAACAGAGATAATATAGAATTATGCTGGTAATATATCGTTAGTCGGCATGACATCGATACATGTATATACAGGGTGTAAGTGACAGCCTAGCAAATACTGAAACAGTGAAGTCAGGCCACCAAACTGAACAAATTTTACTATGGAGCCTACCTCAGGAATCGTGAAAAAAAATTAGCTGACCCATACATTTGTCGGATAGGTACAGCAGTTTTGTATGGGACGGCTGATTTTTCGCGTTTCCTTTTTCCTCTATTGTCAGTAGTGTATCCTGGGAGAAAACAAGGTAATACGTATGTATGGAAAAAATGGTTCCTACTCGCCTATCCTCTTAATCATCTAACGTTCATCAAGTTCATCAAAAATTTTAATACTTATTTTCACCATATTTTGAATTTATTCAATACAGGGTGTAAGTGACAGCAAATACTGAAACGGTGAACTCAGACCACCAAACTGAACAACTTTCACTATGGAGCCTACTTCAGGAGACGCGAAAAAAAATTTGCTGTCCCATACATTTTAGTCGGATAGGTACAGCAGTTTTGTATGGGACGGCTGATTTTTTTTTCGCGTCTCCCTAAGTAGGCTCCATAGTGAAAGTTGTTCAGTTTGATGGTCTGAGTTCACCGTTTCAGTATTTGCTAGGCTGTCACTTACACCCTGTATAAAGGTGTAACAAAACACCCTTGTAATATTTAAAGGGATGGTTAACCTATACACCATCAAATTGAATAACTTTCAATAGGTACGGTACCAACATAGAGAAAAGAAGCTGTTTCATACAAAACTGCAGTACCTACTCGACTCAAATTAGTAAGACAGGTGATTTAAAAATTGGCACTGTCTCTATAATGAAAATTGTTCAATAAACCTCTAAATTACTTGGATATTTTGTTACACCTTGTATAAAACCTAATGTATTCTTCCTAATTCATGTAAATTAGGTGTAAATAGGTATTCTTTGTTACTAAAAAAACAATCGTTATTGACTAATTCTCACCAGCATTTCTAATATTGAAATTTAATTGCACAAAAGATGTACCTATAAGTATATCCACGAGAGCATCGGTGGTGCGTTTCGGAGAGGCATTGAAACTCAATCTTGGGGTCCGGGTTCGAATCCGAACGGACGACATGCCATGTACCAATGCGTTTTTCTAACTTATATATTTAATACCGACTACTCCTAAACTGTGTAGGAAAACATCGTGAGGAAACCTGCATACGCTGAAGAAGAAATTCCAATGCGTATGTGAAGTCTACCAATCCGCATTGGGCCCGCGTGGTACCTCCATGCACAGACCCACGTGAGACGTATATAGGCTGACGATGATGACGACATGCATCAGATTTTTACATAAAGTACATCATTACCGTAGTATAAGAAAGAGTACTAGGTAATACTTACTTACTGTATGGATACTCCGCCCCTAACCAATTTTCACCTCACCCCCATTCGATGGTAGGGAAGTTAGAAGAAGAGAAGAGGACAGAAAGCAGGAGTGCTATTTTTGAAATTCACGCATCCTTATTAGATTTCAAGTTATGCCAAATTCTATGGAATCTCTGTATCAATATTTTATATCCAAAAACATATTTATTTCTGTTTTCAAAAAAAATTCCCACAGCTTTTGCTTTATTATTTATTTACTCTAAGATTTGTATAGTATTCGTTATGTTGATTTAATTTTCTACTTCATTCACCTAGTAGTATAGTTGTATATAAGTTCTAACAAAATTAGCTGAAACTATTTTAAGGGGATGATCAGACCATCAAACTGAACAACTTTCTCTATGGGACCAATATCGAAATCGCAAAAAAAATTTATCGAAATCGCGAAAAAAAAAATCTGCTGTCCCATACATTTAGGTCGAGTACGTTTGTACGGAACAGCTGATTTTTTTTCGCGATTTCGATATTGGTCCCATAGAAAAAGTTGTTCAGTTTGATGGTCTGATCATCCCCTTAAAATAGTTTCAGCTAATTTTGTTAGACCTTATATACTATTTTTTTTAAGTTTATTCATTTATTAAGCAATCACTAGTTTTAATTTCATGATGAATCAATGATTCATAGTAAAAGAAACCTCATAACGGATCATCTTTGATGTTATATTTAAACAGCAGGTATCCTCGCATCTGGTATAATTTCTCTTTCGATATTATTTCAGTTTTACGTTTGACTCACTACTTTACGTTAGTCATGATCATGAAAAATTCAGTTGACTCATTATTTACTTACCTAATAATAAGCGGTAATTAAAAAAATGATGATGATGATGACGACACTGCAAGAACTATGTAAAAAAATAATATTAGCCAAACATAATAATGTACGAGTATGGAATATTATGTAAACTTTTTAGAAATCATGTCGGGCCATCTGATATTGCGTCATAGTTTGATCAATATCGGGAACCTATGATAGGTTGGGAAAACCTGGACAATAAGAAGAGATCCATTCACCATTCACAGATTCCGGGAGACTGATTTGATTCAGCTTCTTAATTGGTATACCGAGTAAAAGAATGGTGTAAGTTTTGAAATTATTAAAACAATTATATTAGGGAAAAAAACAGAATTAAATAATATTCGTAAGTCACAAAAATTTGGAAGGTACGTAACTTTTATTTACAAGCAAAAGAGGAAATTGCAAAAATAAAAAAATAAACTTTTCTTATCGAACGAATTAACGTTATAATTAAGTATAATTGAAATCACAAACAAATACCCCATAAATAAACACGAAGAAATGATACGTAGTTTTTAATTACTAAAAAAATTAATTGAATCAGGCGTTACTTTGCGGAAATCCATGACTAATATGTAGATGACACGATTGTATCAAGACCTCCGCTTCCAAGTACCTAGTAGACAAAGTTGTATTACGTTATGCAACACAACCTGCCCACCAAATAATTTCTACTCTACACGTGTTTCGCTCCACCAAGGAGCATCCTCAGGAGTTAGACACCGAGCCGGTGTCGGACGCTCGGCGGAGTAACAACTCTGTTTCGAACGTTCGTCGGTCTAACTCCTGAGGATGCTCCTTGGTGGAGCGAAACACGTGTAGAGTAGAAATTATTTGGTGGGCAGGTTGTGTTGCATAACGTAATACAACTTTGTCTACTAGGTACTTGGAAGCGGAGGTCTTGATACAATCGTGTCATCTACATATTACTAAAAAAATCTTGTTGCTCGCAATTTATTACTAATAAAATCTGATATCAACGGAAACCACAACACGAATAGCTAAGTATTTCATTAAAATCATTTGACCAATAATTAACTATAAACGTATTTTAATGGTGGTAAAACTAACAAAATTGTTCTACAATTACCATGTGAAAACCGATACAAAATGATTAAATAGCCGTGATTAGTAAATTGGTCATTACAATATTGTAAAAAAGTAAATATAGTAGCTGATTATGATTTATCAAATTATTACGCCTCATATCGAATCAGTGCGCCTTTACCATTACTAATCATCAAGCAATTACTCAATGGACGTACGAGTAATCCTCGGAAACACCTTTTATTATTATTATTGCAGATAAGCTTGTAATAATGAATGAAATGTAGTGTAGGTACATATTGTATTCAAGACTTCATAATTTTATGATTACAGACCAATATCAAAAGCAAACTTATGTATAGTGTGATTAAGACGGTGCCGAGCCTGCAGTGCTGCCCACAATCGTATACTTAATTTAATATCTTAACAATTCCAAAAAACAGAAGTGTCAAATTGCAGTTATAGCTGATTTTCAATTTATCGGAACATTACGATTTTGTTTTTTTTGGAATGTTCTTAGTTATTATCTTTATTAACAATGCCAAAAGTTGCCACTTTCGTCCACTTTCTTCTGTGTTATTAGTTAAGATTTTACAGGTAGTAACTAATATCATTAAACATATTTTTTAGCACAACAGCACATAATGTTTCAATAAATTGAGAACAGGCAGTGACAATGTGATATTCGTGTATTTTGGAAATGTATGATTGTTATGAAATTAATTAAAATACGATTGAGAGTAGCACAGGTGGCTTGGTGCCCCCTTAATGGAAAAAGAAGTAGTCTGAAAGATCAGGGTTTAATAGTGTTGAATATCGTTGGTTGTTCATCACAATTGCCACAATTTTACCTAATTATTACTCAAATTACAAACAACAGGATTCTGATTGCAAAAAGCTCTAATTATGCCAAGTAGTTCAAAAATGCCCTATCATGCTGACAGTTTTACGTTTTACCGCGTTAAAAGTTTTGATGTAATTTTCTCACAACAAAAACTAGTCACATTCTGATTTCAGGAAAAGAAATGTGTGTTATGTTATGACCAAATCAACTTATTACGTCATGATTCCCGGTCAGTAGATATGTCAGCCAGACACCTGTTTATATCGACTCAGTGTTTCCTGTTGATAACGAGGCAAAAAATACTGTGAACGATACGACTTGAGTTACATTAAGAATGTAGATAAATATAAGTCACTAGGTGACGCCGAGCAGTCTGGCATCACTTTCGATTATGCTTGTCTGGATATTTCGAAGACTTGGTTTATATTAACATTTCTTTTAAGATCGATTGCTAAATTTAGTAATTGATCGATAAACATTCAAAGCTCTCAATGACTTGGTTCAAAAATTGATGGTTATAAATAAGATGTTTCAAAGAAAAAACCTTACGAATTTAGGCTTGTGAAGTATTTTGTACCTGATTAGCAGAAGTATTTAGTAATCGGATAATCGGATGCATATTTACCTATTTTTAATAAAAAAGATATAAAAATTATGGAAACAGATTTTTAAAATAATGCATTTGTTATTCAAGTGAGCTCTTGTAGAGAATATATTAAGATCTTCCGCCAGCCTGGGTGTGGTATTTGGGTGGTCTAATAGTTGTTGATTGCTAACTTTTTGTACGAAGTAACATTCTCGGTAAATATTTAGCGTGATGTATGCATGTTCCTGGATGACAGCTTTAACGTCAATGACAGGTCAGCGCCATCTCTGCATAGTTCTTAGTATTTACTTTTCAAGAATAGATTTTGCTATGCAATTTCTATCTAATCACAACTCACAATTATAGCCATTTCCTTTTTGCCCAGTGGCGTAAATTATTTAATAGAAACACAGTTTGCTAAAAAAACTAGGAATGTACTATAGATGACTTTGAAATTGAGAGAAAATGACGAAATAAGCAAAATCATAGAATCCAATTTTAACATAGTAGCAATATTTCACGATTCTAGAAATAGAAAATTATTTCTGGAGTAAGATAAAACAATACGTTCGCTACGTAATACTAAGGGATTACAATTGTGTTGTCAGGCTATAGCCCAGTCATTTTACGGAGTTTTGTTAGGAGGGGTGGGGAGTAGTTATGAATTGGACTTTTAAACTGTAACCGGCACCATTTAGTCACAAAAAGACTATCTGAAAACATATTAAAGAAAACACGCTATGCAACATAGAAATCAAAATTTTATCTCCCAGAAGGCTTTTAAATTAATAATTTTAATACCAATGCACTCATATTAATTAGATTTAACAATATAAATTATTTGTGAGCAATAAAATAGGCATTGAATTTTAAAAAATGAGACATTTAATAGAAAATACTAATGTATTTTTCAAAGCCTTCTAAGAAGACAAAAATATTAACACCATGTTTGAAGTATGTATAATGGTAAAGCCTAAAAAAAGTGAAAAAAAAATTCACTATTACATATTTTAGAACGAGATAAATGCTAAATTTTATATTTGGGGCTGTTGCTGAAGTAATATTTTTTTTAATTTTGGTACATTTCTAAGCTCAAATTGGCTCTTAAATACTATACCGAAAAAAAAATCAATTATTAATGCCCGGCTCAAATCGGAAAATGACTGGGCTACTATAACCACCTGTAACGATGTTCATGTGCAATCAACATCACTTAAGACCCCTTTAGCTATATACCTAATGTTATTCTTGAGTTACGAAAGTGCATAATACGTACTGGGTCCGGGACTACGCGTACGATTGTACCTTATTAAAATTTAGATGACTTTCGAAAGATCTTCTGTCTTTATTATAGTACCAACGTTACTTAGTACTATGTTAGTCCTCGATTCATAAAGTGGAATCTCATACAAATCTGGAGCAAAGTGCAATGCTCAGATTGTTGAATGTTTTCCTTCACATTTTTAAGTTTTTTTAATAAGTTAGAAAAAGTAATTGGTATACAAATCGACAGTATTGGACACGGACCATCCAGATCAAATATCCGCAAAGAGCCACTGTCGCTCTCTAAAAATGGTAAATTGATAATACTAACTTCATTGATAAAAACGGGTGCCATACAGAAATCCTTTAAAAATATTTTGCAAGCAAGCACCGTTAGGTACTCCAGTTGAAGCGGAGATTTCCAGATTAGTGACCTAAATATCCTTTAGAAACAACATAAGTTTAAAAATGTTATTCTTTTATTTTACGATAAACCTTTTTAACCGACTTCAAAAAAGGAGGAGGTTTCTTCAGAAACGCAGTTCGGTCGATCGTTGAAGATCGTTTTTTTTTGCAATACCTAACATTATTACGAATGAAATGCATAAAAGAAAATTGATTTCGAAAATATGGAAACAATTTTATCTAAAGTTATAATATAATCATCATATCAGCCATTAAACGTCCACTGCTGGACATAAGCCTCCCCCAAAATGGGGGGATTTGCCATAATCGCCACGCTTGGCAGGCGGGTTGGCAATCGCAGTTGGATCGAATCAATGTGTGTACTCAGAGGATGCTGCTGCCCATCCTTCAGTAGATCCCTTAGTCGCCTTTTACGACACCCACGGAAGGAAATGGGATGGTGCTATTCTATAATATAATATTGATACTATATCTAAGGCTACATCGATATCTGTCATTAAAATTTAAAAATACCTGTAATGTTTAGAAAGGATTAGTAAAAAAAAAATTTAAATGACTGATAGTGGAACTCAAATTGTTGATGAAGATTAAAAGTTTATGAAATTATAAAAACTATTCATATTACTTAATGTAACATGAATGTGCAATAAATATGTATCTATTTACTCATTTCACAAAATTATATCGGTGTGCAAAAAAAAAACGCATTTGTTATTTATTGGAAAAGATTGTTAAAATGCATAATCAGTTACAATCATTAGTCAGGTTATCACATGTGAATAAGTGCGTACGTGCTCACAGTCACTTCTACCTCCGAAACATAAGAAAAATCTAATTATGAGTCAGAGGAACAACAGCTTAAGATACAGCAACGCTAACGGGTCTATATTAGAATCCATTATTGAAAATGCATTATGCTGAAAACGCGTAAAAACACTTAAAACACATAATCATTAAAATCCATAATGTTGAAATGTCATACATTTAAAAAGTATATCTTTAATATTCATTACATAAATATGCAAAGTTAAAAAATGTAAAATTAATACACATTTGATGGCGAGGATGGCGAGGATTCAAAAGGGTTGAGAAAACTTATATTTTTGGGTGGACTAGGTGAACAGTAGCAATTGGGTTCTGGCACTCGCCGGCCGACGCCGATGCCGATGCCGCGGCACGCTCGCTGCGCTCGCTCGGCTCCTGCGCTGTGGTCGCAAGAAACCTTACATGCTCGTCGCTTCGCTCCTCGCTCCTATTCGACTGAGGGTCTAAAAACTAGTTTTTCAAAGTTATGGATTTTCATGTACAGTTTTTCAAATTATGGATTTTCATGATTATGTCAAATTATACTATGTATGTATTTTCATATTAAACATTTTAATTGTTATATGAATTAACGTTATGTTATGTCTGTTATGGATTTTTAAAAGTATATAACTTAAGGGACACCCAACGCTAACAAATATTCAACCTGATATAAAATTTGACTAAGTAGGAAGGCCAGGATTCCGATTTTTTTAATGTGACTTTGAAATCCGTCAACGGAAATGAGATTTTCATTTCGAGTACGTTTTTCTGTATTTTTGAGATAGTCCGAATTTGACATAAAACGTTTCGCTTCACATAGAAAACATTTCAAATGAACGAACGAGTGAATGCTTTCATAGTGACATATAAAACAAGAGTTAAGAGCCAAAAAAAACGGAACGTAGAAAAAAGGAAAATCTGTTGACATCTATGACGTTATAAACGTCGATCTTTCGAGTATACAATACGAGTGTGTCGAAGCTCTCGTTGCAAAAGTAACAGGTATGGAATTCAAAAACGGCATATCATAGATTTTTCGTCATATTCGAGTTAGTGTGGATTAGAACGTGTGATACCTATTTATAAATACTGTGCTTTAAATGTTTTCTATCAAGTATCCACAAAAACAAACGCAAAACTTTGTCAAGTCAAAACTCAATAAAATTCAGAATATCCATATCCACCTTTCACTAGTACTGATTAAACTCTCTCCAGCTTGATGTCCAGTCCATCATGAGTATTAATGGACAGTTGAGACACTACCTATTTAATAATCCGTGATAATACTTATCACAAAAAAAACTCATTTATGGGCTTCCTCGAGATCTTTACATCGCTTTACCTTCGCTAAAAAGCAAGCAGTGTTACATTTTTAAGCGTTATTGCAAAATCTAATTTACCTAGTAAAAGTGACAAGGTATACATTAAACATAGCATTGCTTTCCGTTGACTGACAGATTCCATTTTAGTGCAAAACAATTTTTTTTTATTACTTCATGGTTTTACTGAAAGATAATTATTGAAGATTCTCTTTTTAAGAAAATTCGTTCGTCATCCATAATCAGTGTGTGCAAATGACGTAGATTTGCTCAAAGTATGTCATCGCAAGGGGCACGGCAGTGAAGTCACATCCTCAGAATATTTACATTAACTAAAATGGTTCTTTTGTCTACAGTTATCTGAACAGGCTATTTTTGCCAGACTATGTCTGATGAACAAGTTATTTCAGAATTTACACATTCTATTTTAGGTTAAGAGCCAATAAAACTCAAATGTCTGACTAATATTATGACGTCTTTAAGTTTTGTTTGCAGTTAAATGCATGGGAGATTGGCATGACCCTCTTCCTATTCTTTCCTTTGGACTAGTCAGGAGCTTTAATTCAACTAAACAACTACTATTATTTGAGAGACTGATAACACTACGTCCCATGCTCGCCCATATTTTTACAAATACCACAGAACTAATGGTATCTATCGTCTCCGGCAATCTGTTCCTCACGATGGCAAGTCAAACTCTATGATTTGCCATCGACTCGACTCGACAGAAGAAACGTGATTATTAGCTTTGCGATTTCGATGTACCTTGTTGTATATGTTTCTATACCCGTAGAGAAATTTGATCAGTTTGATAGTCTGATCGTCCCATTAAAACATTGTGAATTACAAGGCTAAAACATGATAATAACCATTCTTTTTCTTTCGTCTCAGCATCACCTAGGTATACTGCGGGAGAATTACTCTTGCTATAGCGGATAGATTAGCCAGTCAGTGGGCCAGTCTCGAGTCGAGACTGACTGCCCAGAGTTTCTTCACTCGGGGAGGCTTTTCAATAATATTTGGTCATTGTGCACTATTAACTTCGATCAACAAATGAGGACCCTGTAGGATGCTTTCTTCTTTTCACCGTTTCCTCTACCCTAAGGTTGTCTGGAAGAAATTGCTTCTTAGCGATAAGACCGCCTTATTTTGTGCCTCTTGTATTTTATTTCTGTATTTTACTGTTTATGTTTTTGGTGTAAAATAAAGTATATTTGATTGAATGATTGATTGATAAATATGATGACTTATGACTTTGACCTAACAAAATAAATATCTCGTATTCGATTACGTAGCCCAGTCATTTTACGGTTTGAGCCGGGACTAATTAGTAATTGCAATTTTTTTTCGGTTTAATATTGAAGAGCCCATTTGAGCTTAAAAATGTACCAAAATTAAAAAAAAAACCACGTCAGCAACAGTTCCTATTTTAAAATTTAGCTATTATCTCGTACTAAAAAATCGGATGGTACATTTTTTTTTTGCACATATTTAAGGCTTTACCATTATTCATACTACAAACATGATGTGAATATTTTTGTCTACTTGGACGGTTTTGAAAAATACATTCGTATTTTCTAATACTTACCAAATTTTTTAAATTTCATTGCCTATTTTATTGCTCAAAAATAATTTATATTGTTAAATCTAAGTCAAATGAGTGCATTAGTATTAATATTTTAAAATCCTTCCTGGACACATAATTTTGATTTCAATGTTGCGTAGCGAAGTTTTTTAAATATGCTTTCAGATAGTCCTTTTGTCACTTAATGGTTCCTGTTATAGTTTAAAAGTCTAATTAGTAATTACACCCTACCTCGTCTAACAAAACTCCGTAAAATGACTGGGCTGTACGGTGCCAGAATACGTCACGGTGGTCGTAATAATATAAATGCTGACGTACAGGGTGCTCTTTTGTAGGTGTAATGTGAATGGGAAATCATCCCTGCTGTGAACACTTACACCTTGGAATGAAGATGTTCTTTTATGTTTTTTTAACTTTTAAATTTTTTTTAGTTACTCAAAATGTACACGTTTAATTGAGGAGAAAAACCACCAATGGTTGACTGCTGTCATGGTGTCAGATGTCTTAATAAGACTGTAAAAATTACTGAAATAACTAAAATATTATATGAAAAGTGTTATATTAATTTACTTGAAAGAGTATCCGGTTGACAACAATTAAGGAGGATAATTTCATTAATTATGTAGTTATTACCTGTTACGTAGTTGTTTTTATGTTGTTTCTATTTAAAAATTAAATTACGAAAAAATAATTATGAATATTATTTCAGGTGGGAATAAATATATAATGTATCTACTTTAAACAGATAAAGTACTTTTATATAAAATAAAAACAACAATGTCAAGTTATATGAATGAATGAAATCATTTATTTGAAAGACTTTAAACTAGACTAGACTTTAGATTATTATAATAAACAAGCGTTAACCCGCGACTTCGTCCGCACAAATTATATACCAGATTTTAAGTCAGATCATAAGCTATCAAACAAAAATAGTTTCATCAAAATCGGTTCAAACAAACACACAAACAAACAGACAGACAAAAAAATTCAAAAATTGGTGAAATGGAATCAGGGACACCTAAAAACCATATCGTAACTTTTTTTTTGTTAATATCTTCAATGTACAGACAAACTTCCTGTTACAGTTTTATAATAGTACGAGCGTTAACCCGCGACTTCGTCCGCACAAATTATATACCAGATTTTAAGTCAGATCATAAGCAAACAAACAAAAAAAGTTTCATCAAAATCGGTTCTGTAGTTTTTGCGTGATACTCGTTCAAACAAACAAACAAACAAACAAACAAACACACAAATAAACACACAAACAAACAGACAGACAAAAATCCAAAAATTGGTAAAATGGAATCAGGGACACCTAAAAACCATATCGTAACTTTTTTTTTGTTAATATCTTCAATGTACAGACAAACTTCCTGTTACAGTTTTATAATAGTATAGATAGATAGATAGATAGTTACATATTATATTAGTAGTATTTGCTTCATGCATTAAAATTTTTGGTTTTAATATATTTTGGTACGATAATATTTATAAACATTTTTATTTCAGTTTATGTTAAGTTATTAGGTATTAATTTATTCGACAGATCCATAAAATAGTAACATTAAATAAAATTATTAATAAAGTGGCTTAAAACTATAGTTAAGTTATTATGTTATGTTAAGTTATTTCGATAACTTAAAAAAAATGATAATGTCTAAATGCTCATATTAAATTGCTGTTTAGATTAATTAACAGTTTATGATTAAGTTAAGAAATCAAAGAACTTTAGATGCAAACAACGGCAAAGACGAGAGAAGCGCAAATTAAAAGCGGGACGCGACGCAGCTATTATTTTTGCCATAAATATAAATTTTAGATGGCCCATTAAAATTTTGCAAACTGTTTATTGACGACTGTAAAATAGCCGACTTCTGTAACAGAGCGGCTCTTTCATCCTTCCGATTTGTTTTGTTTACCGTTATCTTTTGAAACAATACTAAAGTTAACTTTCACTACGTTATATATGACGCAATAAATTGTCCTATTGTCGTTTTTAGTTACGTTTATTTTAAAGGTGCTATCCTGATCTTTGTTTCTACCTTAACGGTAGTGGAACCGCTCTCAGGAGGTCCATAAAGATTTGCGACAAAAACTAGCGTGCGACTACCCTAAAATTTCACTTTGTGACATTGTTTGGCTCACGCCGACGGCTCTATAAACGGAGTTTTAACAATGAAAAAGAATCTCCGTGTGCAGTACAATTAAAGCTCTTAACAAGTGCCGTGAAATTTCGTTTAGAAATGGTATGAATAGAGGTATAATTCGATGTTTGTGTTTGATAAATTGTACGTCAACAATACGCCCACTTTCCGGTTTAGTTTGAACGCGTCAAAGTTATAAATAAGTAAATATAAATATCTTGGACATTGTCACACAAATTATCTAGTCACAATTAAAGTACCTGGACTTGTATTATGATGACTAGACAACGATATAGAATACATATATAGATACAAACATCCATGACTCGGGTACAAATATTCATATTCATCATATAAATATTTGTCCCTTACGGGATTCGAACCCGCGACTCTCGGCACAGCAGGCAGGTTCGCTACCGGGCCGTCAAGGCCGGGCCGAAGTAGTCTTTATAGATACATTTACACTTGTTTAAACGTGCAGTGGCAATGTCACGGATACGGAAAGTGGAACGATTTCAAGGCCATTAAAATATTCGGTTCTGTAGCAATTAGAATTAAATACATTAATTATATAAAGTCTAACAAAATTTGGTGAAACTACTTTAACACGTTCCGGGACAGTGACCGCCTATAGACGTGATTACAATAAAAGTTCTATTGTGTCTCGTTCACTGTCCCGGAACGTGTTAAGGGGACTTGTTTTACGCGCCTTCATAGAGAAACGAACTTTAACGAATGGATTGTAATACCATGGTTTAAGATGAAAGAGATGCCGATGCTATGATTTGAACCGTTCGGGTCGGATTAATCATAAATAAAGCAGTTTAGATGTTTTAGTTGTTTGCTGTGGTCATATTTTATGAATGAGACTAAAGATGATAACCACGAATTAAAATATCGATCAGTCAATTCATTAAATGTTAAGGTGGTTGCAGTGGGTCAATTTTATATAACACTTTGACGCACAATACGCGTGGACGGTGTTAATATAAGTATATAAGGTCTAACAAAATAAGGTGAAACTATTTTAAGGGGGTGATCAGACCATCAAACTGAACAACTTTCTCTATGGGACCGATATTGAAATCGCGAAAAAAAAATCAGCTGTTCTATAAAAACCTACTCGACCTAAATGTATGGGACAGCAGATTTTTTTTTCGCGATTTCAATATTGGTCCCATAGAGAAAGTTGTTCAGTTTGATGGTCTGATCATCCCCTTAAAATACTTTCAGCTAATTTTGTTAGACCTTATAGATACAAATTAAACTCTGTATCGAAGAGGAAATGATTTACATAATTATGACATAATAGTTGACACGGATATAAAAGGTATAAGGATAATATAACTAGGTCGTTGAACTTCTGATCGTACAACACACAAATTGGTCTATCCTCCGACATTTGCGGCAGACATCCGTAGTAAATGTGTAGTAGAGGAAAAATTGCAAATTAAACTATCCAATATAAACAAATCCGTATCCTCAATGGCAAAACTTGTTTCAATATACAAGGTGTAATCTTAAACTAGGGCGACTGTTTTTAATTAGGTACAGAAAAGCAGTCAGGTACGAAGGATATTTTGAAGTGCATTTGTAAAAGTACCCTTCTATATCTGATGGAACGGGAGACCAATTCGATCAGAGGTGGGGTCAGATGCTGTGGTTTTAGTATAATAAATAAATAAATTTTATTCAAAAAGAAGTACTTAGATTTTCACTTACACGTTATGCAACAGAAATCTTTATAAAGTTGTACATAATAACATTGTAATGGACCTCTAACTATAAGACATAAGGATGTCTAGGTAACTTAAGACCTGTGCATCAGGAGTCAGCGTTCCTCTAACATCTTATGGGAACCAGTTAATAGTAAAAGGATGATTACATTTAAAACTATTGATATGGTATGTGTGTGTGCGTGTGTGTGTATTTTTCTGTGGGGATATAGGGTGTGTATGTGTGTGTGAGTGAATCATCATCATTGTCTTGCCCATTTCCCATTATTTGGGGTCGGCGCAATATGTCATCCTCTTCCATTCATCTCTCTTAGCCGTCGTTTCAACACTCACTCCTTTTTTACACATATCATCCTTCACACAATCCATCCATCTTTTCTTCGGCCTCCCTCTCCTACTGCAGCCATCCACATTCATACTTAACACTCGTCTCGTAACATGACACTCTTCTCTCCGCATTACATGCCCATACCACGATAATCTATTACCCTGCAATTTTTCCGTTATAGGTGCTACTTTCAAACTTCCTCTAATATACTCATTCCTAATCTTGTCCATTCTAGTTACACCACACATCCATCTCAACATTCTCATCTCAGCTGCATGCAATCGTTTCTTATCCGTCCCTTTTGTGGCCCAACACTCTGATCCGTACATAACGACAGGTCGTATTACGGTCTTATATATTTTCCCCTTCAATTTGAGGGGGATTCGGGAGTCGCAGAGTGTGTGTGAGTGAATGAACGGAAAATAATTCTAATTGTAATATATACAGTAGGATACTCACAAATATCTTTTTACATAGACCTACCAGCGATAAGATACTTCGTAGAGAAAAAAGGTATCAATTCGAACAAGTTTTTTGTTCGCAAATGTTTTAAAACCATACGATTATCATCGATATACCTCCCAGACAGAATTTGAATGAGTCACCAATGACGACCGGAATCGGAACTTCAATAATGGCCTATTACAACACTATGCTTGTATGTCATATCATAATAAACAAACATGTCTATCAATTGCATCTCTTAGCACCGCAAAGAATACTGGCTTTGTACTAGATGCCAAATAAGGTACTGACTTTAAGCAAGCAATGGATGTTTATTATAACGATAGAATTTAAAGTTATGTTCATGTAGTAGTGGTAGTGACGTCGAAACGGAGGCTGTGATCTCTCATTTTTAGAGGTCGTGTATTTTTAGTGCTAATTCGAAAGGTACCCAAGTTAGTCATTCAGCTATGGAGGACTGTGGAGTTTCCCTACATTGCAGTCATTGTAGTTTCTTTTACGTCAGAATGATTAAGCGAAATAAATATCTTAAAGGATGTGGGTTCGACTAAGTATTGCATCATAGATGTATGCTCTGATAGACTAGTGTTTGGTTACTTGGTATGGAACCAGATGGTTTAGCATGAGATATAATAAGAATGGATGGCGTTAAACTAACATATAAAAATATCAAATGATAACAATAAATTAAAACAATTGCTATACTACCCTATTGCCTTTACATTGACGAAACGACAAATAAAATCGTATGATACCCTTTTTCTTCAAATACACGTACCGTACCGTGTTATACTTGTGTGGACCATACCCCACCAACTATATGTTTACTTTGATCGAAGATAATAAGTATACAACAACATAGTATAGTCATGATAGTTTTATGTATGGATACATGACATGTTTTTGATTTATCAACGAAACTTTCAAGTTCTTAAGTATAAAAAAGAAAAATATATTAGGCTAAATATTCAGGGATTAGGTATTACGTACCCAAGTCCTACAAACCTTCACGACCTCTAGTAGTAATTATTCTGGGCACGTACGTAACTTTTAAGAAATTGGCTTCATTGATGTCTTTTCTACTATCATTTTATTTTCAGACTCCACTTCAAGTTTTTATCTTTTGTTTTTATCATAATGTTGGTAGCCTCGCTGATGTCTTTTCTACTATCATTTTATTTTCAGACTCCACTTCAAGTTTTTATCTTTTGTTTTTATCATAATGTTGATAGCCTCGCTGATGTGTTTTCTACTATCATTTTATTTTCAGACTCCACTTCAAGTTTTTATCTTTTGTTTTTATCATAATGTTGATAGCCTCGCTGATGTCTTTTCTTCTATCATTTTATTTTCAGACTCCACTTCAAGTTTTTATCTTTTGTTTTTATCATAATGTTGGTAGCCTCGCTGATGTCTTTTCTACTATCATTTTATTTTCAGACTCCACTTCAAGTTTTTATCTTTTGTTTTTATCATAATGTTGATAGCCTCGCTGATGTCTTTTCTACTATCATTTTATTTTCAGACTCCACTTCAAGTTTTTATCATAATGTTGGTAGCCTTGCTGATGTCTTTTCTACTATCATTTTATTTTCAGACTCCACTTCAAGTTTTTATCTTTTGTTTTTATCATAATGTTGATAGCCTCGCTGATGTCTTTTCTACTATCATTTTATTTTCAGACTCCACTTCAAGTTTTTATCTTTTGTTTTTATCATAATGTTGGTAGCCTCGCTGATGTCTTTTCTACTATCATTTTATTTTCAGACTCCACTTCAAGTTTTTATCTTTTGTTTTTATCATAATGTTGATAGCCTCGCTGATGTGTTTTCTACTATCATTTTATTTTCAGACTCCACTTCAAGTTTTTATCTTTTGTTTTTATCATAATGTTGATAGCCTCGCTGATGTCTTTTCTTCTATCATTTTATTTTCAGACTCCACTTCAAGTTTTTATCTTTTGTTTTTATCATAATGTTGGTAGCCTCGCTAATGTCTTTTCTACTATCATTTTATTTTCAGACTCCACTTCAAGTTTTTATCCTTTGTTTTTATTATAAATTTGATGGCTTCATTGATGTCTTCTCTACTATCATTTTATTTTCAGACTCCACTTCAAGTTTTTATCTTTTGTTTTTATCATAATGTTGATAGCCTCGCTGATGTCTTTTCTACTATTATTTTATTTTCAGACTCCACTTCAAGTTTTTATCTTTTGTTTTTATCATAATATTGGTAGCCTCGCTGATATCTTTTCTAATATCATTTTATTTTCAGACTCCACTTCAAGTTTTTATCTTTTGTTTTTATCATAATGTTGGTAGCCTCGCTGATGTCTTCTCTACTATCATTTTATTTTCAGACTCCACTTCAAGTTTTTATCTTTTGTTTTTATCATAATGTTGATAGCCTCGCTGATGTCTTTTCTACTATTATTTTATTTTCAGACTCCACTTCAAGTTTTTATCTTTTGTTTTTATCATAATGTTGGTAGCCTCGCTGATGTCTTTTCTACTATCATTTTATTTTCAGACTCCACTTCAAGTTTTTATCTTTTGTTTTTATCATAATGTTGATAGCCTCGCTGATGTCTTTTCTACTATCATTTTATTTTCAGACTCCACTTCAAGTTTTTATCTTTTGTTTTTATCATAATGTTGATAGCCTCGCTGATGTCTTTTCTACTATCATTTTATTTTCAGACTCCACTTCAAGTTTTTATCTTTTGTTTTTATCATAATGTTGATAGCCTCGCTGATGTCTTTTCTACTATTATTTTATTTTCAGACTCCACTTCAAGTTTTTATCTTTTGTTTTTATCATAATGTTGGTAGCCTCGCTGATGTCTTTTCTACTATCATTTTATTTTCAGACTCCACTTCAAGTTTTTATCTTTTGTTTTTATCATAATGTTGGTAGCCTCGCTGATGTCTTCTCTACTATCATTTTATTTTCAGACTCCACTTCAAGTTTTTATCTTTTGTTTTTATCATAATGTTGGTAGCCTCGCTAATGTCTTTTCTACTATCATTTTATTTTCAGACTCCACTTCAAGTTTTTATCCTTTGTTTTTATTATAAATTTGATGGCTTCATTGATGTCTTCTCTACTATCATTTTATTTTCAGACTCCACTTCAAGTTTTTATCTTTTGTTTTTATCATAATGTTGGTAGCCTCGCTGATGTCTTTTCTACTATCATTTTATTTTCAGACTCCACTTCAAGTTTTTATCTTTTGTTTTTATCATAATGTTGATAGCCTCGCTGATGTCTTCTCTACTATCATTTTATTTTCAGACTCCACTTCAAGTTTTTATCTTTTGTTTTTATCATAATGTTGATAGCCTCGCTGATGTCTTCTCTACTATCATTTTATTTTCAGACTCCACTTCAAGTTTTTATCTTTTGTTTTTATCATAATGTTGATAGCCTCGCTGATGTCTTCTCTACTATCATTTTATTTTCAGACTCCACTTCAAGTTTTTATCTTTTGTTTTTATCATAATGTTGATAGCCTCGCTGATGTCTTCTCTACTATCATTTTATTTTCAGACTCCACTTCAAGTTTTTATCTTTTGTTTTTATCATAATGTTGATAGCCTCGCTGATGTCTTTTCTACTATCATTTTATTTTCAGACTCCACTTCAAGTTTTTATCTTTTGTTTTTATCATAATGTTGGTAGCCTCGCTGATGTCTTTTCTACTATCATTTTATTTTCAGACTCCCCTTCTAGTTTTTATCCTTTGTTTTTATTATAAACGAGCGTTAACCCGCGACTTCGTCCGCACAAATTATATACCAGATTTTAAGTCAGATCATAAGCTATCAAACAAAAAAGTTTCATAAAAATCGGTTCAGTAGTTTTTGCGTGATACTCGTTCAAACAAACAAACAAACACACAAACAAACAGACAGACAAAAAATTCAAAAAATTGGTGAAATGGAATCAGGGACACCTAAAAACCATATCGTAACTTTTTTTTGTTAATATCTTCAATGTACAGACAAACTTCCTGTTACAGTTTTATAATAGTATAGATTTGATGGCTTGGTTGATGTCTGTTCTACTATCATTTTATTTACAGGCACCCTTTAAGTTTTTATTTTAAGAGAAGTTTCAGTTTTAGTTTCAATATTAACTAATTAAAAACAATGATTTTTCAGAAACAAACTAGAAACAAATCTGTATGATTATAATGAGTAGTTTTCGTTAAAATATACAGTTTCAATGCTAGGAATATTTAAGAATTTTATGGAAATCTTGTGATGGACTGTAACTTTAAATCTGCTTTTACATTTTAAGAAAAATCTGACTCACTACAGGCATAAAGATTAGTTTCTAGATTGATTCTAAAAAAATCATTGGCTTTAATTGGTTATTATTGAAAATATAACCAGACTTCGTTTGTATGGAGCGCGCTCTGAATTATATCCCCTTAAAATTGATAGACTCGTTGATGTCTTTTCTACTATAATTTTATTTCTAGATTCCCTTCAAGTTTTTATTTTATAAATTGTGGCCTTGTTCGTGTCTTTTTTTCCACTATAATTTTATTTTCATACTCGTTTCATGTTTTTCTGGATTACGTTTGAAAGTTGAATTTTACAGTAACAGTACACTGGACCGTGTCATTTAGATTATCGAGCCCCAATCGAAGTTCCAGAATAGGCTAGACTTGTATTACGGTGGTTATCTTTATCTTGAATAATTATATTTTATTGTATACTACCCATATTTATGTAACAGCCATAACTTGGTAACAAGTATTAGTATGCAATACAAATCCATCAACTCCTTACAGGATTCGAACTCACGACCTACGCCACTTTTAAACCGCCAAGATTTATTTAAAAGTTGGCTTAGTAAGTGGATTCCATAATAAGCCCCGCATATTTGATTGACATATAATTCATTCGTATGGGCAATAGGTTAGTAATTAACTATATCTACATTTCCGTCTAGTCTAGACAGAGCTAGCAACATTGATGATATAAGATTAATGGATATCATCATAGGTCCGGCTCCATACTAATTAAAGAAATCAATATATCTACTGCTTAGAAGTGCATTATTATGGTTGTCAAAACAAATAGGTTTGTTATTTACACTTAAATACCGTAGTCGTTACATAAAAACGTCAGAGGCCGTAAGGCGGTCTGAAAAAACTCTGACACCAGGGCTCTGCTCAAGCTCTGCCCACACGATAAAAAAGAAAGAAACTTAAATACCTAGCTACAATAAAACATTTACATTTACAAACTACAATATATTCATTATTATTATATTTATGTGCAATAGCGTTGGTGGCGCGTTACCGAGACGTATGGTAACTCTATCTTGAGGTCCGCGGGTTCGAATCCGCACGGACAACATGCCATGTACCAATGAGTTTTTCTAACTTATGTACGTAATACCGACTGCTCTAAAACGGTGAAGGAAAACATCGTGAGGAAACCTGCATTCGCGGAAGAAGAAATTTCAATGTGAAGTCTACCAATCCGTATTGGGCATTAACGCCCATGCACCCTCCTTAAGGGTAGGCCTGTGCTCCGCAATGGGAAGTACCTACATAGGCTGATGATTCTGTTTAATACAGGGTGTAACAAAGCACCCTTGTAATACTTAAGGGGGTTCTTCAGACCATCAAACTGAACAAATTCACTATGGAACCAACGTTAAAATAAGAGAAAACAAAAAATCTGCTGTCCCATACAAAACTGCAGTACTGACTCGACTCAAATATATGGGACAGCTGATTTTTTTTTTTCGCGATTTTGACGTTGGCTCCATACTGAAAGTTGTTCAGTTTGATGAGTAGAATACATGCTGAAGTTATCCGCAGTGATATAAAATTTACCCTGTATATTGAGCCGACCCCAAATAATTCGATACGCACATAAGAACAGCGGCGGATAATAATTAGTTTTACAGTCTTATTAGGTCAAAAAATTTAAAATAAAACGTACATAACGAGTAAATTAAACACCGTATTTTTAAGGAATCTCTTAAAAGAGAAATCTCACTTGGGAGTATCCGTGCCGGTATGTAAGGAACCAACGTAAACGCACCGACATTAAACAAGATATAACTGCATAATTTCGTTTGATTTGACATGCCGAAACAATTTAATCATTATCTTGGTAAATTAGTTTTGTCACCTGCATACGAAATAAAATCTAAAGTTGTAGTGATAGAGTAACGAATCGTATGAAAAGTTTGTTGGTTTTACGACGTAAAGGTTTGAAAAGTTGTATGGCGAAGGAATTGTCGGTATTTGGCAAGGATCGCGGCGGAGCGACATTACGATCTGGTAGAGCCACCGCCGACTGGGTGGGCACTACACCGGCGGTTGGCCCCTCTCCTCTTTTTGTATCCTCATTTTCGAATTTGAAATCACGAGCTATACAAATATTTAGATTTTACTATATATATTGAAATTTTACTCTTAAACTGGCATCGATTCTCACGCGAACGATAAACGAGACCTATAATCACAGATTACCCCCAATAGATACCACATGAAAATTTTGTACAGGCCCGAAGTCACCATTTTTAGCGGTAGGTGCGGGTAAGGGGGCACGAAGCAATCCAACATGATTGGCCATTTCAAGGTCGCAATACTTCGAGCTCGCTCACTCGCGTTGCTTATATCAGTGCAAAATCATAGATGTGTGGCGCGCGTCGGCGGCCTTGTATGCGGGGGTAATCTGTGCCTATAATGCGCCATCACGGAAAAATAATGCAACTTTACGATTTTGAACACAAATTAAATCATTTCTTGATGACATAATAATTAAATCAGTGGATTTTAATAAGCAAAAACGAAAAGAGAAGGGTTTACAATTAAAACATTACTGTGCCGACGTCAAATTATATCGTAATTAGCTTGGTAATTAAAATCGAAGGACATTATAGTGGTAAAAACTAAAGTGGGGGCTGGTGGAGGTAGTGATCTTCTTTTTACCGTCTTCGTAGAGCTAATAACTTATAGAATGGACGCGTTTATTAAATTGTTGATTGGTTTTGTTGCTGTATGTTTTTTGTGCAAATAAATAAACAATAGACAATAACGTTATGTTAAATCAAGTATCATTGATTGATTATCGAGGCTAAGTTTTAAACCCGCTCAAAGGGAATTATTATCCTGAATTGATGTACCTATGTAATATACATGTTGTAAAATTAAATGCGATACTTATCTAACAGTGTGCTTCAGAACATCAAAATGTTCACTATTAGCCCAGTCATTTTACGGAGTTTTGTTAGGAGAGGTGGGAAGTAATTATTAAATGAGGTCTTAAAGTGTAAGCGGCACCATTTAGTGATAAAAATACTATCTGAAACATATTAAAAATAAATTCGCTACGCAACATAGAAATCAAAATTGTATGTCCCAGACGGCTTTTAAATTAGTAATATTAATACCAATGCACTCATTTGAATTAAATTTAACAATATAAATTATTTTTCCGCAATACAATAAGGCATTAAAATTTAAAAAATTTGGTTTTTATTAGAAAATACGAATGTATTTTTCAAAACCTTCTAAGTAGTCAAAAATATTAACACCATGTTTGAAGTATGTATAAAGTAATGACTTAAATATGTGCAAAAAAAATTACCATCAGGTTTTTTTATAACGAGATAATAGTAAAATTTTAAATTTGGAACTGTTGCTGAAGGATTTTTTTTAAATTTTAGAACTTTTCTAAGCTCAAATTCGCTATACCGAAAAAAAACAATTATTAACTAAACCGTAAAATGGCTGGGCTATATGGTATGGAGCAAACATCGAAATAGAATAAAACACAGAAACTTCAAACGTAACTCACGGAGCAATATAGTACTTCAAATCGTGCAGATAAAAGGGTACCTACATTTAGTTCTTGATAACTCATCGGTACTTGTTTGAGGCCGAGATCGATTACCTACGCAATTACCGGAACCATGGATTGGAAAGTACAGTCTGACCACAAGGGCTGTACTGATCATTGGGTACGATTGAGCTCGAGATATCGGGATGTGCGTACGACTTCACATTATTTGTATTCTACAAATAAACTGATTAGCCGTCTGGTATATCTATTCTACGATGAAAATAGCACAGGGGAGCGTGCTTCTCTGCCCTTGCATGTCATCGCACAGCTACCCACGGAGTGAGATCCGAACGAAGTATGTCTTCTGGTGCATTTGCATAATGCATTCAGAGTTAGACCACGGTTGGTGCATCCCATCGCATTTATATAAAAGCATCTCAAAGGGGCTCTACGTATTGGACCTGTGTCCCCACGCAAGCCTTCCAAAGGCCCGCGAAATACCAACTAGAGATACAATAATAATAATAAAGCTCACAGGCACATACATTGTAATGATCCCAAGCAAGTACAAGGCTTTTTATTATGGAAACCACACAACAACGGCACTTATATACAACATCCATGACCGAACAGGGATTCAAACCCAGGACCCTGGTTTGGCAGTCCGGCGTGGTAACCATTACACCAACCGGGTCGTCCATTCCTACTAGACCACTACGGGTTTTTACTCTTATCCTGCGGGTATTTTTTTTTCGGGCATAGGCCCACCACACATCCTGCGGGTATGTATTTGTATCCTATTATATTGGTAAACTAGGTTTAACTAGGTGTAACTGATGGTGGGTTCGAATTAAGAGTAATCCTGCCATAAATACATCAGGTAAAGGTATTATCAATTTACAAAAGAAATCTTGTAATCAAAGTTTCGAGCACCTAGCATAGGATATGCTTTGACGTCATTTCAGTCATCGTTCATTAATATGAACACAGCACGTTGTCTATAAATAAACATAAGTACAAGTATGTAACGATACCTGAAGACTTTGTGTATAAATTCCTTTTATTCTCCGATGCAACCATTCGTTCAACATGATGCCAGCACTTGGATTTCCTCCCCCGCGCTCCTAACCAATACGATGTCCACTTTTGTCGATAACAATTTATAACACATGATATTTAACCATGACCTCACATAAATAAATAATTTCTTCAAAAATAGATTCGACGAAAAATGTTTAAAAAATCAAATCGAAATTTCACATTTACAATAAAGTTATGTGAACGCCACATATAATAGTTTGTGGTGAACGCACTAAAGTCAGCGTGAACTGTCAAGTCAATGACTGTAATGACGTTTTCATAGACAATGTAGAATCTAGATGGTCAAAGGTTTTAAAAGTAAAATCTATAAAGTAGGATCAAAATGAAGTTCTATATCTATATGTACATCTTTTTTTTCAATATAGAAGTCTGTGGTTTTTTGGTATAGTAGAAAGTTGGAAACCATAGAGATAGTAAGTACTATGTTGGAAACTGGTTGGAAACCAGCGTAAGCGAAAAATTCATCGTCTATGGTTTTAAAACAATACAATGCAAGGTAGGTAATTCACTCTGTTTCATATTATGCGAAAATGAATATCAGCTTATTTGAGCCAAAAACCTAGGAAAAAAAAACTGCGGATTTTTTAAAACTCTCGCAAAGAATACGCGACGGTGGCATCGTGTATGTTGGAAGAATTGTCCATCGTCCGCTTGTACCTTCAAACTTATACTTTTACGTCAATAATGGCTTTTTAGTAGGGATTTGACTTAATTTTGCTTTTACCTTAATAATTGCTTTTTAGTAGGGATTCGACTAAATTGTAATAGAAAAAAAAATACTTTGTGTCTCAAAAATGATTTCACACATTTCTAAAGGGAATACAGTCGTGAGTTTATGTATGTATGTAATAATTATAAAATAAACTACCTGCTGAAGGAAATATCTTCACTACTGAAACAAAATGTTCTTTTTTCTATTATTATCCGATCTTCAACTGATCCGACTTACTAAATAATCTAAAACGTTCTTGCTTACCTTTGTAGAATTACTGTTTCCAACTCTTCAGGTCAGCTCAATCTGTAAAAAATAAGACAATGTTTTTTATCTCAATTTTATAAAAAAAACACACAAAAAAACCAATACTTGTGAGACTGCCACATTTAAAATGCAGTCAATTTTATATTATTTTAAAGAAGTTTTTGTATCGTAACCAATTATTAGTCTGAGTTTTATAATTTAGTATTTAGGTTCGATGGTTAAGCCGCAGGCTGAAAGCAATGGTTTTCGTGACCTAGATCTGTTTGAACACTTAACCAAAATGATTAGAACTCTAAACAGCCAACTTCATATCTCAAACGTAACTGAATAACAGCTTTTTATTGTTTTGAATAAGATCCAATTTGTTCCCGAATGTTCTTTTGGCTTGAGGGTCGCAATAAACTGGTCAGATATTAGCGAAATTACAACCTGTCATATCGCAGACACGATCATGAGGAACAAGAGAAGGTCATAACCATAATTGTTGGATACGTGAGGTATAGGAACACAACACACATACATACATAACATAAGTCTGTTTGACTATGGGATATATATTTTGTTTCGTCAAGTTTAATTATCAAAAGTACGTACATAATAAAACTTTTCGTTTTTATCGTACAAGACTGTGAAGTGTGTCCTTCAAGGAATTTTTGGTTGACATTTTTAATAATTATTAATACGAGTGTGGCATAGTGGGACTGTTGTCTTAGGGGAACTAAGTCAAAATTAAGAAGAACCTATACTCCATTCCAAATAGCAACGAAATTTTAAGGCTATTTTGCATTACAGAAACAGAGATTTAAAACACTTCCTCTCACTCATTTTTAGAACAACTTTAGTAACGTCTAATATATGTCGGATTGTATATCTTTCTCATAAATAAATTATATTTCCTAATCAGAATTGGCCAGAAAGCTATACAGGAATCGGAAAATCTTTTCGTCTTTATTTAGAACGAGCGTTAACCCGCGACTTCGTCCGCACAAATTATATACCAGATTTTAAGTCAGATCATAAGCTATCAAACAAAAAAAGTTTCATCAAAATCGGTTCAGTAGTTTTTGCGTGATACTCGTTCAAACAAACAAACAAACACACAAACAAACACCCAAACAAACACACAAACAAACAGACAAAAAATCCAAAAATTGGTGAAATGGAATCAGGGACACCTAAAAACCATATCGTAACTTTTTTTTTGTTAATATCTTCAATGTACAGACAAACTTCCTGTTACAGTTTTATAATAGCATAGATGATGTATAGATTGTCCCAATAATATATAACAAACAAAAATACCTAGGATATAGCTGGAGACCAGACTTTTTTGTCGGTTGTCTTAAGTTAAAAACTGGTGCGAGGTACACAAATATCAAACTAACACCATTCGCAACAAGGCGATTAATTTTCATTGACTGCCTTAATATAATTTATATTTCGTATAACCTAACACAGCAATGAACAGACCGACTGTACCTTATATTATAAGTATGTATTTTTACTGAAAAATATATTAACTTTGTTTTGAATCTCAACTAGAGCTGATGTTATTATGAAATTAATATAAGCTAGGTATAATACAGTCAGTCTGTTCATTGCTGTGTTAGGTTACACGTATACAGAGTGTTACAGAAGTAAGAAAAAAATTTAAAACTTTTAAGGGGGTGGTTTAGACCAACAAACTGAACAGCTTACAGGACCATCGAAAACGCGAAAAAACAAAATCTTTTGTCCCATACATTTAGCTCGAGTAGATCTGTAGTTTAGTAGGGAACATCGCAAACGCATCGCATCATGGCGATTATGGCAAATCTCCTCATTTTGCGGGAGGCCTATGTTCAGCAGTGGACGTTTATCAGCTGATATGATGATGATGATGGAACATCCGTATTTTTTTCCGCGATTTCGATATTGGTCCCATAGTGAAAGTTGTTCAGTTTGATGGTCTTAACCGCCCCCTTAAATGTTTATTTGTATTTTTGTAAAATAATTACGAAGATATAAAGCTTTGAAACTTTTCAAACAACATTTTAAAAGCTTTATATCTTCGTAATTATAATAAAAATTGCAAATTTTATTTGTGACGCGGCAACTAGATTTTCTAAACTATTTTTCCATATATAAAATATTACTTTTAATTTTTCCGTCTACGCGTATTGTGCGTCAAACTTTTGTATGGACTGAAACCACCTTATGGAGAACTTTGCTTTAAAATTGACAATAATCAGCTCTCCATAACATTGTTAATAATATCATTATCGTGTAAAATATACGTCACATTCGCAATACTACTAATTGGACTGTGCATATTTTCATGTTTATCAATTTTTACGTCACTCCAGACAAATAATTACGCCCTAACCATGTAGGTATTAAATTTCAAATACATAGGTAGCATGTGTTGATGTGATATCAGATATTTAACAAACGTGACAATTGTAATTTACAATGACAATTCGCGGCACATTACCTACTGCATGTTTATCGTCATTAGTAACAAGCAACGTACTCATAATTTTTATTTTAAAATACAATTTTATTAAAAGGAAAAGTAATCGTGCGATATTTGCATGGTATTGACTTCATAAAACTATTAATTACCTACTAATTATAAGTTAACAAACTAAAATTTGTACCTACTTATTATGTAAATTTTTAGGTAAATACGTTTTTTTACTTTCTTTCAATGATAATATAACATACGAGCGTTAACCCGCGACTTCGTCCGCACAAATTATATACCAGATTTTAAGTCAGATCATAAGCTTACAAACAAAAAAAGTTTCATCAAAATCGATTCAGTAGTTTTTGCGTGATACTCGTTCAAACAAACAAACAAACACACAAACAAACAGACAGACAAAAAATCCAAAAATTGGTGAAATTGAATCAGGGACACCTAAAAACCATATCGTAACTTTTTTTTTGTTAATATCTTCAATGTACTGACAAACTTCCTGTTACAGTTTTATAATAGTATATAGTATAGATTCGCCTAAAAACTTAACATAAATATTTTAGTTAACTAGTTAAGTAGTAATAGACAAAAGAACTTATTACTAACATAGTAATAGGCAACTTTTAAGAAACATAAAATAAATTAAAAAAGAGAGAAAATATATATGAACCTATGGTATTCAAGAAGCCCGCCCCCGTTAGGTTTGCTTTAAATTGTGTAAGTTAAGTTATGTCCTGAAATCGAAACTATTCGAACGGGCAGGATAGTCCGAATAAAAACTGAAGATTCTATCGCGTATTTCCTAAACCAGGTCGATTTTAATTCCTATCATTCGAGTTCAGTAAAATCCAGATCATTGGCCGCTAAGTATTTTGGTCTATCGAAAAACAAAAACTAATTCTGGCTATTAGTTAGACCTGCAGCTCTTGTTACTTAAAATTATGTATGTTAAGTTTTATCCCGAAATCGAAACTAGCTAAACGGACAGTCTGACTAAAAAACGGAAGATTATTTATGTATTTCCCGAACCAAGACAATTTAAATTCCTATCGTTCAAGAGAAATATTATCCAGTTCATTGGCCGCTAAATATTTCAGTCGTTAAGAAAATATCTTTTTCTGGCTATTAGTTAGACCTGTAGCTTTTGTTACTCAAAATTGTCTGTAAGGTTTTGTTCCGAAAACGTAACTATTCGAACGAGCAGTCTGACTAAAAAGTTTGAATGTATTTCATTTCCTAGACGTGCCGAATTGATTAAAATTCCTATTCCTAAATCAAAAGAAATTATCCAGTTCATTGGCCGCTAAGTATTTCAGTCTATCGAAAAACCAAACCTTATTCCGGCTATTAGTTAGACCTTTTGCTATTGTTATGTTAGGTTCCGTAACTTTTGTTTTTTCTCAAATAACGATGACCTATACAACTAAGAAACTTATTTATTGCTATTAATGATATTGATTAATATTACAAATCAAAATGTGTAGTACAATTTTAATCTAATTCAAATTTTCAGGTTTTTGTTAAACCCATCTGCAGATTTTTATCTTTACTGCTCTTAGAAAACGCCACAATATAATCATAAAAAAAATTAGAGCTGCGATCGTTTCATTTTCCGTTAATTGAACGAAAAGGTTACTTAAAAATAGGTAATGTGGATGCATTCAATACGTTGACGTTATCTAATTTAATTTAAACTATTATAAAACTGTAACAGAAAGTGTGTCTGTACGTTGAAGATATTAACAAAAAAAAGTTACGATATGATTTTTAGGTGTCCCTGATTCCATATCACCAATTTATAGATATTTTATCTGTCTGTTTGTTTGTGTATTTGTCTGTGTGTTTGTTTGATCGAGTATCACGCGAAAACTACTGAACCGATTTTGATGATTTTTTTTTGTTTGATAGCTTATGATCTGACTTAAAATCTGGTATATAATTTGTGCGGACCAAGTCGCGAGTTAACGGTAGTATGACATAAAATTAGGACTAGGTAGTATACCTATCCTGTATATGTTTTTTAAAGTTTGTATACAAATAAATTAGTAAGATAAAGTTATGATCATACCAAGATAAGATATATACAACAGTTTACATAGCTTGACATTATATTCAAACGGAACTCTAAAATCTTTCTACGATTTATTTTTTACTTGAAACAGCTAATTCGATTGAATGCATACAATGGCTCATCTAAACTTGTCAAAACAATGGACTACAAAAAAATGTTCTACCTATCGTTCACACTTCTTGACGCCAGACGCATAAAGAAGAGTCCACACCAACGATTTAAGTGAGTAAACGAATATTCTAATGGTGAAAAGAAAACGAACGTTTATCACATAGAAATTAGAACAATATTTAGTTGAGCCGACCATTAGCAATCTCGCGCATGATCTTGAATATTTAGTAGTGGCTACGGTACATTTTATTATGTTGTATAAACAGAATTAATAAGTAGTAGAGCTCACAATCAAAATAATAGTTCCGTTAATGATATAGTACATTCTGAGCCTATTAAAAGTTTTCAACAGTAGTAGTACTAAAAAATAGGCAATTATAATAAAAAATTAAAATATTTCAAAAAGAAATTAGGTAACAGTCTGACTGAACATGATAGGTTATATTTTATTATATTAACACGTTCCGGGACAGTGAACGAGACACAATAGAACTTTTATTGTTATCACGGCTATAGGCGGTCACTGTCCCGGAACGTGTTAAATCACCATTGTGTCTGCAACGTCACTCACACTGCGGTTAATAAAAACAAACAAAAAATATAAATTAATATATAAATAAAAGTGACTCAAACCATAACAAGTTAGTTACTAGATTCTAAAAAACTTTTGGTAGACTTGCTAGAAAATTCGTGGTCAAAATACATTAATTACCTATAGCTAAAATATTTTAGGTTTATTTGACAAAAATCTGTTGTTTTTTTTTAAATAAACTTTAATAAGAACAGTACTTTAAAAATCATCATGGTTGAAGTGTTTTTAAAATTCTAGTTTTTTGTTTTTGTTTCTCCGTATTCAATGCTCGATTCCGTAAGCGAATATTTCTGATGGAGGACCGGCCTTTAGCTAAAATTCTCAAAAAGCCACATGGAACCATGAACCAGGATTTCCTTTAAGCTTAAATCTAAAACAACAGAATTTATGCTTAAAGCCGTTGTCTGTGTCTAATCGATTGTTGACATTGTTTTTTTTAGAGGAATCGGTTTAAAATACTTTTGAAAGAAAAAAGCTCATCGATACAAATGTACAAATACCAACTGCCTTTTGAAGCGTGCATAGCTGTAGCAAAGTTCACGTTAAGCATATTTATGGTTTCTAAACGGAATAACGCTGCTCAGTGACTGGTTCCGCCTACAAAAACCAAAAGTATCCTTCAGAGAGAGCGATGATAGCCCTACGGAAGAGCGCTAGCACCTCAATCATGAGGCCGCGTACAACTAAGTTCTTTGGAATTTATGTACAATTGTATTTATCACTTACTAGCTCGCGCGGTGAAGGAAAACATCATGAGGAAAACTGCATTCCCGAGAATGAAAAAAATATATAAAATAAGTTCAGAGGTATGCGTAAAATATGGGTGAGCTTGGGGTGAACACAAACGACCAGCGCTGGTCTCAGTGTCACAACGACCCTTCCTTGCAATAGCCCAATCACAAATAATCCTTCAGATACCACGTACCCAACCCAATAAAGTATCCTAGAATTGACTAAGAAGATCAAGAACCTCCTTACGGAACTCTTCAGTCAGTCAGTGAGTCTGCACGCTCATTTTGCCGTTGTCGCTTCCTATTCCGGCTATTGTTGTGCGTCCTGTCCGCTGTCGCAAGTATGCGTGCGCGCACACTGAGCTGGTTTAGAAAATCCACGCATAAAGAAGGATTGTTTCACACGCAGCTGTCTTTGATTTGGTAGATACTTAATGAAATTGTAATTTTATCATGGATTCCCAGTCGATTTCGGCAACAACGACTGCTTATCTTTACAGAGAAGCGGGGATATTTTGAAGAGCGTAAGTGTTTGCGCTGATATGCTCTCTCTCGTTCATACCTTCATTTATGTCTAATAACTCTCGTTCCATACGATCAGAGGTGGGGTCAGATGCAGTGGTTAGGCTACAATGCTCAGGCGTCAAAGACGTGTAGGAAGCCTGAACGAATTAGTTGCCTTTTACGATACCGAACTTTTACGAAGCAGCCCAAAAAAAAATTGTAGTCTACTTGATACGCAATAACAATATACTACTTTATTTGCTTGCCAAAAACATGCATCAACAAAACAACAGATTAACGAACACAATAATAAATCCTTTGTAATTGTCTATTTTGCTGTTTTCGTGTCATATTTACGTGTGGACCATATGTTAAACAAATTTCATTACGTAGTACATTTCATTTATTGCACTCTTAGTAAATATGTGTTATATTTTTTATGCAAAAATTTTGTTTGGACTTCGCTCGTATAGACCAAAAAATTTTTTTTTAATTATGTCAGGACAAATGCTATCATCAGAGAGGATGTATTGGACACAAGTATTAGTGTTAGTCCAACACGCGTGCCCAATGCGGGTTGGTGAACTACAGATACGCATCAGAATTTCTTCTTCAGCGTATGCAGGTTTCCTCACGATATTTTCCTTCACCGTTTGAGCACAGTCGGTATTAGGTTACAAAAGTTAGAAAATGCTTTATGCATAATGTATAATGATTTTGGTAGATCTTATTTATTTTTATTTATAATATTTTATAATTTAATATTATTTTTAAAATTTTATTATTAAATATTTTATCTTAGTTATTCGCCAGAAGGAATCTAGAACACGTCGACGTCGACTCAGTAAAATTTCTCGTGCTTTTTTTCTTTAAATTCCGTTTCAGATCAATGATTTCATCTAAAAGTCCATAGGTAGGACTTTGCCAGACTCAAATATTTTAAATTAAAACCTGAAATATACAAAGTAGACCGGCTGCTGGCTGAGTTTAATGGACGAAAAATTTAATCAAAAATATGAGAACGACAAGTTATTCATTAATATGACAATCTTTCATTCATTTGAGGCTTCTTCGCATCACAGCTTTCTCACTTTGAAACCATGTACACGCACCTTACAGTGACGTTTGCCCGATCGCACACACCACAAGTTTATCGATACGATAACCCACACAAGCACACCGCATACGTGCACTTACAACTACACGCGCAATTCATCAATGAACTACGTTACTGAATGAACGGAGACCTTGAGTGAGGTTGTTTATCGTTAATGTTCGATAACGTTCACTATTCATGTGAATGAACCCGAGAAATTATCTTACGATAGTTTTAGTAGCAGCCAGGTCATTGTCACAAATACGATGTAATGTTAAAGTTTATAGAAAGTAGTTTGATATATACGATACGACCATTTTTGAAGACTATACTTAGATGGATTATTTAACCTAAGAGCCTGTTTCACCACTCCTGAGTAAGTTCTGGATGCCTTATCCAGAAGTAGTGGAACAGGCCCTACGTTTAGGAATAAAATGGTGTCATGTCGTACCAGGGCAGGGGGTCAAGACTGTTGAGATTTAGAGAGAATGAAAACTGATGATTAGCAAATAAATAATATAATTTCATTAGTATCGTTTTTGAGAGTTACGCGGTCATAAAAATTAATAAAACAATAAAATAAAAATTAATAATAATAAAAATTAATAATAATTATTACAAATGGGTTATTAATAAAATTTGAATTTGAATACTTACTATATAAGGTTTATTTCATTAGGTTTTTAAAAGGAGAATGATGGGGAAAATAATGGTTTTTAAAAACTTATTACAGAACAAATTACACATTCAATCGACATTCAGATAAGGATTTCATAAAAGATGTTTACTTCTTACTAGTGACTGTAGAATCATGGCTTGAAAAAAGGGGAATTCTAGATATGTAATCGATTCACAAATTTTTTCGATTAATTCTTTGAATTTAGCAATGATCGCGTCTCGTCATCGCGTTTCGTCTAGATATTGTAGGTATTTTGTATTCGATATTTTACGACATATTTTATTCATTCACGATTCTGCAAATTCATTTTGAATCAAAACAAAATTTCACCTGTCTACGGAATAATTTATTAAAGACTCCGTTTGCGGCACGCACTATTTATTTGATTTGGGTATTTTTTTTTCTTATTAACCATTTTCATATAACCAAATCCAAATGTCAAAGTAATTGCTCATCTAATGAAATTCGAAATTATTAATAAATCTTCTGTAGTCTCCATCGTATAGTCTCGTCTCGACATCTATACTTATTCTGGCCCTGTACCCGGAATTTCGATGTTAGATATATATCGCCACCGTTTCGGTCCGCACTTCATTGAAATAGAGTTGACATTGGAGCGAAAACGTTCACGCAATTGCGATGTTCGAATGTGCGGGTAGAGGCCCTGATCTCTTGAATTAGCATGTTATTCTCAATTCCTACGCCGTATGCATGATTTTATACTTTGCTTACTGTAAGTCACTTCTTTGAACATCTCTTTACTCATCAAAAGTTACGCGCATCCTCGGGATAATCCTATGTTTATCTAGCCTCATCATGACAAATCTAATAACACAACCAAATAAGGTTAAGCAAAGCGCGTCGATTCCGCCTATACTTCGGATATGACGCACTTCACGTACTCAACCACCAGTTCCTCCCTAGATCCGTAAGTAGATTCAGTCAAATCCGCGTGGTTTGCCCCACGTTGTCTTTTGACTAATCTCCATCTCCATTCCAAGAAGCGTCCTATCAGAACTCATATTCCTACGCAATAAGGATGACGATTCATTGATTCGCGAGACTGTGTTTAAACATTTTAGTTAGCTCACAGTTAAACCCATGTTTAGTTATGTCAACAATTGAGACAGATATGGAAGAATCTTTTGTTTACTAACATTGCTTTTAGATTATCTCTTGACGTAGGATGGACGTTTTGACGAGTCACTTTCAAGCAAACAAAAAAAAAACATTTAATTTCAATTAATTCCTAGTTATAGGTTGTTTTTCCTCTCACTTATCGGTTTGCCGAAAGAAAACTCTTTTAGAGTTAAGCTCGCCTTTGTATATCACGACTTACTGTAATTTTTCCATAATTCCTTTAATCCCATTGCTGGGCAAATATTTCTTCCTGCTCTTTCTAATGTGTTAATATTCTCGTCTCCCATAATCAATAGTGTCCGTGAAGCCATAGTGTGCACATGACGATGACCGGAATCAGGACTACTTTATTGCCATTAAATAGTTCCTAAATAATGCCCAAATACTGCCCTGGGTCAAAGATATTGTGCTTCTGTACTTTATGAAATATTAATTTCCTGTAGTACCTGGTACGCTTGCTTGACTTCAAACTAGCGTACACAATTTCACAGAGAATATCTACGCCGATGTGATGTTCATACCCCTTATACAACTCTTATATGCCAAAATACGGTAACTCTCCTAGTTCGTCTGAACTAAGGAGATGACCAGACCCATTTTAAAAAGACGTTATAAAAATTCATTGTTGTTTTTATTAAAAAGCTGTTGGTACATTATGGATCAAATATCTGAAAGCTTCAAGTGTCATCTTAATCATACAAAATGTACGTCGTTCTTTACCTACATTCAATTTCATAAACAAGAAATGGAGCTATTAAATATAGACCGAGCCTGCCGAGCGTGCCCAAGCTGCTTGCTTCAACTAATGACAAAATATAGCATAGAACTAATTATCCACACGAATAAAAGAGTTTCAATAATTATTTATTGGCTTAAGGTACAATTCATAACAAATTTTAGGTAACTCTATTATCTCTTTAGTCACAAAATAACTGTTCATCGATGTAGTGGTAAACACTGGTTGTATTATTATGTTGTTTTGAGCTTATCAATTAATTGGTTAAAGGCAGGGAAACTCCGCTCCATGTACGAGTATAACGCATGCTGGTAAGTTGCTCACTGTGATAGATAATCAAACAAGAATGGTTTAATTATTATATTTTACTGGCTTGCGGTAGAAACGTAGAACCAAACTGTTCTATATAAAACTAGCTGAAACTATTTTATGGGGATCATCAGACCATCAAACTGAACAACTTTATCTATGGGACCAATATCGAAACGCAAAAAAAAAATCAGCTGTCCCATGCATTTCAGTTGAGTTATGTTTGCAGTTTTATATGGGACAGCTGTTTTTTTTTCGCGATTTCGATATTGGTCCCATAGAGAAAGTTACGGCCACAACTCAAAAAATCTGTTTTACAGGAGAGTCAATTAAATATATCATAACTTTCACTATGGAGCTAACACCGTAATAGACAAAAAAGAAAAAATTGTTGTTTCATAGAAAACATCGACCCAAATAATATGGAACAGTTCTTTTTTCTCAATCCTACAGCAAAGTGGGTTAATCCGGATATTGACGAGTGTGGGAATTTTCGTTTATAATTCCGTGTATAAAATTTATTGAATAACAAGTATTATCTACAATTTATTCAATTAATATTGTTTTTACAATTTCAATGCATAATTTAGATAGTACATTTTATGAATTCATTTCAAAAGACTTTATATTACAATGCTTGGCATTCCCATTTTATGTCATACTTATAATCTATCTACAATTAATTATACTCAATTATTCTTTTGTTTGAATTAAGGAATACCCTAATTTCAACACACATTAGCAATAAATAGGGGAGTTTTTAGTAAGTACTTTTTAGCTATTAATGCTATTGAAATGCGTTCCTTGCGAAGTATTTGTGAAGTGACGCTGAAAGATAGAGTGAGAAATTGTGTAATAAGAGATAGATGTAAATTAAAAGAAGATGTAATGACAAGAATAGAGAAAGGTATGCTTCGTTGGTTTGGTTGGTTTTGGAGATATATGTTGCTAATGTGAGTGGAGGCGTCGGCAGAGGGCGCCCTCATAGGACGTATGCTGATCAAATCAGTTGCGTCCTACAAAAAGGGGAGGTGCGGAGTACTCGAAACCGACGGGCAAGTATGAAGAGATGTATGGATGTGCGTGAGGCAAAAGAAGTATGTAAGGATCGTAGTAAGTGCCTGGTCTCTGCCTACCCCACTAGGAAAGAGGCGTGACGTTATAGATAGATAGATACATTTTAGCAGGGTTATTAAAATGCCTTGTAGTAAACGTTCAAGAAAATATTTTGAAAATATACAGGAAATTGACATCCTAGCTTTCAATATTCGAAGATAATATTGACTTTCGCATTACCTATATTCCATTTGTTTAGTCTTGAGATAAGAATATTACTTAGACATGTAGGACGTTTTTTTCGAAATTAAAAGCTAATCATTCATTTCATCATTGAAAATCCACATGGCACTAGCAGTGTCCAAAAATAACAAGTCTGACAGGTTTTGAGCATGTTACCTACTACTTTATTATTATTAGATGCCAAGTGTTTTGTCTAACAAATTAAAACTATTGAAAACTTTGAATATTACAAATAATTTTGGGATTCCAGATGTTGAATTCGTGAAAGAAAATATACCTACTATGTTTACCTACTACATAGTCTGTATAAGCTTTTCCTAATAGAAAATAGGCGTTCCCTTGTAAAAAAAAAGAAGGTAGGGCATAGATAATAATCTATCAGTTAAGTATTGCCAGATCTCCCGATTTTAGTGAATATCTCCCAATTTTCCACATCAATCTCTCGATTTTTCACATAGTGCAAAAACTAACTAGATCCGTAAAAACTAGCTTGAAGTGGTACTCAAAAAATAAATATACTAAATTATGCATTGTCAAACATGAAACCTGACCTGGCAACACTGATCAAGTTGGAAGGTCTCACAAATTACTTTCCTCAAAAAGCTACCTTTTTTAAGATTAAAACCTAACGCATTGGTGGGATGGAATGGGTAACAGATCAGACTCATGGCTACTGAGTCACACATAGCAATGTAATAATTATTTGTTTTGTTTGCGCGAGCGAGTGAATGTGAAGGTCGCTTTCACCACATGTCATGACTCAGTGTGAGCAAGTCGCGAAACGTAAAGGTTATGTTGTGCAGGAATTCGAAATGTTTTGAAATTTGCTCTAATTAGAAGTTCCAAATAAAAAAAAACAAAAAATTTATTAAATATCTTGGACAAATTATCTAGCCACATTTAAAGTACCAAAATGAAAGAGGATGACATATTGCACAAACCTCAAATAATATGGGAAATGGGTACGAGAATCTAGCCTTTATGACTAGACAATTTCACAACGTTACTGCCTCCGTGGTCTATTGGTTAAGAGCATTGGCTCTCGGCACCGGAGGTCGTGGGTTCGATTCCCACGGGGAAGACAACCTAGTGAAATGTCACTTTGTGCGTTTTTCCCCAGTTGGTTATGACATTGCGGGCTGAATCGCTTGATTGTCTGAAAAGAGAAATGATTCCGCGCTTCGAATGGCACGTTAAGCCGTTGGTCCCGGCTAATATCTCTGGAGGTAGTAGTCGCTACATAAAAACGTCAGAGGCCGTAAGGCGGTCTCTAACACCAGGAAAACTGTGACACCAGGGCTCTGCCCACACGATAAGAAAGAATGTCACAATAATATGAAAATACATAATTATCTGGGTACAAACGTCCACGACTAGAGTACAAATTATTATAATATATTCATAATACAAATATTGGTCCTTACGAAAACCATGACACTCGGCACAGCAGGCAGGTTCATTACCGTCTAAAATAGTATTAGTTTTCTATTAAAACCATGAAAACTAAATACAAAGACCACATACATCCGGAATAAACCTGATTCGGAATTCAGTGTTGTCGACTATGGTTACAAAAAATACAAGTGCTGTTTAAAAAATGCCTCAAATAAAAATGTATGAAATGCCTAATTAAATGACAATTGCATTTTTAGGCATTTATTAAAACGGAACAAACAATTTCTACATAATGATAATTATTATCTTGTGATGAGGTCATGACGTTACGATGATGATTTGTAAATTGTATTTCAATATTATGCAACTATACCAAAAGACTATCGATAGTTTTAAAATTAGACATAATCTGCATACAAAATGGCATGAGCCATTATCACAGAAGCGATTTTTGAGCGTAGGCGATTTCGCAACTATACTGCAACGACGTCGCAACTGCACCGTCATGATACGGTATCGTTCCGTCAACGCCTACGCTCAAAAATTGCTTGTATGATATGACTGTAAATCTTTAAAAAATTCCACCTATGACATAAAAAAATCTAAAAATCACTCAACAGGCTTGAACATAGAAGAGAATTATTGGACCAAATGTTCTTATATAAAATAATAAATTCTAAAGTCGATATTATCCCGCATCGAGATTAACGCGCTATTTAAATTCCCTCGTTTCACAAAGTATACGCCGTTTGTTGCAGCCTCTGCTAAAACCAACTTGGGGCAATACACAGCACTAAATAGATTGCAGAAACAATACAACGCTATGTACAAGGCTTTGCCTGATTTAGATATATTTTCTCAGTCTCATTATAGCTTCAAAAAACCATCCTGGCCTCTTTTGACAATGTGTAGATTGTTGATTGTTATTTTATTTCTATGTTAACCTGCACGATATTTATATTTGTATTTAATATTAATATTTATGTATTGTTTTTCAGTGCTTTACGTAAACGATTCATTTGTAACTTAACCTTTTACCTAATGGACTAAGAGATAAGTGTACTTTTTGCAACCATCAGCTGCAAGGCTGCTTCTGTGTTTATCGGGTGTAGAGCATCTCTGTGATGGGGATGGACCCGCTCTGCCTGCATAACTCCAGTCGGTTTAGAAGTTACTGATGTTTAAAGGTCAGTAAAAAATTAACGATCAGCTGCAAGGCTCATCGTATGATATTATTGTAGTGTGAACTGTAGCTATGTGAACAGTATTAAAACCGACTGATGAACCATGCCAGTTTTTACCTGTTCATATAGTTACAGTGCATACTACAATAATATCATACGATCAGTCTTGCAGCTGATCCTTAATTTTTACTGACCTTTAAACATCAGTAACTTCTAAACCGACTGGAGTTATGCAGGCAGACTGGGTCCAACACTGAATTCCGAATTAGGTTTATTCCAGATGTATTGGTAGGCCTAATACAACAATAGAGCAAAAACAAGCTAACATCGATCTCTGACTTTTCTGCAGTATAATTTTATATATTGGATTTTTCAAGATATTCAATAGTAGATTACACACCGAGGGCAGGAAAGTAAGAAAGGTCTCAGATCTCATGTAATTGTTGAGGCGAAGCCGAGGTCAATAAACATGTGATTTGAGGCTTTCTTATTTACTGCCCCGGGGTTAGTATACTATTTTTCTCCTCGACGGAGGCGGAAATCGGCAATTTCGTTTAACGCAGCGGGGTGAAAGTTGACGCTTTCCGCCCGGAGAGGTGAAAATTATAATTTTCATCTCTTAATTTGGAGGGTCCGAAGTTCAAGTAGAAGATAACATTAGAAGAGAATTATGAATGGCCAGTTAATAAAATTGAATTTAATAATGATATTGGAGAAGAGAACATAGGAGCGATGGATAGAGAAATTGGGCGTATTATAGCTACCAGATTTTTCCGCGCGATTTCGTCTACGCAGAATTGGTGTTGCCGCTTAATTTTGCCAAAAAGATGGAGTTACCCCTTATTACCTCGTGGCCTTAGTAGCCACTAGCTTTTGCTCGCTGCGTCGTCACACCCCTTAATAGGTTGAATTTTTGGAAAATCCTTTCGTAGCGCATCCCCACATTCTTCGTTTCTATCTTCGACGGTTTAGGCTGTACCATGTCTAATCTAGAATTTAACATTTTACCGGGTTCTTACCGCGTTTTGGTATATGTATTTGAGTTCCATATATTACGGCAGTGTTACAATTTCCATGATTATGTCAAGCTGTGCCTGTAGTAGGACATCAAATAGGTTAATGATGATTATGGTGATAGTAGTGAAACCTCGAAATAAGTGAGTATCACAACCGTATAAGGAAAGAAGTTGACTTGTCACTTATGAATGAATATACTTTAAAATATTTCACGAAAAAGCTTCACGACGCGGATTTCCCAACGTGACTAATTGTATACTATGGCCATATGGTATACATAACGGTAGATTTCGTGGTTTCTTTAGGATGTCCCTACAGCATCCTATCGATTGGAATGTATGACTCAAAATGTTTGTTTTAATTTTTTAAGGGTCGTGCCAAAACTTCATATGTATATTGCATTGCAATAAAATTTCAATGAATCATGGAACCGGCATGAAATCCAGTCAGTGAAATAACAAAATATTTGGCATTGGATCAAGATCCAGTTCAGATTTTATATTTCAGGAAATAGTAATGGTCGAAACATTCATCATGTTTGAGCACCATATTAAACTGATCATTCATCATCATCACTGAACTTAAAACATAATTATGTAACTCTGATTATGGACTCTACCATGTTTTATTTTATTTCAAATTGATTTACAAACCAATTTAAGCAATTGAGGAAAAAATTAAATTTTTTTTTAGAACTCTTCTACTACGCGGGAATAATTTTGATTACAGTGTATTTATAGTCAGGAGTATGATTTTTGAAACTCATTCTTTGAACTCAGCAGTTGAAAATGTCAATATTACTATGGAGATATATGCATCTTTCTACTGCTGATTTAACATTCAAATATCATACTCCAGGAGTACGATTTTAGAAAGTCAAATCAGCAGTATAAAGATGCGTATCTCCATACATTTTTAACTGGTGCTTAAAAATCGCACTCCAACAGTTTGATTCAAATTTCACTTTGGAACTAACAGCGAAATAGCAAACAAATACCAATCAGGAAAATATGTTGCATGGAAAATATTAGGTTTTTGTGTATTTATTACACCAATTAATTATTGAAGGGAAGAAAAAATTTTCACTTATATTTCTTATTTTATTTTTCTTAAAATAGTCTGTAAAAAGTCTGTAAAATTAAAAAAAGAAAACGTGTGCTCAAATATCCCACACAGTTGAACATCTACATCTTATATTATGGTGTTAGTCACAAATCACACAAAATATTTGTCACCCTATGACTTCATCTCCAAGGATAATTATCACTAGTGCTATTTTATTTCACAGCACAATGACTAGTGTAAGTTAATCAAATATTTCGTAATGCATGCTAAGTAATTCCAATTCTTATCTTTTATTATCAAATATGTAATTAGTCAGTTTCATTTCATAAAAAAAAAAAAAAAAAAAAAAAACAATAAAAACATTTGTATTTTTTTATTTTATGTAACAAATCGTACTATCCTAAAACATAAATGGCCAAGTGCGACTACGACTCGCGCCCTCAAGGTCCCTTGTATGGGAAAATAATGTTCTCCCATGCATCGGTCTACGTCACAGAAGATTGTAAGAGGGGTTAAAAGTGCAAAGTAGGCGTGGAACGTGTCGCCTCAGGTTATGCAATGATTTGCATAACACCATAAGGCGCACGGTGTAGTGCGAGCGATGAAGGCATGAGTAATTGTAGCAGCGTGAGCGGGAAGACAAGTGGCGACAGCCGTCTCCGAAGCAAAAGCGCTACTTTGCATTTCTAACGCTCTTATAATGTTCTGTGGTCTACATCACGGTCGATGCTCCAACTGACAATGTAAGTTTTTTATCGAACAAAACTATTTTTGGATTTAATCCTTTTTTTACTTCACTTAATTAATTAAAGATTTAATCCTTTACTTTCCTTTACTTTGCTTCTTTCCAAACTTCGTTGGACAAACAGATGGACGGACAAAAAACTGATCATATAAAGGTAACTGTAAGGGTTTTTTTCTTTTTAGGTACAGAACTTTAACTTTGTTAACTGTCTCTTTTACGGGCCTGCTGGAAGAAATCTCTTCAGAGATAAGCTCGCCCTCTGTACATGTTTTCTCAACTTTATGCATTACGAGCGTTAACCCGCGACTTCGTCCGCACTAATTATATACCAGATTTTAAGTCAGATCATAAGCTATCAAACAAAAGTTTCATCAAAATCGGTTCAGTAGTTTTTGCGTGATACTCGTTCAAACAAACACACAAACAAACAGACAGACAAAAAATCCAAAAATTGGTGAAATAGAATCAGGGACACCTAAAAACCATATCGTAACTTTTTTTTTGTTAATGTCTTCAATGTACAGACAAACTTCTTGTTACAGTTTTATAATAGTATAGATTATATCCGTGTGTACAATAAAGTTTTATAATAATAATAATAACTTTAAAAATATTAAATATGAACCCTGCCTTAATTGTAACCCTAGAAAAGAAGAAAGAAAAGAATTTTGAAATGTAGAATTATAATGTAAAACTAGCTGTGCCCGGCATGCGTTGCAATGTCCCTTTTTTACCCTACAAATCTTGGCCATTTTTTTACCGTATAAATCTTCCCTGAACTTCCACGAATATTTCAAAACCGAAATAAGCCAAATCTGTCCAGCCGTTCTCGAGTAATGTCGTGACCAAGGGAAATAGGGATTCATATATATATTATAATGTATAATACAAAGTGTTACAAAAATACAAATAAACATTTAAGGGGGTGGTTAAGACCATTTAACTGAACAACTTTTACTATGGGACCAAAATCGAAAACTTGAAAAAAAATCGGATGTTCCATCATCATCATATCAGCTGATAGACGTCCACTGCTGGACATAGGCGTCCCCACAATGAGAAGATTTGCCATAATCACCATGATGTGATGCGTTTGCTATGTTCCATACTAAACTACAGATCTACTCGAGCTAAATGTATGGGACCAATCGATGTTGGTCCCATACTGAAAGTTGTTCAGTTTGTTGGTCTAAACCACCCCCTTAAAAGTTTTCAATTTTTATTTTTATAGATAGATAGATATGTAGCAAAACTTATCTAGTAAGCATTTTAATATTTGTGTCCTCCTTCAGAAGATTACAATTCAGATCTTACATAATTAACTATGTCAACATTTTTGAAGCCAAAATAACTGTTTTTCATTTCACAATATTGTGAAATTACTTTCAAGTATCATTTTGAAACAACTCGCGAATAGTTTATTTTCAACTGGATGACTCAACTCAAACGATAAGAAGCATAGTTACAGAATTTAATTAATATAATTGAAATCAAAACAATGAATGTTATAGGTAAATGTTGCGAATATTTATGTTTGTAAAAAAAAACAAAATACTAGGTACCTATAAAGTTTTTAATACCTATAGAAAAAAAAATGTCGTCACTAACATAGTTTTAAGTCATTGTTACTAACACTGTGGATCTCTATGATCTGCAATAAAATAAATGAATTGAATATAGGTATAACCGAAAACAGTTACAAAAGAGAAATTACATTTCTTCTACCGAAACGAAAGCCGTTAAGGCGGTTGCAGAGGGATCAATTTTATACAAAACTTTGACGCACAATATGCGTAGACGGTATTAATATAAGTAACTTTGTATATATGGAAAAATAGTTTAGAAAATCTAGATGCCCCGTCACAAATAACATTTTCAATTTATAAAATAATTACGAAGATATAAAGCTTTGAAATTTTTCATACAAAATTTTAAAAGTTTTATATCTTCGTAATTATATTATAAATTGCAAATGTTGTTTTTTACGCGGCAACTAGATTTTCTAAACTATTTTTCCATATATAAGGTCTAACAAAACTAGCTGAAACTATTTTAAGGGGATGATCAGACCATCAAACTGAACAACTTTATCTATGGGACCAATATCGAGGTCGCGAAAAAAAAAATCAGCTGTTCTATACAAACGTACACGACCTAAATGTATCGGACTGCAGATTTTTTTTTCGCGTTTTCGATATTGGTCCCATAGAGAAAGTTGTTCAGTTTGATGGTCTGATCATCCCCTTAAAATAGTTTCACCTAATTTTGTTAGACCTTATATAAAATATTACTTTTATTAATTCCGTCTACGCGTATTGTGCGTCAAACTTTTGTATGGACTGAAACCACCTTAGGAGCCTACAGAGCCTGTATTGTGCTGCCCTCAATCGTATTTTTTTAATTTCTAAACAATTAAACAACATTTCCACAAAACAAGAATGTCACATTGTAGCCCTGATTAGTTTTCAATTTATCAAAACATAATTATGTTTTATGCTTGTAGCGATTATCGTTAAAACCGCCAAAAGTGTAAGTAAAACATTATAAAAACAAATCCGCAGTGACTCGATAAATTGAAAATCAGCAATGACTACAATGTGACATTCTTGTTCTTTGGAAATATTGTTTAATACAAAAAAATATACAATTGGGGGCAGCACAATAGGCTCGGTGCAGCCTTAACATAGGGATAAAACTTTTGAAATACGAAAGCGGGATGAACCATGAAAACTCGTAACTCTAACTACTGAATATCAAACAAAACTCTCTCTCTCTCTCACGTCTGTCTCGACCAAGTAGTAACGACTATGAACTCTAAACCAGCATTAGTTCACATACCTTATTTATACCAGCTTCATCATTAATCGATCATAAATCATTCACTATTATAACTCGTACAAGATCACCTCATAAATGCAAGGAAAATTTAATTCAAAACAAAACCAGCATAGCGTATAATTCTCCACAACCATGGAGAAATCCACAACTGTATGTTATGTCGAATTTCACGGGGCCCATTCATGGAACGAGATGAATGAGTGACTCATTACACTGATCTGACTCAGTGATTACTATACGGACGTGCTACATACTGAAATAAATACACCATGAAATGGAATGGAAAAACCTGTAAACATTGTATGAAGTCACGAATATAGAGTAATTGAAACCGAAATGACGAGAGCATGAGGTACTTGCTAGATGATCATGATTATTTTATGAGTCACAGTCATAGCATTTGGTATGCCTAAACGGTCAATTAACTCCAGCCAGTCCAATAGCCCAGTCATTTTACTGTTTGATCCGGGACTAATTAATAATTGATTTTTTTTCGGTATAGTATTTAAGAGCTAATTTAAGCCTAGAAATGTACAAAAATTAAATAGAAATAACTTTAGCAACATATATATTTTTGTCTACTTTTAAGGCATTGAAATATACATTAGTATTTTTCTAATGAATACCTCATTCTTTAAATTTTAATGCCTATTTCATTGCTCAAAAATAACTTATATTTTACAATCTAATTAAAATGAGTGCATTGGTATTAATATTATTAAGTAAGAACCCTTCTGGGACATACAATTTTGATTTCTATGTTGCATAGCGAATTTTTTTTTTAAATTTGTTTTCAGATAGTTTTTTTGTCACTAAACGGTGCCGATTACAGTATAAAAGTCCCATTTAAAATAACTCCCCACCCCTCCTAACAAAACTCCGTAAAATGACTGGGCTATAAAGCAAAGTTCTAGTAAAGCGTTCGCGTATTCTTAAATTAAATATTGGCTTTTTTAGCCATAGCAACCACAACGGAGTTGAGGCAGTCGCCGTGGCCGAAATCGGTCAGGAGCAATACAACAATATATAGGTTCAATCTTAATATTCTGACGTTTTATGGGGATGATCAGACCATCAAACCAAACAACATTCTCTATGAGACCAACATCGAAATCATGAAAAGAAATACAGCTGTCCCATATATTTGGGTTGACTAGGTATGCAGTTTCATATTAAACAAATTTTTTTTAACGCTATTTCGATGTTGGTTCAATAGTGAAAGTGAAAGTTGTTCAGTTTGATGGTCTGAAGCACCCTGTTTGATATGTAACGCATATAATTTTATACCCTGTACCGGTCATTCTAAAAATTAAAAATATCAGTCCAATATGCTCTATGAGGAGTTTTTGGCGGTTATTTTTCAGCTACGTTTGGAGTCCTCATATTTTATTAAATTTTTATTGTTTATAGTGAGTTTTGGTTCGTAAAATTGGTGTTGTTTTGCGTAACAAAGTGTCGTGCAAGTGAACAATATACAGTTCAGTGAAATATGAAGGTGTATGGGTCGTAAACAGGAGAAGTGTTCCGTCATTTTGTATCGCGGCAAAGCGGTCGGTTCACCTCTTTCCTGTGGACTTCTCTGCGTTTCCTGCGTTTCTCGATTGCCTCCAAAAACTCCAAAGAAGCGTTAAAACATCGAACACCAATGTTTTAATTGCTATATATGAGAGAATTTTATTGACGACATCGGTTGTATGGGATATTATAAGCCTTGAACTGAACCAAAAAAAAAAAGCTCTATGAAGTTGCAACTATGAAGTTATAACTCATATAAAGTTGTAGGTGAAATGGATGAGAGGCTTTGGTGTCAGTGGAATATGACAACAACCGGATTTGTATCTTTACTGTGTTGGTATGTCCAATCCGATATGGTAAGGCTTTGACGCAAATTCAAACGTATTTTACAATCGGAAGTCACGAAATTATGCAAGCCACGGGTTAAGTCGCCTGAGTCATTTTCGCCTACTACTTAAGGTGGTTGCAGAGGGGTCAATTTTATACAAAACTTTGTATATATGGAAAAATCGTTTAGAAAATCTAGATGCCGCGTCACAAATAAAATTTGCAATTTATAATATAATTGCAAATTTTATTTGTAATTATTATTATATTTGTAACAAAATCAATTCAATTAATTATAGATAAATAGATAAACAATTTATTTGCATAAATAACACACTCATAGTATTATAGTTCACAACAAGTTTACAAAACAAGAATACAACGAAATATCAATAGAAGAACATGATTGCAATAAATTAAAACGAGTTATTTTATTTAAAAAAAAATGTTTACGGTATTTTTTAAATAAGAGTATTTAAGTAATTACGTTTGAAAATATACCAAAAGGTTTTTTTCGGATATCTGGTTATTGCGATCGATATAGTCTCTAGTAAAAGTGTGTAAAGTGGAAATTTTTAAATTCCGTATTTCCCCCATTATAAGTCTAAAGACAAAAACTTCCATACTAATAGCAAATTAAATGCGTTACACATTAGTCATCGGAAGCCTTTTTAACCGACTTCATTACGCATCTATACGTTGCAAAACTTTTCCATTTCTACGTGGCCTTACGTACTTTAATTCAATTATAGTTTCCACCGAGTCACGGATGGCAATGGCAGGTAGGTATTTTTCAAAGAATATTGATTTCATTTTTCATTTAATATACTTTTTAACTTGACTTTAACAAAATAAATTCCAGATTATACTTCCAACTAAAAGCTTACAAGTTTCATGCTTTCGCAAAATTGTTATCCCTTCAAGCGATATGTACGTAAGGGCTCTTACAGACGAGCGACACTTTGCGGTCGCCGTGGGTCGCGCTCATAGACTTTACGGTCGCCGTGTGTCGCGCGACTCTCTGCGACCGCAAAGTGTCGCTCGTCTGTAAGAGCTCTAGGTGGGTGACAACCTACGAATGAGAATAACTATAGAAGAATAACTCTAAACAAGATCAACATAATTTTTGGCACCTAATGAAAAATGACATTTTGGATTCAAGAACAAATTTAGAACACGGTACAGTTTTTTGGTGCCAATTTTTGAGTTTGATTTACATTTTTATACATTCTTATTCGTAGGTGACAACAGGAAGTTTATTACATGCTTTTTTTGGGAATCCGCTTGTCAACAGAATCCTTCCAATTTGTAAAAAAGTTCCGTGACTAGCAGACAGCGCACACTGAAGACAGAAACGTCAGAATATTCTACGGAGGGGGCATTCGCGGTTCGTGGGTAAGTCATAGATATCCAATAGAGGATTGAGCTGTGCCAAATTATCTTTCTCTCTGTTTAATCAAAAATAATCCATAGTCCAGACACATAAAATCTATTTGATACGCATAAAGTTGACCACGCTAGAAGAAGAAGGCAATCGTTGTCCGCGGTGTCTCATTCTAACAGTATACTGGTGTTGCCATTAGCTAATGTTATGATTTCAGCCGAATTGGTAAGATCAAATGAAGCAAAATGTATCAAATCTTTTTAAATTATTTGTGTGTTGAAAAGCCGTGGTAGTAAAAAAGAAAAAAATTGACCACCCAATCTGCCATTTTATTTGAAATTGCCGTCAGCCGTCAAATTAATTACTTACTATCTCTATGGGGTAAGTTAGCTAAGCTAGTAATATAAAATTACGTATATTTTCTTGTCGAATGTTGCTAGCAAAGAGAATGGAATCACTACGCTACGTTTCAAGAGACCGCACTGTCTAACTAGCTTCGAAATCCAAATTAGTATAAAGTTAGGGCATTCTACCCTTGAAGCCGATACATTCTAGGGCATTTCATACAATCACGATTTTGTTCTGTGTGTCGCGGCACTGGTTGCTAGGTTAGGTTCGCAATATTTACCTTCATACCTTTAAAAAAAACTGTCATGTTTTCCTTATAAAATTTTCATGAATGAACAATAATTATTACGGAACATTTTACTGAATCAAAACTCACTTGAAATTATTTGTCACAAACTTACATAGTAAAATGACAATGTAAAGTAAATGTATGAAATCATAGTACACACAAATTGACCTTCTTCGACATTATATAAACTTTTCCAACTACTATGCACCTCTTACCACTTGACACGTAGATCCTGAAACCGGGCACATCATTCTCGCCGAGAACAGCCGAGAACGAGTGTGGATGCTCTTAATTGTTCTCGTGGCTTCATAAGCCGTAGTAATTTTCCTTGAAAGTTCTCGCCGAGAAGTTCTCGCGAGAGTAAAGTGCCTGCTTGATGTGGTTCTCGTTTGTGCCGCTCGTCAAGATTCGGTAGATTTGTAAGTTCCCATTAGATCCGGTAGATTGTAAGCATAATTTATGGAATTAGTACAGTCAGGAGAAAAAAAATTATGAAATATGTTTTAAAGGTTTATTTTGAAATTATAAAATCTAAAAATCGACCGATTATATATCTAAACTATTATAAAACTGTAACTGAAAGTTTGTCTGTACATTGAAGATATAAACAAAAAAAAAGTTACGATATGGTTTTTAGGTATCCCTGATTCCATATCACCAATTTTTGGATTTTTTGTCCGTCTGTTTGTTTGTTTGTTTGTTTGAACGAGTATCACGCAAAAACTACTGAACCGATTTTGATGAAACTTTTTTTGTTTGATAGCTTATTATCTGACTTAAAATCTGGTATATAATTTTTGCGGACAAAGTCGCGGGTTACTTATAAAACTGTGTGGGAACTGAGTGACAAACAACGCACAGCTTAACTTAACCACTGAAGAGCGAAAAATGAGGAAAATATATTCTACAGAGGATGCAGGGGTGCACTATAGAAAGGATTTTTCGAAAATGTACCCTAAAGCGCGGAATATATACCTAAAGTGATTTTACAAATTCGCGGGCAAAAGCTAGTAGTACAAGAAAAAAATTGGTTATCCGTGCAACGAACTTTTTTTTGGACCCCTCATTTCCCCCTATTGGGGGGCAATAAGGAACCCCCACTCCTTCCCCTTGTAATTGTACCAAGATAATATTTCATCAAAATAAATAACATCGATTGATTAAATAAAAAATTATATAATAAAAATATACCTACTGATATAATCGGAACATAAATTACGCGCGTTCCGTTTTCCGCGCGCATTGACCTTGTACGAGCGACGGCGGGCGCGTCGCGTTGCGTCACGTATATTATCACATACGAAACGTCATCACAGCGATGCGATGACGTAGACGAGACGCAAGCCGCGCCGTCACATTTCACTAGAACGGCCAACGGCAACGGCCATGACGGCTGTAGTCTGTACCACGATGACGACACGACGTGACGGTGGGATTTTTTAAATGAGTTTCGTGTTAATAGTACTGAGAACCCTTGTAGGATCTTATTGAGGACTTTACAGATTACGCTCGGTTGTTTTATTACGATCTTGAGTCACTAAAGTTTTTTAAACTTTATAAATTTCGAGATTTTGATCCGAGACTTCGTCCGCGTGAATTACCCCTTTCGAGTCGATTTTCGAAAAATCCTTTCTTATTGCAATCCTACATCCTCTGTTGAATATAAGTATATTCCAAATATCATGTTTCTATTGGTTTATGCTGTGCGTAGTCTGTCAGTCAGTCACGGAACTATTATAAATAAAAATATAGTATAGATGGACCGTGCTAGCTAATAGGAGGGTGATTGCAAGTGTGTCAAGTACAGAAGTCTGTTGTGTTAAGAGCCTGACTCTCAAAAACAGTAGACTGATATATAAGGTCTAACAAAATTAGGTGAAACTATTTTAAGGGGATGATCAGACCATCAAACTGAACAACTTTCTGTATGGGACCAATATCGAAATCGCGAAAAAAATCTGCCTTTCCCATACAAAACTGCAGACGTAACTCGACTCCAATATATGGGACGGCTAATTTTTTTTTCGCGATTACGATATTGGTCCAATAGAGAAAGTTGTTCAGTTTGATGGTCTGATCATCCCCTTAAAATAGTTTCAGCTCAAAATTAGGTGGAACTATTTTAAGGAAATGATTAGACCATCAAACTGAACAACTCTCTCTATGGGATCAATATCGAAATCGCGAAAAAAAAATCTGCTGTTACATACAAACCTACTCGACCTAAATGTATGGGACAGCAGATTTTTTTTTCGCGATTTCAATATTGGTCCTATAGAGAAAGTTGTTCACTTTGATGGTCTGATCATCCCCTTAAAATAGTTTCACCTAATTTTGTTAGACCTTATATATATGTTTTTTACTATCCCACTTCATCCCACTGCTGGTCAAAGTCCTGGATCCCAGAGAACGGTCGTCGGCATCCAGGTCAGCCTAGGAAGAGGTGGCGGGACGATTTTGATGCTTTCGATGACGCGTGGCCATGGCCAGAGCATGCCCAGGACAGAGACGGTTGGAGGATGAAAGGGGAGACTGATATTAATAAAAAAATATAATTTGTTTTTATTATATTGGAAAACAATTTATTTGTAATCAATAATTTTGTCAAGTCACTTTACATTACATCGTACATAAATGAAATTAAGTCGTCCGTCCGTTCGTCCGTCTGTCCTAAATTTAAAGGGCTGGATCTTTTAAACTGTAATAAGTAGCCGATAGACATTTATTCGAGAAATTATGTAAGTATCTATACTATTATAAAGCTGTAACAGAAGTGTGTCTGTACATTGAAGATATTAGCAAAAAATAGTTTTTAGGTATCCCTGATTCCATATCACCAATTTTTGGATTTTTTGTCTGTCTGTTTGTTTGGGTGTTTGTTTGTTTGTTTGATCGAGCATCACGCAAAAACTACTGAACCGATTTTGATGAAACTTTTTTTGATAGCTTATGATCTGACTTAAAATCTGGTATATAATTTGTGCGGACGAAGTCGCGGGTTAACGCTCGTTATGTATATTATTTTATTATATTGGATTTGATAACAAATAATTAAAAACAAAAAATTAAGGGATGAAGAAACTATTTTCTTCAACTTTTTTCTGTTTCGGCTCTAATGGCGCTATCTTACCTAATTTTCAGACAAAGTCACATTACATAATTTGTTGGTTTTTGGTTTGCAATACCTACCTAATAACATTCAAATTATATTTGCTCAAACATAGTTCGTATAGCTGATTAATGATTATAGAGCTTGTTTTTCTCTTTTCAGTTAATATTTTTTACGCGGTCGGGTTTTTTTGTTTTTCTTAATAATTTAGTTTATTTCGTACTTTTTAGTCTTGTGTCAAAATGGTAGCAGAAAAGTAATATAATATAACTATATATTTGGAATTTGCTCTTCACGAGTTTTCATTTGATATTGTATTTTTTTTTACAAAAATCTCTTTTTTGATTCGCAGACGCCAAATATTGAAATAATATGTCACTCTCACAATTTTTACGAATGTAACGACACCTCAGAATACGTTAAAATCCATCAAGCCGTTTAAGTTGTAGAGCGTGACAAAGAAATAGACATACTTACAAACATACACACATACATACATACATACACACTTACATACATATAAACACTCGAAAAACATAAGTGAGGCCAAAGGGAGGGTCCCCATTTGCGGAGAACGGAATTTTGTATATATTTTTTTAAATTGATCAATCGTCATTCAGCAAATAAATATACAAGGGGTCTTATTCATTTTGTATTTGTTGTACTTGTACTCGTATTTCTTTTTCTTTTGTTGCAGGTTAAGAGTTTTGTACGCATGTATTCTAAAGTAAAGTTCGTTTCAATAATTTTTAGACCTGTCAGCATCAGTTTAATTCGACGTCTAGCGACATCTATTGTCAACTATGATCAACATTAAGTTCGCGCGCTAGGTACGTGAAATAATGGGTTGATTCACAGAGTGAAGTCACGATAGTCTAAATAGCGACATCTATTGTTGAGTAGCGGTATTAATATGAAATGCTTATCTTTTTTTTTGTATACATTATATTGAAAAAAATTATATTGAAAGATTTGCATGATTTTCATTACCTTTTTAAAAGTCTTGAATTTATTAACACCAACCATAATAATTACCTAAAATATATTACGCTTTAAGACAGCGACATCTATTATCGAATAGCATTACTAAATTCAAGGTTAACAAGACCATTAATTTACAACCTTGAAATTGTATAATAAGTAGGTATTACTTATTATTTTATTTCATGAAAATGAATATGCAATATGAAAGGTTATGAAAAATTCGACAAAAATATCGGTTCAGTTCACAATATTTTTCTGTGTTCTCATTACAGAGATGTAGTAGAGGGCTTGTCCGCACAGCGATTTTTATTCGCCGTATTTATTTTCCGGAGCCAGAGAGCCACCCTCCGGATTTTTATCGGGCTTGTCCGCACAACGATTTTTAATCGCAATAAATAAATTTTTCACCCCTCCCCTCGTCTCGCTGCGCTAAACGAAGTTGACGTTGTCTGTCGGTGTGAAAAATAGTGTACTAACCTTGGGCAGTAAATAAGAAATCCTCAAATTACATGTTTACATGTGTGTGTGTTTAATTACATGAAATGTGAGACCTTTCCTTTGACTATTTATTATAAGGACTAGCCTTGTGCTAGCATTTCCCCTCTGCCACGGTATAAGATTAATTAATCATTTGCATTTACTTTTAATTGTATACCTTATCAGTAAATGCGACAGCCTATAATTGCGAAACAATAATTTCGAACTTAGAACGTTTGGGGTTCCCACGAGACTTCTTTTCAAAATTGTTAACATTCAAAATTAGAACCTAAAGTTATGGGGTATAAAATCCAAAGTTGCAGATTTCATGTTACCTTGCCCCCCGCAAAAAGTGGCAGAAATGTTTGTTAGTAGAATTACACGCGTGGCTAGTCCCTATATAAGAAGTCAAAGGATCTTTCTTACTTACCTGCCCTCGGTGTAACCTATAGACACACTAGAAAGTATCCGCACATACGGAAAAAATCCGAAGGGTGGCGGCTGCGGCGGCTCCGGAAAATAAAAATCGATGTGCGGACAAGCCCTAAGCGACAATAAAGAGAACCGATTATGGTTCTAGTTACGGTACTAATTATAGTACCTAGGTAATCTTTCGTTCTTGTTTTCTCGGTTTTGTGGTAGTACTAGATAATCTTTCTTATACTGTGGTTTTGGCTCGCTAGGTCAGTACAGTAATTGTAAAAAGCAAAAAACACGCGGGCCTCATTATACCGGTTGATTTTTTTTCCGTTCCGAAACTTTCAGGGGTGGATTAGACCATTTTCATTATACCTACCTATAATGTTTAGGACTTATAGATTTTTTTAAAAGGTAATTGTCAATAGGTTATCATTATCACGCAATGAAGTCATATTTTTACCTATCTTTGACATTTCCACAGAATAGATAATTCTACATACAAAATGGCCATTCCCTGCCTCTCTCTGAATTTCATGTACACACGGCGACACATCAAGCTATACAAAACCAACATAAGCTGGCCGCGCGATGCTATACGTTACTCGACCTACGTGCGGTCAGCTTATGTTGGTTTTGTATAGCTTGATGTGTCGCCTTGTGTACCTACCTACCTACCGCACTTCACCTCACACTTTCTGTTCTGGGAACTGAAGGGAATTTAGGCGAGCACCGAACAAGGGAATGCAGTTAGGCGCGCGCACCTATAAAGTATTTTTTAGTAGGTACGAAGAATAGTCAAAGGTACGAAGGTATTAAGTAAGTAAAAATATTTGTTTTTACATCAGGGGTGCGATTTTTGAAACTCATTCGCTGAACTCAGCAGTTTAAAATTTCAAAATTACTTTGGAGATATGCATCGTTCTACTGCTGATTTGACTTTCAAAAATCGTACTCCAGGAGTGCGATTGTTTAAAGTCAAATCAGCAGCAAACAGATGCATATATATCTCCATAGTAATTTTGACATTTTCAACTGCTAAGTTCAAAGTATGAGTTTCAAAAATCGCACCCCTGTTCTAATACTGTCAGTAATAAGTTGTTTAGCTTAAATACATTTTTTTTAAATAAGAGGGTGAAATACAAATTAAGCTTTTGCGTTACTGAGTGAGTGCGAGCAAGACAGAAATACGCCATGGCCCATTTATCACCACGCTTCCTACCAAGCGGAAGTGAGGTTAAAATTGAATGAATGAATGAAATGAATGAAATATACTTTATTTACGCCAAACAAACAAAAAAAAAATGTTGCGGGCAGGGAGTGACCGTCTACGTGTCCGTACTGTGTGTGGTTTTTTCTTAGACCGTGCTTCAGTACAATCAGAATGCTATATTTAGTTGGTACCTACCAGACGCTATTTCGCTATTAATAATCATCAAAACCCAACGCCTTGGAATGCTCTCTAGGTACTTATTTTATTGATAGAGAAGCTATTTTTCACGTCTAATATTTTTAGCTACTGGGATAGTATAGTAGGCATAGCAACTGGTCTCGAGCTTACTGCCCGCAAAGAATACTTATATGTACTAACGTAAATCTGAGCTCTAGTAAAACAGTAGATAGATAAGATAATGACGAGATACATGCAGCTAGTTTCAGTCACGTACCGACTATGGATAACTTTGGGTGCCGCGAGATGTTAAACCTTACATAAATAAACATATTTTATTTAGTGATTAGTATTTTCCTTGTGCCGCGCCGGTACGGTAACACTAGACATTAACCTAGAGTTTTGCAATATATTGCTATTTTATGTCAAAAAGCATAATATACACAAAGTAACATGGATATTTTTTCATTTACTTACATTTAAAAATTACTACGCCTCATTCAAAATTAATAGACTGCTTATAAATTTTCTTTATAGCTAAGTCAGTTTCGTGCAATTCTATAAACTAGGTATAAACGGTTTACTTTTATAGGATTTGCGTTCATTCGTACAAAGACATCTTGTATCACTTCGTGTTATGCATCAAATAGCCCAGTCATTTTACGGAGTTTTGTTAGGAGGGGTGGGGAGTAATTATGAATTGGACTTTTAAACTGTAACCGGCACCATTTAGTAACAAAACAACAATTTGAAAACATATTAAAAAAAATTCGCTTCACAACATAGAAATCAAAATTGTATGTCCCGGAAGGCTATTAAATTTATAATATTAATACCAATGTACTCATTTTAATTAGATTTAACAATATAAATTATTTTTGAGCGATTAAATAGGCATTGAAATTAAAAAAAAATGATATTTAATGGAATATACTAATGTATTTTTCAAAGCCTTGTAAGTAGACAAAAATGTTAACACCATAATTGAAGCATGTATAATGGAAAAGCCTTAAAAGCTTGCAATAAAAAAATTACCATGAGTTTTTTTAGAACGAGATAAATGCTAAATTTAAAATTTGTGGCTGTTGCTGACGTGATATTTTTTTTAATTTTAGTACATTTCTAAGCTCAAATTGGCTCTTAAATACTATACCGACAAAAAATATCAACTATTATTTAGTCCCGGCACAAACCGTAAAATGACTGGGCTAAAAGTTGTCTTAGCAATGCAATTAATGGTCAGATTTGCATGAATGGGCGTCTTTCGGCTAAGATAATGATTCGCCATCATCATTTTAGCCGAAAGACGTACACTGCTGCACACAGGCATCCGCCAAGGATCATCCAACGGGTTCCCGCCGCCTTCACAAGGTCATCGGTTCACCGTGTGCGGGGCCTACCCACGCTGCGCTTTCCGGTACGCGGTCGCCGCTCGAGAACTTTTCGGCCCCATCGGCCATCGGTTCTGCGAGCAATATGCCCCGCCCACTGCCACTTCAATTTAGCAACTCTTTGGGCTATGTCAGTTACTCTGGTTCTTCAGCGGATCTCTTCATTTCTGATTCGATCTCGCAGGGAAACTCCGAGCATAGCCCTCTCCATTGCTCTTTGGGTGACTTTCAGCCTTTTTATGAGGCCTTGAGTGAACGACCACGTCTCTGTTCCATATGTCATCACTGGCAACACACACTGATCGAAGACTTTCGTTTTAAGACACTGCGGTATTTGGGACGTGAAGATACTACGTAGCTTCCCGAACGCTGCCCAACCGAGTTGGATCTAAGGAGTTGTAACTAGTATTGGCGTCTAAACCCTATCCATATACACGCACACAGACATAATTAGTATGGCGCCTCACGCACACCAACCTAAGAAAGTTGGCCCCTTTTGTTTTATACGGTAGAAGCATGAGGCTCTTTCTAGACATATACTTTTTCTAAGTCGTCGCCATTTGCGATCGCGTAGGAAACCCAATGAGAACAGCTAGGAGGTTTCTTATAGTTAAATCGGAAAACTGTGGAGTTTCCTTCACTTCTAAATTTCCACAGATGACGCTATCAAGAATGACTGGTATTATTACATGGAAACATCCTTTGAAAATTATGTTTATCATAGATCAATATTATCCTTACGCGTATTTAGTACCTTTCCTATAAGTCATTTTATGTCCTCAATGCTGGGCATAGCCTTACACTCAGAGTGAGTGTGGATTGATGTGAATCTAACACTGACCAAAGAACTAGAATGTTATATGGCAACCCAAGCCAGCGTATGTGGCTAGTAATAATTGTTTTGATAACCGCCAGACTATACACTTTTTGCGGAATCGGCTGCTTGCAGCGTCTACGTACCTACCTACTAAAAGGTTTTAGAACTAACAATGCAATACCTAGTACCTAACAAGAACTAGACGCACAAAAACAAATTGTGTGGTTAAAAGATAATGCAACTTTCTGGCCCATTTTTTTTTTGGTGTTGCCCAAAGATGAAACCTTTGCTAACTGATAGACCTAAGCACCAATAGTAACTTTTAGTAAAACACCCGCAAATCCATCCCGGAGGAAAAAAGATATAACCGTTGGAAAAATATTTTTTTTTCTTAATTAGAACATATTTTATTCATGTGAAACGAGTACAAAGCTACCATGTAATATATATATTTATGTCGCCAGTCAGTGAGTAAAAGAGGATTTGTTGGGTTAGGTTAGGGTTCAAGGCCCAAAGATGAAACCTGAATTCGGACATAAATAATATAATATGGTAGCTTTGCACTCGTTTCACATGAATAAAATCACTTTTTAACTAATTAAGAAAAAAAAATTATTATTTATATCTTTTTTCCTCCGGGATGGATTTGATTGCGGGTGCTATACTAAAAGTTGCTATTGGTGATAAGGTCTATCAATTAGCAATGGTTTCATCTTTGGGCAACACCAAAAACCAAGGGCCAAACATACAAGGATTTCAGTTCAAACATACAGTGATTTTCTTTTACTTTTCTACTGCTTTGTTAGACTTATGGCTATAGAATCATCATCATCATCAGCCTATAAACCTTCCACTGCACAGACCTACCCTCAGATACCTGGTGGACAAATCCCCATATACCCATATGGGGATTTGTACACCAGGCGTGCCCAATGCGGATTGGTAGACTTAACATACACATCAGAATTTCTTCTTCAGTGTATGTAGGTTTCCTCACGATGTTTTTCTTCATCGTTTGAGAGCAGACGGTTACGTACTTAAGTTAATTTATAAAATAGGTGCTGCCAAAATTATATTCTTCAATAATATCGCACTACACTAATCAGCTGGGCTTTTTATTAAACAATTATCGATCAGTTCGTTATATTCATAATTTGGATTGTAATCACGATGAAGCCTTGACTTGTGACTTATCAGCACAAAATGTCGGTTGTTTTTGTTGCGAGATGTTCTAATGCGACTAATTGATTTTAGCAAAAAATGCGTACCGGATATAATGCAGTATTTACATTAGGAATAGGATATTGAAATGATATGCAGGGTTTAAGGGTAAACAGTTGCACTAATTTAAGGGTTGATTGTACCCATGATACTTAACACCTTTTCCTAAGAAACATAATTATAGGAAATTCCGAAAAAAAAGAAACATGTTTCAAAAATTTTTTTTAAGTATTTCCTATAGGTTTCTTAGGGAAAGTTGTTCAGTACCATGGGTATAGCCACCTCTTAAAGTAATGTAACTGTTAACCCTGTTAGGGTAAACAGTTACGTTACCTTGTAGACAATTCTATTATACAGGGTGTAAAATTAAATGGAACACTTACTTAAACGGATGTTTCAGACCATCAAACTGAACAACTTTCTCTATGGGACCAATATCGAAATCGGGAAAAAAAATCAGCTGTCCCATACATTTCAGTCAAGTTATGTTTGCAGTTTTGACTATGGATTTTTCACATGTGGATATTTCAGATTTATAATATAATTACGGATGTACCTGCCAACGCAGTTGACTATTATTAAAACCGCGCGAACCAATCACGATACTCTACGGTTTCCCGCCAAAAACGATCTGCTTCTATATTTGTCGATTGATTTTGGGCCTGACGCGTGACCGACGCCATCTACATTCGGTCTTTAGACTGCACGGCAATCAGTTTCCCTCTTTAACCGAATAGAAAAAATGCATACAGTCGAACATAGAACCTCCTCCTTTTTAATTTGAAGTCGGTTAAAAAGGAGCTTATTATAATATATAAGGTCTAACAAAATTAGCTGAAACTATTTTAAGGGGATGATCGGACCATCAAACTGAACATCTTTCTCTACGGGACCAATATCGAAATCGCAAAAAAGAAATCTGCTGTCCCATACATTTAGGTCGAGTAGGTTTGTATGGAGCAGCTGATTTTTTTTTCGCGATTTCGGTATTGGTCCCATAGAGAAAGTTGTTCAGTTTGATGGTCTAATCATCCCCTTAAAATAGTTTCAGCTAATTTTGTTAGACCTTATATACCTATACAGAAATTATCTACAATAGAAACTTGTATATTTGCTCCCAAACCTGAAACTCAACATAAAGCAAGTCTGGCTGGTACACAGAACATCGTAAGGAATACCTTACATACATAATAATACATAATAATGTATGCATAATTTTATCTTATAGTTTAAAGATATTTGCAACGCGTTTATCGTACACTGTGACCGTAGATGCTGGCACTACTTCAATTCCTAGACTTATCTCGAAGTCATTTCATATTTATGACAATTTGTTATTAATATTAATAATTAACGACATCTTGCTTTCGCAGTCTTTAGCCCGACAAGCTGAATATACATACCTACTTCTGTACGCACGGCGACACATCAAGCTATACAAAACCAAAATAAGCTGGCGGCGCATACGTCGAGTAACGTATAACGTCGCGCGGCCAGCCCACGTTGGTTTTGTATAGCTTGATGTGTCGCCTTGTGTACATAATACAGATGATCATTTACTAAGTTAAATAAATTAGGGAGATAATGTTTGTTATAATTCAGACGTATTCTTAATGTTCTTTTCACTTTCAGATTTTTTGATAAGAACGTCATTTTAATTAGCTTCCTAATCAATGAGAATGTCATTGTCCCTAATAGATCTTTTGACTTGATTGAACCGACATTTTTATACTCACTATATTCCGATGTTGTGTTAACTCATTGTGGTAGAAGTTTTAATAGGATTCATTTTTAAATGCAGGCATTTGAAAACGATTTCATCAGGTTTAAGGGGATATAATTCTTACAGGGGATATAGTTATCAGTATTGAAAGTATAACCAGACTTCATGTGTACGGAGCTCGCTCCGAATTATACAGGGTGTAACAAAACACACTAGAAATACTTCAGGGTTGAGACACATGTACCGACGGCGACCGGCGGCCGGCCATACAAAACTGTCATTTTATGGGCCGGCCGCCGGGCGTTGTCGGCTAATGTGTCTCAACCCTAAAGTTTCAGTCCATCAAACTGACCAACTTTCACTATTAATCCAATTTCGAAATCAGCAGTTCTATACTAAACTGAAGTACCGACTCGACTAAAATGTATAGGACAGCAGACTTTTTTTTCGCGATTTAGAATTTGGCTCCATATTGAAAGTTGTTCAGTTTGATGATCTGAAGCACCTCCTCAAGTATTACTAGGGTGTTTTGATACACCCTGTATAACAAATTATTAAAAAAAATATCTTGGACATTTTCACACAAATTATTTAGTCACATTTGAAGTACCAGAATCTGGCCTGGACTTGTATATCCTCTTAAACAATTCTGTCCGCGACCAATTGGTGCCATAATATAGATTACAGCTGTGACGGAGACTGCTCTGCAATATACCGTCCTAGTCGCTGTTATTAATTAATCTGTTACGCAGCAGACTCGTAGCTTGTTGCCAATGAAGAGTTCTTAGAAAAGATGAAAATGGAGGCAAATTATTATTGTAATGATTTCATGTAAATAGATAAAGTAGAAACAGAGTACAAGTTAAACTACAAAATTGTTTATTGACCATTGTTTTACTTGTTACATCTTTATGTCCGAATTTAGAAAACTACAATGGGTGTTCGTATTTCGGGTAACACATCATGAAATAGGTACAATATATCAGTCTTATATCGATTAGGCTGGCTCCAAGAAGTTTAGGTAGAAATAACTAGTTGGGTTGACTCACTACCGGTCACGCAGAATAGAATAGAGCATATGAGCACTGCTAGTGCAATCTGGATATTCTGAATACAGGGTGTAAAATTAATTGGGACACTGTACTTAAAGGGGTGTTTCAGACCATCAAACTGAACAACTTTCTCCATGGGACCAAACTCGAAATCGCGAAAAAAAAAATCTGCTGTCCCATACATTTCATTCGAGTTATGTTTTGCCGTGTGGTGTCGGCTATGAATAGCACCATCCCATTTCCTCCCGTGGGTGTCGTAAAAGGCGACTAAGGGATCTACTGAAGGATGGGCAGCAGCATCCTCTGAGTACACACATTGATTCTATCCAACTGCGATCGCCAACCCGCCTGCCAATCGTGGCGATTATGGAAAATCCCCCCCATTTTGGGGGAGGCTTATGTCCAGCAGTGGACATTTAATGGCTGATATGATGATGTTTACAGTTTTGCATGGGACAGCGGATTTTTTTTTTCGCGATTTCAGTGTAGGTCCCGTACTAAAAGTTGTTCAGTTTGATGGTCTGAAGCACCCCTTTAAGTTAGTATCCCATTTAATCTTACACCCTGTATATGCTGCATTGGGAATATTTCTGATTCTAGGAATACAGGTTGTAGGAGAAACGGTGAATTCAAACCATCAAATAGTACAACATTCACTATAGAGCCCCCTCAGAAAACGTGAAAAAAGCTGCTCCATAAAAAACAGCTGTACCCACTCGACTCAAATGTATGAAACAGCAGATTTTTTCACGTTTCCTGAGGATAGCTCCATAGTGAAAGTTGTTTCAGTTTGATGGTCTGAATTCATTGATCCAGTATTTGCCAGGCTGACACTTACACCCTGTATAGTCGTAAACTGAAAATATCTGTTAAATAAAGAAGTTCACAAATATGTACAATGTAACCTCCTGGGCCTCTGAACTGATCCGCCATTACTCACATGAATGAATCAAGATCTTTTTACGTACGCTCCAGGTATATGATGATAAACACCTACATCATAATTCGACGTGTCACAAATCGCAATCGATGACGAATACATCAAGTTATACCACAGACATTACTACCTATAACTGTCCATATTCGTAAACCGTAGATGAGATCAAACTAGGTAATTTTAAAGATACATCACATACGCTGAGTAATTTTGAAGCGATTACTGTTTTTTATGGTATTTTCCTTGTCCGTCATCATGATCTTATTCTCTTCTCGGTGGACTCCCCAATCCAGTATCTTTACGGCTATAGTGATTTGACATCACACTTAGGTATTGCAATAGCTCGACATCAACCTTTTTTTTTATTACGGATTGGTTTACTCTTGACCTCAACCCAGTCCTCAGGACGAAGATGGGGTCGAAGATGTAGTGAGCTTACCCAGAAGACGCCTATTCACTCGTACTTTAAAGGAATTCGGGTTGTAAGCGCTCGGAAATACTGACGCAGGCAGGGCATTCTATTCCTTGGCTGTGCGCATTATAAAAGATTCAGAAAGGCGATTGGTGCGGATATGTTGTGTGATGTCAACCAAGAAGGGGTGATATCCCGCGGTGCGTTTGGAAGTCCGATAGTAAAAAGGGGAAGGCGGGATGAGCTCATGTTGCTCTTGGGCACACTCAAGTACAATCTGTAGAAGACCGACAAGCAGGCTACTCTGCGGCGGTGGGCTAGGCTATGAAGCTTTGTCTCCACCAGCTTACTGTCGCCAATGAGCCTCCTGGCTCTGCGTTCAACCGAGTCGAGTGCGACAAGTTGATACATGGCTGAGCCATCCCACATGTGACAACAGTACTCCATACGGGATCGGACCTGAGCTTTATACAACATTATGAACTGTCCAGGAGTTTTTCTTTCACCTGTGCTAATAGATAACTCTCTCTCTCTCTAGGTCTTGCTCTGCCTCTCTTACCCTCTATTTTCTCTTCTTTGTTCGTGTACTGAGAGTAAGGACCTAATCAATTTCATTCCCTTTGGTTTTTAATGTATGTTGGAATCTTGGAATCAAACTACTTACAAAAACTCGGGCTGGCTACGGTAGTTCCCGCTATACAGGGTTATCGAACCAAACCATTCAGACCATAAAACTTAACAATACTATTTACTATGGGACCAACTTTGAAATCCCGAAAAAAAAACGGTTTCATATCTACATTTTGATCGAATAGCTTGAATACAGTTTGATGGTCTAAACTGAAGCAACCTGTTCGTTACGCATTTAATTTTACACGCTCTATACCCCTGTAAACAGAGTTTTATACCCTACTAGCGTTAACCCGCGACTTCGTCCGTACAAATTATATACAAGATTTTAAGTCAGATCATAATTATGATACCGTAGCATAAGCTATCAAACAAAAAAAGTTTTATCAAAATCGGTGCAGAATTTTTTACATGATGCTCGTTCAAACAAAAAAACAGACAGACAAAAAATCCAAAAATTGGTTATATGGAATCAGGGACACCTAAAAACCATATCGTGACTTTTTTTTGTTGTTAGTATCTTCAATGTACAGACACACTCCTGTTACAGTTTTATAATAGTTTAGATTAGGTGACCATGAAACACAATTTCGGCAATTGTTAGAATCTATTTTCGACGCCGATCTGAAGCTGAGTGACACTCTTGTCGTTCTCTAAATTATACGCGACAGATTGACTACTTGTATTGACATCAATTAACATTCATAAAACTTGCAATGCCAATTTTAGCAAAATTGGTTTCGGTGTGGTATAAGCTACGCTAACGCTTATACCCATAAGTACCTAAAATATGGGATTATGAGTTTTAAGTGTATGTATGTATATTCAAAGCATAGATAAGGCATGTAAGATATGATAGAAGAAATTACTATTAGAGATTGTTTGTCAGTTTACCTAAAATGTAAAGGCTACTTCCTAACACATAGTGTCCTGATTGACGGATATAATACACAAATTATACAAACATTTTAAAGGATCCGTTGTAAATTTACCTATTTAAATTCTTCATATTTACTAATAGTAATGTAGTTAAAATTTTATAAAGTAGGGAAAAAATCTAGAAGTATTGAGATCAAAATCTATTTGAATACAAAACTTTATTTGGCGATTATGCTGTAATTTTCCGTTGTTCAAGAGTTCTGTATAAGTTTAATAACCTCTGACATAAAAGGCGATTAGAGTCTCCAAGAGGCTTTAAAACGTTTTCCAATAGCTAAACTCAGTCATATAGCAGTCTAATCCGTGGGTGCCCAAGAGCAGAATTATTATAGATCTACAGTGATTCATTGCATACCTAATATCGTAATACCATATCGGCTCCGACGCATATATCACGCTAGATGTTTCAAATTTACATGCTTCAGTTCGCATTGTGACCGTGACTAAAGAACATTGCAAAAATGTACAAAAATTTCTTACCAAATAGTACTCCTTTTCAAATCACTTCACGAAATCCAGTACAGTTCAGTTTCAAACCGTTTTAGTAAACGCACGTCCTATTAATAAAATTAACAGGTGTGTTTAAAGTACTTTGGTGGGCGTGTTAGTTCCTCCATAAATTATTCATAAACCAAATAATTAACTTGAGAACAGCGTGAACGATTTTGTTGAAAATCTTCGCTTATTTTACGAATAGAATAGTTCGATTTTACTCAAACGTCTTCAGTTTATTCGATTCTTTAGTCAAATCTACTCAAACACTATGGTAATTTAAAGATGATACCAAATTCCCGTTAGATGTTAACTGTTATGTCCATAACTTTGTGAGAGCTGAACTGAGCAGATTCTAAACAGAACTATAAGCAACTTAAAAAATATTTATTTAAAGTCACGCAAGATTTACCTATTCACCAGCAAATACGTCCAACACTGGCAAAGTAATAAAAGTTATTACTTCCAGGCTTTATTACCAAGCGTTTGTTACCTAGTAATTCGAAACTATGATCTGTTTCCACAACACTGATCTATGAGTTCAGTTCCACTGCCAAGTTCAAATAAAACACGTTCAATTTATATTCTTCAATCACTTCACTATTCGCGACTATTTTTTATAAATTTTGAAACACGAACAACTTGATTCAAAACGTCGAGTGCCGGCCGTTATCACGGCAAAACTAGCAGGCCGGAGTAGTTGTTATATTCACGTCAGTATTTAATAGCCCAATACATTATATTACTGCGAAGATTATTTCGCTTGTATTGTTTCGGATGTATAGAGGGCCAGATGGTTTATTGTTATGCGTTGCGTAATGGCAAACAAGTGTTGCTTGAGACTTTCGCCTCTGTACTACCGGCAGCGCCCACGTTACGAGTTGTTCCATTTATTTTCGTCTATATGCCAATGTTCGTGTAAACTGACCTGTAGGTAGCGTTTAGGTAGCAGCACCGTTGCGGTTTGCCACAGACTATGCGATTACTAATACGGCGACTTCTTCATCTTGATTTGATAAAGTATGATTATTATGCCCTTAACTATTCTCGACTCTTAGATTATTATTAAGAGTATATTTTCATTGCTTCAGGTGTGTTAACCTTGTGTAGCATCAGGTGATAAAATATTATCTTATCTCTTTATTTATTGCAGTGGGCACTTCGTTAGGTATGTGTAAAATCGTTCTAGAATGAAGATCTTTTATTTTTAGGGTTCCATATCAACGGGACCCTATTCATAAGCTTTTAAGCTGTCCATCCGTCCGTCCGTCTGTCTGTCTATCGTACCTATAAAGAGCTGTATATTTTGAACTGAAATTGCTACAGGGTTGAAATTTTCACAGTATATGCATTATTATGGCGAATTTGCTAACAAATAATAATAATAATGGAAGATCCTCATACAAGAAACGTTATTTTTTTCTTTTTTTGTTTCGGTCTATCTTAACACCGGTAATATAATTATAGGCGTGATTATAGTGCATATTCTAAGGTAAAACAACTAATATCAAAAACCTGTCAAGTGTGTACCGCGCTTGCGCTAAGGATCCCGGAGATTTTTTTTTTAAATATTTTATAGTGGAACGGAACCATCTGTGCGAGACCAACTCGCACTTAGCGGGTTTTTTATATAGAATTAATAAAATCTGCTTCGTTATTTTATTTTTAGAAGTAAAACTGGTTTTTGTTTCTAAGGCTGACATTTGTAGAAGTATCGATAGTTTTACATAACATTTGTAACACGCTTAAGTTTACACCCTTTATATTTAGAAAATTTTTTGCGTATATATTTAATAAGGTTTCTTTTTCGGTGTCCCAAAAAGCTACCTAACCTTTCACCACCTTGACACTTCAATATTCAATGCTGAAACCTTTAATATGCTCAAAGTTAGGCTTGCTACACAAATAATTGCACGCTATGTATTATATTATATTAAATTAAAATCAAATCAATTATTATATTATTATCAATGACATAATTATACATATACGCCAAATTGTGCTTCATTGTTTTACATCACAGCTTAATGACCGAAGACATTTGAAAGGACTGGAATAGGGATGATAACTGATCCTGGAAATCCATATATTGTGACGAATTATAGAAATAGGCTAAATTTATGGCAAAATGTTCAAACGAAATTACAATTGAATAGAAAACAAAAAAGTTATAAGCTATTGAAAAATGTTTTTTATCATCTTCTGTCTCTTTTATGTAAAACAGGTGGTATGACTCGTCGTCATATTTTGTATGAGAATACTCAATTATGACGTCACTTTTGTTAAATATGCCTCCCGCTCTAATCCTAAATTTTGAACACTTATATTTCAGTCATTTTGATGTCAAAGATATTCAAAAATTAATTTCACTTTTTAACCGACTTCAAAAAAGGAGGTTTCTCAATTCGACCGTATATATATATTTTTTTTTCTTTTTTATGTTTATTCGCGGATTACTTCGTCGTTTATGAACCGATTTTGATGATTCTTTTTTGTTGGAAAGAAGATATCTCAAGGGTGGTACCATGATAAGGAAACCAGGATCTGATGTTGCCACCCCAGAGAAATCGAGGGGAACCTTTGAAAATCGTAGTGCCGGCTAGTGTGTTTGTTAATTTAAAGCACTACTATTAAATTGGTCTAATGAATTCACCACTGAAAATTACGAAATAAACAAAATTTTAATAAAAAATTAAAACCGCCTTCAAAAAAACTGAAAAGTTAAAAAATTTTATTGCAGCCGATGACTTTTTCGTTCGCATCATAAGAACATTAATTTGTTTTATAGAAATCGGTGTCAAGCCAAGACAAAAAACTAATGCAAGCCCTGTCACGAATCGTACCGGCTTGACAGCGACTTTGATAAAACAAATAAATGTTCTTATGATGCGAACGAAAAAGTCATCGGCTGCAATATTAATTTAAACTTTTTAGTTTTTCTGAAGGCGGTTTAAATTTTTTGTTAATTTGTGTTAAAGATGTCAAGGAATTTTTAAAAAAGTAATAAAAAAAAATGTGTCATCATCCCTAGCAATGTATGACAGACATGCGCAACTTAAGCATACTAAAAGGTGACATTAGAGACATGTGCGATTTTTGAGTTTTGTTATTATTTTTACAAAGGTAATAGAAAAACGATGAATCTTTACAAAATAAATCATTATGAACACATTTGGGAGAAGTTCCTTTTAGTGGAAGATCTTCTGATACAAAATAATATTGTTATGATGCAATCTCCGATGTATAATAATGTAAAGAAGCTAATTATACATCAGCAGTCGTAATAAATGCAGTTGTTTATTTATTACGTTATGTAATGAAATAAATTTGCATTCAATCAAAGCAAGCCAAGTATCAAACAGTGTAGTTCCGTACCCAATGTGATAATAAGACAAAGCAGGCGGAGGCCGTACAAGGCTATGTGGAAGGTTGTCATTAGTACAACGATAAGAAAAAAAATATACCTACTTATAGGTGCGTATAATCACTAAAGCGACAGGTACAGAAGGGCGGCTTCACGTAACGATCGAAACAAGCCAGTCACAACGCATAGACGCGCAGGTTTTTTTTTCTAGCCCACTTCATCCCACTGCTGGGCAAAGGCCTCCCCTTTCATCTTCCAACCATCTCTGTCCTGCCTAGCTAGCATGCCACCCACGACAAAGCGATTAAACGAGAAAAACGTCATGCGCGCTCTTTCTGGCCTACGTAAAATAATAAAGATGGAGGCACATCTCGATTTTTGTCGTTTTCTCGGGTGTGGCATGCTAGCTAGGCTAGACATGCTCTGGCCACGCGTCATCGAAAGCATCCAGATCGCACGTACGGACGCAAAATGAATAGATAGTTTTAATAGTTCGACCGACTTGATCCGAGATCGCCGAACGTGCACATCTCATCTCAACAATCATCTATGAGTCAATTCACACTAAAACAGCAGTGAAGAGCAGCGGCCGGAGGAGCATTTTTATGAAGAATTATGTTACCTAGCATTTTGAATCTTATGATACATAACGTTGAAATTGATTTGAAGCGATGGACTGCTCAAGGATGCTCGCGGCTGCGCGAGGCTCCGCGCGGCCAAAGAAAATTATACTCTAACGTAGCGTAGCCGCGCTCTGTTGTCTAAGTAGGAAACTCCGAGTGCTCTTCTAATGCGAATTGCGCGGATTGCGGCTGTTTCGCACATTCGTATGAAGCCGCCCTTCTGTACCGTCTCTTTTGTGGCTATAGTGAGTAGCGCCCCCGCGACTTCGTACGCGTAGACTTCTTGAATACGTACCGATGCAGTATTTCTGAAAAGTTTAAATTCACGTATCTTCTGATCGAGTGACCGACTGCGATGAAATAAGAACTGTTACTCCAAATTATGATTTTGGAAAAATTTTATTTAATTTAATTTATCTTTACTGGTTTATCAAACAGCAAATTACCGAAAAAAATTTCTACAGGGTGAAATTAATATCATTAGCTTCCTTTTAAACTAAGAGCCTACTCATCATACTGAACAACTTTTACTATGGGAGCAAACCGATCGGAGCAAATAAAAAATCAGCTGTTCCATACTAAACTGCAATATCGTAGCGCGAGTTTGCGACTCACATGTACGCAACAGCAGATTTTAGTTTTTTCTCCGATCTGTTTGCTCCCATAGTAAAAGTTGTTCAATTCGGGGGGTAGACAAGAGTCTACCCCCCGAATTGAACAACTTTTACTATGGGAGCAAACAGATCTTGATATCCAGAAATTGATATCATTAGTATCCTTTTAAACTAAGAAGTTTAAAAGGATACTAATGATATCAATTTCACCCTGTATATGCACCAATTCTGCGTGCGAATATTGCCTGTGCCTAGTGCCTACCCTAATGGTACACAGGCGTGAGTATATGTGTATAATATATTTTTCAATTTCGTAATGTACACACGGTGACACATCAAGCTATACAAAACCAACATAAGCTGGCCGCGCGTAGGTCGATTAACGTATAGCGTCGCGCAAGTGCGTAGCGCAGCTTATGTTGGTTTTGTATAGCTTGATGTGTCGCCGTGCGTACGAGCCTAACAAATACAATAAAATTAAAATCAGTCAAACATTCGATATTACAATTTTGATATTATTGTTGTTGACATTCTTACATTATCAACAAAAATGAAAACTGACTCTGCCAATTTCAAAAATTTCAAAAATTTTCGCGAATGGAACCACAACTGCGAAAACCCGCAGTGTGTGTACCCGATTCGGGGAAAAGTGACGAAGGCCATTCTCGTTAACGATATGATCTAACCTAACCTATATGTAGTTGACCCCGTTGCCTGCCCGGTTAGCTCGCGTGACAGCCATCGTCAAACCTACCACTTTCGTCCAACGTTGTTTGCCTATGAAAGTATAATTTTTTAATAAACGGCTGTGGGTGGTAAACCATTATTGCACTTTGAAGGGTAGTCATTGTTTTAAAATAGTTACAGAGATCGATATTACGCTGTGGCTAGCTTTCTATAATAACGTTCTTACATAGTGACTAGTATATTCTATAGCTTGAACTTTTCAATGATGTAAAAGAATATACTAGTTTTATTATACCATAGCTTTGATTTGTACCTCACTAGTTTTCGTTGTGAAAAATATCATACATTTTCAACTATGTTAGTTTATAATTATTATCAGATTACGATGGACCAGATCACTAGAGCCCGTTTAGAGCCCGCTATTTCAGAAAATTTTATATTTCTGAAATATTACGACACGCAGTACTGAGACTACACCCGCGTGATCAAAAATAATCGTATTTCAAACAGACTAACGTGCTTTAGTTCCATATATTATATTACCTCAAAAGTCTTGTTCGGTTGACCGACCAGGGAGCTTCGTCTTCACTGGTGTGATTCCCACATTATAGTACGCAGTAATAGACTAAAAGATAAGTGTACTTTTTGCAACCAGAGGCTGCAAGGCAAAAAAGGTGTGTCAAGATTGTAGCCGATGGCGATCAATTCTCTGTGCCTGCCCTAATAGGACATAGGCGTGAGTGTATGTATGTATGAAATGCTACAATACTATTTTATTAACCACCTAGTTTGGATTTATATTTAACAAGCAGTCGTGACGTGACAAACCCAGTCGAATCACACACCCACAAAGAAACGCTACGACAAGGCAAGGTATTGATGAGACAATTAATGTTAGTTGATGACTTTCGAGATTACTTATTCGATACTACCCATACAACATCGACTGCTTATTATAGACTAAGAGATAAGTGTACTTGTTGCAACCATCAGCTGCAAGGCTGATTCAGTGTTTATGGGGTGTAGAACATCTCTGTGATGGGGATGGACTAGGTCTGCCTGCATAACTTCAGTCGGTTTAGGAGTTACAAACGTTTAAAGGTCAGTAAAAAACTAACGATCAGCTGCAAGGCTGATCGTATGATATAATTGTAGTATGCACTGTAGCTATGTGAACAGTACATAAACTGACATGATTCATCAGTTGGTTTAGGAGTTACAGCCGTTCAAAGGTCCGACCTTTGAACATTTGCATTGCATCTCTTAAACCGACTGGCAGTTTATGTCAGTTTTTGTACTGTTGACATAGCTACAGTGCACACTACAATAATATCATACGATCAGCCTTGCAGCTGATCGTTAGTTTTTTACTGACCTTTAAACGTTTGTAACTTTTAAACCGACTGGAGTTATGCAGGCAGACCTGGTCCATCCCCATCACAGAGATGTTCTACACCCCATAAACACTGAATCAGCCTTGCAGCTGATGGTTGCAACAAGTACACTTATCTCTTAGTCTATAATAAGCAGTCGATGTTGTATGGGTAGTATCGAATAAGTAATCTCGAAAGTCATCAACTAACATTAATTGTCTCATCAATACCTTGCCTTGTCGTAGCGTTTCTTTGTGGGTGTGTGATTCGACTGGGTTTGTCACGTCACGACTGCTTGTTAAATATAAATCCAAACTAGGTGGTTAATAAAATAGTATTGTAGCATTTCATACATACATACACTCACGCCTATGTCCTATTAGGGCAGGCACAGAGAATTGATCGCCATCGGCTACAATCTTGACACACCTTTTTTGCCTTTTAGCCCAGTCATTTTACGGAGTTTTGTTAGGCGGGGTAGGGAGTAATTACTAATTGGACTTTTAAACTGTAACCGAAACCATTAAGTGAGAAAAGGACAATCTTAAAGCATATTTTAAAAAAATCGCTACGCAACATAGAAATTAAAATTATGTGTCCCAGAAGGATTTTAAATTATTAATATAAATACCAATGCACTCATTTGACTTAGATTTAACAATATAAATTATTTTTGAGCAATAAAATAGGCAATGAAATTTAAAAAATGAGGTATTTATTAGAAAATAGGAATGTATTTTTCAAAACCGTCTAAGTAGTAAAAAAATATTCACACCATGTTTGTAGTACGTATAATGGTAAAGCCTTAAATATGTGCAAAACAAAATTTACCATCAGGTTTTTAGAACGAGATAATAGCTAGATTTTAAAATTGTAACTGTTGCTAACGTGATTTTTTTTTAATTTTGGTACATTTCTAGGCTCAAATTGGCTCTTCAATATTATACCGAAAAAAAATGTTATTTACTAATTAATCCCGGCTCAAACCGTAAAATGACTGGGTTATTTACCACAGTTTAAAGTCGTTTCATACACGCTGGTCGGCTTCGGGTACATTTGATCTGGCCATTCTTAAGTACGCTGCCAATTCGGTCCACGTACGTACATCTAGGGCGATCCCTTTCAACTGTTCCACTCTCACTTGCTTTATAGTATATTTCATAAGTCAGTCTACTATCTTTACTCATCCTTTCCACATGACCAAAATATAATCCATGACTATCTAAGCATTCCCTTTTCAACCCTTGTCACTATATCCTCTTTGTAGAACCTAATAATAAACTATCTTCGTCTGCTTATCCTTACAGCCTGACAGTTTTCCGAGTTTATCCAAGTAGACTACCTGTACAAAATCAGCCCACTTTCCTCTAACCAACTTTATTTTGTCGTCTTTTTCTTCTCCTCGGACAATTTCCTGCTGACTTCATGACTTCACGTAGGGCTACCGAGACGATGCCTTCTTAATATCTCGCTCGGATTCATTGTTCTTTTATATACTGTACTGTAATAAGTATTCTTTGTACCAACAGGAAAGACCAAATAAGTTGACCAACATATTAAGTAATATAATTCACACCTTGATTGAGGTGCATGCAATATTCAGTGACAACTTGATGAGTGACAGCCTTTAAAGACACAATTAATTAAAAAGTAAATGAAATAATGTTTTCCTGTAATGAAACAGTTTTGATGACTTCTTAGAAAAAGTGTTAACACTGATGAACGGTAACACGCAATGAATTAATGAGAGCATTCAATGCACGATTATTATGTGAGTGTGTCGAATGGGAAGCTCGCTACCCGCTACCGAATATTTTTGCCGTTTGTAATATTTAGCTGCTGTAATGGAGTAGCAAACTTGAAAACAATTGAACAGATTAGTAGTCTAGATAATAAAATTGTACGGTTTTTAGAATCCCTTTATTACGTATATGGATGAAATTCAAAAATAGGTCTACTAATGTAGATAAAATATAGGTTGACAATGCAGACAAAATAGAGGTTTACAATGTAGACAAAATATGGGTCTACTACTAGACTATATTTTTTCATTATCATCTACGATATCAACCCACGTTAGTTTATTGCTGGACTCAGTCTCACACTTCTTCTCCCAATTGAATCAGATCTTCAGACATTTTTTGCTTTGGAAAAAAAAAGTTGCACAAGAAGATTAGAAAGAAATTGTCTGTCTTGCATTAAAGTTACGTCCGTATACAAAAATACCAAAGGCTTTGCTTTTTAAAAATTGTCCACAGTATCAAAAGATATTAACACAAAAGATAAGAAAACAAAAGATATTAAATATGATTTTACGAATAGAACAAAACGAAATCGGCATGGATCAGTTTCACACACTTTCGTTCACGTCAGAAACGGATTCCTGTCGTCTCAAGTCTTCAATCTAAGATCATTAAACTCAATTGCGACGTATCGTTCGCCTCTCAGTGAGAAAAACAATCCGGGGATCACATCACATCAATTAAATGCCTATTAACTATTCGAGCGGCAAAAGGATTTACCGAACTATTCCCGGTTCTTGTCATGACCGTAATTATGTTATCCTACAACTTTTTGTGAGGGATGAATGCTGAGAATACTTGAGTAGAAATTGTAAGTTTAGAAAGACGTCGTTGCATCGACGTATCGACAATTAACTGTAATTTATAATATTAGGGGTGGTTCAAACCACCAAACTGAGCAACTTTATTAATACTAAACTGCAATGCTTAGGCACTTGACTCAAATGTATGCGGCAGATTGTTTTTTATAAATTCAGGTTTAATTCCACCCCTGAAAATTTCGAATAACCCAGTACCTAAAAAATACAGAGTCCAACTTAATAATGTTGACGGTTTTTAAGAGGATGATCAGACCATCAAACTGAACCACTTTCTCAATGGGACTTACAACGAAAACACGAAAAAAAGGTGTCCCGTACATTTTATTTTGGTCGAGTAAGATTACAGTTTTATATGGACCCCAGATTTTTGATAGTTAGTAGTTCTAGCAATATTTCTGATTATGCAGAAATAAAACACGTAAACATAAATTAATAAGATAAAATAAAGAGTATTCTTTTTATGAAAATTACGAGTGTGTCGCGTGTGATATTATCTCAACTCAGTGCAGCTTTACAATTTATGAAAAATCAAAACACTACATATCGACCCCAAATAAAAAAACGACCTTGGCTTAAATAAATAAACCACTATTAAAAAAATCGATTCCCATTCGACAATTTAGTAATCATTTTCTAATTACGATAACAATACCGTTCGTTTAAAAGATGTTCCATGCTTTTCTCAGAAAAGTAGATTCACTTTCAACGGCGTCGACCTGTCTGTCGGATATTTGTAACACTTTCGACCAGTTGTTTAATAATGAAAGTAAAAGTTTAGAGGTCACGTACATTTTGATTAATGGTTCAAAATACGTTTATCGATTGTATTGTGACCTAGCAAATGAATCAAGGTTAATTTGTTAACAAAAATCAATTTGATCGTTGACTTTTTTGGGTATCGTGTAACACCTGTTGGGCTTGCTGTATGTTTTTTTTCTTTTTTTTCTCTCTTTTTGGCAGGTATGTTTAATGTCTTGACTAAATGAAACCGAAATAATAGCAGTATCTTTTTTGTTCAGTATTTTATTAAATTCATTAAAGTACTTAATGCCTTGACTAAATGAAACAGAAATAATTGCAGTATCTTTTTTTCAGTATTTTATTAAATTCATTAAAGTAATGCTTATTAAATTCATTATTCTATTACATTCATTAAAATATTACTTTTATTTATTAAAAACTTTTGTATATAAAAATCTGGCAAATCCGTCACAGCTTTGACAACATATTGCGGAGTAACTATTATCATTCTCTATATAGGTATAAGTACAACCACTTCCGTAAGTATAGCCTTCACTATTATACGTAGGTATATAATCATTGTTTCATTATCATTACCTACATATCGCTTACTGGGCCTAGATTGCCGATTTAGGGCTAGCAGTTCACCGTTGACGCCAAAATAGTATAATAATTATGTCGTGCTAGGTTTTTTCGCTTGGTATCTTTACGCCCAGATTGTGTTAGGTAAGTGTTTTATACTTTGTTGACAGTACTGATCAACAAAATAAATAAGTACGCATTGTATATAAGGTCTAACAAAATTAGCTCAAATTATTTTAAGGGGATGATCAGACCATCAAACTGAACAACTTTCTCTATTGGACCAATATCGAAATCGCGAAAAAAAAATCTGCTGTACCATACATTTGAGTCAAGTTATGTTTGCAGTTTTGTATGGGAAAGCAGATTTTTTTTCGCGATTTCGATATTGGTCCCATAGAGAACGTTGTTCAATTTGATGGTCTGATCATCCCCTTAAAGTAGTTTTAGCTAATTTTGTTAGACCTTATATTTTATTTTGGTTATTTCATTTTCTCAGCTTGCGCTGGTAATTTTTAAATGCCATTTACGGGCCAGAACCAAGTAAATGACATTGGGAATCTGTGAGATCTGTTATTATTATTATTATTATCATATCAGCCGTCGCTGTCCCATTGTTGGGCAAAGGCCTCACTCCGTTCTCTCCATGCGTCCCGGTTTTGCTCTTCGATAGGCCAGTTCTTTAGGAAGCTATCGATTTCGTCCCGCCACCTTTTTCGTGGTCTGGCTCGACGCCGATTTCCATTTGCTGGGGACCTATTGGTAGTGGTTTTGGCCCACAGGTCGTCTGGCATGCCCCAGACATGTCCAGCCCAATCCCACTTTAGATTGGCGCGGTGGTGGCGACGTCTGTCACTTGGGTTCTGGAGCGAATGATCTCATTTCTGACCCGGTCGATCAGTTTCAAGACAAGAATGCTGCGCTCCATAGAACTTTGACAAACCTTGAGGCTTGACCTCTGATCTTTTGTCAAAGACCACGATTGGGCACCGTTACGTACATTTTATCCTATTCTTTTTATTATTTTATTTAATGTAGTTAATAGTTGTTCTCTACATCTAACATTATAATATTTTAATTCGTTTGTTTAACAATCTGCATTTCAGAAATTTATCAAATAAAAACCGGTTTGTAAGAGCGGAGAGGACTCTCATTTAAAAATAAAATCACAACACATTTACCTACATTATCCTTGTTTCTCTCTTCATTCGTCTAATGATCGACGACATTCCTTCCTCTGCGTGTCCCAGCCAATTACAACAAACTTATAATAAGCCACTATAATTTACAAAATGACATTCCGACTCTCGATACTTGTCATTTGTGAACAAAATTACGAAGCAATTTGCCGGCGGCGGCGAGTCGGTCGATAGTTGTAGTTGAAGTGAAATGAACTAATGATGGATATGTGTAAATAGGTAACTGAGCTCTTATATACTCAAATGAGTATGTAAGAACTCATCAGTATGCTGTATATATACAGAGATATTGTTTTATATGTTTGTATATACAACGTGTTAATGAAAAACGCAAAACTAGAAAATAGTTTGGAATCGAGAGCAGAATCGAATTATCAAGGTTTCAATATAATATGTTATTTTTTTCAAAATATTAAATAATTTGTTAAATTTATCCTCCGGCGGCGGCGGCGGGGAATTTTTAAATTACTTACTTATATATAATAGTGATTGTAACACGGGTTATACCTAATAATATGATTTTATTTTGTCTTATAAAATAGGTACATAATAGTCTAGCAAAACGCATTTGGAATTAGGACGCATTAAAATAACAACTAACACTGATAAAAATTGTTTTGTTAAATATAACCGAACTTTAGTGACTTCTAAACTGTTTTGTAGCACATACCCAAACGTTTGTATGTAAATAGCAAAAAGTTATGCTATTTATAACCAAACGATTGTTTATGTGCTACAAAATAGTTTGGAAGTCACTAAAGTTCGGTTATATTTAACAAAACATTTTTTTCAGTGAAAATAGGTAGTTTAAGTTCGATTAGCAGATCAAAAGTAACGTAACTAATATTATTATTATTATCACTACCTAAAGTACCTAAATCGAAAATACGAGTACCTAATATTATTTGGTTTTGTTTTGGTAGAAACGAAATTATACTTTATTGATCATCGAACTCGTAAATTTCATCTACCAGTAACATTAATTTAATATCGATTACAAATATTAATTCATAATGATTAATGTCACTTACGTAATCATAATTCATACTTTTTTAATTTCTGCATCATAAATTTGTTAATTTCCTTTTTCTTATTTAATGTAATCCGAATATTCTGTTGTTCATGCATGTTCTGAGATTGTAATAAATGCCTTGTTTATTTAGAAATTGTATTTTTTCTTTCTTATATTTAGTATCATAGTTATTATGAGCTTCCTGCTTCTTCATTCCGTCTATGAAGTTGGCATACTTCTCAATGCTCTGCACTACAGTAATGTTTTTTTTAAGCGGACAAATACAGTATTGTTCAGGGAGGGAGCAGCTACTACTTATTACTGCGGACTACGGGAAGACCACACCAGTGACGGCGTAGCCCTAGCATGGGCAGCCCTAAGGGGTACGGAACTACAGACGGACCTCGGCATTGGGCGTTGCTGGAACTACGCGGCAGATTTGATAGCGGGGATATATCCTAATGTTGTCATAATGTTGATAGGGAGGGATAGATAGGATTAACAACAGCACAGACATTAAATACTCTAAACACCAACCCCGCCGAGCGGCAGCGCCGATACAACCCAGCCGGCGCGGGCCGCAGCAGCGACAATACAACCCAGCCGGCGAGGGCCGCAGCAGCGACGATACAACCCAGCCGGCGTGTGTAGAGCGCTTTAGAAGAACTAGCCAACCTAGCAGAGGGTGGTTTCATCCCAGCCTTGATCACCCTGGAACAAAAGTTTTTAGAAATGTATACTACTATTTGTATCACATCTGTCTTTTTGATGAAGGAAAACTTCGTGAGGAAACCTAGGTACCTTCACTCCAATACATGACAGTTATGGTTGAAGCCCTATTTTAAGGATGGGATTGGTGAGAGCTAGCCTTTACTGCGAGATACTGTAAATTTTTATTCATGTGAAATATAAAAATACCAATTTTTTCCGTACTTTTTATTTTCTACTTTATATAAAATAGAGAAAAAAAACTACGGAAAAAATAAAAGCTGCAACTATGTTGCAATAACCAATCTGTTTGAACGTTACATTATATACCTTGTTACATTTAAATAGTACTGAAACAGCAAAAGCAAACACAAAATGAGTATAATTTCGCAGCGGTCACAAACGCTGCAAGGGGTAATTTTGCATGTGATTGCGTGGAGCGGCGCACGCGCATTGGTAGAGAGTAGAGGGCGGCGCTGGAGCAACTATGGCGGACTTTTAAAATGGTTTCTTTGATTATGGTATTCGCGTTTTATTTAATTGTGGTAGGATTCAATTTTTTAGAGGGCACTCACCCCACGCCATATTTTGTCAGCTAAATATATCATAAACATCTTTTTTTATTATTTTAATTATTCTTTTTTTTCTTAGTTCGTTTTTGTTTTTTTATTCTTTTCTACAGTTCAGCAGTTTATATTATAAGTAATTTTAAATGTAGTATCAAAAATTTATTTGTTTAAGTGTAACATTCAAATGTTTGTAACATTCAAACCAACCACTTCAAAATGCAATCTAATCCATTAGTAGATCTGCGTCACGCACCGTAAACCGTAGCATCATCATCATATTATTATACGTACCACTTGGCACAGGCAGGGCACAGGCCTACCCTCAAGGAGGGTGTATGGGCATTATCCAACGCACCACGCGTGCCCAATGTCGATCGACAGACTTCATATACGCATCCGAATTTCTTCTTCAGCTTAAGCAGGTTTCCTCACAATGTTTTCCTTCACCGTTTCAGAGCAGTAGGTATTACGTACATAAGTTAGAAAAACTCATTGGTACAACGCATATATGAGTAGTCCGTGCGGATTCCAATGAGTGTGTCCATAAATAAATAACGCTCACAGGAACATATATTGTAATGATCCCAAGCAAGCACTATAGGCTGTTTATTATGGAAACCATACAACAACGGCACGAACATATAAACATCCATAACCGAACCGGGATTCGAACCCAGGACCCGTTTGGTTTGGTTTGGCAGTCCGGCTTGGTAACCATTACACCAACCGGGTCGTCATACCTCTACGCAACGCGCCATATCGGTGAAAACAAAGATGTGTGAAGAAGTGTGTAAACCATGTGAGCGTGAGTTGTAACGCGATGCATGATTTAAAACTACGCACAGTAACATAAATAGATGAATTCACTTCACCCGTTACACAGTAAGTGATTCATTACGGTACTGAAGTCTTCATAAAATGTATCTGTAGTTCGTCGGTCGTGCGTGCTCTAGCACAGATTAATGTCACTATCTATATAATTATAAAATGGTAAAAGATTCCGCTATAAAACAAGATAAAGTGGAATTAGCTAACCTACAAGTAATGCATTTTAGCTGGTGATTTTAGATGCTTGTGTCTCCAGATTATTGGCGTTACGAGCCAAAAATACTTAGAACTCTAACAAAATACTGGAGTCAAATTTTGAAAATAAATATATTCAACCATCATGTACGTACCTAACTCTTCGTAAGTATACTTTCAATGCATTGGCGTAGCAAAGCTTGTTGCCCCCCTTAAAAAATGGAAATTAGGGAAGAAATAACTAAATAGTACTTGTGAAATTCTAGTCATAACTCAGAGGCAGTGTTGCCAGAAGGTTACTTTTGTAACCTTTTAGGTGATTTTTAGCTCTGTCCGGTTACTTTTAGGTTACACGATTCAAAAGGTAACTTTTAGGTGATTTTTCGGAACTTTTATAATCAATTTATAATTCTTATGTTTCCATGAAATGGAACACATTTTCAAATTTTTTGCAGTATTTTATAACGCAAAACGTTCGTAAAGTAGTGAGTGCGACTCCTAAAACATGTTTTTCTCTTTCGCACTAATGTATACCAAATCACAAATGACTAAAGCGTGTCACTTACTCGCTCGATCAAACTATCGAATGAAAAATGTAACATATCACGGAAAACGCTACTGAATTGTTTATATTTCTATAAGTTAATACAACCAACATCTGTCTATTAACTTTTAAAAGTACCTTATTACTGGAAAAACAATTAAAGGTTACTTTTCACACCAAAAGGTTACTTTTTTTTCTATTTCCGGTTACTTTTGAAAAGATCCAGCTGGCAACACTGCTCAAAGGTAATACTGCAAAATTTCGAGCTCACTTCGCTCGCTCCAGATGTATAGATATTAGGTATGCAAGGGCTGAAAAATCCATACCACAACTGTTATTGTTCATGAAATAATGGCGTTCTTTCACGTTTATAACATGTTCTAAAACCTCCTTAAAAATCCCAAGCCAAATTTTGGTTACGGGGAGCCTAAGAAAATGAGCTTTTGGATCCGACCTTGCCACGAGAAAGGTGACTATGAGCTAGGTGGCCGGTTGCCCCCCTCAGGGAAAATCACTATCTACGCCAATGTTTCAATGAAATCAACGTAGCACACACACACCTGAATTAACAAGTAAAGTAAAACTGCCATCTAGCGCTGAGTAGTGGAACCAAAATTAAATCTGTAGTACTGAACCTAATTGTTATTTTTCTTTCCCGCTAAATATAATAAGTAATTTACAGAATTTATTTCTTATTTGTGACACTTTTACTTTCTTAATTATAAATGACGATATAAGTACAGAACTAGAGTTCTTTCAACAATTTTAATTCGACTTTCCTTATCTAGCGTCCTCTGTCGCAAAATAGGATAACTAGAAGAACGTCTGTCATGAACTTAACTTTGTTTCGTCAAAAGAATTACCCAACGCTTCAACAATAAACCAAAAGATGGCGCTTTAAATAATCATTCATAGGTAAAAGCTTAGGTTAAAATGTATCTTGGAAAGTGAAATAATGAATTCGTGGAAAGGAATAATACCTAGAATTTTTGTAAAGTACTAAATGTTCAAACTACCTAGGTATGTAACTACCTAAGTTGGAAGTCACTTCAATTTATTTTTGAGCACATGATTTAGCAATAAACCAAAATAGGTAGATACTTTACGAGTACCTAATCTCATTTTTGTTTTATTCTAATAAACGTAAAGCAATAAAAAATAAAAAAGGAAAGCTTACGCCCAATTTTCTCGTTTCAGTTTACCAAAGCAAAAATGTTGTTTAAAGTTTAAACTGTAATTAATTCGAGATGGAGATTGAAAAGAGTTGATTGATTTCCGTCGATGCGCAATTGAAAACGGAAAATTGCTCCATTGTCCTAGATAATTATTCCATGAGGCGTACATAATAGCGTTAGGTACATGAATCCAGAAACGGGGTATACTTTTCGAAAAGTTTTGACCAAATTCGTTTCCGATTCTATTACATTGATAATCGTATTGAAAATTAATTGGCATAAAAACTTTTTGGAAAATACATTTCATTGCTTGACTCATGATGCGTCATAAAATTATGTGCGTAGCACTACCATTGACCCCAATGGGCCTAACTAAGGTCCTAGGTATCTAGGGGGTGGGTAGTGGGTACCTACTGGGTAGTATGTAAAACGGAAAACATACCATGTTTGTAATCCCCTATTTTATATTGAATAAATTCAAAATATGGCGAAAATAAGCGATACTTACTTATTTTTCGATTTTTTTTTATTTCAATTGTGTTTGCTCATGACCTCAATCCAGTCCTCAGGAAAAAGATGGGGTCGAAGATGTAGCGAGCTTACCCAGAAGATGCCTATTCACTCGTACTTTAAAGTAATTCGGGTAGTAAGCGCTCGGAAATACTGACGCAGGTAGGGCATTCTACTCCTTGGCTGTGCGCATTATAAAAGAATCAGAAAGGCGCTTAGTGCGGATTTGTGGGATATCAACCAAGAAGGGGTGGTATCCCGCGGTGCTTCTGCAAGTTCGATAGTAGAAAGGGGAAGGCGGGATGAGCTCATGCAGCTCTTGGGCACACTCACCGAAGTACAATCTGTAGAAGACCGACAAGCACGCTACTCTGCGGCGGTGGGCTAGGCTTTGAAGCTTGGTCTCAACCGGCTTACTGTCATTTCTTTAAGATTTAATTTTTATTAATTAAGTACCTATAAAAATGTTTAATGAACTCGAATATTTCTGACATCTTAGGCATCAAGGCCATTGGTACCATACCCGTTGGATGATTAAGAGGATAGGCGAGTAGGAACCATTTTTTCCATACAAACGTATTACCTTGTTTTCTCCCTGGATACTGAAAATAGAGGAAAAAATTGTTACAATTCAATCTCTGTTGTTGTTACCTCTGCTATGATTCTGTGTTATGCATTTTTGGATTAATTAATTACTGTTAGAACTAGGGACCATCGAAAATTACCAATTTTACTGCCAGACTTCAGACCTCAAGCAAACAAATTTGACGAATATAAACAAAAAAAGCAAAACATACAGACATAGCTAAAGTCTTTCTCATATTATTCTTGAAAGAATTATTAATATCGGGTATTAGTTTTGGGGAAGAAAACAGGGGAACACAAAATGCAGATTTTGACGATTTTATGTAGATAAAATCAGTCCGAGCTGCAGTTGTCTCTTTCGTACTCTAGTCGGTGGGGCGGATCGGACAAATACCACGTATATAGTTGGAAAACTGACCTTTCCATTTCAGCCTGCCTATCCTCTTAATAGAAATGCATACCTAGAAATTTCAAATGATGATTAGATTCAGGCAAAGGAAATTCAGCGTAGCTTTTAAGTTTTCAGTTTCATAAGTCCGAAATAATAAATAGGAAAAACTATTAATTTTGATATAAGCTTTGTAAGTATATAAGGTCTAACAAAATTAGCTGAAACTATTTTAAGGGGAAGATCAGACCATCAAACTGAACCACTTTCTCTATGGGACTAATATTGAAATCGCGAAGAAAAAATCTGCTGTCCCATACATTTAGGTCGAGTAGGTTTGTATGGAACAGCTGATTTTTTTTTCGCGATTTCAATATTTGTCCCATAGAGAAAGTTGTTCAGTTTGATGGTCTTATCATCTCCTTAAAATAGTTTCACCTAATTTTGTTAGAAGTGCTAAATAAGTGCTCATTGAAAACAAATATTTTTGTATGGTTATGGTTTTAACCAAAATATGGTTTTCAAACTTTTTGGACTTTTTCAGAAATGAAATGGTGTCTATATTCTAGATTTTCCAGTTAGCGATGTTCACATTCCCACAGGAGTTTTTTGTTTGACTAGGGCCCGGCCGTTTTGATCCCCATTCATACATGTGTAGGTAAATTGCGTTGAGGATTGAGACATACCGAACTTAATTATGTTGGTTTCTCTGGGAAACTGATGTTTGCTTTGATTCGAATATTGCATTGCTAATGAAACATCGAGAAAACAAAACACTACTAAAACGCGATAAGAACGGCCGTTACCAAAATCAACACAACACAATGTAACTAGATAGGTAGAGGTACTTATAATTATTAACTCCCTTATCTACACTAATATAAAACTGTAATAGAAGTCCAATCATCGTCCACTGCCGAACATAGGCCTCTCCAAAGGCGCGCCACAAGACTTTGTCCTCGGCCTTCCTCATCCCGTCGCTGCTCGCTACCTTTTTTTTGGTCATCTGTCCAGCGGGCAGCAGCGCGTCCCACACTACGTCTACCAGTACAAGGTCTCCACCTCTCCACTCTAGAATTCTGACACCCCACCGGTTGTCAGTTCTTCGGCAGATATGATCAGCCCATTGCCACTTAAGCTTGCTAATTTTCTGAGCTATGTCAACCAGTTTAGTTCTCTGACGTATCACTTCATTTCTGATGTGATCTCTCAGAGAAACCCCGGGTGTCGGTATATTGAAGGTATTTATAAAAAAAAGTTCACGATATGTTTGGATGTCCTTGCACATCATTCGGGGGCCTCCGACTTCCCCGACTCCAAATAACCGTTTTTTATCTGTTTGTTCATTTGAGAATGACGCAAAAACTACTAAACCGATTTTGATGAAACTCTTTGTGGTTATAAGCTTATGATTAGATTAGATTAGATTCATTTATTTCATATTATAGCATGTCACATTCTTACATAAATATTTTACATAAAATGTCCATTCATAACATGATCGTCTAATTGTATAATAAAATAAAAATAGCAATGTCAAATAAAAATAATTATAAAATAATATAACATTAAAGTTAAAAATAGTCTATTGACCATTTTCAGAATAGAAAAAATTTCAACAACAACAAACAAATAAAAAAAAATTATATCAAATACTTTAAGTAGGTACTTAAAAACTTTTTTTCAAGAATTCGTCAACAGAATAGAATTCATTATCCAAGAAAAAGTTTTTCAATCGGCGATCAATGATTGAATGTCCATGATCCAAAATGATCTATGATTAGAATTAACAACTGGTATATATTTTGCCTCGCTACAATGACGGATACAGATGCGGACGAAGTCGCGGGCAAACGGGTAGCTCGGTCCGGAACTAAATTATGGATCTGTGAACGAAATAGCTCTGAATTTTATTCAAATTTTTTCTTAGTCCAAGTTTTCTGAGGAAGGCGAAACTTGAGCCTGAGATTAACTTTTATTTTTGCAAGTCATATGGTTCTATGCAAAATATAACTTTTTTGTTGTTTAACTGGTAGAAGAGTTATGATATTGTTAAGTAAGTATACAATATTTTTCCTAAAATCATTTTGACATACTTTTTATCAGAATTTGGTACCTAGTATTATTAAATTCGTATGATTCAGACAATCTTTGGTCATATCAGTTCGACTTATTTACCGGTATTTCTGAAAGCAGACTGAATGAAATAAGAACCTCCAAAATGCGTCACAATGACTACGTACTAAATAAATGACAGATTCGTGAAAAATGTGCTTTTCTTAAAATTGCGGTGGTAGAGTCAAAAAATGACGTCAAAAAGCTATATTTTTATAAGCGATATTATTTTGAATAAAAAATTTTTGAATTTTGAATTTCTACAAATAACTGATTCTTCCGACTTCTGCTACGCTATCATTGCTATGCTGGCTATACCTTGTAAAGCTATTATATGCATACCTACATGACTTATTCAGGCGTTGCATAAGGTTTTTTGTGAAAAACAGTTACCTATCTGGAAACCCTGTCAAACTTACAAGTTTTATCAGTATAACACTGAAATTTTTTCTTATGAATTCACTTTTAATTTACTAATAATCTAATTTCGCAGTAAAGCCTAGAAATTACAACCCAGTCACATTATCTGTGCACCTGGCGACGATACGTTATGTCAGCTAGGCGCTCTCACTGGTTTGGCGTGAAACCGTATGTACCAAATTATCGGGACACGTATCGGCAAATTCAGCAACGAAGATATTAACCGGACTGAAGCGATTATTAAGTCCGTACTGATTAAATTATTAAATTATTAAGTATATTGGATATAGATTAATGAGATTGAATTTTAGGACGTCCTAATTGCGTTGCCGCTAATTAGCACTAGGGGGCGCCACATCATGAAATAAATTGAAAAAGACGATCCGGCCGACACGAGGATCGAACCTTAGCTACCCGGATCGTAAGCCGGTTGTCTAGACCGCTAGACCAACAAGACAGTGATTGACATAGGCGAAATCTCTCACTACTACAGCGCAGCGCGTGAGGTGTGGTGCGCTGTTACTCCGATATGAACCCTAGTTCAACACATAGTGCTTCTAAACAGAACCGATAGATGGCGGAAGCTGTCTCTTGAAAATCAGCGTTCCACTTAATAGCATAGTCCGAACTGACGCGAAGGGGGAAGCGAGATGATAGGCATCGCATTCGAGCGAGGTGCAGAGATAATGATGTGACCGGGGCCACATTTAATAAACATGACAATTGTAATTTACAATGACAATTCGCGGTACATTGCTGAGAATTTTAGGACACATTGTTGCCTGCACTGCATGTCTTAGCTTCACTATTAACCAGGAATGTACACTGAATTGTCATTTTAAATTACAATTGTCATGTATATTAAATGGGGCCTAGGTTGTAATACTGTATTAGGTGAATAATGAAATAACCTAGAATCGATTACACAGCGAGCGAGTGGGCGATAAGTTTCAGGGCAGTCTTAACTATATATGGGCGCCGTGCGGAGTGTAAAAATTTGTCTGCGCCCCCTTTATAAACAAAAAAAAAAATTAATTTGTATGTTCCATTTTTTACAAGATTTGATTTAAGTAACTTGTCTTGTTAGTTAATATATTTGTTAGTTAGTGAATTTTAACCTACTTCTCGATATTATATCGAGTTAGTTTAATTCTTGTAGTAATAAGATCTAATTTGGCTTGCACCTCACAAGTCGCAACTGAGCAAGTCGAATGTGCAGAAAGCTGCACGAGGAGTATTTGTCAACAATATTGGTTCCCACTTCCCAGTGTTTTTGCAGAAGCACTTTTTTCATGGCTGTACAGTCCTATACGAGAGCCGCATAACCTAATCACATAGTACTATGTATAATGAATATTTGTTTGTTCAGTAATTTTCACACATTACGCATAATGTGACAATTTTAATAAACTATGCAATGATTATAATATTGATCTATTTAATTCTAGCGTCGAGTCGACAATGAGGTTGTTAAGTCGTGATTTCTTTGCTGATTAAGTGTAGAGGTTACTGTTAGACTAAGGTCTTTTCTTTTATTTTGTGTATTGTTTTTGCAATGCTTTTTTCTATTTGCCTTTAGGCTGACATGTATGCTGACTCATGTGCGTTTTTTAAATTGTTAACCATTTGTTTTTCCTCAACTATTCCTGTATCTACCAGTGAAAACCTTTTATTGGCTTTCTATAATTATACTCATGTAACTTCTGTATTATATTGCTGTTGGTTTTCCAATAAAATAAAAATAAAATAATCGGCTTGCGCCTCCTTGGTCCCTGCGCCCGGGTGCCACGCACCCCTTGCACCCCGGGTAAAGACGGCCCTGATGAGTTTGATAAGTCCCAGCAAGTTTCAATCACAGGGCATTAACCATTCATTCTGCCGGAATCGCTCAATCAGGAGTGGATTAAATTTTCACGCAACCTCACAAAGAGCTTCTACTTTGTTAAGTGAAAATTTAACTGATTTCGTCCATTTATTATTTATTTACTTATAACTTTGCTAACGGCTTCGTTTTTTTTTTAAAAAGGGGTGTTAGTCGTAGATAGTAGATGTACCATAATTGTATTACTTACAGAGCGGCATAGTCATTTATTGACTAAGCTCTTTAAATAAAGATTTAAAAAAAAACTGCTTCGTTTGTGCATACAATTGAAATGTACGGATGCCTACTGCCTTATTATGCCTTTTTTTTTTAAAACTTAAGACGATATTTTCTCTAGCGCGCTCCATACAAACCAAGTTAGATTATATTTTGTATATTGGGTATTAATCAAACAAAGTACAAGAAATTTTTTAAACACAGTCTAGAAACTAATATTATCTGTTTGTCCAATTTTCGTTAAAATGTCCCATTGAGTGAGGCGTTATTGAATAGGTCTTCTCTTGGGTTGGAACTTCATGCTATAATCACTAATCATATTCATAACATTCATATCACTTGGTTATTTAGTAGGTGTTGTATCTGTCTCAAAATTTGACTAACCTAGTAAAATTATTAGTAATACATACAATGAAGTAAACCTTATTCGTAAAACGATAAATTTGAATTTTCCACGTTATCGAAAAAGCCTTAGGCCCGGTTTATATAGTAGAGACATGGCGCGGGCGTGGCGCAAGCGGGGTGCGGCCATATAAACCTTATAGAACGTAGCATAGCGTCGTTTGGAGAATTACACCCGCGCCTCTAGTAGGCATTGCAGTTTAGTATGGGACACCTGATTTTTTTTATGCTCCGATCGGTTTGCTCCCATATTAAAAATTGTTCATTTTGATGGGTAGACTCTTAGTTTAAAAGGATGCTAATGATATCAATTTCACCCTGTATAATTTAGGTAGAGTCCGTTTTTTTAACAATGTCATAATTGTCAGTTGATTTAAATGGTTGATCGTATGTAGTTGTTTGTTATAATATTTCTGATCACCTTGATAGGTAATACGGTCATGAGTTTCATGTATCTGAAAACGTATGTATTTGTCGCTCTTATTAACATAGTTTTAGTTTCAAAACTGATTAGCAAAGCTACACCTGTGCTACTCAATTATTGATTTGTTGGTATTTTCTTATAAGGTCTCAGTAGGTCTATTTGTCAAAACGTACAATTATAAGTCGTACAGTAGTCGTCGTCGACCGGTCATAATGGAATTTTCTCAAAAATGTACCTGTTAAAACTGGGTCTGAAATTTGCCCTTCTGCGACTGTTGCTTAAATTAATTATATGTTTATTTACTTTGTACTATAATTGAGATTGTTTGTAATTAATTTGTTAACAAAGAAATTGAAATGAAAAGAATTGGATTATGTGTGAATTAACTTCACTGTAATATTCATTGAATATTCAATCAGTGGTGTATAATAATTTTCCTCGCATACAGAAAGAGTCGAGGCGGCATCGAGGCGGCGTCGAGGCGCGGGCGCACGCCTTAAAGACCTTGACATACGGTCGTTAATTGTATATTATACCAATACGAGCGGCGCGCCGCTCGGATTCTTGGTATACAATTATCGACCCTATGTCAAAGTCGCCAAGGCGCGCCCGCGGCTCGACGCCGCCTCGACCCCTTCTGTATGCGATACCCCTTAGGTTTGTTGAACAAAATGCTCAATTTATATAAAAATTTATAGATAATATTATGTGTCTAAATACGGAACCAACGCACCGGTCCGGCCCGGTCCATAACGCACCTACCTACTTACGTGTTTTTGCCCGTCTCCACTATTTCAAAAGCTACTCACCACAGCGTTAAATTCACAGAATATCTTTCCATTCACCAAACTTACGGTTCGTTTACGCCATACCTTATATTTGCCACATAAGGGCCTGATGAATTATTCAAAGTCGGCATTCGACCTTTTTTATGTCGTAACAACCGACAAAATAGTGTTCCACTGGAAAAATCCTTCGTGAATGCACATCTTTATGTAAAGATGGCGCGTAAAAAAAGTCGATAGACCAAGTTTTTTTATGGAGCAGGTTCATTTTTACAGCTTTCCGAAGTCGTGGAAAAGTCTATTTGCTATCATCCTTCGGGATTTTGGAAAATGCTAATAAAATAACAACATTTGGCGTTATTTTCTTCACCGTAGAATATAGATGAATGCAAATTAATCTGAACTGTCACCTTACACGAAGCCTTTGGGAAAAGAAAATGTTTTTTATTTCGAGAGTGCTTAACTGAAAAACGGCCCAAAAATTATGTTTCGGACTGCTACCCTTTCCAGCAAATTTGAAGTTTCACAATAAAGGTGTTCTAACAGGAATCTGCAGGGTGTTAGGTTAAACATTTTCATTGCTTTAAGGGGCGATTATACCCATGATTCTGAACAACTTTCCCTAAAAAATCTTTAAGAAATTAGCAATTAAATGTTTAGATTTTCAATACTAAATGCGATCAATCAATCAATCAATTGTACTTTATGTCAATCATGGTGTTTTCATTTTATTTCTTTACTTTTTTGCAATCAGCTGATCGAATCGAAAAGTCGATTTTCTTTACGTAAATTCCCTTATTTTCGTTTGGGAAAGTTCTTCAGTATCATGAGTAGAATCAACAACCTAACACTTTGTATAATATAACCTATATGAAACAATTTTAGACTGTTTTCTTCGAATTACGTGCAATCCCGTCAAATATACATTCGGGTATAGGACCGTAAGTAGGTGCGTTCCAAAGCTGTACAACGAGCTACCGGCCGATATTAGAAATGAGGTGAAGAAGTCGAAATTCTGTGGAATGTTGAAGGAACTGTTGCTATTGAATGTCATCAATGATTAGTAGGAAGTACGTACTCAGTACGCCAGTCATGTAACGTATAAAAATAGACTATATTATTGCGCCTATGTAATGCGAGACTGTGATTCTCTGTTTCCTACAGCCAAACCATAAAATATGGTTTTGTAGCACTATAAGTAAAACAGGTATTTCAAACCTTTTATTAAATAAATTAAAAAAAAAAAAAAAAAAACCTCCTTGGAGCCGTGGAGTTGATACATACATGGTTTCAGTTCAGTGTTATCTAAACCTACAGAAACAAAAAACTTGCAAACTACAAAGGCATCAACGGTGTCAAGGGATAACGACCTTTGACACTTAGCAACAAAGCAGCAGTTTACTAAAACAAAACCTAACCATATTTCGGTAGAGAACCGTCTAATTTTGGAATTCAAGCGCAGTTAGATTTGGCTGCAATGCAACTGTAATGCAACTTAGCTGTTCAAATGTTAGCTTGTTTTTTTACCAAAATCCTATGTTAAAGATCTTATGGTAAGGTCATAGGGATGATAATAACTAAATATGTGGGAGTTCTTAAGTGAAACAGAAAAGATCTCGTCGTATATGCCTTTATCTAAACATTGTGAACTGTGGAAGTGAATGGTCTATTATTGTAGTGCACATGAGAAAATAGAAACACGTTAGTTTCAGTGTTATCCCGGCTAGACAGTCAGTTATATTATGACAGGCTTGTGAGACTGTCATGTGATTGTGACCAATGGAACTTGAGACAGGCTATTTCAGGTGTAGTATGGTTTGGACTGGTAGAAAATTAGAGTGTCAAGCTCTATTGTAGAAGCTGCCATTTTCAATTCTTATATGGATTTTAAAATAATGGTAGGAACCAATTGTTTGTTTTTGTTACCATTTCACAAGGTTTGAACTGCTATATTATATTTGGTGCTCGATCCATTATGTAGATATAGCTGTTTCGTATGGAAACGCTGATTTTGTTTTTATGAGTAATGATAGTCCCCATAAAGAAAGTTGTTTAGTTCGATGGTTGTGCTCTATTTTTGATGGATTTTTATAATCTTTTTTTCGACTATTTGAATAACTGCTTGTAAATCCGGAATATTATAATTAGTTTTCATACGAACAGTCACTTGTTTTGACTTTATAAAACTTAACCGGAAGCTGCTGTAAGGGTTAATTTACCTAATTAACTGATAATTATTATTTTCTCATTTATTCTACACATTTCAATATGATTTCGTATATTATTGTTACGAGCGACGGGTTTCGGGATTGGAGTGAAACGCTAAGTCCAATTTATTTACAGAGTTTATTGAGTTACACACTTACACACGGACCACCTCGCAGAGGTTACCCTTTTAACAGTCCTCCTCGCAGGGGTTTCCCCTCTCACCACTTTCACTGTTCACTACGTCACGACGCGCGACACGCTATGACGTCACGACACGCGACACTATGATGTCACGACACGCGACACACACTATACTGCACTACACTGACACTTGTCTACTCACTGTTCCACTTTACTTTGCACTTTACTTTTCACTAGTACTTTTCCACTTTTACTTTCCTTTTTGTTTCGCACTTTTCACTGTGAAATCAATACTGCCTCGCGTCCGCAAACTCGCGGCCTTATATACCCCTTAGAATTTTCTAGATGTTAGTCTTTTCTTTATTCCTTTGTTCCCTTCCGGATATTTCTTAATCCCGCCTTCCTTCTCGAAGTTTCCTAAACACGCCCCCCTTTTATTGTTTCTTTACAAATATTTCTTCTCTCTCTTCGTTCTAGAACATTCCTATTGTTTTTGGTTCTTTTTCAAATATTCCTTCTCTCTCTGTTTTCTAGAACATTTCTAAACACGCCCATTTTCTGTCTCCTTCCAAATATTCTTACTCCCTCTTACTTTTCTAGAACATTTCCAACAACAATAAAATCTAGAATTATTTTCGACGAGTCTCGAACCATCGACCCCCGGCACGGGAGTCCATGCATCGACCGCCGAGCTACGAAGCTTGTTGACAAACCGGCCGAATTTTTGAATGCCCTTCTATAGCTGCGTCATTTTACAGCATCCGTGACACTGCCCCTCCCTTAGTTCTGCTCGTCCCGAGCATCATTACTTCCGAAATAACGAGCTAACCGATCTACGTACACTATCTTCAACGGGCTCCTCGGCGATCATTGGATTCGATATGTGACGTCATTTATTTTGGCCACTTCCTCAAACGGCCCTTCCCAACTTGCCTGTAACTTCGGGCCCTTCCCTTTCTTACGAACAGGATTATACAGCCAAACCGGTGTTCCTTCCTCCTTCTCACAAACAAACGGAATGTGCCCAGGTCGTTGCTTGATTGGTGCCACATCTCCTGTATTAATCGTGAGCTTCACCAGGTCTTTTCTACCAATATCTGCGCCGTTCTTAGGGAGCCAGTTCTTCGCTATCTCAATCGGTGACTTAGTCAAGTCCTTGCTGGGGTCTTCCATAACTTCCGATACTACATCATCCTCATAGTGATCAACAACCTCCTCCTTCTCAATCGTCAGGTTCACATCTCCAACGTTAAGTATCGGAATCGAAGTAGAAGAAACTGATCCAACAACTTTCCTCGCCGGAATCCAACAATTTTCAGTTTTAACCTTTTCCATCACAGCACATCTCCGTGGTAATCTCCCATCGTTACTCTTGGGCAAAACAACAGGTACCAAGGTCTGTGATCTAGGCTGGCAAACTGTTCTTCTCACACAGTAGACCTTTCCCGATGATCCATCTTTCATCGGAACCTCCTCTGTGTAACACCGTAGCACTCCGTTCTTCATGTCTATATTGCACTGGTGACTTTGTAAGAAATCTAAGCCAATGATGCAATCGTCCACTATTTCAGCTACAATCACCTCATGTTTGAAAGAAGTTTTCCCGATCTTAATCGAAACTCCCAACTCTCCCCTAACAGGTATGCGCTGGCCAGTAGCTGTTGTTAATTGTAGGTTGGTTTGCTGCACAACTCGTTTCTGATAACTTTCCATATCGCTTATCAGTCGAGCATTGATCACCGTCCTCGAAGCTCCGGTATCCAAAGTTAATTGACAGCTTTTACCATTAACCTCTCCTTCAACTAACAGACTATTTCCGTCCGATGTTTGTTTGACTCCAATGGTTGGATTTGCAACATAACCACCCAGCGCCCTCCAGTTTTCCTGCTGCTCATCAGTCGAGACTCCTATATCCCGACGGCCTGTATGCATCGGGCAAGAGCTGCGAATATGCCCCAGTTCACCACACTCGTAGCACACATAACGACGGCCTGTACGCTTCAGGCAGGAGCTGCGAATATGCCCTCGTTCACCACACTCGTAGCACACATAATTGACGCTTCGATTTCTCAGCGCTGATGCTCCAGTCGCCACAATCCCCCTAAGGCGAGCGGAATGAGGATCCTGACGTACGGCTTCAACTTCCAATGCATGTGCAACAGCGTCCCTGAGTGTAACATGGTGCCCAAGTCGCACTGCAGCTCGTACCTCCGGGTCCCGTATCCCATCCGTAAAGGTCTGCAGGAGCATGTTATCGATGACTGCCGGTGACGACTGAAAAGCCTTTCGCACGAGCTTTTCCACTTCCACGGACCATTGTTGCAAACTCTCGTTAGCATTTTGATTACGTTCCCTCAACCGCGCCCTATACACGTGTTCAAGATGTCCATCGCCAAATCTAACCTCCAGAGCTCCGAAAAGATTGTCGAACGTCAGGTTTCCGCTAGCTCCTACGGCTTCCAGTACGGTGAGAGCCTGTCCCTGGAGTGCTAATATCAACGCAGGCTCCGCCTCCTCTTTGCCCCAGCCATTAACCTTCATTGCTGTCTCAAATTGTAGCTTAAAGGCGGCCCATGACGTCAGTCCATCGTAAACCGGAGTCTTGACGCCTTTTGGTTGTATGGGTGAGTCAAAAACAGCAGCGACACGACTAAGAGATTTACTCTGCTCAACTTCTCGCCGGATTTTGGCAAACTCACCCTCCACACGATCCAGCCTCCCTCCGAACTCACCCTTCACGTGATCCAACCTCCCTTCGAACTCGCCCTTCACATGATCCAACCTCCCTTCGAACTCACCCTTCACACGATCCAACCTCCCTTCTACGGCTTCGACTCTCTCTACTGCCTGCTGCAAGCCTTTCGTAATATCTTTATGAAGGGCCTCCTGCATCGTGCGCATTTGTCCTTCCATCATGTGTGCCTGCTTCTCCTGACGGCGAGCTGCTTGTTCCTCTTGACGGCGAGCTTGTTCTTCCATCATCGTACGCAGTTGTTCCTCCTGCCGGCGAGCCTGCTCCTCCATCATGCACTGGATTTGATAGAGGAAGTTTCCCGGGTTCTGCTCTGGAGTGCGCTGCACTTCACCTCCTGCAGGTCTTTTCTCTGGGGTGCGCTGCACATCAGTTGCGAGGGCCGCACCTTCCTGCTGCGCTTCCGACATGGCCTGGGTGGTGACTCCCTTTAACTCCTTTGGCACCAGCGGCATCTTACTCTTATCCCACTTCTGACACCAAATGTTACGAGCGACGGGTTTCGGGATTGGAGTGAAACGCTAAGTCCAATTTATTTACAGAGTTTATTGAGTTACACACTTACACACGGACCACCTCGCAGAGGTTACCCTTTTAACAGTCCTCCTCGCAGGGGTTTCCCCTCTCACCACTTTCACTGTTCACTACGTCACGACGCGCGACACGCTATGACGTCACGACACGCGACACTATGATGTCACGACACGCGACACACACTATACTGCACTACACTGACACTTGTCTACTCACTGTTCCACTTTACTTTGCACTTTACTTTTCACTAGTACTTTTCCACTTTTACTTTCCTTTTTGTTTCGCACTTTTCACTGTGAAATCAATACTGCCTCGCGTCCGCAAACTCGCGGCCTTATATACCCCTTAGAATTTTCTAGATGTTAGTCTTTTCTTTATTCCTTTGTTCCCTTCCGGATATTTCTTAATCCCGCCTTCCTTCTCGAAGTTTCCTAAACACGCCCCCCTTTTATTGTTTCTTTACAAATATTTCTTCTCTCTCTTCGTTCTAGAACATTCCTATTGTTTTTGGTTCTTTTTCAAATATTCCTTCTCTCTCTGTTTTCTAGAACATTTCTAAACACGCCCATTTTCTGTCTCCTTCCAAATATTCTTACTCCCTCTTACTTTTCTAGAACATTTCCAACAACAATAAAATCTAGAATTATTTTCGACGAGTCTCGAACCATCGACCCCCGGCACGGGAGTCCATGCGTCGACCGCCGAGCTACGAAGCTTGTTGACAAACCGGCCGAATTTTTGAATGCCCTTCTATAGCTGCGTCATTTTACAGCATCCGTGACATTATTAAGAATTTATAAACTCAAATGTTTGTTAATAGTTGCTCATTTGACTTGAATTGCTAACGTCCAATGAGCAACGTTTGTGACACACCACTTAATTGTATAGAGTAAGGATACCTCGACGTTATAAAGGTAGACTCGGTCCGGCGATCAGTCGTCAGTTAGTCGTGAGGAGTGTAACAAGTGATAAGTGATAATTATTTGTGAAAGTGATAATAAATCAAGTTATAGTGAAATCGCCTGTGAATTTTATTATCACCTGACCCTATCCAAAACTACGGAAGCCATATCTTACTATTCTGTTATATTTTAAAGTTATAAAGTAACGCAGTAAAAGGAACCTGTCACACTAGACAGAGTTATTGTCGATTGAAACCCAAATAGAAGCGCCGTTTTCACATTCATCTATTGTAATATTCAAAACAATTTTAGTAATGATTTTGTATATAGGTATCCAATAAATTTCATACTAAATGAATGAATGAAAATTAAATGAAATACGATGAGTGTGCAATATTAATATCCATACTATATATTTCAAAGCGTTTGGCCTACGAAGCCGTATTAATAAAAGCATTTTCATTCGTATTACAATGAACATAAGGGTATTCTCACAAGTCATTCTTCTATGAAGTAAATACGAGTAGCTCGTTCAAAGTTACAGGAACTGGTGACAGTATGAAAAATTAATTCGGTTCTAACGCGGAGTTACGCCGAGCTTTCGCTTAATATTTGATACTAATATTGAAATATTTCTGGTACGACAGTTCTTTACTGTTTCTCAGAAGATAGTATTACATTTTCTTTGTTGATACACAAAGAAACAGCCTAATGATTGGAAAATTATCGACATACTGTGTCGCGGTTTCTTATATGGAATTGAAATGAAATAACATTAAAATCGTAATAACAAATAGCGATTGTTTCTTTGCGATTTCAATGATAATCCTAAAAATACGTACGTAATAAATAGTTGTTATATTTTTGTAATGTTCGATCAAAAATAAAAACCTATAATGACCAAGGCTCAAATTAACAAAAAATCTGTTGTTTCATACAAAATTACATTTTTTGACTCTACCACTGCGTCGGAGGGTGTTCCGTTGAGAGAAGATGCGGAAACTCTACAACACACATCTTTTAAACAAAACAAAATATACAAAGTATAATTAAAATACAATATTGCATTACATAGAGTAACATTGTCTTGACAATGTTTCTCTATGACAGACATTTTGGTCATTCAAATAGTCGAGTTTTTTTTTTTATTTTTTTATTTTTTATTTTATCTTTATTGGGAAAATCAACAGCCTAATACAAAAGAAGCTATTCCTTAAACTAAGACAGATATAAGGCCAATTACAGATTTTCCTCAGTTAATTAAATTACATTATAACTGAGCTAACGTATCACCTGCAACAATGATACATCATATTCCTTATACAATTTATCCATTACACAACAACAGTACACTACAACCCACGGAAGAAGATAGCCAAAACCTGGTAGTGATGAGTTGATGAACATAATTCCATACAGAACATAGTTTATAGTAGCCTTTTTTACAGAGGACTTGTTTAACATGGGACTTAAACTTTTTGTCTGGCAAGTTTAGAATATCCTCTGGTATTTACATTAAGGTCGAGTAGCTATTGATATTTTCTATGGAACAGCAGATTTCTTTTTCGCGGTCTGAAACACCCTGTTTGCTATGTAACGCATTTAATTCTACACCATCTACTGCTCTATGTTTGTAATGATTTGTGCGAAGATAAAAAATGAAAATCTACGTATGAAAACTTCAACAGCCGTGAAACTAAACAGCAAAGAAATGTATTATACAAAATCTTGTCAGATCCATCGCAGTCAGAGATTCAGAACAAGGGAATTCAGCTATGAAATTGTTTGAGCCACCGGCTCTAGCTTAATAACTTGGCAGATGACGTTTGATGCAATTATACGGATCTGCAGTGTTGTTTGAGATTTGTTTGGAAACTAGAGATGCAGTGAAATGAAAAGTTGTCGATGTAAAATTATCATTTTCAGAGTGGTTTATTCTGGCTTATTCACGACAGACTTTCGTTCCTTTATTATTAGTTTTAAAAGAATATTTAATTTTTATTATTAGTTAGCTACTAACTAGCTAACTGACTAAAGTGTAAAAATGATATTTACCAATAATTGCATGCCTGATAAGAACTGTGATTCGAAACTGTTGTTCAATTAAGACCTATTTATTTGTAATCAGTGCCGCAATACAATTTTCTGATTTCCTACATTCCAAGCAGCAACGAACTTTTACCATTACTGATCACCCCCCAAAAGGTGTTTATTATAATTTGGTCAAATATGTAGATGACACGATTGTATCAAGACCTCCGCTTCTAAGTACCTAGTAGACATAGTTGTATTACGTTACGAGCGTTAACCCGCGACTTCGTCCGCACAAATTATATACCAGATTTTAAGTCAGATTATAAGCTATCAAACAAAAAAAGTTTCATCAAAATCAGTTCAGTAGTTTTTGCGTGATACTCGTTCAAACAAACAAACACACAAACAAACAGACAGACAAAAAATAAAAAAAATTGGTGAAATGGAATCAGGGACACCTAAAAACCATATCGTAACTTTTTTTTTGTTAATATCTTCAATGTACAGACAAACTTCCTGTTACAGTTTTATAATAGTATAGATGCAACACAACCTGCCCACCAAATAATTTCTACTCCAAACTAATCTAATAATAGTTTCTAATTTCTTTCTTTCTTTCATTCCTTTTTTTTTCTTTCTTTCTTTTTCTATTTCTCATTTTTTTTATTTCGATTTTTGGTTTTTTATTTTATTTTTTTTTTCTTTTCTTTTATAATTTGGTCTTCTTAGAATAAGAATAAGAAAGAGGGAATGAAAATTAGAGGATAGCGTTTAATTTGAAAACCATAGAATAAAAACATATTCCTTCTTGTCACAATGGTATTTTCACAAGATGTAATTTTACGTTAATGACGCTTAAAATCGTCTTCGTCAAAAATATCAAAATTGTAGATACTATTAGGAAACTATAACAAACTTGAATGCTCACAACTCACAATCGTAAGTAGTAGCACTTCTTCTTCTTCTTCTTATTTAAGAGCTACGCTCTTGTCGGTGGAGTTTTCGCCAATCCTGTCTCCTTTCCGCTAGTCTCTTTGAGTTCTTGATACGATACGACATCAACCTTTTCCTTCACTTGGGCCAGATAACTCTGTCTAGGTCTTTCTCTGCCTCTCTTCCCCTCTATCTTCCCTTCCAGAATGGTTTTAAAGAAATCGTCGTTTCGTATCAAGTGTCCGATCATTTTTCGCCTCCGGTTTTCGATTGTTTCTAAAATGTTTCTCTTTTCTTTAACCATTCTTAGCACCTCTTCATTTGTTATGCGTTCCGTCCAACTTATCCCCTCCATTCGCCTCCAACACCACATCTCAAAAGTTTCTAGCCAAGTAGTAGCACAGAATACTATAATTAATTACTATCGTAAGTAGTAGGTACTAAAGCGAAAGCAAAAGCAGCACAAACATCTTGCGTTCTACACAAACAGAAATAAAACATCAACGAAATTAAATAAAATGATTTTCAGCGGAAAAACAGAAATCTAGGAGTACACAAAAGATTTGGGGGATCACTGACGCTTGTCGCAACATATGGCAGTCGGCAGCCATCTGGAAAATGTATGGCCTTTATGAATAATACTGTAAGCTCTTTTATATAACTTTACTGTAGGTGTTATTTGAACAGTTGACACTTGAATATTGCGTGGATTTAGCAAATTCCAATAAAATGCACCTATGTAAAGAAAAGATAAGTATAAACTCGAGCTTTGTACTTGTCTACTGTGTTTTATAAATGATATTATATCGTTAGTTAGTTTGTTTTTTGGAATGAAATAAAATTATTATTTTTTACCTATTTCTTAACAGTCGTTGGAAATTCCTATTGAGATAAGTTTGATCTACCAAAATTCTAACCTAACCTAAAAAACATAAAGTAATACTAAACAAACAACTTTTAATAGCCCAGTCTACCACAACGGTTCTCAAATATAATTGTATAAAACCTAATAAAATACAGAGAAACCTAATTAAATACATAGGTATGTTTAATTTGTATTTTGTTATGACATTAGGAACTATAATAATAATATAAATATTTCGAAAACGCTCTTTCTGCAATAAGCTTGTTTATTTAAATTAATTATTGTACTGAGGTTTTGCATATATAGGTACCATTGGTAGATAATGCTGCACGGAATATTATAGAAAAGTTTATACGTATTATTTATTTACATATCAGTATGACACACCAACAAAACAGTCACCATTGGTCACAGATTATGAAAATATCATATAGTGCTAGTCAAATAATACGAATAATACACATACTATGGTGCATAGAACCAATCAAGCATCATCATCATCATATCAGTCATTAAACGTCCACTGCTGGACATAAGCCTCCGATTTGCAATAATCGCCACGCTTGGCAGGCGGGTTGGCGATCGCAGTTGGATCGAATCAATGTGTGTACTCAGAGGATGCTGCTGCCCATCCTTCAGTAGATCCCTTAGTCGCCTTTTACGACACCCACGGGAGGAAATGGGATGGTGCTATTCTTAGCCGACACCACACGGACAAATCAAACATAATAATAAATAATTTTAAAATAAATAATAAATAACACTCACAGGCACATACATAGTAATGATCCCACATAAGCTCTAACAGGCTTTTTGTTGTGGAAACCATACAACAACAGCACAAACATATAATATCCATGACCGAACCGGGAATCAAATATAATAAATAAATATATATAATAAATTATATAAGATCAAATCTATTAGTAGGTACGCCTAAAACAAAAATGTTGCCCTATCTTTGAGAACCGTATGCAGGCGAATCGAAGCCGATCTAGTAATGGATAAGTTCTGTTTGTAGCTGGTAGTTCTGGATTGTTATAGAGCTTCAGATTGCCTTCAGTTATTGTTCTTCAGCACCGCCACCATTCTGTTAGTGCTTAGCTGATGCTAAACTAGTTCCAGGATTATGGAAACTTTGCGTAGATTAAATCCTCAAGTTTTAAACTTTGAAGGAGGATGAAGGTGCCTCACTTAGCTTAGCATAATGTAGTCTAAAACTATTGCAGCATATTTACATTTTTAATTTGAGTAAAGTTTGGAGGAATAACAAGTTCAAGTAGAAACGTCCGGGGAAGTTATAGTATTTCTAAACATTAGCCCAGTCATTTTACAGTGTTTTGTTAGGCGAGGTATTTCGTGACAAAAAGACTATCTTAAAACATATTTTAAAAAAAATTGCTACGCAACATAGAAATCAAAATTGTGTGTTCCATAAGGCTTTTAAGTTAATAAAATTAATACCAATGCACTCATTTGACTTAGATTTAACAATATAAATAATTTTTGAGCAATAAAATAGGCATTGTAATTTAAAAAATGACTTGAATTTATTAGAAAATACGAATGTATTTTTCAAAACCTTCTAAGTAGACAAACATATTTACACCATATTTAAAGTATGTGTAATGGTAAAGATTTAAATATGTGCAAAAAAGAAATTGACCATCAGGTTTGTTTAGAACGAGATACTAGCTAAATTTTAAAATTGGCACTGCTGTTTGATTTATTTTTTATTTTGGTACATTTCTAGGCTCAAATTGGCTATTCAATGTTATACCGAAAAAAATATCAATTATTAATTAGTCCCGGCTCAAAACGTAAAATGACTGGGCTACATGTTAAATATTGAATGTTTTGTTAGAAACTTGGCGCAGCGCAGGAGAGATAACAGAAAAAGACACTGACCATAAGGAAAACTGCAGAAATGTAAGAGTGTGCATATAAATTCCACGATCACAAATATCTGTGGGTTTTGCAAATACAAAGAAAATACAGCTGAATAACGCATTAGATAATCAGATTTAAGATCGTATGAATGTTTATTTATGTTTTAGACCCTTTGGTGACGTTTTGTTAAAGTGGTAAAAAAAGGATACTATGTTAAGATTTCATTAAAAAAAGATCAGAAAGAGCAAAAAATCTATTTATATTTCCAAGAAAACGCTATGTACAAAGTGGGGTGGTGAGTCAGATAACCTGCACGACCGACTACCTCCTTGTAGTCCCAATCAATGGATGAGTCTATGGAGAGAGAGGGAACAGCAATGGGTGTTATTATGGGCATAGAAAAACTTATGGGGCGGTGCACCCTGGAAGTTTTTAAGTAACTTCCTTATTGTAGAATCTCACTGTCTTAAGGCATAAATCTGAAACGGTGGGTCTCTCCACAATTTATAGCACTATTTATTTCTACACTATTTAGCAGAGGGCAGTATGAACGAAGTTGCGGGTTAACTCTTGTATAAAATAAACCCATATTTTTCCCACATATGGGTTTATTTTATATAAGAGTTAACCCGCGACTTCGTCCGCACAAATTATATACCAGATTTTAAGTCAGATCATAAGCTATGAAACAAAAAAAGTTTCATCAAAATAGATTCAGTAGTTTTTGCGTGATGCTCGATCAAACAAACAAACAAACAAACAGACCGACAAAAAATTCAAAAATTGGTGATATGGAACCAGGAACACCTAAAAATCATATAGTAACTTTTTTTTGTTAATATCTTCAATGTACAGATACACTTCTGTTACAGTTTTTTAATAGTATAGATATAATTATAACTATATTACTGCCTCCGTGGTCTAATGGTAAAGAGCATTGGCTCTCGACACGGAGGTCGTGGGTTCGATTCCCACGGGGGGCACCTAGTGATATGTCACTTTGTGCATTTTCCCCCAGTTGGTTAGGTCATTGCAGGCTGAATCACATTATTGTCTGAAAATCAAAATGATTCCGTACTTCGGATGGCACGTTAAGCCGTTGGTCTCGGCAACTATCTCTGGTGGTAGTAGTCGTTACATAAAAACCACGTCAGAGGCCGTAAGGCGGTCTGAAAAAACTCTGACACCAGGGCTCTGCCCACACGATAAGAAGAAGAAGAATAGTATAGATCAATACTTTACCTGGTAAAGTGAAGTTTACCGTACAAAAGCACGAGTGCTTTCGTAATATCTAACAAAACTTTTCTTTGCATCCGAATGTTTTGTGAACAAAAAGGTCGATAATCATTTTAAAAGATTGGTTATGCAAACTCTTGATACAGATCATGAATAAATCGGGCAAAGTTTTGGGTGCCTCACAAATCATATTACGAAAGTTTTGTAAAATCTACAATGGGAGATTCATTGAGGCGATCTGAATATTAAGACTTACATTTCAAATCATGATTTAACTTTCTAAATTACTTGTTCTACGATAAAAAAATTGTTTTCCACCCATTTAATTTAATAATACAATAATTATTATGTTGGGCTTTAAAAGACCACAAGATAAACCAACATTAAAAATTCCAAAACAATTTCTCAATGAAATTAACCTCAAACCTCATGCAATAAGATTAGTCAAAAGTTAGTTAGTTGTAAACTTAAATACATTACCTAAATACTTAAGGAGGTACCTACTTCAGATTCAGACCATTATACTGAACATTTTCACTATGGACCTACTTTGAAATCAGGAAAAAAATAGCAGCTTCATACACGACGTATTTAATGAATTAGCGCAAAACCTCATACACCCCAACAGATTTATAACAAAATAATTAGATTGAAACAATAATTTCATGAACAATATTTTAAGTTTTGAGGCAAAAATGATTTGTTATCATTTCAGCAATGAATGAAAGCGCTAACGTACTCATGGATACATTTTAATAATCTTGTTTTGGTTGTAAGTAGGGTAAGTGTGCCCGTGTGGTGGGTTGACATCGGGTTCAGTAAATTTTTAATTTTACCAACATATTATTTATCATTTGGGAAAAAATTACCTTTGTTGAAACCATGATAATATGATTCTGCTTTCGATTCTAAACTGATCAACTTTCTCAATGGGACCCATATCGAAATCGCGAAAAAAAAAGTTTTGTTAGACCTAATATTTGGTTCGAGTTTAAGTTTTCTAATGAACAGCTTATTTTTATTCGCGATTTCCGTATTTGTCCCATAGCGAAATGTGTTCAGTTTCATGAAACTAAACTTAATACTCAGACCATGGTCTGACGCAGCCCTTTAAGTATGTAATGCATTGAAGTTAACACCCTGTATAAAAACAACAAACTGCTTTCATTAATCTTGTTGTGAGGGATTAATGGAATATAAATTGGGCCTATATTTGCTCACTAGTCGATTCCAATTTGAACGGTTTCTCTTGGAGCCTCGGCATTTGACCCAAATACAAGATTGTATTAACCTATTAGCTACTATTTGACTTTAATCTGATAAAGGAGATGCGGATTTAGTTATTGAGATTGGGTTAAGGTGGTTTCAGTCCATACAAAAGTTTGACGCACAATACGCGTAGACGGAATTAATAAAAGTAATATATTATATATGAAGAAATAGTTTAGAAAATCTAGTTGCCGCGTAACAAATAACATTTGCAATTTATAATATAATAACGAAGATATAAAGCTTTTAAAATTTTGTATGAAAAATGTCAAAGCTTTATATCTTCGTAATTATTTTATAAATTGCAAATTTTGTTTGTGACGCGGCATCTAGATTTTCTAAACTATTTTTCCCTATACACAAAGTTACTTATATAAATACCGTCTACGCGTATTGTGCGTCAAAGTTTTGTATAAAATTGACCCCCCTGCAACCACCTTAAGCGATTGTCTTTGATTGGTTGTAAAGAGCTACGCGTTAAATAACTGTCTAGCATCTAAAGTTTTATAAACAATCAAGTAATTATTGATTGCTTACAAAACTTATAACAATATTTCTTCGGTACAGTCAAGATTTTGATTGTCATCTTCCTCCAACAGAAACTGTACCTTCTGGGTTGTATGTGCAGACATACATAATCGCACGTACTAGTAAACAGGTAAACAAGACATTGACATGTTTTAATATTTATATAATTGTTACCAACCAAAACCGATTTAAGGCCAAACTAGTTTATCCTAAAAAAAATAAGGCTTATCTAGTTTTGCCTAGGCCAAACTAATTTTGAATTTTTATTCAAGTAAATTAAAGTACTAAAATAAAAGGCAATCAATTATATGAACAATATTAAATAATAACACAATTTACCTAATTATACAAAAGATTATGGGTTAAAAGTAACATAACATTTGCACGAAACTACAAAATACCTATGAAAGGACAAGCTGATGATTGTTTCCTGAATAAAATGTGTAGGTATCGAGCCTACGGATTTTCGAGAGGGCACAATATGGATGATGACATTTTTTATTTTATTTCTTTTCTAAAAACTATTTGATATCTTAAACACTAAATTGAAACCGGTTTTTTAATATCTTTAAAAATAACCGAAATATAAGTGTTTAACATTTACGGTTAGAGCGAGAGGCAAGTATAAAAGAAGTGACGTCATTACTTCGAATTTTAATACAAATAATAACGAAGTGTCATACAAATATCTGTTTTGCATGAAAGAGATAGAAGACGATAAAAACGTATTTCAATCGCTTGTAACTTTTTTGTTTTCTATTCGATTATAACATTTCATATTAACATTCGTTTGAACATTTTGTTAATAAATTAAGCATTTTATTTATTTATTATTTATTTTAACACTTTATTGTACACACGGAAATATAAATGAAAACAGCATAATAGACAATTACAAAGGGCGAGCTTATCTCTAAAGAGATTTTATGGAATTCGTTATAAGATATGAATTTCCAGTCAGATCAGTCATCATTCCGATTCCCAACTACGCATTTTTGAGCGGACGTTTATCGAGAATATGAGTTTAGAATTAGAATCTATGAGATACAATGAAATTGTCAACTTCGAACATCTGGTAAAATAAATAACGAAAAGATCCACCTTCACGAAATTATATATTTGTTTCAGAGCAAATATGAAAATTACAAGACTATTCAAAAATATAATGACGCACTTAACTTCAAAGTTATTGTTTGGAACTCATTTATTTTACACTTGAAAGCTTCAAATAAACATTAACAAAGCAATATAGGAGTTTGGGAGTTTTGGAATTATTGTCTTAATCTGTATTTATGGTGTTATTGTGTTTGTTTGTCAGTTATATATGTTTGTGCGTATACCGTGTACATAAGATGTAATTTTTTTAAAAGGATCTTCAGACCATCAAATTGAACATCTATCTCTATGGGACCAACACCGAAATCGCAAAAAAGAAATCAGCTGTTTCAAGCTCTATTCAGATTACGACGGAGGGGCACGGACGGATGCGGACCCTCTGCAATGTAAAATAATATCTATTTCAACACCGAAAAAGTTGACAGAGAGAACGCCCATATGGGCCCCACGGGCTGTGGAGAAAAATACTAACTACTAACTAAATACTAACAAGTTACGTCATCAATATTTAATCACTTTTTAGGGTTCCGAAGTCAACAAGGAACCCTTATAGTTTCGCCATGTCTGTCCGTCTGTCCGTCCGTCTGTCCGTCCGTTTGTCCGCGGCTTAGCTCAGCGACGCTTAGTAGAAAGCTGTAATTTGGCATGGGTATACATATTAATCACGCTGACAAAGCGGTAAAATAAAATCTTGAAAAAAGTTTTTTTAGTGTACCTCCCCTACACGTGAAGTGGAGATGTCATTTTTTTTCTTGTCTATCCCATATTGTGGGGTATCTTTGGATAGGTCTTTTAAAAATACTGTGGGTTTGGAAAAACTGTTTTTCGATTAAGGGATCCGTTAGCGAAATATTAAGTTTTAAAGTGCAATTTTTTGTTAGAGTCAAGGGACACTTGACTCCCCCCTGCCAGCTAAACGGTTGTTTCTGGATATGTGAAAATTCACGGCAGTTGTGTATATAACGAAATTAAAAGGAAAACTATCACCGCTAAGGCTTTAAAAGTTTACGAGTAATAGTCGACCAACTTAAAAAAATACTTTTTAGAATTTATTAGCCGTTAAACCGTAGCATAAAACAAAAAGCCCCCTTCTAAGTCCGTATACTGTATCGGGCAACCACAAAACCCTACCTTGCGCGTGGCTGACACGCACTTGGCCAGTTTATTATAATTCATCATGTTATAAAAAATGGTATTCAATCTAAAGTATAACTAAAAATGTGAGTAAAGCGATATTTACAAACTATGAAGAAAAAAAATATATCGTATACAGTCAACCACTAAGTAGTACTAGTTATTTATTCTGTGCCACTACTCTATTGCGAGAATTAATTTTATTCAATTTGAATACTTTTTTATATATGGTTTAAGGGACAGCCCTTCGCAGACTGACACGGTGAACACAAACTATCCAACTGAACATCTTTCACCATGGAGCCTACCTCAGGAACCGCGAAAAAAAATCTGCTGTACCTACCTGACTCAAATGTATGAGACTGTTTTTTTCGCGTTTCCTGTGGTAGGCTCCATAGTGAAAATAGTTTAGTTTGATGGTCGGAGTTCACCGTTTCGGTCTGTGTAGTCTGTCCCTTACACCCTGCATAGGAGGTACTAGGCATTTATTATTCTCTTTGATTTTATAATAATTTGTTTTCGATCTTTGATCAGATCTTGCTACTGCGAATATGTTCAAATCAAGATACGTGTTTGTGACAGTTTTATTTATTGTGACTGGGTTGTATTGAGATTTATAGCTTCTTCATGAATATTTTAACATATTAGAAACGTGCGAAATGAAACGAACTTTGGGACGGATTTGAAGTCATTTATATTTTTCATGTATAAATTATACAATCAAACCAATTTTGTGTTTTTGGATGTTATTGTCGATTTAATCTTACCCTGCCAAAATGGAAGAAGTTCTAAACTACTGCTCTATATCAAGACATTTTCCGAGTCCACTAAAAAACTTTGTCCAATAATGAGTCAAACCACGGTCTCATAATTAATTTCTTTTCTATCTCGATAAAAATATATAGATTGTACATATGACTGTGCATCTTGTCCTTTTATATGTATAATGTCGTACCTAGTAGTCCGATCCCTGTGATCTGCCTGGGCATTTCATGATGCAACGACATTTAATAATTTGGCTGATTATTGTACAATGTGCCTAACACGAGAGCAACCTAGGTAGGCCTAGCTGGGCATATCGTTTATTTCATTATAATTATAAGGGTGGCTTGCTTAAACATGTATAAATATGATGTTGTCATTGTTATTACACTTTGTACACGTTGTACACTGTGAAAGACAGAGCTAATCACTAAATAATGTACGGATCAGGTCGGTGGGGTTTAAGGGGTATCGCATACAGAAGGAGTCGAGGCGCGGGCGCCTAAAGACCTTGACATATGGTCGGTAATTGTATATCATACCAATAGGAGCGGCACGCCGCTCGAATTCTTGGTATACAATTATCGACCGTATGTCAAAGTCACAAAGGCGCGCCCGCGCCTCGACGCCGCCTCGACTCCTTCTGTATGCGATACCCCTTAGTGTTTTTCTTCCTTTCGATATGCTAAAAGATGGAATGTTAGGAACCTAAAAGGTATTCTATAAAAATAGCTTTTAGGCTTTTGTAGTAAGTTATTCATTTTGAGTATTCATTATTGAGAAATCTTAAATATTGTGAAATTGTGATGAATGAAGGAGTATCTGAACGGTAAAAGGACTCCTTTTTGGTGCAAGCCAGCCAAAGTATATCCCATAACTTTAATGCTTTAATAATATTTTCGCAGAAAAGAAGGTTATAGGTAAGTACTCCTAAAACCCAGTCTTAAAAACTTGAAGTTATTTTTTCTTGTTATGTTCCTTGCTAAGCACTTTTTCTACACTAAAACAGATGTAAACTCGCAGTAACTACAAGAAAACTACCATAAAACCACCACTTAACGCTAAACACTTAAAGAAATAGGTCTGCTCGGCTAGTCTCAGACAAAGTTTGTGCTAAACTGAAAAGGATTATAATTATTTCTGTAACTAATACCGCTTCCGCTTTTTCCGCTTTCGTTTTTTTGGGTCACCTTCACATCTCTATTTTGAGAAATGGATTACTAGAGTACTGTAGTACCTACTCATTCTATAAGCTGTCCATAAAAAATGGAACTAAATGGTTTTCTAACTCATAGAGTTCATGATCATCATCATTCCGCAGCCTGAATTCACCCACTGCTGGGTCTAGACCTGCATTTGTCTATGCCATACTTTTCTGTCCTGACTCCTGAGCATTTCTAATCTACGTAGGTACCGCGACTATTTTTTTTTATTTTTAAAACATCGTGCTGCCGGACGACCCACACTTTGCTTTCTTTCGGCTACCACTCGGTCAATGCTTTGCTCTATCTGCCGTTATCTCGCCTTGCCATGTGTCCTGCGGAATGACTTTTGGTCCTGCCTATCTATCTTACCGATATCTTGGACCTTACTACGGCGCGGCGCGTCGGAATTCTGGATTCAGAACTTTGATTAGGAGCTTGATGCCGAGCTTAGCACGCTCCATGGCTCTTTGTGCGACTCTTACATTATTCGTGTTATTGTTCACTTCTAAAGGCATAAATACTAATTAACAAAACAAGTTGCTGTTTTTTCAACACAGTCGTTTACAGAACACAGTAAACTAACCCTAAACTAAGTTATGAATACTTTAAGACTAATTCCACGAGGCCTAACGTCTCACTTAACGATTCCTTAAACGAAGACCTGCTTATCAAACCATTTTTATCCTTAGCACATTGAAAATAGAGTTACATCAGCGGACTTTTGAATAGGCTGTAGGTGGTTAAGTGTTTTCGAAAGTCGCCATTAGTGTGGAATATGAATTAATGGCTACAGGCTGCGGCGTCATCGGTATACGGCTTCTGAAGAGGTGTCTAAGGAGAGGGAAAGATGTGGAGTCGATGTTCGTTTACTTTTTATTAATTAGAAAGTTGGTTTATTACTTGAGTTTAGAGCATCGTTTTTCAACATGAGGCTTAAAGCGGAAAAAATGAAATTGGTATTTACAAAATTTCTAGTCTATTAAGGAGGTCGCGACATTAAAAAGATTGAGAGACGATAGCTCGAAAGGATAATAAAATTGTGATGTAATTTTTTGAAATATTTTAATTATGACGTCAAGATTCTAAAGTTGTTGACAGCTGAGAAAATTAGCAATCTGAAGGTGCACTGGGCTGAAAATATCTGCCGAAAAACTGAAAACCGATGGGGTGTCAGGGTTTTAGAGTGGATACCAAGAAATGGCTGGTGTAGTGTGGGTTTGGGACGCTCTGCTGCCCGCTGGGCAGAAAACCTAATAAAAGTAGCGGGGAGGGACTGGATGAAGAAAGCCGAGGATAGAGTTTTGTCGCACGCCTTGGGAGAGGTCTTTGTTCATCAATGGACGATGGTCTAAGTTAATGATAATGATGTCAATAAATAGAGCTGTCAATTAGTTTCAAATCGTTATTTAAATGCATTATTTGAGAACGTCAGTGGCATCAGACACTCAATCTTGAGGTCCAGGTTCGACTTTTAGCAGAAGGCGACTCCATCCCATTCCAATGACAAACGCGCATAACAAAGTAAGCTGAGATGGTTGGGTTATGATTGATTATGTCGTATTTTGTTACCTAAAGCTTTCAGTAGCTCATTGTGAACGGACGTGAACAGAACACCGTATTCCTGCTTCCACCTAATCCAAATTTACCGTCAGAACAATATCTATCATGAACGAGAACAGATTTAGAATGTACAACCCCAATCAGAACGAGGAAATAAGGAAAAGAGATATGTTTGGGAAGGTTGAAGGGAAGAAGTTGAATGGTAATATTATTTTTGTCTAGTTTCAGGAGTTAGACCAGGGGGAAAAAGCATTCTCGGAGCCATCAACAATATATTAGTATATTTTTTATTGGAAGGCGAGAGTGGGACGTATTAAGCGAGCTCATTGTATTATATAAATTGTGTGCTAATGAGAATACTAGGTACCTATCAATAATTATCATCATCATCATCACCATCAACCTATAAACGTCCCACTGCAGGGCACCGCGTGCGCAATGCGGATTAATGATTTATTTCTTATTCAGCAAATGCTGGTTTCCTCACGATATTTTCCTTCGGTATTAAGTACCTTCATAAGTTAGAAAAACTCACTGCTACATGGCATGTCGTCGATGCGGATTCGAACCCTGATTATTCACAATTATACAATAATTATTATCGTCAAAATATAAATTCTACTTAACACGTTCCGGGGCGGTGAACGAGACACAATAGAACTTTTATTGTTATCACTGCTATAGCCGGTCACTGTCCCGGAACGTGCCTACCGAGCCTATTGTGCTGCCCTCAATTGTATTATTTTATTTTTAAACAATTGAACAACATTTCTGAAAAACAAGAATGCCACATTGTAGTCCTGATTGGCTTTCAATTTATCGAAACATTACGGATTATTATCTTTTATGCTTGTAGCTATAATTGGTAAAACCGCCAAAAGTGGCATCTTTTGGCAGTTTTAAAGATAATAACTACAAACATTATAAAAACAAATCTGCAGTGACCCGATAAATTGAAAATCAGCAATGACTACAATGTGATATTCTTGTTTTTTGGAAATATTGTTTAATTGTTAAGAGATAAAAAAAAAAAGATTGGGGGCAGCACAATATGCTCGGTGCAGCTTTAAACAGTTTACCCATTCCAAAGCCTGAACAATATTGTGTAGGCACTTATTTAAGTAGTTTTTTATCAGACATTATAATACGAAAACATATTTTCCTATACGACATTATTATCATAATCTAAATTGAAATAACGATCAAAATTTATGGTGAAAGTGATGTTAAATTTCTTAATGGAGATTCGTGAAAAGCCCTAACGGTTTCGGACAAAAGATTACGGAATAAATTTTGTCTTATCTTCTGACCCAAATTACATTTGCATTCGGAACCATCTCCGGCCCTAAAAAGCATAAAAATCTCGACTAATCAGTTTCAGCTCAGACTTTTTATCATTCTAAAACAAAGCTTTGAATATAAAGTCTTATTTAGATAGGGAATTAACATAATTTCAATTGAAAAGAGGCATGAGTTTGACCTTGCGTCTATTATTCAACATTTTATTTTTCTAAGCTCTCAATTCCGTCCTTACATTTTGCAAAGTATTCGCAGAAATTCTTAGTTAATTTCTTCGTTCACTATAATCATCATACAAACAAATATGAACCTTAAACGCTTTTCTTAATGTTTCAAAACAGATTATCAAGCGAAAGATATCTACGGTCCCGAGATCACGGACAAGGATGGAGCTCTGCTGGATGAACACGACAGCTTCTACCATACTACGAAAAGTCTACTTGTGCTCTTCCAGATCATGGGCGTGATGCCGATCATGCGAGTGGCGAGAAGTAAGTGCATTCTTCTTCTGTGAAGTTTATGGCATATTATTGTATTTGTCTTGCCAATCCTTTTTACTCTGATGGCCGGTTGGTTTTTAAGCTAGCCCAATTTTCATAATACCTTCGTGTCGTGGTGAAAGTTTGTATACTTTTCTCCTATATTCTTTTTTTGAGACAAAGAAAGAAACTAATAAGATCATCGGCGGGACGAAGATAGGTGAAAGTGAGTTGTTGGCCTAAAATTCATCGATCATCAATAAAAGAAGTAGGTAGTCTCATGTAATCTTTAGAGGGCACTTGGAGCGAAGCCTAAAATTTCTTTTATCTCTGTTTTGGAGAAAACCGAGTAACTACCCAAGGACGTATTTTGCTCCACTGACTGACAATACTAGGGAGGGGCACAAAATACGGTCTAAAAGCTATAAATCGTTGTGTTTCTAGCTAGTTATACCCTGTATACTCTTGAAGAGCAAAGGCTCCTCTTACTAAAGGAGCTAAGGGTGTGGGTTTGTTATGTAATTTTTGTTTCTAGTTCTAGTCTCAAAATATGGTAAAACTTTTTGAAATTAATGTGTCGTTGAAGTAAATTGAAAAGAGGCATGAGTTTGACCTTGAGGCTTAGTTTATAATTCAACATTTTATTTTTCTAAGCTTTCAATTCATTATTAGAAATGGTTTAAATTTTCGCATAGCTATTACTTTAATAAATCACAAGATTTCCAAAATTTCATCTTGTTTTCTAATTAATACCTCAAACAATTGGGTTTCACACATTTGCCGGTAGTGGTTAAGGTTTTGTTTGTTGGAAATTGGTAAAGCCTCTTATCCATCTAATCCGTGTCTGCCTCTCCCGGGCCCTTTCTGAGGTTTACTAAGTATCTATCTATTTGGTAGGCTCTTTGACTATTTATTATAAGGACTAGCCTTGCGGTAGTATTTCCCCTCTGCCACGGTATAGAACAATTAATTTTTTATTTAGGTTGACGTATGAAATTTACAAGGCAAGTGTGAATGGAATGGTTGAAAGGGGTCGCCCTAGGCGCACGTATGGTGACCAAATCGGATGCTTACTGAAGAAGGGCCAAATAAAATGTACCCGGAACCGACGAGCTTGTATGAAGAAACTTATAGATGTTGAGGAAGCTAAAGATGTGTGTCAGAATCGTAGCATGTGGCGATCTGTTGTCTCTGCCTACCCCAGTAGTGGGACATAGGCGTGAGCATATGTATGTATGTAGGTAATTTTTTATTTTTATTTATTTTATTTTAACACTTTATTGTAATCATGTGCATTTACATTCAATTTTATACCTTATCATTAAACGAGACATCCTATAATTGCGAAACAATAATTTCGAACTTAGAACGTTTGGGGTTCACACGAGACTTCTTTTATTGATTTTTAACGTTAAAAAATTTGAATCTAAAGTTATGGGGAATAAAATCCAAAGTTGCGGATTTCATGTTATGTTATGTTTCAGGTTCCTCGCCCCCCGCAAAAAGTGGCAGAAATGTTTGTTAATAGAATTACACACGTAACTAGTCCACATATAAGTAGTCAAAGGGTAGGCTCATTGTTTCGCACGGCTAACTGTGTACAAAGTTTTGTTATAGGATACGACCAAATTGTGGGTCTCCTTTGGACAGGCCAGGCATGAAACTAAATTCTTTAGAGACAAAAACTAAAGCAGGTGGAATATAATTATGATTAAATTGGTCGGTTCTCAACAGTTCTGGCCAAGATTATTTAATTGTAATTGAAAAAACATAGTTAATATACCTAGTGTTTATAAAAATGTGTCTGGAGATATGTATAAATCTGTCCACTGCAGAGCACAGACCTCTTCTCACGAATTAAATAAGCATGAGAAGGAGCGAGAAAGATAGAGTAACTCGGCTTTAATATATCGGACAGGCCTTTATTAAGGACGTGGTTAACAACATTAATTAAAGTTCTTTCTACTTGCTCAGTCGAGGTTCAATTAAGGTCTAGACGGTGAAAGTATCCATAAAAACGTTAGTAAGTAATGTGTAAAAAAATCAAAACATATCACTTAAAAAAATCAGCCATCTCGTAATTTTTATTTGTGAACTTTTTAGAACTTAAAAACAATATTCACTTGTCTATTTCATGGTAACTCTTTTACATGTTTTTTAATGTTGTTTACGAAGACAATACTGTCCTGTGCACGTACTTTCTCGAATAAAATCGGCTATATAAGCCACATGAGGGCGTACGAGCGCCAACAACGACGGAATCAGAGGCAGTCGCCGTAGCCGAAATGGGCTAGGAGTAGCATCATAATCACTGTCCATATTGTACCATAAAGTTCTCATCAAAACAATTTAAATTACAACAAACTCGAGTGCTCTGCTATAATTCACGGAGGAGATCCCTTGACCACCTTCCATCTTCATCATCTGACCCTCAATCTTACTGGTACCACAAATATCTCATCGCAACAATTGAAGTGAGACCAAATACGACTGTTTTGCTATAATTCATCGAGGAGATCCCTTGACCACCTACCGTCTCCATCATCAGATCCTAAATCTTACTGGTATCACAAAGATCTGATCGTAACAATTGATGTGAGACCAGCCAAGAGTGTTTTGCTTTAATTCATCTAGGAGATCCTATGATCACCTTCCGTCTCCATCATCAGACCCTCAATCTTACTCGTACCACAAAAATCTCATGACAAAAATTAATGTGAGACCAGACACGAGTATTTTGCTTTAATTCATCTAGGAGATCCTCTGACCACCTTCCGTCTCCATGATCAGACCCTTAATCTTACTTGTATCACAAAGTTCTCATCGCAACATTTGAAATGAGCCCAATCACGAGTATTTTGCTATAATTCATCAAGGAGATCCCTTGACCAGCTTCCGTCTCCATCAACAGACCCTTAATCTTACCGGTATCATAAAGTTCTCATCGAAACAATTTAAATGATACCAAACACGAGTCCCCTGCTATAATTCATCGAGGAGATCCCTTGACCACCTTCCGTCTCCATCATCAGATCAAATCCATGTTACTAGAATATTGTATTGTCATCAAAACTGTACGTGTGTGTAAAGTATCAATTTAATCGGTTGTTAGGAAATCGGTGAAAATTCGATTACAAAAATCCATTGTTAGTTAGTTAGTTAGATAGTTATACAGGTTCGAAACTAAATAAAATCGTTTAAAAAGACGGATACCTACACTCAACAACTCTCTGTAACACATAAACTTAACTTAAAAACTATAAAGTGTACACAGTAACTAGAACGTGTGTTGTATAAAACAAGTCAAAAACTTTCGAGACCTAATAAAAATTCAAGTAAGATTGCCCGGGTACACTTATCCGTTTTACCCACGAGGCCACGGCGTCGTTGAACAATATGACACGAACAAAACTTTGTCTTACAAGTTTACATATAAAAAGAAACAATGTATATTGCTTAAAATGAAGACAGTTTTATTATTTTGATTTTCCCAATTTTTTCCTATTGAAACCGGCAAAAATTGAATTATTGAAAAGAATCAATGTGGTGCATGTATTCCCGGCTTAGTTTCTTCCAGTGTATATTGTTGTGTGTATTTTTTTTTATTACGTTTTGCTCTTGACCTTAATCTAGTCCTCAGGACGAAGATGGTGTCGAAGATGTAGCGAGCTCACACAGAAGAAGCGTATTCACTCGGGTTGTAAGCGCTCGTAAATACTGACGCAGGCAGGGCGTTCCACTCCTTGGCTGTGCGCATTATAAAAGATTCAGAAAGGCGCTTGGTGCGGATATGTGGGATGTCAACCAAAAAGGGGTGAAAGGGGTGGGGTGAAGGGGCGGTGCGTCTGGAAGTCCGATAGTACTAAGGGGAAGGCGGGATGAGCTCATGGAGCTCTTGGGCACACTCACCGAAGTACAATAGAAGACCGACAAGCAGGCTACTCTGCGGCGGTGGGATAGGCTATCAAGCTTGGTCTCCACCAGCTTACTGACGCCAATGAGCCTCCTGGCTCTGCGTTCAACCGTGTCAAGTGCGGCAAGTTGATACTTGGCTGAGCTATGCCACAGGTGGCAGCAGTACTCCACACAGGATCGGACCTGAAGGCGGTTAAAGTATAGCAGCGAGTACATTACCCAACATGCAGGGCCGAATTCGGCATACACTTTAAAATAGAGAGAACAAATCAGGTAATGTATGCCGAAATCGGCTCTGCTTGTTGGGTAATGTAGGTAATTGCTGCTTTAATTTTGAAGAGTAATTGGTGTACCACTACTTGACTAGGCATTCTGGAAACCTAAAGTGGCTTGCACCCACAATGTGAAAAAAAAATAGGATTCTTCAAAGCGTCATATATCATGAAGTACTAACAGTAGGAGTATGATTAGCGGATATGTGTGAATTGCACATATAATTAAAGTTTTGACAAGAGCCAAAACACGATTAAGACACATTTTCTCGATAGCAAAACAAGTCAAAGTAGCCTCCGTTTTTATTTATAAAGGCTTGGAACGGCTAAACGGTGAATAATAGAAACACGAGACTTGATTTAAAACAAAGAGATTGATATTTAACAAATTTTGATTAGAGCAGAATTGAACTAACATAAATAGTACAATCACAATTAAATAAAGTTTGTTTAACGCTTGCGTCGTTACAGGCGCGCCCTATCTCTTTATCTCGCATCAGGCAGTAATATAAGCTATCACACGCCCATTTCGCTTCAATTATTTTTCGACATAGGCCCTTATGCCGTCACAGTACAGAACAGTTTAACACATATTTGAAAATTATATGATTATGCAGCTTCTTATTATTTACAGTTTACCAAAAGGAGCTTGAGATTCAAGCACACATTATGTTCTTTATTAACATTAATAAATATTTTCAGATGCCAAAACAACTAATCGCACTACATACAACTGGATATCTAAAGCGACCGTGTGGGCTTACATAGTATGGGGCTTAGAAAGCATCATTGTTGTCAAAGGTAACCTTCCATCCAACCATCGAACAATCTTCTTCTTAGAGTTTGACATGCCTTTATGGTTCTTCTTCTTCTGATCGTGTGGGCAGAGTCCTGGTGTCAGAGTTTTTTCAGACCGCCTTACGGCCTCTGACGTGGTTTTTATGTAACGACTACTACCACCAGAGATAGTAGCCGGGACCAACGGTTTAACGTGCCATCCGAAGCACGGAATCATTTTTCTTTTCAGACAATCAGGTGATTCAGCCTGCAATGTCCTAACCAACTGGGGAAAAACGCACAAAGTGACATTTCACTAGGTGTCCCCCGTGGGAATCGAACCCACGACCTCCGTGTCGAGAGCCAATGCTATTAACCATTAGACCACGGAGCCTTTATGGTGAAGAAATTTTTGCCCAGGGTAACCCCAATTTTGAAGTAGGTTGGATAATCTAAAGTTGACTTTCGCAGCTACGTTTCGCAGTAACATAGGGAACTCTTTTTCAATCATCTCTAGTTACTATGGCATCTTCTCTATAGGTACATACATAGTTTAAAATGAAGTTGCCTACCGCGTCTGTCTGGCTGTATATCCGCTAACTCCTTCTAAACCACGAAACGGATTTTGATGCGGTTTTCAATGTCACTAAGAGAATTTCTTCCGGGAGGTTTATGTGTAGGTGTGGAGGGAAACGAAGGAAGAAGAGATCGGAATGTAGGAGTGTCGATGGATAGAGGGGAGGTGCTTTTGTTTTAGAAAATAGAATATGGTGGATGTAACTAGCGAGCCGTTAGAAAATTAAAAGAAGTACTTACGACCTAGTTTGTTATTATTAAATCCACCCTAAGCCCAGATGCAGAAGCCGCTGCAGATGTTGAGGCGATCTTTATCCTTCAAAAGAGGGCAATTCGAGCCATTTATAATCTGCGTTGTCGAGATTCACTACGAGATCTTTTTAAAGATATCAGTATCTTGACTTTCTACAGTCAATATATTTACGAAAATATTTTATACGTTCGGAAAAATTTGTATCTCTTTCCCAAAAACAGTGACGTTCATAATTACAATACAAGAAATAAAAATAAATTAGTATCCCCACATTTTCGACTCAGTAAGGTCAACACATCTTTCATGGGGCACTGTATACGCTATTATAATAAGATACCAGAGGATATTCTAAACTTGCCAGACAAAAAGTTTAAGTCTCATGTTAAACAAGTCCTCTGTAAAAAAGGCTACTATAAACTCGATGACTATTTGAATGACCAAAATGTCTGGTCTTGACAATATTACTCTATGTAATGCAATATTGTATTTTAATTGTACTTTGTATATTTTGTTTTGTTTAAAAGATGTGTGTTGTAGAGTTTCTGGCCGCATCTTCTCTCAACGAAACACCTTCCGACGCGGTGGTAGACTCAAAAAATGACGTCAAAAAGCTATCTATGTGATATTATTTTGAATAAAAATTTATGAATTTTGAATTTTGCCCTGCCTACATAGGTACTTAGGTGAAGCTGGGGCGGGTCGCTAGTTTGATTATTACTTAATTTGTTTTTGGAGTTGGTGGATGCGAACAAACACACTTTGTTTCGAGTTTCGGTGTGTTGTTAAACTTCTTTTATTTTGCTTTTTAGTTCTCAGGGAAAGTCATAAAAACTTAGATTAGTTTCTATAGTTTTGTGGAAAGAACAACGTAAGCTCTGTATGTGATGTAGAAGCGGTAGTCTTTGGCCTTGCTTCTATTAAACTAAGAAAATAAGTTTTCTATTTCGTGGCATAGGTATACCTACAGGGTGTAAGAAACAGCCGGGCAAATATTGAAACGTTCAATACAGACCTTCAGTGGCGCCAACATTAGCAAAAATGGGGAATTGCAAAAAAAAAAATGTTTCCAACATTTGAGTCGTGTAAGTAGTACTGCAGTTCTGGATGGAACAGCTTTTTTCACGATTCCGGTAATTGGCTCCGAGGAGAAAGTTGTTCAGTTCAGTTTTATGGTCTGAATTCATAATCATCGGTATTTGCTCGGCTGTCCGTTACACCTTGTATTTTTTGTAAAAAAAAAAACAACAACTCTTTTACAAATGAATTTTAAATTCCGTAAATGTTTTGCCCACATAGTCAATTATTTAAACAACTTCTATGAGATCAGAATATGCTAGATTACTCGAATTCAAGCTTCGAACCACTAACAAGTTTACAGTTTAATTTAAAGAGAGAAAATTGCAATTTAATGTATTTCTCATCAAGATAAAAATATTCTAGTAACGTTAAGTTCTTACTGTTTTCTTAAAAGAGATCCTATTGAGTGTGCAAAATAGGTTTATCTCTACTTTAGCCAGGAACCAGGAAATAAAGTTCATGAATAATGTTCAAGAGTTCCTGTACTATTATGGGCATAGATTATCTAACCTATAGACTAGAAACATTATTATCTTATTAAAATTATTAAAGTGATGAAACAATAGCAACTTAGCCTTATCAATAGTAAGCAAAGCACCTTATTATAGCTACATATGATATATATATGTGTTGTGGAATGTGCATTTATTTAACCAAATTGAAATGGTGTCGTGATTCATTTGCAAAAAAAAAAAATTTTCATGCATTTTTTAAATTTATTTAACTAATACTGACCAATGCTGAAATCACAAGAATTATATATTTCTTCATACAAAAATTATCAGGTCATTGAGCAATTAAGTATGAAGAATAAAATTGATATGTAATAAAAATAGATAGAAATCACAACAAAAATTTATTATATATAGGACAAAGAGAAGACTTCTACATTTGCTGATAGTTATTACTCTATGGAAAACCCCCCACATAGCTTCCGTTAGATACTCGAATCTTTCAGTAATTATTGAAAGCTGTCCCTGCAGTTTATTGAAGCATTCCACAGTTAAAGCTGTTAACGAATCCATAGGATAAGTAGTCTATAACTGTGATCCTACACTGTATTTTATTCTAGTTGGAAGCGAGCGGCTAGCGAATTTTCAGAAGAGTTCGAGCAAGCGTTTCGACGAGGTGATATACAATATCATATTTCTGAGTATTCTGATACCGCATTTTCTTTTGCCGATCGCATCGTGGAGACATGGCCCTCAGGTGGCCATCTTTAAGAATATGTGGACGCATTATCAGGTACTTAAACTACCTATCTTATTTCTTAGATATACGGCGATCGACGGTTTGACCATACTAAAATCGATTATCATGAAAAGACGGACTCATCTTTTCGCATCGACGGTGACCTGGCAAACGACGTCCCATACTAATCGTGCTTTTGGTATGGACAAACCGTCGATCGCCGTCGATCGATGTGTCGTAACCAGGGACCGAACATTTTCGGTTACCTTTATTTAAATGTTACCTTTATCCAGGTAACAACCGATTTTAATACCGGTAACCTAAATATGACCTTCAAGAGAATGCGATTGGGTACGGGTAAGAGTCAGTATAGACGGAGCGGCTAAAAGCGTGCGTGGTTTTTAATAACACTGAAAAATGAACTTTAATTTCTACTAATTAAAAGTACAAAATTGATTGAACATCGTTGTTGTTGTAGCGGGTGACGCAAATTTTGGAGCAACCAACGAGCGACGCGCGCACTATTTTCAGTGTTGCTACAGCATTGGACAGGTCGAGATAATAAAGGAGATGATTATTTACATTTTATTGAACCCAAATGGTTTAAGTTTACGTTCACGTTTGAGTTTAAGTTTGTTATCATAATTGATTTAATTTGTATTTAGTAATGACTAACGAGGTACTTACTTAAAATTGAATAATTACTATATCTATAAAGAAACAATTTTATTTTTAAACATATCTCTGTGTACGCGGACCGTTAGAAGAATGATATAAAAGTTACCTCTAAAAATACCTGTAAAAAAAAAAGGTTGAAATCAAAAAATACCGGTATTATCGATAACGGTTTCGGTCCCTGGTCGTAACTATTAACCAATCGTGGCTATTCTAGCTAAGTTGAAAATGTACGCTGTACACTATCCTGCAATTCGGATTCGATTGTATCTCATTCCATTATTTAGTTTAATTATTCTTTGATATTCACTCGTTGCAGAAGTAATGTAGCTCAAATCTGATCCGATCGGAAGGTAAAGAGCGTGTAACGTATACAACATGCATCCAAAAACCTTTTTCCTGTTATATTTATTTGCATAAAAAACGTTTTTAAATTTCCAGCTAAAATATCTAAAGATAACTGGCACTCCGATAGTGTTTCCCAACTTATACTCCTTGACTTGGGGCCTCTGTGTCTTCTCTTGGGGCCTAAGTTTCGCCGTAATTCTATCCCAGCATTATCTTCAAGACGACTTTGAGTTGTGGCACTCGTTCGCTTACTATCACATTATTGCTATGCTGGATGGATTTTGTTCCTTGTGGTATGTTGTTTAAAGTTTATTTTAGAGAATTATCCTTATAGTAAATAGTGAAATAAATATTTTGCTGTTCTGAAATTGCCAAGCTTATTTGTTTTCACCAAACGCTTTTTTGATTGTCTTTTTATTAACAACTTTATGTCTAGGTACATAAACTGCAATGCGTTTGGCACCGCATCTAAAGGCTTGGCGCAAAATCTTCACAAGGCCTTAGAAGCTGAACATCCAGCTCTTAAACTAGCTCAGTACCGCCACCTCTGGGTTGATCTTTCACATATGATGCAACAACTGGGTAAGAAACCACTATTAATATTTTCTCTATATTTCTCTTTCTTTTAATATTTTTTTCATTATTGCCCTCCATGGTCCTTACCCTTCTAAATCTGATGGAACGAGAAACGATCAGAGAGCAGATTGGCTTTGCAGCTCTTAGCGATTAGCCAATGCGGTCAAATTTACTTTGAGACTAAGCATCGAAACCTGTATTTAGCTAAGATATCAATCACGAATGTCATGAGTCAGATTTCAGTTGAGGTGAAGTATCTATCTATAACACCACCCCTCTTTCCCATTGGGGTAGGCAGAGACCATGGCGCTCCGTCGGTTTCGAGTACCTACTCCGCACCTCACCCTTCCGTAGAACGTTAAGTAGAGACAAACAGAATTGCCAGAAGGCATGTACTAAAACCATTAATCAGACCAAAGACATATAGAAAAAAATATTACGGGGATTCTGTTCTTTCTCATGGAAATGGTGGTTCCCTGAATTTTGTTGTGGAAGTACTACCACCAATGACGCCGAGCGCCCAGGAAGGTTGATTGAGGCTGGCACTAAGGGTATGGTTGATAAAATCCATGATATTGTTTTGGCAGACCGTGGAGTGAAGATAAGCGAGATAGCTGATGCTTTGACTTTTTTATATTTTGCACGATATCCTGGACACAAAAAAGCTTTCTGCAAGATGGCTGCCGCGTTTGCTGTCAGTCGACCAACTCATCTGGACCACTTGTCTGCAATCGCGACATCAAAACTTGTCAAATTACGATACCACTTATTGCCACACCCTCTGTTTTCGCCAGATTTAGAACCATGTGACTTCTTCCTCTTCCTAGACATGAAGAAATGACTTGGCGGGCAATTTTCATCATAGGAGATGGTGGTAGCGGGAATTTAGGCCTATTTTTAAGGGTTTGATAAAAAAAAAATGTTTGATGGCTTGAAGAGGTTGGAACATCGTTGGATTAAGTGTATATAGTTGAAAGAAGATTATACAGAAAAAGAAAACAGAAAAAAAGTGGTTCATCTTTTCAAAGTCATGGATTTATCTAACCACCCCGTACAATACACAGTGGTATACTGTGATTTTGAATGAAACAGTTAACTTACAGCAGCATATTGGAATCGTGCATCAAGGTGCTTGCTCACTGGAATGGGACGCGATTAATGCGCAGTAATTGAAATCTTGCAGACATATCGAACGAAAAATTAAGATCGTGACTTTTAAATGCAAACTGCATTAACCTAAATACTCTACTTTCGCAGCAATACGGTTCTATTTTGCACCAAACTATCTTTGAAATTCTTGTCTCTCACATTCTATTTTATCTAGGCCTTGACCACCGAAGATGCTCTGGGTAAGAATGGAAATGATGCTATACCATTTTAAATTCCTGCGCATTGCCTCGTTACTCATTCTAGCCGATGTTACCTACTTGCACCTTGACACAGGAAGTTGACCGTTTAGCTCGATACTTATTTTCTACAATATCAAATGTTGAACATTTCAACAGGTCGGGCATACTCAAACATGTACGGAATTTATTGCATGGTGATTTTCTTCACAACAACCATATCACTGTATGGCGCTCTCTCCGAGATATTGGAACATGGTCTTAGTTACAAAGAGATGGGCCTATTCGTCATTGTTGGTTATTGCATGACCTTACTATTTATTATTTGCAATGAGGCCTATCATGCCTCAAGAAAGGTAAGCTGACATATTTGTATTTACACATTTTCGAGCAGCGCATTCGAACAAATGGACTATCAAATGGCCTATCGTCGAACAAATGGGTTTCGATGCCTTTCGGTAAACAGTCATGATCTCCATTTTTGCCTGTAGATGTAGGAAATTAATTTTTATGCAAACTGTTTTCACTTGGACACTAGTGAAGTGCTGTACCTAACAAGTATTGAAAATTAGCGTCTACAGTGTAAGTAGTAAACATTGTTGATCTTGATTATTATGCTTTACGACCAGCAACCTGATTGCGCAAAGTTTAAACATCGAAGTTCTATTCTTATCTAATTTCAGTTCTAATCACATTGCAATCGAATTACTATTCAACTGTGCTGAATTCCGCATAGCGCTAAACTTTAAATTAAATTAAATATCGTTTATGTGACTGACAGCCAATAACGTCTGAGCGATTTGTCAAAACGGCTCTAACGGCTGTCAAGAGCAGTACCGCGATTGGTGCAATACCAAATGTGTCAAAAGTTATGGTTCGTACGTAGTCCAATAACAGTTCAATCACCAAATATTTACCGCGATTGCAGCCCTGGCCCCTGCGTAATGTCATACGTTGTATAAACTTCTTGATAGTCTTAGAATTCGATTTCGAGTTTACGACTTATTTAATTTAACATTGTTATACGACTTTTCTATTTTTTATTTTATGTTTTCTAATCTAATGTTATAAGACAAGCCAAATAATTGTTATTACAGTTGTTAAAGTTTTTAGATTAACCTCTAAAGTAGCAAAAGGACGTACTATCATTTGTAATTTAATTTACGATTCTTTTTGCATTGAATGAAATTGTGATCTTGGATTTTCCAAAATTCTAGAGCAATGCTTTTTCAATTTTTCACTTGCTTTGTTTATATAGGTACATCTACTTTCTTTTAAGGTTTTGAATAGTATATAATTATCACCTAATAGACCAACCTATTTCTTGTGGATATCTTACTTAATATAGTACTTTGTAGTTTATTCGAAAGATCCATAAAATATTAACATTAAATAAAATTATAAATAAAGAGACTTAAAACTAAACTAACCTAGGATGTGGTGCAGGTTCGGTCCTTGTGGGAGGGTACCCAGAACGCTGGCCGCATTTCCTCGCTGAATGGCTATGCTGATCCGTTGAGCGAGGAAAGTGCCAGCTCTTGGGTCGAGTCTATCAGGCGCTTTGACAGGTCTTTAAAAAGCGCCTGCGCATTAGGTCCCCACGGCCCAAGAGTTTCGACACCAAAACCCATAAAATGGTATTGGGGGCCGATATCCCGGTACCAGTAGGCCTTTCGTTTTTCGGCCGCCTCCGCCGCTGCGCCAGCCCTTGTAAGTGAGTGCCCTGTAAGTGAGACGGGGCCAGTGTGTCCACGCAGGTAGCGTCCCACACTAGCGCCCGACCCATCTTCCAGGAGAAGATAGTAGTATATAGTACTTAATATACTTGGAATAAGTAATTCTTTATTTTGTTCATTTTATTTTTTTTTAGAATCCGTATTCATTAATCGCCTAACAAGATATCCACAAGAAATAGTTTGGTCTATTGGGTGAGATATATTATGCAAGATTGTTATGTTTATTATGCAGTGTTTTTGCCGGTGAAATGCTACCCATTTATTTATCACCACTACTCGACACGTCATTTATTAATCCTGAAAAATTAATTACCTATCCTAAATGCCTTCCTACTAAGCACATATGCTTAAAAATATACCTATTATGTATTTAAGTTTTCTACGAGTTAAACGTGGGATGTTTTGTGGTTTCAGAATATCTTTGACTACCCCCTCGGGGAATATTGTCGTGAACATGTATGCATCTTTTTTACCTCTCTCTATCTCCCCTTTTTTCTTTCAATCGTAATTTCATTTTCTTTCAATGAAATCTCGTGACCTTACTAAAGCATGGTGAGTTCAATTGATTGATGCAGCAGGCTTTAAAATATTTTCTTCTATTCCAGGTCGGTCTCGAGTTCCAAGTCCGTCTCCTGAACGTGAACCTCGGAGCGATAGACCGGAGCACCCAGCGCGAAGTGGAGATGTTTCTAGTGGCTATCTCCAAAAATCCTCCCATCATGAACCTGGATGGATTCACTAATATTAACAGGGAATTGTTCACAGCTGTAAGTATTTTTGACGTATTACGTATTATCATCATCATGAGCCTATACAGGGTCTTTCTTTATACAGGGTGAAATTGATATCATTAGCATCCTTTTAAACTAAGAGTCTACCCATCAAACTGAACAACTTTTACTATGGGAGCAAACCAATCAAAACAAAAAAAAAACAGCTGTTCCATACTAAACTGCAATGCCTACTAGACTCAAATGTGTGCAACAGCAGATTTGTTTTTTGCTCCGATTGGTTTACTCCCATAGTAAAAGTTGTTCAGTTTGATGAGTAGACTCTTAGTTTAAAAGGATGCTAATGATATCAATTTTACCCTGTATAATAGGCTCACGGTCTTTTAAGACGACGATCAGACCATCAAACTGAACAACTATCTCTATGGGACCAACATCGAAATCGGAAGAAATATGTTGTTACATTTGGGTCGAGTAGGATTGAAGTTTTGTCTGAAACTTTTTTCGCGATTTCAAAGTTCCATAGAGAAAGTTGTTCAGTTTGATGGTCACCCCCATAGAAAACCGTTAGCATATTAAGAAGAACCCTATATAAGGTCTTACAAAACTAGCTGAAACTATTTTAAGGGGATGATCAGACCATCAAACTGTACAACTTTCTCTATGGAAACAATATCGAAATCGCGAAAAAAAAATCTGCTGTTCATACAAACGTACTCGACCTAAATGTATGGGACAGCTGATTTTTTTTTTCGCGATTTCGATATTGGTCCCTTAGAGAAAGCTGTTCAGTTTGATGGTCTGATCATCCCCTTAAAATAGTTTCACCTAATTTTGTTAGACCTTATATACCTACAGGGTTTGAGGCAAACGCTCCCAAAAACTCAAATGGGTCAAAGTACCCATCAATACGAACATTTACTATAATCATCAATGATGATCAAAGTACCCATCAATACGAATATTTGCTTACTATAATAATTATGTGACAAACAATGAAAACTCTCAACAAAATGATTCTACCGCTCCATACGTTTTTCGCGGTAGGTAGGTAAGGTATTTAGTTTTGTAAACAGCTGATTCTTTGTTCACTGAAGCTGTGGCTATACATCACAACTTCACCGAGCTATATAAGCTTTAATTTACTTTTTAAGATCTTAATGTATCTTATACGTGGTCATGTCACAACGTGAGTGGTTCGGAGTGCTCCCGAGTGAGTATCAAGAGGTTAATGGACTGTAATGTTCGATACATCGATGGAAAATGTATAAAATATGCTAGCTATAGCATCAGAGGGAAAATCTTGGTTGAGCTTGGAAAACTGTACTTATAACCAGTGTTGACATTTGTATTTTAGCTGCAAAACATTATAAGAGGGGTTAGAAATGCAAAGTAGCGCTTTTGCTTCGGAGATGGCTGTCGACACTTGTCTTCCCGCTCACGTTGCTGCTACAATTACTAATGACCTCTCGCTCGCACCACGCCGCGCGCCTTATGGTGTTATGCAAATCATTGCATAACCTGTGGCGACACGTTCCACGCCTACTTTGCACTTCTAACCCTATAAAAATAAATATCTTGGACATTGTCACACAAATTATCTAGTCACAATTAAAGTACCTGGACTTGTATTATGATGACTAGACAACAATATAGAATACATATATAGATACAAACATCCATGACTCGGGTACAAATATTCATATTCATCACATAAGGTCTAACAAAAATAGGTGAAACTATTTTAAGGGGATGATCAGACCATCAAACTGAACAACTTTCTCTATGGGACCAATATCAAAATCGCGAAAAAAAATCTGCTGTTCCATACAAACCTACTCGACCTAAATGTATGGGACAGCAGATTTTTGTTTCGCGATTTCAATATTGGTCCCATGGAGAAAGTTGTTCAGTTTGATGGTCTGATCATCCCCTTAAAATAGTTTCACCTAATTTTGTTAGACTTTATATAAATATTTGTCCCTTACGGGATTCGACGAGCGACACTCGGCACAGCAGGCGGGTTCACTACAGACTGTGCTACCGGGCCGTCTTATAATGTTCTGTGATTTTAGCAATAATATTTTTATCGAAGAGGCTATTAAAATATACCACCTCATTGGCTGGTTGTTTATGTTGTTCATGTCGACGGTTTTTAGACCATTAAACTGAACAACTTTCACTATCAGACTAACGTCGAATCCGCGAAAATAAATCAGCTGTCCCATACTTTTTGGTAAAGCAGGATTGCAGTTTTGTATGGAATAGCTGGCTTTTTCTCTCGCTATTTCCACGTTGGTCCCATAGAGAAAGTTTTTCAGTTTGATGGACCCTATACGTGACCTAAATTTGCTAGGAATTTAAAGATCATCCAATATTTTTTTATGAAAAGCCCAACCAGTTATGCCGACCCGTACATTTGTGTATAGAAAGTAGTCCGTAAAAATTTGGAGTTACGCCAGTTTTAATACTGTAACTATGCGCCTTGGGCATGGCGCAAACTAGCCACAGGCCAAAGACACCGGTGGCCAGCGACAAGCAGTTCACATGCTTTTTTATATATTTTGTTGGGACTTGCCGCACACGTGTAGTCGATGGCCGGCCTTACTACAGGTTCGGAGTCCGAGACCGCGACAGCCACCGGTGGCTGCGGCCAGTGGCTCGTTTGCACCGAGCCTTAAGTATACCTAATTGTTATCTCTTCCAGAACATTTCGTTCATGTCGACCTACCTGATCGTGCTGATGCAGTTCAAGCTGACTCTTCTCCGGCAAGGCCCGAAGAATGCTGTCAAGGCAATCGTGAAAGCCATATTCAATACTTCTACTACCGTGGCTGATGATGACAGCGATGATGATGATTAGTTTATTGTATAGAAAAATGATTAGATTTGTTAAATAAATGCTATTGAAGTAATTCAACTAAGTTAAGTGGTAGGTACAGTTCGTTTAAAAGTAAAGTTTTTTAGGATATGGTTCTAAAGTAATAAAAATACTACGAATGAATTTACGTTTTATTAACCGACTTCGTCAGAAGGAGGATAATGACTTTACAGAACCTCATCTAGATCAATCCAACGCAGTTCTTTGGCCATGAGACATCATCATTCTCATAGTTAAAAAATTACACATCCACATGCGGAAGAGACTAGATTACACCTGTGTGTGTACAAATGTTTTTTTAGTATGTTGAGACGTTATTATGATGATGGTATCTTATAATTTCATATGGTCACATGGTTTTATTTCGATATTGGGATCTTTTACCAAAAGTTGTTCAATTTCTCTCTCTCTCTCTCTCTGGCTTTTAACCCCATATGGTGTGGGATCAGTCTTCTACGTCTGTTCTCGTCACCTTGCCCAATTTGTGACGTCGTCTTCAGAGACATTACACTCGGTCATATCACTACGAACTGTGTTCATCCATCGAGTCTTCGGACGTCCACTTGGTCTCTCCCCTGGAATCGATAGTTGCAGTGCCATATTGCTTATTATTTAATTTACCCTAAAAAACGCTAAATCTGGTATTGAATAAACGTTTCAAAAGTAAGTTTATATTTCTCAGTAGAAAATAACAGAATATTCATTCGCTCTAACAACAAATTGAAACCAAAAACAATTTAAACGATACGTGTTGAGCACTGGCTAATTTAAGCACGTATCTACTTTAACGTGCAAATATCTACTCTACAAGACTTTGCAAAACCTCGATTGAATGGAAAATCCGATAGTTTGTTAACGTTAAATACAAAACAAACATACAAAAAAATACAGACAGTCTAATTGAGACTTTTTTGAAGTCGGTTAAAATATATAGGTTCATATGTTTCGAATGGTCTAATGGACTGCCGCAATTCGAGACAAAATAGAAAATCATCAATAAAATTCTTCATCGCGTAAATATGTATACGTTCCGGCCTAGGTTCCGGCAGTTTTAATTCAACCAGTACCCTGTTGTCTTAGAGAATTCAGAACACGCTGTTATTATAATGCATAGGTACTTACCTAGCTACTTACTTTCATTTTACTTTGATCTAGGTAGGTGGAGGTAAGTTCTTTCCGATTTGTCCTATCCCGACGTTTAGCGCATGCATGAGTAAAATATACGTTATTTCATAAATTATTTAAAAGATTTTTCACTGCGACTACTTCCGCCAAGACCAGGGTCTTCCTTTAAGGCCTTTTCATACTAAACCTTCACTATTAGCTTAATATTTTTCACAATCAAGGTTATGCTTACCTAATTTTCCATTCATTGTCGCCGCGGTTCAAATGCTTGTATAAAATAAAAACCTCTTACATTGGTATTATGATAATACTTTCCAAGGCGACAGCGGATTTTAAAATGATGCTCAATAAGAATACGTTTTGTTCCTGCTTCGAATAAAGAATTTTGCATTCGAAAAGAAAGCACGTAGTCGAACATTGTGTGTACATGCACAGCGTTGTGCACAAAAGATTTGGGATGTATATTTGTTTGATTTTGAATTGGAGATTTTTGAGCATGAAACATTTTTGACGTTGCCTTTTACTTGTGGAAGGAAAGCAAAAAATCTTGGGTAGAATATTATAATATTTTGTACCTTGAACCTTTATCTATTGCATTCATAATGGTAAAATTATCAAGGGTCAAGCCAGCATTGTATCGCTCTTTTTACCCGACTGCGTCAAAATATGGAGGGTAATTCAGACGAAGGTAAAACAATACACAACATTGGACCTACTATGAAATTTACTAACATTGTTTTCGATTCATAATTAATTATTTTTATTTTTTTTATTCGGTTCAAATTTTCACTAAAGCAGAACTTTTTAAATGAGCTAGTCAAAACCCTTTATAAGAGCCTCTCGTATAAGTTGTGTAAATATCTAGTGTCTTTCTCAAGGGGCCGATCATACCATCAAACTAAACAACATCTCTATGGGACTAACATTGAAATTGCGAAAAAAATCTTCTCATACATTTGGGTCGAGTAGTCTTACAGACTTCGCGATTTCGATGTTAGGACTTCGATGGTCTGATAATCGCCTTAACTTAAAATCTGTTAGCATCTTAAGAAATACCTTGTATAAGTTGAACTATGCGTGGGTTGATCTTTGGCCGTATGTACATACTGACACTTTGACACTCCAGCGACACCTGTCCGTGTGGCGACCCACCGGGAGTCGTCTATCCATGAGTCTCATGTGATATTCTTTAACTGCATTGTCCTCTCCCATTGCATCGGTAATAGATGCTAATGACTGTTCTTTATCCATCTTATAGCTTATATGATATTATGCCTAGTTGCCTACTTTGTTAAACGCGATTAAATTAAATTGTTGGATTAAAAGGACTCTAATCTATTATACAGGGTGTAAAATCGAATGCGTTACATATCGAACAGGGTGCTTCAGACCATTAAACTGAAAAACTTTCACTATTGAATCAACTACGACATCGCGAAAAAAAATGTTCTTATACATAGAAAATGTCAATAGTTATTTTAGGTACTCGACTAAAATGTATCAAACAGCTTTTTGTGATTTCTAATTTCGTCCCATAGCAAAAGTTGTTCAATTTCACAGCCTATAAAGTATGTAACGCATTACAGTTTACATCCTGTATATTAGCAGCCAGCGCTTACTCATTTTTAGTTGAATGTTTTTTTCAGTTCTCGGAATATTCCCCTTGCTCGTAAGCCGATCGTAAACTGAAAAGTGTATGAAGAAATACCTAGTATCGACCGCTCTGTATATAAAAGAACGGCTTACCAACTATATCCTTTGTTCTGAGGTATCCATATAGATTTAGTACGAAAAGAAAATAAATGAGAGTGTTTAACAGGTTCAGTTCGTCCGTTCTTTTTTTAGATTCTTGAAAGTCGTTATCAAGTTCACGTCTTAGAAGTTGCTCAGTCTGCTCCAGGCGAACCTGAAAAATAGAGACAAAGGAGAGGAGTAGCCGCACTGTATGTAGTACTAGACATTCTTTCTTATACTATGCCTAAACATTCGTTCTAAAAAATTTTACATTGTTAAAAATTACCAGCTTTTGAAAATTATTATAAAACTGTAACAAAAAGTGTGCCTACTATTGAAGAATCTTCAAAATATCTGATATTAACAAAAAAAAGTTACGATATGGTTTTTAGGTGTCCCTGATTCCATATCACCAATTTTTGGATTTTTTGTCTGTCTGCTTGTGTGTTTGTTTAATCGAGCATCACGCAAAAACTACTGAACCGATTTTGTTGAAACTTTTTTTGTTTCATAGCTTTTAACCCTAGTTATAGTATAATAGTATTAAAGTACTATACAACGACTGCACCACGTAGACTAGGCTTGTATGTAAATAACGAACCAAAACTTTGACCTTAGAAAGAGTATCGTATATACCCTGAAAGTCCAATCGCACGGTTCAGTTCAGCTCAGTTCAATGACTTACCTACAAAGGTCAATGATTCTTTAATATACGTGTAGGCACTGTACTATGTACTATATTACATGTGTCAATTTACATACAATCTCACTGCGGTTCAGATCGTAACCACAGGACTGTTGGCTGTTAATTCCCTTGATTAAAACTTGACTGAAACGCCTGAGTCAAGTTCAACACCTCTGATACATTATTAATTATTTTATGAGAATTGCGTTCTTGATATATTATGTAGGTACCTATAGCCTTTGGGCTACAAGTGAGACTAAATTCGATAACGTGATTTTTTTTTACTTTTCTTTTATTTCGGTCAGTCGAGGGTCACTTCATAAAACACGAAATATTATTGTTCGGCAAGATCGCTTATTACTTTGAAAGTATGATGATGATGATGTCCTCCTTGACGTGTCGGTCAACGGCGACACCCTGGGCTTCACCTAGTAGAGTGGGCTCGGATGTGACTAGCGAACCCAAATTTCGACCTAAAGGTCCGATCGCACGTAGAACAGTAAAGTTCTCCGCTGCCATTATAATACGTGCAGTTTTAGGTTTGCTTTGGCCGGGTCTTCCTAATTTGGCGCTTAGTGTCAAGATCTGATAGACGCATTTCATCGAACTCCTCAGTTCGCTTTTTTACATTGGAGCGCCACTCTGGTCTGATCAGAGCACGTTGCTCCCAGTCCTTAATCGGTATGTTGCATGTTGACAGGTGCGAGTAAAGGAAAGTTTGGAAGTATAGCAACATACCAGCATTATTTTATTACCATTATTTAGAGGATAGAAGCCATACCTTGATACGAGAAGTTTCACGAACTCCACTGCGTCTGACTCTCTGATACAGCCTACGCGATCTTCTTCTTCGACTTCAAATTCTGAACAAAGTCGCTAAATAGTAGCTTGCCAGAATCGGGCAACCGACTCTGCACCGTTGCTAGCGGTCATGAGCTCCTCCTGCGTACAGATTTTAGGGCACGCTGGGCACGATGTGAGATGGGCCATCGTTTGTGGTGCTCCACACAAGCAAGTCACATTTTGCGCATCCGAGAATCCCCACCTGACCATGTTATCCTTACTGCGACCGACCTGGGTTCGAAGTCGATTTAAAGACTTTGTATGGTTGTATCTCTGTATCGGTTATTGATGGCGATGCTTAGGCAGAGATCTTCTGTCCTTATTGCTTGAGCTCTCATGCCTGAAAATAAAAAAAACATTTTTGAATGAATATTCACTTTTAAGTAAAAGGAGTCAATTTATTGTAGGCCCACAAATGGTTACGTTTATTGATGGTATTACACTCTAAAAACATAATTTAATTTACATTATTAATCGAACGAAAGATTAGGTAAAATGCAAACGGAATTATGAAATAAATATAAAAAATGCATCTTTTTCACTTTTTTTGCTAGGATTTTTTTTTCTATTAAAACGGCACATGTAAAGCAATACGTGTATAGAAACTTGTTAGATGTTAATACGAAAATAAAAATTAAAAACTAACATATCTTACCAAGACAAAATGTGCGCCAACTGCGATTACGCGACACTCCGTTTAGATGGGGTATAGCTAATATTACCACTATAATCTAGAGATAGAAATAAATCGGCATGAGTTCCACAACTATACGCCAACTATACGCTAACATTTTTATGTTAGCCTATTTCCCATACTAAGATTGAGGATCTCTTTTATAATAGCTATTAAAGCCCACGCAGTTTCTAAACATTTGCAACTGGTGTAAAACCAGAGAGTAATATTGAACATCAATTTATCTATTGCCCTTAATTAGTTGGGTGGAATTCCATTATTCATGATCGAGACTTGACGCTAACGAGCTCTTCTATTTAAATACGCATTTAAATTTACTTGAGCTCAATCATTTAGATAGCTATTGGTTTATTAGGTACTACTATGAGATCATTCGGAATTATAATATTACTTAATACCCAAGTATAATGAAACCGCTATTAGGTAGTTACCTATTTATGATTATAAGTAGGTTTAAAACAAAATCTGACTTATATATAGGGTGTAAGTGACAGCCTAGCAAATACTGAAACGGTGAACTTAGACCATCAAACTGAACAACTTTCACTATGGAGCCTACCTCAGGAGACGCGAAAAAAAAACAGCTGTCCCATATATTTGAGTCGGGTAGGTACAGCAGTTTTGAATGGGACAGTAGATTTTTTTTCGCGTCTCCCGAGGAAGGCTCCATAGTGAAAGTTGTTCAGTTTGATGGTCTGAGTTCACGGTTTCAGTACTTGCTAGGCTGTCACTTACACCCTATATATTCCTTTACACTTCGTCTTTACACTTCGTTTTTGAATCTGCGTTTTCGTGATAACTAGATATTGGTCACACGAGGAAAGCAAATGAAAAAACCACCTTATTACCTCAGAACGGTGTCTTACCCAGCATTATTATATTGTTGCGGTCGGTTAGGACATTGCAGGCTGAATAACCTGATTGTCTGAAAACAAAGATGATTCCGAACTTCGGATGGCACGTTAAACCTTTGCTTCTGGGTACTATCTCTGGTGGTAGTAGTCGTTACATAAAATACCACATCAGAGGCCGTAAGGCGGTTTGAAAAAAACTCTGACACCAGGGCTTGCTGCACACACGATAAGAAGACCCATATTATATTACCTTATACCTACAGGGTGTAAGGGACAGCCCTCCGCAAACATGGAAACTTAGGAAACTCAAAAAAAAAAAACAGGAGCTTCATATAAAACTGCTATACCTACCTACCTCAATCCAGTCCTCAGGACGAAGATGGGGTCGAAGACGTAGCGAGCTTACCCAGAAGAAGCCTATTCACTCCGAGTACTTTAAAGGTATTCGGGTTGTAAGCGCTCGGAAATACTGACGCAGGCAGGGCATTCGCTACGCAATTTTCGCGTTTCCTGAGGTAGGCTCCATAGTGAAAGTAGTTCAGTTTGATGGTCTGAGTTCACCGTTTCAATTTGCGAAGTATACTTCCAATGATAATGTTAGGCACAGTATTATTATTATTTGTAGTTGGGCTATTGCAAGCAAGGGTCGTTGTAACACTGAGACCAGCGCTGGTCCTTTGTGTTCTCCCCAAGCTCACCCATAATTTACGCATACCTCCGAACTTATGGTATTTTCTTTTCATTCTCGAGAATGCAGGTTTCCTCACGATGTTTTCCTTCACCGGCGAGCTAGTAAATGATAAATACAACCGTACATAAATTCCAAAGAACTTAGTGGTACAGGCCAGGAATCGAACCGCGGCCTCATGAATGAGGCGCTAAGCTCTCTCCCGTATGGGCTATCATCGCTTTTAGGCTCTTGGCACAGCATAAGCAGGAACTCAGTAGAGAAGTAAGATTAGACATCCGCACTGCGGTAGATCCGCATCGCTCAACTTTACGAATTGGGAGGTAACGAGCTTGCAGTATTGTTAGATAACACTCTAGAGTTTTCATACTGTTTACTTTAATATTATAAAAGATTGTGGTTCTAGTGTGTATGTCCGGTGTATATCGTTATCGATTCGAATGATACAATTAATAATACAATTTGTGCATAACAATATCTTTTATAAAGCAATTGTCATTATAACACTGAATCTTTCAATACATTTCATTTCGTTGCGTGCAAGCCTCAACAGCATTCTGGAGATGTTAGCAGGCAGGTTTGACTGCCCCATCATCGCACACTGCGTGCAAGTGATGATATAATACGGCTATGTACCTCACTGTCTTATGTTGCATTTTATTTTATGTTTTGTGTGTACCTACTAACATAGTTCAAACCCTGTCAAACCCTGTTACTAATACATGGATCGTTTTGCTATCTGAATATATATGAATAAATATTATTATATTTCATTTTTATTTTGATTGTGTCGACACATACACGGAGAAAAAAAATCCAGTCGCTTATATTCGAATTTTGTGGTAAGTATATGGTAACTATTAATTTTGCTTGCTCACCCTGGTAGAAAGTTTCTTCGTTTATTCTTAGACAGATTTACAGCATTGATGACATAAAACACATTCTTAAAAATAAATGTAAGCTTCTTCCAAATCTCTACATTTGAAATCGAAAATTTGTTATAAATCAATTAAATATTTGTAGATGTGAATGCTAATATAGTTTTAAAAAAATCTGCGTGTAAACAATATGATAGACCTGTAGGACTCGCATGCCACCACCCCCGAGAAAATGACAATTGAGATGTGAGATCTTTATTATTTTGCGTACGCCAAAAAGAGCGCGCACGACGTTTTTCTCGTTTAAACGCTTTGTCGTGGGTGGCATGCTAGCCGTGCTGCTAGAATATTTTTATCTACACATCGAGCTACAAAAGAAACTAAAAGTAATTTAAACACAAATAAAAAGTCAAAGTTCTGCTTGAACCCACAAATTGAATGCAAATACCAATTACAAATTAACTCCGGTCATTAAACTGTTAATGGCTGTAAAGTGTAAACGATTTGAAGAGACCTGTTGCTGAAATACTCTTCCAATAAACCAAAGAACCTACCAGAATATGAGACTGTAATCACACTCCAATATCCAGACAAAAGACGTGAATCGTTTAAAATAAAAATATGGGAAAAGATATAAATCAGCCAGGTGTGAGTCGGACTTACGCACGGAAGGTTCCGTACCACCATTGTTTACCAAAAAAATGTGTTTTCTTCCGGGACCCTTAGTGCGAGCCCGACACACACTTGACCGGTTTTTATTATTTGTCGTTTTACCATAGTATATGCACTATAATTCGCCAAGTTTGACGCTCATCATGTATTACCGCTTTTGCGATAGATCAAAAACAAAAAACCTTGAACAACGTTCACTTTTCTTTTATGGGGTAATATATGATCACCGTGCAATTTTTGACTTTGATAAGGCATATTTCTGTGAAAATTTCATCCGTATAGCATTATAGTGCCAAAGATACAGCCCTTTATACAACGTGTTAATGAATAAGCGCAAAACCTCATACACCCCAACTGTTTTATAACAAAATAATTGGAATGAAACAATAATTTAATTATTTTTATAGTTAAAATTGAAAGTTATTCGCATTTTAAGTTTCGAGGCAAAAATGATTTGTTATCATTTCAGCAAGGAATGAAACCACTAACATACTCATGGATACATTTTAATAATCTTGTTTTTATAGTAGGGTGAGTATGCCCGTGGGGTGGGTTGACATCGGGTTCAGTAAATTTAAAATTTTACAAACCAATTATTTAATATTTTTTAAAAAATTACCTAGACCATGATAATTCGATTTTGCTCTTGATTCTAAACAAACTACTTTCGTATGTTGTAGGTAGGACCTCTGTCCTCTATCCTGTGAGAGAAGGACGGAAGAACGGACAGCGTAGGCTTATGAATAGGCTCCCGTAGCCACTCTTTGGGAAGGGAACCCTAAAAATACGGGAAAAGATAAAATACATCTCCAGCATGCAGATGGGAACACATGACAATGTTCGACATAATTTAGGATCATATCAGCTGAACAAATATTACGAAAAATTTTAAAACTGATTTTCCCAATCTAACTCTTATGGTTACCTCTATAAGGTATAATGTGACTGTAAATTGTAAAGTGGTTTAGGCGTAACCATAGCAACAAGTGGTCTCCTCTCGTGCCTCACCCGTCTCAATACAGACTGAGCTTAAGATATTACCTAGATCGTTTTATATTAGTGGTTACATCATGTTATAGTCTCAAATGTTGAAGAAAGGGGTTTTATATTAGTGGTTACATTATATTATAGTCTCAAGGTTTTGAATAAAGGGATTAATATGTGTAGGCAACGTGGCTTATAGGAATTTGTTCGGCTCCGTTGGAGATATTTTTGTGGACTGTAGATTTGTTCTGGTGGCAGGCAGTATTATTTGGTTACGAGCGTTAACTCGCGACTTTGTCCGCACAAATTATATAAGATCTTACAAAATTAGCTAAAACTATTTTAAGACGATGATCAGACCCTCAAACTGAACAACTTTTTCTATAGGACCAATATCGAAATCACAAAAAAAAATCGGCTGTCCCATACAAAACTGCAAACATGACTCGACTCAAATGTATGAATACAGCTGATTTTTTTTTGCGATTTCGATATCGGTCCCATAGAGAAAGTTGTTCAGTTTGATGGTCTGATTATCCCCTTAAAATAGTATCAGCTAATTTTGTTAGTCCTTATATACCAGATTTTAAGTCAGATAATAAGCTATCAAACAAAAAAGTTTCTTCAAAATCGGTTCAGTAGTTTTTGCGTGATGCTCGTTCAAACAAACACACAAACAAACAAACAAACCGGTAGACAAAAAATCCAAAAATTGATGATATGGAATCGGGGATACCTAAGAACCATATCGTAACTTTTTTTTGTTAATATCTTCAATGTACAGACAAACTTCCTGTTACAGTTTTATAATAGTTTACATTTGTACTGTTAGTGTAAGTTGTTGAATAAATTGATACACTTTACAAAGGTACAATAACAAATATGTCAGCTTACCTTTCTTGAGGCATGATAGGCCTCATTGCAAATAATAAATAGTAAGGTCATGCAGTAACCAACAATGACGAATAGGCCCATCTCTTTGTAACTAGATAGATAAGGGCTTGGTCTATGACCAAATAGCTACTGCGACCTGGATAGTACTGACTGGCAGGCAGTAGTGGTTCGATGGAAAGAAAAGTCTTGTTTTAAGCACTGGAGATTTATTTTTACACCAGGATTAGTTACACGAAAGCACCATCCAATATGGAAGAGAGGAGACGGAAATTACAACTTTTTTATCACTACATTTTATGTTGGTGTTGCCAACAATATGCATTTTGTTTCTTGTACATTTATCCATACACATTTTACTTTATAGGATAGAAAGTGTTTTCTAAATGGTATCATAGAATAAATACTAGTACTACCGTTACGGCTTCGTGGTATTTAACTCTTATACCCTTCCTTACTTGAAGTACATGATGGTTTTTATGGAGATGATTAGAATATCAAACTGAACCACTTTCGTTATGGGACCAATTCCTTAATCTCAAATCTGCTGTTTTATACAAAAACGTAATCCTTCGCAATCTAAATGTAGCCGTTTTTTTTTGTGATTTCGATGTTGGTCCGTAAGGGTGAAGCCAAACGAGCGAAATGAGTCGCGTAGAATGGCATTTCGAGTCTCGTATTTTGAGTCCGTTCATATAAAGGCTGACGTCATAGACAATCCATTCCTGGATTTTAGATGAAACGGACTCAAAATCCGCGACTCACTTGGCTCGGCAATTGGCAATTACGCTCGTTTGGCTTGACCCTAAGAGAAAATGGTTCGCTTTTTGTTCTGATCATTCTCTTAAAAAATCCTTAGCTTATTAAGTTGTACCCTGTATATTTGAAGTTTTGTGAATTGTAAAGCACCTAGTTTAAATTTTTTTTAATAACAGAATAGCGTCCTAAAAAATGTTAAAAGTCCCATTTCAATTCATCATTAGCCTATACAGGGTGTCCAGTTGCATTACTTTAAGTGGTGATAGTACCAATGATACTGATCAACTTTCCAGGTGAAATTTATAGGAAATTCTCAAAAAAAATCACTTTCCATACTAAATGCAACCAGCTGATTGAAGGTTTGTATGAAAAGTCGTTTTTCGCGTATTTCCTATTGATTTCTTAAGTAAAGTTGGTCGATATCATGGGATCAATGACCCCTTAAAGTAATGCAACTGTTTACCCTAACACCCTGTATTATACGACTTCTACAGGATACCAACTTCTTAAGAGTATTTTCAAGCCACATCAATAGGTCCTTGACCATAACGATTACACATATACAGGGTGTAAGTGACAGCCTAGTAAGTACTGAAACGGTGAACTCAGACCATCAAACTGAACAACTTTCACTATGGAGCCTACCTCAGGAAATGCGAAAAAAAATCAGCTGTCCTATACAAAACTGCTGTACCCGACTAAAATGTATGGGTGCTGATTTTTTTTCGCATTTCCTGAGGCAGGCTCCATAGTGAAAGTTGTTCAGTTTAATGGTCTGAGTTCCCCGTTTGAGAATTTGCTAGGCTGTCACTTACACCCTGTATAACCAAAAAGCATTCGAGATGATATACCTACCAAAGCATTGGTGTTTTCTACATTTACATTGTAGGTATGAACAAAGTTTATTCGTAAGGTAATATTGTTTTAATTTCCCTAACCATAAAATAACATAACAATGTTGCTACACAATATAGCATGTCACAAATGCATGTGTGTTGTACTTTATAGTTGTAAACGTCGTTACAAACTTGGTTTAAATCCAAAGTTAGTTTAGCCATGAACTTAATCACTGTTTCGGGTTCGAAGTGTACGTTGAATTATATTGGGATAGGATTTATAGCGCTTTTTCCGCAAAATGCTTAATAATTCTTGAAGAAAAATTACATACTTACTATTGAAGAAAAAACAGTTTGGACCTCAACCGCTTAGTAGTTGTACATAAGCTACACAAAACAAGCTTAAGGCGGTTGCAGAGGGGTCAATTTTTTACAAAACTTTGACGCACAATACGCGTAGACGGTATTAATATAAGTAACTTTGTATATAAGGAAAAATAGTTTGGAAAATGTAAATGTTGTTATCTTCTAAATCAGTTGGCTTATAATTATATAAGCGAAATACCTAAAATTAAATTCAAATTCTATTTCATATCACTTCATTTTATTTCATCCAACATGATTGGTATATATCTATAGAACACACAAAGAATCATCAATGAATATGGATGAATTGAATAAAAATATTTTCTGGTTCAGTGTTGGTAACAAGTTTTAACAAGTTTGAAAATAAAACTATTTTCTAAAAATCGTATAAAACTATTCTCATTAAAAACCACCAAAACAACCATTACTAATTAGGAAAACCGATTCATTAAATATACACGCTAACTAAAAACCACTACAACGGTCCGTTCAAAACTAAAAACACCTTACCTAACTAAGACATACAGTTTATATTAAAACGTAAGTAATCTGTTAAGGCCCTAACAGACCTGGCAGAGTACCAAACTGTCCTAATCTGCAATGTAATTATCTCTGAACTAGCTGGCCGAGCAATTTGTCTGCTAGCGTAAATAGTGGACTTAGTCTTGATAAGTAGGAAACGTGTGGACTAAGTTCGGTTAAGGCCTAACATTTTAGCAAAGACCGTATTACAACAAGTACCGGGTGACGGAAGCTTGATCCTGAACAAGGTGAGACTTTATAGCTTTAATTAGCTTTAAAACTTGTTTACAATTTGTATTTTTAACCGACTTCAAAAAAGGAGGAGGTTTCTCAATTCCGTATATATATATTTTTTTCTATGTGTGAATGCGAATAACTTCGTCGTTTATGAACCGATTTTGACGATTCTTTTTTTGTTGGAAAGAAGATATTTCAAGGGTGGTACCGAACCAGGATCTGATGATGGCATCCCGGAGAAATCGAAGGAAACCTTCGGAAATCTGTCGACTAGTGCGTTTGTTAATTTAAAGTATTACTATTACATTGAACTAATGAATTCTCCACTGAAAATTGTGAAATAAAATTTTAACACAAAATTAAAACCTTCAAAAAAACTAAAAAGTTATAAAAATAATATTGCACATTAATTCGTTATATAGAAGTTGGTGTCAAGCCAAGCCAAAAATCTAATGCAAGCCCTGTCGCAAATCGTACCGGCTTGACAGTGACTTCGATAAAACAAATGAATGTTCTTATGATGCAAACGAAAAAGTAATGGGCTGCAATATAATTTTTTAACTTTTTAGTTTTTTGAAGGCGGATTTAATTTTTTGTTCTTTCAATAAGAAAGTACAATTGAATTCAAATCAATTATGCTTTTTTTACACAATTTACCGACTGCTCTCAAACGGTGAAGAAAAACATCGTGAGGAAACCTGCATACGCTGAAGAAGAAATTTCGACGCGTATGTGAAGAATACCAATCCGCATTGGGCACGCGTGGTAGACTGACGCCCGTACACCCTCCGTGAGGGTAGGCCTGTGCCCTGCAGTTGGACATATAAAGACTGTGATGATGACACAATCTACACACCAAAGCAAAACATACAAACATTTGACTAAATATAAAGAATTACAAGTAGGTACCGTCACACTGGACAGAGTTTCGGTACTAGTGAAACGTGGATTTTCTGAGGTTTCAGAATATCTCTGACTAACCCCTCAGGGAATATAGTCGTGAGCATATGCTATGCTAACAAGTAGGTACAAATATATGCGGTCTTGTCGCTAAAATACGATTTCTTAAAGACAGTTATGAAACGTTTTGAATCATAAGGAGAGTCTAACGAACCAAATTCCATGTTGCTAGGCGTTTAGAAGTTAAAAAAATATTTTTTTTGGCAAAAATTGGTTCTCATCGCACGGTAAGTGAATTGTAACTCTTAATACTTGACTTTCATGACTTCATGAATAAGACTTTCATGAATAGAATGGAACTGGGCTAGTTATGCCTATTGAATGGTCTCCCCAAATGGTCCAACAGAAACCATGTGTCTTATGTATAGAAAACGGCCATCGATGCATACCTAAGTTGTCCAAGGAAAAAGTGATGACCTGGATGCTTTTGAAGGTCAATGGCAGTAACTACCAGAAAATGGGATAGTGGAAGAATAGAAGGCAGGCCTTTGTTCAGTAGTAGGGTAATTAAATCTAAAACATAAACCAGAATACCTACATACGCAATTCTAGCCGTAGCCATACTAGATCTCCATCCAGATTTAATCACCATTATGTTGAGAACCTGGTCTGAGTGCTGTCGTGTATATACTAAAATAGTTAGACAACTAAGATAGACCTCTCGAATTTTTATACAGTGAATAATGCAATCATTATAATATGTACACTCAGACAAAAAATATAATCTGAAACTTTCAATACAGTCAACCGTCTGGAAAGTTTTTACGAAAATATTTACGAAACTTACATTGAATATATGGAGTTCGAAACTAGACTTTAAAAACCTGCTAAATTATTAAATTCCATTTATTTTCGAAACCTAGAGTAAAAAGTTCATGGAGTTGACAGATAAACTACAGTACTATGTGCTTGCATGTACTTTACTACTCTAGTTACGGTATCAATGTTGTATGGCAGAATTTATATTATAGTATCTGTGGCAGAATTAAGTTCTCAACGTAACTACTAGGAGCGCTGCATACGAAATTCAATACACAAATTAAAATACGAGTGCTACAGCTACAGTGTAAACTCATAGTAGGCCTTCTGAGACCTAGACATCACCATTCATATTTTTACGGATTTTATTTAGTACACAAAAAACGTGTAAAAGCTTTAGCCATCCTTCTTATTGAAATTTTTGTTAATAATCTTGATTAACACAGATCTCGTATTATCTCTAAATTAAAGCTAAAAATCCTTTATTATGGCAACGAGACAGTAACACGGCAAGACGTCCTGCCTAGCTAACATGCCACCCCCGAGAAAACGACAAAAATCGAGATGTGCCTCCATCTTTATTGTTGTACGTAGGCCAGAAAGAGCGCGCATGACGTTTTTCTCGTTTAAACGCTTTTTCGTGGGTGGCATGCTAGCTAGGCTGGAAGAAAAACAACCTACCTTTGTTCCGTGTCTCTTTTGCACAGTTGTCAAAATCTTTTAGTTAATTCGATTTCTATGCAGTGATGAGGACCGCGAGAGCCTCCTTTGAGCAGCGCGCGCGTGCGTCTCCGAATACTATTATAAGAAAGATCTATGACAATTTTTTTATTTTTGACGAGCATTTTAATGTGATATCTTATAATATATCGCGCTACATCCTCGGCTTCATCTCCACTTTCCATCAGGTGAGGTGAAGCCAAGCGCAAACCCATTATGAATAAAATAAAAATAATAATAATTTATATTGACATTGTATTGTATTTTATAATATTAGCCCAGTCATTTTACAGAGTTTTGTTAGGCGGGATAGGGAGTAATTACTAATTGTACTTTTAAACTGTAACCGGAACCATTAAGTGACAAAATGACTATCTTAAAGCATATTAAAAAAAATTCGCTACGCAACATAGAAAAAAATAAAAAATAAAAATCGAAAGAAGAAACGAATCGATCGATTTCGAATCGAAGAAATCGAAATTATGTGTCCCAGAAGGATTTTAAATTATTAATATTAATACCAATGCACTCATTTGACTTAGATTTAGCAATATAAATTATTTTTGAGTAATAAAATAGGCAATGAAATTTAAAAATACGGTATTTATTAGAAAATACAAATGTATTTTTCAAAACTTTCTAAGTAGACAAAAATATTCACACCATGTTTGTAGTATGTATAATGGCTTAAATATGTGCAAAAAAAATGTACCATCAGGTTTTTTAGAACGAGATAATAGCTAAATAGCTAAATTTTAAAATTGGTACTTTTGCTGACGTATTTTTTTTTTATTTTGGTACATTTCTAGTCTCAAATTTGCACTTCAATATTATACCAAAAAAATGGCAATTAATTATTACTCCCTGCTCAAACCGTAAAATGACTGGGCTATGTTGTATTATTATATATCTATGGGTTATTTTTTGCCTGACACTAAAGAATATTTAACACGTTAAACGCCATGGAGGTCACCGGTGACCTCAAGAGGTCTACTGAATCCCGCCTTGGAGGTCACCGGTGACCTCATGTCAGACCTGTTTTCAAATCACTGTAGTGCGCCGTAGGGCGCAGTTATTAGAGTAATAACGCATTGAGGTGCCCGGCATGGCGCTCAAATACAACACTTTCGTTTGGGAAACAGGTGGCATTAGAGAAAATGTCATAATGAACGAAAAATCAATAAAACAAGATTTTTTTGAATGCAAGGTTTATTTACGTTTATTCATTCGCCTCCGTTTACGTGTTGTGCACAGATTCTGCAGTTCGTCATCGCTATTATTTATTTCGGGCAGTGCACTTGATTCTAAAATAGCAATTTGGTCCAAATCTTCTTGTGTGAACTCCAAACCATCAAAATCCACTTCAAATTCCATAAAATCACCGTCCATCTTGTTCGTTTACTAGATTGGTTTGCAATACAACAATAACTAAATGAAAATAAGCAAATAAAAGTAAAAACACGGAGAGAACAACGCAACGCAACCAAACCGCACCACCGCGGGGTGACCGGCGGGGTGACCGGCGGCGGCGTGGCGCTGTGATAACGACTTCTCGTTTTTTTACTTTTGTACGCCATGGAGGTCACCGGTGACCGCAGCATGTTTTTATTAAATAACTCAAAAACAATATTTTTGTTTTTTCTTTATTCAAGTTTTATGTGCATATTATGTCCCAAGAAACATATTAACACTCACTTTAATTTTGGTCAAAATGATAGTTTTTGCCTAAGCGTTTAACGTGTTAATTTAATTCAATTAAATTTATTTAACTCATTTAATCCATGAGAAATCCGGAGTTAAGCAACAAACGAATATGAATGTGCCTAAACATGTAAACCGAAATGCGTTACATACTCAGATAATAACACCAAACAACTTTTACTGTGAGATCAAGTTAGAAATCGCGAAAAAAAATCAGCTGTTCCATAAAAACACCAGTTAAGTGCATCCAGCATAATATGTTATTGTTTGACACCGATTTCATAGAATTTATTTTTAAGTTTATATTTGTTTTTTTGGTTTTAACCCCCTCAGTACCTACGCGAGTCCGTTCTGTACTAGGCATTTTTTGTTTAATATCCACCCGTCAGCTATATTAAGTTAGCTGCAGGCTTCTAATTAGATCTGGGGCCAAGCAGCAATTTATCTGGTAAAGTAAACACGGTGGCCGGAGCTCATCCCAACAAGAAATTCAATTAATCCAGGTAACTTGGTTGCATGTTCTGAACTACACGTGTACCTGAGTATACTCCTACGTACAAACATTGGTAGCTTTATAAAAAGGCTGGTTTATTTCCACATTAGAAAAAAGAAATAAAATTAGCATTCTTATATTTCTGTATTCTTATCATACTGTTACAGTAGTAAGAATAAAAATTAAAAACGTTTATGGGGGTGTGGTTAAGACCAGCAAACTGAATAACTTTCACTATGAGACCAACATTTTATTTATTTATTTATTTTAACACTTTATTGTACGCACGGAAATATAAATGAAAACAGCATAATAGACAATTACAAAGGGCGAGCTTATCTCTAAAGAGATTTCTTCCAGCAAACCCGTGAAAGAGAGAGAGCATATTAAGTGAGGCAGGCATAGTGTGCACATTTAACTAATAAAACAGTATTTAACACTAATAAATAGATATGATTATATAAAGATACAGGTATATACATACATACATACATACACATATATATATATTTATAAAGAATGATAAACAAATAAATATACTAGTTTATTGAATGAAGAGAGAGATAGTGATCTTTGACTTGTTTTTTAAATGAAGCAATTGTTTCACAGTCTCTTATATTAAATGGGAGAGAGTTCCAGAGCCGGACTGCATGGACAGTGAAGGAATAGGAATAGAAGTCAGTAGTGTGGGATGGGATATTAAGGAGGGTTATCGAAATCGCGAAAAAAAAATCTTTTGTCCCATACATTTAGCTCGAGTCGATCTGTAGATTAGTATCGAACATCGCAAACGTATCGCATTATGGTGATTATGGCAAATCTCTTCATTTTGGGGGAGGCCTATGTCCAGCAGTAGACTTCTATCGGCTGAGATGATGATGATGGAACATCCGATTTTTTATTTTCGCAATTTCGATATTGGTCCCATTGTGAAAGTTGTTAAGTTTGATGGTCTTAACCACCCCTTAAATATTATTTTTTTATTTTTGTAACACCCTGTATAAAAGATAATTAATAATTTATGAACGTTTACTACAAGTAAGAGCACATTTTTGTAATTATCGTGTGGAGCATGACGGTAGTATAAATATGATATTTTTAGCGAAACGGACATTTTAATCCGTCATAAATATTATGGTTTTTAGGGGATAATCAGACCATCAAACTAAACGACTTTCTTTATAGGACCAATGAGGAAATCTCAAAAAAAATATCGGCTGTCCCATATTGGGTCGGCTAGGTTATGTTAGTAGGTATCCAGTTTTGTACGGAATAGCAGACTTTTTTGCGATTTCGATGTTGGTCCCATAGAAAAGGTTGTTAAGTTTGATGGTCTCTCCATTTCTGTAATTACTTTTCACATTCAAATTCGATACAATCGGCCCTGTAGTTGAAAAAAACACTATAACTCACTTCATTTTTTACCCGACTGCGCGACGCAAAGGAAGGATAATGTGTTTATCAGCAAATGTATGTAAGTTTGTTCCTTTGTGGCACTCTAGAGACCAAACGCGTTGACCGATTTTGAGGATTCTTACGCGTAGAGCTTCACGTGACTCCTGTAGGCGCTGACACGAGTTACGCCAACCTCTATGTTCTTAAGTCAATCGATTCGTCTTAATCTTGCGAAAATCACATAGACATGACAGTAATCAAAATTCAATATGGCGACAAACAGAAGCCATATTGTGAAAAATTAAATAAAATCGGTCAAGTGCCAGTTAGGCTACTCGCGCACCGAGGCCGAGGGTTCCGTACCACACCACCACAACATATTAATGAAAAAAAATTTTTTTTTCCTCCAGGACCTTAATCACGAGACCGACTCACACTTGGCCGGTTTCTATTATTTGTTGTTATACTGTAGAGTTTGCACTATAATCACACCAAGTTTGACGCTTGTATGTATTACCGTTTTTACGATAGAGCGAGAAGAAAAAACACGTTGATTAAAACTAGTTTCTTGTATTCCCTTAATTTTGAACTTTTTGACATTTTTATTATTTGTTGGCAAATCCGCCGTAATTTCAATTATCATGCTCTTACGGTTCAAAAGTTACAGCCCTAAATAGGAGGACAGACAGACGGACGGACGGACAACGTAGGCTTAGTAATAGGGTACCGTTTTCACCCTTTGGGTACGGAACCCTAAAAATGAAAGTTGACGAATTATGTTGGGTGGGGTATCATTGAATAGGTATTTAAAAATCATCTTTAGGATTCTCTTTAACTAGACCTAAGCCACAAGCATATCTATCTTTACTAAAATACTGGGCAAGTATCACCAATATTGATTATCGGTCTATATTATTAAACCTCTAACTTAGGCACGAGATCGAAGATTCATATCTACTACCAAGACATGGCATTTCGAGATCTCTTGAAAGCGTGATGAAGATTAATGACAAAATTTTAAGAGGTGCTTCTGAAACGTGTCGAGTGAAAGCGTTTTTCAATATTAACTTGAAAGGTATACGACCAACCTGTCTATGCATTATTTATATCCCTTTTGATCCCAGATTGAGGTTAACTGTATAATAAGCTGTTAATCACCTTCCTGTATTATTTAACCTGTAGGGTCATTTAATAAGATTATGAGTTATTTTTTAAAATTAAAATATTATTTATAATGGAATGATAAGATCTATTTTTTGTACCAATACAACGCACATCTAGTTCTTAAAAGTCATAAATGTAAAAAAAAATCCAAAATCGAGTTAACAATGCCATAACATTCCTTTTATGTAAATGTATTGAGTGCTTAAGGCGGTTGCAGAGGGGTCAATTTTATACAAAACTTTGACGCACAATACGCGTAGACGGTATTAATATAAGTAACTTTGTATATATGGAAAATAGTTTAAAAAATCTAGATGCCGCGTAACAAATAACATTTGCAATTTATAAAATAATTACGAAGATATAAGGCTTTGAAATTTTTCATACAAAATTTTAAAAGCTTAATTATATTATATTATAAATTGCAAATGTTATTTATTACGCGGCAACTAGATTTTCTAAACTATTTTTCCATGTATAAAATATTGCTTTTATTAATGCCGTCTACGCGTGTTGTGCGTCAAACGTTTGTATGGACTGAAACCACCTTAAAGATCTTCTTTTTAAATTCAACAATATGTGCGTTAGAGAGCGCCACTGTCATTATAGCTCTAGTGAAAAAAAAAGCGCCTTAAATCTTTAAAGCGCTCTACTGTAAAATTTAGAAAATGACATTTATGACTTTGTAGAACTAGATGTGCGATATGGACTTCGATATCTTCAACATAATTTTAAACTAAATTAAAAAAAAAAAAGAGAAAACCAAAGATAAAGATCTATTCGACAAAATTTCAGCATTATACTAGGGGAGGTACTATTTCATACATTTTGAGTCGAGTAAGCACTGTAGTTTAGTATGGAACACAAGATTTTTTTTTACGATTTCAGGTTTATAAAAATTGTTCAGTTTGATGGTCTGAACTACCACTGAAAATTTGGAATATGTTTAAAAAATTATAAAAATACAAAAAACGTATATTATCTGTAAGGTTCGCGATTTCACTCTCTCAATATTTTTCCCAGTGAATCAATTATTAAGAAATAAAAGTGTTAAATTTAGCCCAGTCATTTTACGGTTTGAGCCGGACCTAATAAATAATTGATATTTTTTTCGGTATAATATTGAAGAACCAATTTGAGCCTAGAAATGTACCAAATAAAATAAAAGAAAAATCACGACAGCAACAGTTACAATTTTAAAATTTAGCTATTATCTCGTTCTAAAAAAAATGAAAGTAAATTTTTTTTGCACATATTTAATGCTTTACCATTATACATACTTAAAACATGGTGTAAATATTTTTGTCTACTTAGAAGTTTTGGAAAAATACATTCGTATTTTCTAATAAATACTTAATTTTTTAAATTTCAATGCCTATTTTATTGCTCAAAAATAATTTATATTGTTAAATCTAAGTCAAATGAGTGCATCGGTATTAATATTATTAATTTAAAAGCCTTCTTGGACACAAAATTTTTAAGTTTTAAGATAGTCTTTTTGTCACTAAATGGTGCCGGTTACGGTTTAAAAGACCAATTAATAATTAATCCCTACCCCGCCTAACAAAACTCCGTAAAATGACTGGGTTAATTCTAAGGAGAGCGCTAGCGCCAACCAAAGTTTAGTTAGTACCCGTGAAAGCTGGCTAAAGTTAAACCAAACTATGAAGTACTGGACTTTAATTAGGCTTTAGCCTCGTATCTTGTCTAGTTGGAGCTTTAAGCATAAAATATTCTCCTGACGGATACTACTGAGGTTCTAAGTCAACTTAATATGACCGGATTACGGTGGCTGCGTTCTTTACAACATTTATAGTTTAACCACAGACACTTGTTATACTTATATGTTCTTTTATACTGTACTAGTTGTTGTCCGCGACTCCGTCTGCGTGGACTTTAAAAAAGTATTATATTTATTATTTGTGGTTGCGCTATTGCAAGGGTCGTTGTAACACTGAGACCAGCGCTGGTCCTTTGTGTTCGCCCCAAGCTCACCCATATTTACGCATACCTCCGAACTTATGGTATTTTCTTTTCATCTTCGGGAATGCAGGTTTCCTCACGATGTTTTCCTTCACCGCCGAGCTAGTAAATGATAAATACAACCGTACATAAATTCCGAAGAACTTAGTGGTACAGGCCAGGAATCGAACCGCGGCCTCAGGATTGAGGCGCTAGCTCTCTTCCGTAGGGGCTATCATCGCTCCTGTTATTTTTATATGTATATTATGTGTATTAATCCAGAACATATTCTATCTGTGTGTCAAATTTCATCCAAAACTGTTCAGCCGTTTATGCGTGAGCCACAAACATACAATCTTACAAATATCGTCACAAACTTTGACATTTACTATATTATTAGGATAGGATAGGATAGAATAGTAGGATAGGAAGAGGGATTTCGATTACTAGATTTCAACGTCAACTTTCATTATGGGTATTATAATATTTATGTTAATTTGACGGATTTGTGGTGTAGTTTTTTTATTCTTGTCTGTGGTGTTGGAGGTAATTAATTACTTAATTAAAAGTCTATTGCGTTTTTTTGTTTTATTCTACAGTACTTGGAGTGCAATTTTCGCATCTCATTCGCTAAGCTCAGCAGTTGAAAATGTCGAAATTGGAGATTGGAGATATGCATACTTCTACTACTGATTTGATATTCAAAAATCATACTGCAGGAGTGCGATTTTTGAAAGTCAAATCAGCAGTAGAAAGATGCGTATCTCTCGAAGATACGATTTCAGAAACGATTTCTTAAAGATTTTCATACAATTCTTAAATTAATCAAAGCATTGAAACCTGATTATAACTATTTGTAACGGAAATTTGACAAATGTAAAGCACAGATGTTCCTATCTAAACTATTATAAAACTGTAGCAGAAAGTTTGTCTGTACATTGAAGATATTAACAAAAAAAAAGTTAGGATATTGTTTTTAGGTGTCCCTGATTTCATATCACCAATTTTTGGATTTTTTGTCTGTCTGTGTGTTTGTTTGTTTGTGTGTTTGTTTGTGTGTTTGTTTGGGTGTTTGTTTGTGTGTTTGTTTGTCTGATCGAGCATCACGCAAAAACTATTGAACAGATTTTGATGAAATTTTTTTTGTTTGATAGCTTATTATCTGACTTAAAATCTGGTATATAATTTGTGCGGACAAAGTCGCGGGTTAACGCTCGTAATATCATATAATCCTATACCGATGGGGACTGTATAATAGTACCTCGTAAGTGTCATACGAGAAACTTTTCAGGAAAGAGAAAAAACTGAATAACTAACTAATAGATTCAAAGTTCAAGAACTTATTCTGCTTTTTAACCGACTTCAAAAAAGGAGGAGGTTTTTCTCTTAATAAATTTTTTTTAATGGCGTGTAAATTTTTCGTTTTCTAAGGGAGAAATGTATCTGTAGTAGGTAACTCTTTAGTTATCTGTGCCTGGGTATAACCACAGAATGATAATTAATTTATTAAAGTCTCTATCTTAATTGTTTTTACGTCCTAATTAAACGTGCAAATAAGGAATATTTTATGCTAAGTCATCGTAGGTACATCACTCATCCAGTTCATTCGATTGTATAGTTTTGCATTTCAATGAAATTGAGTAGACAATGTTGCAAATTCGCGATTCGACTCCGAATTGGAGTTAACGGGCACGTTCTACAAATAACGACCGCAATTCCACTATTTCATTGAAAACAAAACGCGTTGTTTGAACTGGTTTCCATTAATTACTGTCATTCGAATTTGTCCCACGTTTTGTTGTTTTTAGGCCACAATGCTGTTTTAGAGAGAATTACTTTTTTGTTTTAGACTAGAAGAAGTTAATTGTGTGAAATAAGATAATCTTTTGCCCGCAACTTCTACCCCACTTAACCAACTTAGGGGTTGATTTTCGAAAATTTCTTTCTTAGTTCCGCTCCTGCATAGTATATTCCAAGTATCAAATTCCATACTTAACTGTCAGTCAGTCAGTCGCGGATCTGTTTTATATGTATAGATAGAAATACAATCATCATATCAGCCGACGGAGGTCAACTGCTGGACATAAGCTTCCCCCAAAAAAGGGGGGATTTGCCATAATCGCCACGCTTGGCAGGCGGGTTGGCGACCGCAGTTGGATTGAATGTGTATACTCAGAGGATGCTGCTGCCCATCCTCCGGTAGATCCCTTAGTCGCCTTTTACGACACCCACGGCAGGAATTGGGATGGTGCTATTCTTAGCCGACACCACACGGCAATTGATGGCATTTAGATGGCTAAACATATATTATTTAGAATACATTATAATAATATGCCTACTTAGATTATGGCAATGAATTTATATGTAGGTATTTATTTTATTTTAATTAATATTAGATAACACATAAAACAAATAAAGGTAGGTGTAGGTACCTACATTAAAAATAAATAAAAATACGTTCTTACGTTTATACCGAAATGGGAATTAGTATTCACCATACAATTATTTGCCCGTTTCGAAATGCGAATTTGCAACACATAAGCATCAGGTATATTCACTTACCAACTGAGCTATTCTATGAACGCTTTTAGGCGTACAAAATCTACACAAATGCCAACAAAGTCTAATTTACTTCCGCTAGCAAATTAATTTCCTTACTCAAATATCGTTTCCTATTAGGGCTCCGAAGGTCGTCAGCGAGATGATCAATCAAAATCTACTTCGAACGCGTCACTTTCCCATATCAGAGTTATCCATCTTGTCTAATTTCGCTACACATTACATGACATTAGTCGTTGAGGTGCTTCGGGTTCAGATAAAAGAGTATCATATTTACGAGGACGATGAAAACCAATTAATCAATCAATTATTCATAACTGGCCATTTGGCCTTGGTTCATACCGGTGCAATTCAATTAAGTATACCCTTTGGGTGTATATTTAAGAGCATTTGATTGCCTAATTTACAATTTAATATACAATTTTGTAGCGCTGTTTTAAACGTTCAGGAGCTTTATAACAGCGCTTTGTAATTGTATGCCTTTTGTTATAAACAAGATGATATAATGTTCGGCCAGATAAAAAGATGGCGACTTCGGATAATTTAGCCGCTAACTTTGGTCGATGAAAAAGGTAGTTATTAAATCGAATGTCGATGGTACAAACGGGTAGTATAAGGACTAAATACATAAAGGGGATAATGGTTAGGTGCATTTAGCGTTAAGCGCACTTAATTTAATTTGGTCGGGTTATTTGGCTGCTAAGTTTTGGCTGCCATCTTCACACCGGTGATAAATTGGGCGTTCAAATGTTCTTAAAATAATATAGCCTTTAGCCTTCTTCATAATGTATATCTACTACATAATAGATACAAGAAAGATATACAGGGTGCAAAAACATACTTAAGTAGGTGCTTCACACCATCAAACTGAACTATACGTGACCAATAATGAAATCGCGGAAAAAACATCTTCTTCTGTCAAATCGATGCTTTGACTATTTATTATAAGGACTAGCCTTGCGGTATTAACAAACAATTGATCATGTGCATTTACATTCAATTTTAAACCTTATCACTAAACGAGATAGCCTATAATTGCGAAACAATAACTTCGAACTTAGAACGTTTGGGGTTCACACGCGACTACTTTTAATGATTATTAACAATCACAGTTAGAATCTAAAGTTATGGGGAATAACATACCCCGCTCCCCGCAAAAAGTGGCAGAAATATTTGTTAGTAGAATTACACGCGTAACTAGTCCACATATATGTAGTCAAAGAGTCGATGGCATGCTATATAGTTTGAGTTGCAATAGTGGTGAAGAGATTTGCCAACCAGCATTAAAAGCTTGCTGATTGCACAGGAAAAATGCAATCGACGGAACCCAAATGTAATTTGGAAGCATTTCTGTTTTTTTTTTTCGGGGTTAACTTTACACCCTGTACGTGAATTTAAACTATAAGACCGTATAACCTACTTATTGGCACAGTGCATTATTATTTATCTATATTCTAAACTATTATAAAGCTGTAGCAGTAAGTTTGTCTGTACATTGAAGATATTAACAAAAAAAAAGTTACGATATGGTTTTTAGATATCCCTGATTCCATATCACCAATTTTTGGATTTTTTGTCTGTCTGTTAGTTTGTTTGTGTGTTTGTTTGTTTGAACGAGCATCACGCAACTACTGAACCGATTTTGATGAAACTTTTTTTGTTTGATAGCTTATGATCTGACTTAAAATCTGGTATATAATTTGTGCGGACAAAGTCGCGGGTTAACGCTCGTTACTATTATAAAACTGTAACAGGAAGTTTGTCTGTGCATTGAAAATATTAACAAAAAAAAAGTTACGATATTGTTTTTAGATATCCCTGATTCCATATCACCAATTTTTGGATTTTTTGTCTGTCTGTTTGTTTGTTTGTTTGTTTAAACGAGCATCACGCAAAAACTATTGAACCGATTTTGATGAAACCTTTTTTTTGTTTGATAGCTTATTATCTGACTTAAAATCTGGTATATAATTTGTACGGACAAAATTGCGGGTTAACGCTCGTACTATTATAAAACTGTAACAGAAGAAAAAGAGGTTACGATATGGTTTTTAGGTGTCCCTGATTCCATATTACCAATTTTTGGATTTTTTGTCCGTCTGTTTGATCAAGCATCACGCAAAAACTACTGAACCTCTTTTTATGAAACTTTTTTTGTTTGATAGCTTATGATCTGACTTAAAATCTGGTACATAATTTGTGCGGATGAAGTGCTTTGCTAAGTTCAAATGAAATAGCTTTTTTCTTTTTTATATAAAACGGACTTTCGAAGTTTCATCATTATTAGCAAATGGTAATTACGATAGCAACAGAAAATTCCAAGATTTTCTAGCTTTATATAAAGGATTGGAGAAAGATAGGCTACCTACATAAAAAAAAACAAAAGAAAATTAAATCATATAGGTATACAGGGTTAAATTGTTATCATTAGCATCCTTTTAAACTAAGAGTCTACCCATCAAATTGAACAACTTTTGCTATGGGAGCAAACCAATATCGGAACAAAAAAATAATCAGCTGTTCCATACTAAACTGCAATGCCTACTCGACTCAAATATATGCAACAGCTGATTATTTTTTTGCTTCGGTCTGTTTGCTCCCATAGTGAAAGTTCTTCAGTTTGATGGGTAGACTCTTAGTTTAAAAGGATGTTAATGATATCAATTTTACCCTGTATAAGAAAAATTCATTAGCAACAGCAAACTCTAATGATATTTTTCCTACCGTTATATTGGTCGAAAAGAACTATAACCAGATAGTTTGTATTGTTATAATTATAAGGTATTGTTGCCTTAGACACTTTTCCGAATCAAGTTTACCGTTTCCTTTTCTTTTGCTTGTGATTTTCTTTTACACTCCAACTACAAAACAACAACAACAAAAGTAAACTGTTTTAACACGGAAAATCAACAGACTTTGTTATTTTTGTATACTAAATTTCTTTCTTGGAAAATCAATTTGTCGAGAATTTGGGAGAATTAGTTTCACCAAATTCTCGACAAATCGATTTTGCGTACAGTCAACCAATTTTAATATGGGTCTCCTCGCGGTTCGTTAGGCCACCTTATCACATTCACTTGTCGTAACGTTCTTAAACTTATGTATAACGTAACTGCAAATAGTTTGCTGTAACAAGGTTCTAAGGTAGCCTGGCGCACATTTAAAATTGGTTTACACCTTTCAGTAAACATTAAATAATTATGATACAACCATATAGATCTAGAGAGATGCCAACCAACGCGCAGAGTACGAAACCTAGTGTCGCATTACCACCCAGTACCACGCGATAGAAAGTATTTTGTTAGCTTGAATGTGCTCACTATCCATTGCGGTATCAGAACTCAACGTTCGAATAATCTTTAGTACTACGCAAGCATTGTAAACTATTTACACATAATATCTCGACTGGCTGTCATAATATACTGAATCCTTACTGTCGCGAGCAATGTGTTCCGTTTTTGCGCATATTGCTGCGACACTGGCCCCGCCCCCTTTTCACGTCTCCGTTTAGTTTTTGTGATCTGTGGATACAACCTTTAAAGTTATTGAAGGATATAATATCAGGTGAAATTGTTTTGCTGTGCCGCGCCTTCGAGTTCGTACTCGCAGGACACTTCCACAAAATGATATGTTCTAAGTTTGACACACGTAAGGTGTACCATGGGTCATAAAATTTTCAAAATAGCAATAGTCTACCCCGCGGGTGAACTGCGGGCAAAAATATTGTCAGCGGTGCTCGTAGTACACCTCTGAGGTGTACTAATGGTAAGTATGAGGCCCATAGTCCACCCAGGTGAACTTGTCAGGTAGACCACGAGGAACGCACTGAAATACCAATAGTAATCTAATTGTGGCTGTGGTGTCGATGATTTTGCCAATGTTAAGTTTAAATATATGTAGCAATTATGTTGACTTTTATCGGTAAAAATAATTCTCTTGGATTCTCTCAAGATCTCTAGGATTGTTTTTTCTACAAAAAACCACTTGAGTCATCATAAAATGGCGGAGCCACGTGGCCACCTAACCCGCACGCGAAGCACTTTCGCCCACGAATCCTCTAGCCACGCGACTGCCTATGATATACTTATATAAGGTCTAACAAAATTAGGTGAAACCATTTTAAGGGGATGATCAGACCATCAAACTTAAAAACTTTCTCTATGGGACCAATATCGAAATCGCGAAAAAAAAATCAGCTGTTCCATACAAACCGACTCGACCGAAATGTATGGGACAGCAGATTTTTTTTTCGCGATTTCAATATTGGTCCCATAGAGAAAGTTGTTCAGTTTGATGGTCTAATCATCCCCTTAAAATAGTTTCACCTAATTTTGTTAGACCTTATATAACCTATTTTTGATAACTCAAAATTCGTAAAGTAGATAGCTACTGTTTGAGTGAGCCGATAGTGATGAAATGAAAGCTACTCGAAATTAATTCATATGTTTTTTCTGAACTGCTAGTTTATTTCTTATAATGACTAAAGTTAATTAGAATAGATATACCGCTGCTGAGCTACTAGCTTACGACAAAAGATTAATGCAGGCGTTGAAAAAAGTTCATCGTTAATCGGAAAAGGGTAAAAGCCTTCTGTAATGAAGTTAGATCTAAAAAACCATATAAAGCAACCATTTAGGAGGAGACAAAGATGGATGATGGAGGCTTATCTTTAACGCAACGGAGCCTTTTCATCGGACATTGACCTAGATATAGACCAAATAAGAATTTCAAGTTATTGTAGTCATTCAGATTGTTAATTAGTAAACGAATTGCAGTCGTTCTTGTCCCATATCTTTCTTAATTCACATTTGGAAATAATTTACGACAGCTGTCTCTGAATATTTTATGACGTGTCCCCGGGGAATATCCGGGACATCTCATATAGCAGCTACTGAAAGGTGACATTTCCATGCCTCCCAACCCATCGTTGCGTGACATCACACCTAATGCGGTACTTATTTGTTTATTGATATTGAAATTTCTATCATTTTGTTTTACATGAACATAATAATGTTTTAGATAATATAAATAGTATTACACGCACTTATTACATCAATCTATCAAAACTGGACAGCACAACACAATATCTACGGTATTTTATCAGGAAATTGCTGAAGAGCTATTACGCGGACAGTGGCTGTCTATACGTAAAACTAGGTTGCGTCGTCGGCTGCGTCGCTCCTTGTCTAGGGCGGTGGCCCAGGGGCCCGACGGCACGAGGCCCTGCGGCCCAGCGGCCCATCTACAGGGGGTGGCAGGCGCGTATCGTAGCAACCGACAGCATCCCTGCCAGTGTGGTGCCGCAGGTCGCATCGAGCGCTCGTTTGTCACACCCGCGACGGCACGCGAACGCCACGTCGACGAACAATTCAAACACCCTTGTTACTAACATTCCAATTTTAAACTTATCTAACCGTGTGCAGTGAATCTGAAAATGTTTATTCTATTTATTTTGCTGACTGTGTATTTGATAACGCTGTGCCACGGTTGATGCGTGCGTAAAAATAATTGCAATGAAGGATTTGAAATTATCAGAGTGAGATAAGGAGCGTGCGGCGCGTCTCCGTTGTTTGCTGCTGGGTTTTTGACAGACGGTGAGCTCCATTTCGTTTAAAAAAACAAGGAAACATTATTTTTTTTTACTTTTTATGGTTTAATGGGTGCCATCGGGGTACTATTTACTATGTTTGTGTATAATATGTCAGTTTAATGCCCGACTTTCAGGCGTCTTCGTCTCTACTCCAAAGACTTTTCGTGTGATAATAAATTACTTGTGATATCGATCAGTAGGTCCTGCAATGGGGCGGATGATCGACAAATTTTAGACATTTAAGTCACTATACTAATTCACCGTAACTTGAAAACATAGAGACTCATTGCAAGTTTGGCCGCGAGCGGTTGTGTCATTCGCGTGGTGTTTGCACAGTTCGCGTTTGAGCTTGCCACGAGGCTCCGCCATCGCTTCTCATTTGTTTTTGCTCAAAAACAATTTTATTTATTTTTTATTTTAACACTTTATTGTACACACGGAAATATAAATGAAAACAGCATAATAGACAATTACAAAGGGCGAGCTTATCTCTAAAGAGATTTCTTCCAGCAATCAGCACCAACAATCCTTTAGATTGGGATAGATACTCCCACAAAGTGCTTAAAAGTGGCAGAAATACAGTGCTATTCACAAGCAAAAGGGCATTAATTAATTAATAAATAAAACAAAACATAGAGACGTCATAATTACAGAAGGTATAATTTAAGAACGTAAAACACGTGCTATGTTTGCGACCCTTAATTAAAATTGCAAATTGCTTTAATTGAGTTTTCTAACTGAATTAGCCGTTCATTTGTTTACAAAACTGCCTTCCATGACAAGAGGATGACCTTGTTTTAACATCAACAAATGTTCTTTTAAATAAGAATAAATATTCTTTATTCTTATTCTTGTTATCTGTGTTTTAGGCCCGATTCCACCAAACGCGAGTAAATTTTATTCCTAGATTAAGTCGCCGGTTACTCTAGAGTAAACTGATTTTGGGTTTTACCAACCCTAATCTATGAATAAGTTGAGAGTAAATTTTACACGGCTAATTTTCACGGTGTAAAGCTTATAACGAGACTAATGAAATGTCATTGTCACATAATTTAAAAAAATAAAATAAAACGAAACCTAACAAATTAAAACTGTAAAATCTCACATTGAAATAAGTACGGATACAAAGACCTCTTTCTTTAGGTGGATTATACATTCGTTCTTTTATTATGCGTTTAGTGTGGTAGAGCACAAATGAATTTATTTCGGAGTAAATAAGAAGAGTTAAATTGTTCCATGTATAGTTACTCTTCTATAAATCAAAATTTGGTCGAATTCTGCCTTAGTGACACTAATATCGAAGCCCAATTTACAGCACGAGGTGTGAATATTTTCCAAATAGACTTGGAGATGCTCTACATTCTACAGAGTCAATTCTTGATATATTTTTGTTGTCGAAGTCGCCATAGTCGAACACGGTTAGGAGGATATGTATACTATCTATCTATCTATAACGTCACGCCTCTTTCCCAGTGGGGTAGGCAGAGACCAGGGCGTGCCACTTACTACGATCCTTACATACTTCTTTTGCCTCATGCACATCCATACATCTCTTTATACATGCCCGTCGGTTTCGAGTACTCAGCACCTCCCCTTTTTGTAGGACGCAACTGATTTGATCAGCATACGTCCTACGAGGGCGCCCTCTTCCGACGCTTTCACTCACATTAGCAACATATATCTCTTTCGTACATCTGCTATCACTCATCCTCTCCACATGACCAAACCAACGAAGCATACCTTTCTCTATTCTTGTCACTACATCTTCTTTTAATTTACATCTATCTCTTATTACACAATTTCTCACTCTATCTTTCAGCGTCACACCACACATACTTCGCAAGGAACGCATTTCAACAGCATTAATTTTACTTGCATGCTTCTTCTGCCATACCCAGCACTCACTGCCATACATAAGTGTAGGCACCAACACACCATTGTGTATAGCAAGTCGCGCCTTTTTGGACACTAATTGGCTAGCCACAATGGCATGTAGAGCACCGTTTACTTTGTTTCCCGCTGTTACTCGCCTATGCACATCACCCTCACATTTCCCATCTCTAGTAAACATGCATCCTAAATATACAAATTCATTCACTTGTTGCACTTTTACATTCTCAATCATTATACAACAATCAGTCACACATTCATCCCTCTCCATTACCATTACTTTAGTTTTATTCACATTCACTTTCATTCCTTTTTTCTTCAATGCTGTATTCATGAGAGTTACCATGTCTTGTAACTCTCCCGCTGACGATGCAAGTAGGATCACTTGATCATCAGCGTACAGGAGGCACTTGACTAGTAACTCTCCCATTCTTAAACCGTTTTCGCATTGTTTTAGATCAGTCAGACAGCTATCCATATACAGGTTAAAAAGCCAAGGGGACGCAACACAACCCTGTCTAACACCACTGGTGATGTTAAACCATTTTGAGTGCGCCCCGTTGACCCTGACACAGGCACTAGAACCCGCGTAAAGAGATTTTAGTGCCTGCACCAAGTGGTCGTCAACACCGTATATAGATAGCGTAGACCACAATTCTTCCCTCCACACTCGATCATACGCCTTTTCTAGGTCCACGAAGGCACAATATACCTTCGCGTGCTTTGCCAGGTATTTTTCGGCTATGCACCTTAGGGAAAAGATTTGGTCCATACATCCCATTCCCTTTCGAAATCCTGCCTGCACATCCCACATTTTTTCTTCACTAACATTTATCACTCTTTCAATCAATACCTTAGCATACAATTTGCCAACAACACTCAAAAGACTAATGCCGCGGTGGTTTTTGCACTCTTGCTTTGAGCCCTTTCCCTTATAAAGAGGAACGATAACGGCCTTGCACCAGTCTCCAGGAACGTGACCGCTTCGCCAGCATTTATTAAAGATTTGGCAAAGCAAACTTGCCACCACCATGCCACCACTCTTCAGCATTTCGACGGACACTCCATCATACCCCGCACTCTTTCCTAATTTCATTCTTTTCATCGCTTTCATAATCTCATCCAAAGTTATCTCGCTGTTATCATTCTCATCTATCACCAAATTCTCCGACTCCATCCATCTACTAGATGCCTGGGGTGAGTTACTATCATCACAAGTATAAACACTTTCAAAATATTCCTTCCAACGTTCTAGCACCTCATTTTCCTTACTTAGCAAATTTCCTTCCTCTGATTTAACCACAGTCACTTTAGAATTATCCAATACTCCACGAGCCAACCGAACCTCCTTCCAAAACAACTATATATGTATACATAATATGTATTCTTATTATATTCTTCTTCTTCCCATTTGTTGTGTCTATGTTAATCTATACTATTATAAAACTGTAACAGGAAGTTTATTTGTAAATTGAAGATATTAACAAAAAAAAAGTTACGATATCGTTTTTAGGTGTCCCTGATTCCATTTCACCAATTTTTGGATTTTTTGTCTGTCTGTTAGTTTGTTTGTGCGTTTGTTTGTTTGTTTGTTTGAACGAGTATCACGCAAAAACTACTGAACCGATTTTGATGAAACTTTTTTTGCTTGATAGCTTATGATCTGACTTAAAATCTAGTATATAATTTGTGCGGACCAAGTCGCGGCTTAACGCTCGTATCATATAAATGTACCTATGATATACAAGGCGTTACAAAAATACAAATAAACATTTAAGGGGGTGGTTAAGACCACCAAACTGAACAACTTTCCTATGGAGCCAAGAACAAGGAAAAATAAATTAAAATCGGCTTTCCGATACATTTTTGAGTCGAGCCGGTACTGCAGATTTTTATTTCGCGATTTCGAAGTTGCAACCATGGCTCAATAGTAAAAGTTGTTCAGTTTGATAGTCTGAAGCACCCCCTTCAGTATTACTAGGGTTTTTTTATTACACCATGTATTATGAAAATAAACAAGATGTATCTCCAGACCAATCAATAGCAAAAGCAATCTTATTCATAGTCAATAAAGTCTAAAGCGACAGATCTTTAAAAGGCCATAAAAGAGAAGCGTGAAATAGAATTCTAATAATAAAAACCCTCCAATTTCTTTGTCGTGGCTTAGTTATACGAAGCGTTATTTGAAATCATTTCCTTCATATTGGCGGCCAATAAAAGGATCCCATTAAGTCCCAGGGAACTTCCTCAATTGCAATTACCAACTTTTTCATTGTACCCGAGGTTTGTTAGCGCCGGCTTGAAGGCTTGCTCGCTTATACTTAGTTTCAACTTTGACACAAAATTTCAATTTGCTACTTGGGTCTTCGATCTATTTTTTTACAAGCTTTTATTTAATTTTCTCTAGGTTCTGTTTGTCATACTTTGGATTTGGATATAACTCGAATAGAGTCTGTTTTAGCATAAATATGAACTCCATTATAATCCTATTCTAAATTACCTATATTACAGAGAATGACCTTTTTTTTACCAGACTGCGCCAGAAGAAGTGTAATGTTTTTATAATACCGAATTCAATTATCGCTATTATTATTTAATACCTAATTAGAGTATGATTGTGTAATGGAAAATAGTATTATTCTGTGTGAATTATAATAAGGTCTTTTATTCATTAAAATATATTAATTTATTCTATCTTATCTGCCGCGGCTACGGCTCTACGAATTTACAAATACTACGAAAATTCGTAGGGCGTAGCACTTCGGGTGAGCTATAAATAAGTATTTATAAAATCACGAGCGTTAACCCGCGACTTTGTCCGCAGAAATTATATACCAGATTTTAAGTCAGATCATAAGCTATCAAACAAAAAAAGTTTCATCAAAATCGGTTCAGTAGTTGTTGCGTGATACTCGTTCATACAAACAAACAAACAAACACACAAACAAACAGACAGACAAAAAATCCAAAAATTTGTGATATGGAATCAGGGACACCTAAAAACCATATCGGAACTTTTTTTTTCTTAATATCTTCAATGTACAGACAAACTTCCTGTTACAGTTTTATAATAGTATATAGATGATTCATCAAAGTAAGATACTTCTTCAGTAATTACAACAATTTCGGATCGAATTTAGATTGAAAAATGTTTCAAATTATGTTTAATTATATTTTTTTCAATCTTTAATTTGATTCGCAATAGCACAACAAACATGGCTGTAACATGTTTAAAATCAATAATATTTGAAATTGAAAAATGTTTTTCCGTATTTAGAAAGAAATTTTAATAAACGAACTCTTGAAAATAGTAGATTAATCCTACCGCACTAAAATGTGGCACAGTGAATAAAGTGCTTGTCTGCATCTATAGCTAAATTATTAAGTTCTTCTCATAAGACTGACACATGTCCAATTTAAGAAGAAAAGTGAACTTGAATTACTCCCAGAAATTCTACAAAACGTACAAAATAAATGCAAAATCTAACAGAATCGATAAATAATAATCGTTTGATATTTAACTTTCAAATGCCTACTTTAAATTAAGAAGCAAACTAAATACATTTTATTAAACAAAATACATCACTCATATCCACAACAGGCTTCGTCATAGGTATATACATCACTCACATCCACAACAGGCTTCGTCAAAGAAAGTACATCACTCAGTTCCACAACTCGTTTCGTCAATAAATACATCCTGAATATCTGCAACAAGCTTCGTCAGGGGGGACCTACAACCTATAAACCTCCTCCAAAGCCTCTCCCTGGGGGACGGTTCCAAGAACGCTGGCAGCATTCCCCTTCTGTATCGCCAAGCTTATGCGCTGACGAAGGTAACTGCCAGCCCTCTTATCACCAGTGGTCTCTATAAGGCGTGCTGAAATCTCTTTTATAAGCTGTTTTGTATCGGGTCCCCACGGTCCCAGGGTCTCCACTCCCAAGGGAACAAACATATACCCCTCTCCAATATCAACATATTTCCGGCGCTTCGATGACTCTGCCGATGCCGCAGCACCACCCGCGCCCAACGATGTCCGACCAATATGTGACGCCGCCAATGTGTCCACACAAGTCGCGTCCCAAACCAAAGACCTTCCCAACTTCCAGGGCCCTACAGTCATGCCATCAGGACGCTTCCCATCGGTACGTATAATGCCTGAAGGCTCACCCACCACGCCCCTCATGCCTACTTTATAATTCCTTCATTTACTTTTCATACAAACTCGCCAATTTGTAAGTAGAATTTATTTTGCGAATTTTATAAAGTTTTCGCCAAAAATTGTTACGCCCTGGATCCCAAACGGTCGTCGGCGCCCAGGTCGTCCTAAGAAGAGGTGGCGGGATGATCTGGATGCTTTTGACGACAAGTGGCCAGAGCTTGCCCAGGATAGAGATGGTTGGAAGATTAAAGGGGAGGCCTTTGCTGAGCAGTGGGATGAAATAGCCTAGGAAAAAAAAAAAATTATTTCTACTTTATATAAATGACCTACCTGAAGTAACGAACCAAAAGTGCATTCTGTTTGCAGATGATATTTCAGTAACAGTTTCATCTGGCAAAAAAATGACTTTAAATGAACATGAATCAGAGGTTAATGCTGTCGTGACATCAATAATTCAATGGTTGGGTAAAAATAATCTACAAATAAACATAAATAAATCAATATTTTTTAATTTCAATAATAACAATAACTATTTAAATATTATTCATAATGGACAACCTCTACAGAGCGCTAACAGAGTAACATTCCTTGGCATGATTATTGACGTAAATCTAAACTGGAAAGATCAAATAGATAAAGTGTGTTGCAAGATAAATAGGTTTGTTTATGCACTCTACAAACTGACAAGAGTTGCAAAAAAAGACACAGCAATTACAGCCTACCATGCCTATGTTGGGTCGGTTCTCAGATATGAACTCATAATGTGGGGTAACAGTACGGACGTCCAAAAAGTATTTGTTGCCCAAAAAAAATGTATTCGGGCAATATGTGGTGTTGCTTCAGATGTCTCATGCAGGCCACTATTTAGGCACCTAAGAATACTCCCCCTTCCGTGTTTGTATATTTTTGAGATGGCAAAGTTTGTCAAACAATACCAACAGAAGTTCTTCTTACGCAACGAAGATATCCGTCCTAACACTAGGTACCCTAATGACCTAGTCCTTAATGAAGTACCAAACACCACACGTTTCCTAAAAAACTGTTACTGCATGTGCAAAACAATTAATAATAAACTACAGCAGCATATGAAGGAACTGCCACTCAATCAATTTAAGACTGTTCTATTCAACTGGCTTCTCCAGAACATGTTTTATTCCGTTAAGGAGTTTAACGAGTACCATGAGTGACATAATATACTTATAAGACTATTGTATTTAACTTGATATTACATTTTAAATTATATATTATTTGTACTGTGTTATCAATTGTAATTTTATTGTAATTATGAATGTAGATGTTTGTCGAATGTATAATATTTGCGTGCTATTGGTAATAGCTGATTTAGGAGATTCTCTACTGTACTGACCACCCGTAATTTTTGTGTACCCTAATCCATAGCAAATAAAGATTACTTTACTTTACTTTAAAGTTTACAATACTTAGCAAATGTTGTTCAGTTATCAATTACCGAGAAATGGTTTTCAGGTTTTACCGAAACATTTTGGGCTTTTTCCAAGATTGACCTTATCAAATGACATCGCGAACTCCTCTGACATTTGCCAAAAAACATACCTACAAAAACGCGCTAAAACAATTTGCGAACACACCGCGCCATGTTGGTCCATCAATCATTGCAAAATAACAAGCGAACATGGAAAAGATATTAAATCTTGCTAATCTTAGAGAGGGGGCTATCTGGAGGCTATTTATGGCGATAACAATTTTCCACGTATCACTTCTAATATTTGAATATTTCTCAGTATCTTTATTTTTATAAAACGATCTACAGGGTGTAACAAAATACCCTAGTAATACCTATTTAAGGTGGTTTCAGTCCATACAAAAGTTTGACGCACAATAAGCGTAGACAGAATTAATATAAGTAACTTTTTATATATGGAAAAATAGTTTAGAAAGTCAAGATGCGGCGTCACAAATAACATTTGCAATTTATAAAATAATTACGAAGATGTAAAGCTTTGAAATTTTTTATACAAAATTTTATTAAAAAGATTTCTCCTTATTCAAACCTTAGGGCTCCCCACATATAACTGCGAATTCGCATTGCATCACAAATATCTACGAGCGCTCGATGACTTTATTATGATGACTTATGTATGATTTTCGCTCGCAAATATATGCAATGCAATGCGAATTCGCAGTTATATGTGGGAGCCCTTAAGGTTAAAAAACTTGCTTACAATAGGTATTGAAGTCTTACACAATATCTTAAACTAGCTGATACTCATCCAATTGGTACGTGTGAAATCTTTATTATTTCTATCTTTAGGATACAAGCTTTATCCATGCCAAATTTCTTCAATATCGGTTCAGATATAAAGCAGATAAACTAACACAATTTAAAATTTTAGAAGGGCTTATAAGGCTTTGACTTAAAAAAATTACATGAAATTAAAGTAACAAAAATTTTTTGTTATCGCTAAAACAGGTTTAATGGTAGTTTGGGTATCTATACTATTATAAAACTGTAACAGGAAGTTTGTCTGTACATTGAAGATATTAACAAAAAAAAGTTACGATATGGTTTTTAGGTATCCTTGATTCCATTTCACCAATTTTTGGATTTTTTGTCTGTCTGTTTGTTTGTGTGTTTGTTTGTTTGTTTGAACGAGTATCACGCAAAAACTACTGAACCGATTTTGATGAAACTTTTTTTGTTTGATAGCTTATGATCTGACTTAAAATCTGGTATATAAGTTGTGCGGACGAAGTCGCGGGTTAACGCTCGTATTGTTATAAAGTTACAGTCTTTTAAGTTCAGCACACACTGAAAAAAGTCCGCAGGCCTGCTAGATTCGTAAAAATGAAACGGTAAGGAATTCGAAGCCCTAAATGTCTGGGACGTTTATGGTTCCTCATAAAGATCCAAGCTATCTATTTTCAAGGTCTAAAAAGTTTCGTACGAAAAAAACAATTTCTGGGTAAAAACATTTTCGGCACTTTGAATTGATTTCATACGTATTTATATATTTGTACTGTGGCGAAGAATATGTTCGTTTCAATCACGTATTACAGCATACAACAACAGCTGGATACTTATACAACGTGTTAATGAATAAGCGCAAAACCTCATACACCCCAATTGATTTATAACAAAATAATTACAGCGGTTAATTTATTAACACGTTGTATATCTACCACAATGTTCTTATCTTAACACACGAAAAGTTGCTGTATAAGCAATAGTATGTCATGCAGTCATAAATACAGGGTGAAATTGATATCATTAGCATCCTTTTAAACTAGATTTTCCGATCGGTTTGCTCTCATAGTAAAAGTTGTTCAGTTTGATGGGTAGAGTCTTAGTTTAAAAGGATGCTAATGATATCCATTTCACCCTGTATATCGTCAGTTTCGTACCGTAACTGAAAACGCGCTGAAAACTATGAACAATACATTTACTCAAATTCAGAGTCCGTTTGATCTCCCCAATCATATCCGACGTAGATATATCGTATCCCCGTTTTATGTAATTATAGTACTGTGTGGTTTTATAAACGTGCTGCAGTCTTCTGTAAAATTATCAAAATGTCGGAAAGAAATTTTTACCGACTTGCGTCGTATCACGGGGAGTTTGAAATAAGATACGGCCATTCCAACGATATAGCGTAAGGAAGAGGCGTCGTGCGAATGGACTAAAAAGTAGTTAGCACGTACTGTACATTTCAGATACTGATTCCTTGAAAAAAACTCCTATCTCAAACTCCTAAGGACGAAAATGTCTTACTTAGCAGGACTTCGTGTATTCAATGAACTGTAGAAAGGTGTGTTGACGTATGAAACCACGTGCCGTAAGTCAGGTTTATCCACTAAGCTTGGATAAGTTATATAATATTTTCCGTGTCCGTTTTTAGAGAAATTATCTCCACAGTTATTAACCTGCGACTTACACAATAAAGCTTTTATTGTTATGTATTTTTAGTACTTAGTAGTGCCACAGATTAATAATATGGTAGCACAAAAGTAGGTACAGTATGACCAGAAAAAAAAAGGATTCCGCTCGTCAATCTCCGTTTGCGCAGAGCAGGCCCGAGTCCCCGACAAAACCCGAAGTTATTTAGTAAGAAAAAAGAGTGCAAAGTCGGATAGCAGCTAAAAGGCGCGAAAACAAATTAGCCAATAGCGTAAACGGATTGAAGGTGGGCACATCCTGATTGGTCAATATAATTTCGCGCGTTATTAAAATTTGTCAACTGCTACTGTAACGTTTTACTAAGTAATAGTACCAAAGTTAAATCAAGGTTAAAAAAACGCTAATCGACTTTGTAGAATATACATACACATACATACATACAGGTCAGTTAACTAAAGCTGGCGCGTTCACAGTACTCACACTTATGCAATTTCACTATACAGAATGTTTAAAAATAAATGATTTTCAAATAATTGATTCATAAGTGTAGAATAGAGTTAGTTTTTAGTAAAATGGGTGCGTTGTAGATAAATAAATACAAATATATGTGTTACTTGTTTTTATTATGATTATTACATTCGCGTCGATCACACGTGACTGACTGACGCTAACATTTAACATCACGCTGTATTTATAAACAGTAGCAAAAGAAAAACAATAACTGTCCCCTTCACGCTCATAAGATAGACCGCGCGCGAGAGAGACGGGCAGACTTTTCATGATGCGTATGCAGTACGACGTCATGCCGCGCGCTTATTCACAGACACTACACAAGCGCAATGTGTAAATGTGTTGAACGCGCCAGCTTTAGTTAACAGACCTGTACACAAACTCACGACCATAATCCCTTTTGGGGTGGGGTCAGAAATATTGCTACAACTAACTACCAACTTTCTGTGCAAGAATGTAGTTGTAGTAATGCTCACATTTAGCAATTTAAGTTTCAGGATGGAATGACGTGTCAAGTGGTGAGATGTGGCTAGGTTTTCGCCCACATAAACACTGCATAATAAACCTTCAATCCCCTAGTCGCCTCTATCCAATATACATATTTATCTATGGTCGCCTCATTCGACACCCACGGGAAGAATTGGGGTGATCTATTCTAAGACGGAACCACACGGCTTGAATTGTAGAATATTCATATAAAAAATCAACTTTTGACTTATATATATTTATTCTAGAATTTAACATTTTATCGGGTTCTTACCGCGTTTTGGTATAATCGAGTTCCCGATATTTCGGCAGTGTTACAAGTCGTAGCAAACGACGAAGTGTGAGGGTAAATAGATTTGTCTGCTCTTAAAAATCTCCACCACCTGCAGTTCCTCAGCCATCCCGTGAGCCGAAATATCGGGAACACAAATTTACCAAAACTCGGTAAGAACCCGTTACAATGTTTAATTCTAGATTAAATAATCTCAAAAAGCTCTCAAAAATTGTATTAAACCATGATATTTTTCGGAATAAAAATAATTGAGACATGTATATGTACCAATCCGCATTGGGCACGCGTGGTGGACTACCGCCCATCCACCCTTCCTGTGGGTAGGCCTGTGCCCTGCAGTGGGACGTAGTATATAAGGTCTAACAAAACTAGCTGAAAATATTTTAAGGGGATGATCAGACCATCAAACTGAACAACTTTCTCTATGGGACCAATAAAGAAATCAGATTTTTTTTTTGCGATTTCGATATTGGTCCCATAGAGAAAGTTGTTCAGTTTGATAGTCTGATTATCCCCTTAAAAACATATTTAATAAATAGAATTCAATTAATTTATAAATAAATAAAACAATAAATCGGTCAGCACATGCGTCGTCAAAAACAAAAACAGTCATAAATCAGCAACATGCTTCGTCAAAGCAATGAAATACAAGCTCAGTCAAATAACCCGCCCCTGGACAATCCCGGCGCAAAGGAGCCCATTATGCTAGCAGCGTTGCCACGTTGAATTGCTATGGCTAGCCTTTGCACCAGAAACGACCCGGAACGGGGGTCACAATTTCGCTCCCTCAGTCGACGGCCAACCTCCGCAACGAAGGTCTTAGCCTCGGCAGCCCAAACCCCCGTGGTCTCAACGGCGACCGGAACAAAAAGATAATCGGCCACCAGGGCCGAGTACGTGTCCCGCTTCCTAACGGCAGCCAGCTCCGTGGCTGCTCCAGGCGTAAAAAAGTCCCCTTAAAATAGTTTCGGCTGATTTTGTTAGACCTTATATAGGCTGTGATGATGATGATGTATCTCAAATATTATTGATTTTATATAGCCATGTTGTGCTATTTCGAATCAAATTAAAGATTGAAAAATCCCCCCCCCCCCCCCCCCCCCTTAAGACGCAACAAATTGAAAATTTCGTTCTCTGGGTAGTGGGCTCGGTGGCGAAATTGGATAACGCAGTTCTCCGGTTTTATTTATTATTTATTATTGTGTGATTGGGGCCTTAACAGATTTGCGTCTGTGCCACTTTGACCATCGCTGATCTTTTGTGAACGCCCCTTCCTACAGTTCCCTGTTAATCCGTACAGCGGTTAGGTATCGCAGCAGGTTTTTAACAGGGAGTTCTTGTATCTCATCTGGAGCCAGTACCTGTCTGCCAAGATGAATACTTCGTTTGTACATTAATGGACCACAATCGCAGAGAATGTGCAGGGGAGTTTCCATGTCCTCTCCGCAGAACCTGCAGCACCGGTTTGGAAAAGTGCGGGTTCAAGTCCCGCCCGAGACAAATTTTTCAATCTTTAATTTCATGATGTATATGTATGTTTTATTTCTGCTACATCTTATCGATATTTATGTATAAATTGATGAGTTTTGATGTTAAAGCAGGTAATTATGTGCTAAACTGCTAACATAAACAAAGTAGTTTGAGATAGACCCTAAATCAACAGCGTAAAGTCAGCTTTTCGCACTATAAAGGTGCTGTGTTGATACACGGATTAAGGGCCAAAAGCAATGACGAAGGGAAAATACATATTTAAAGCATATTATTATTATTATTATATCAGTCGTCGTTTTCCCATTGTTGGGCAAAGGTCATGTCTGCCGTATGCGAAATGACCTGTGGGCCAAAACCACTACCAACTGGTTCCCAGCAAAAGGAAGTCGGCGTCGAGGCAGACCTAGAAAAAGGTACCTTCTAAAGAACTGGCCTATCGAAGCGCAAAGCCGGGATCACAGAACATTATAAGAGAGGTTAGAAATGCAAAGTAGCGCTTTTGCTTCAGAGACAGCTGTCGCCACTTATCTTCCCGCTCACGCTGCTACAATTACTCATGCCCTCTCGCTCGCACCACGCCGCGCACCTTATGGTGTTATGCAAATCATTGCATAACCTGTGGAAACACGTTCCACGCCTACTTTGCACTTCTAACCCCTCTAATAATGTTCTGTGGCCGGGATGCATGGAGAGAACGGAGGGAAGCATATGCCCAAAACTAATTAATTATAATATTAATATCTCAGATGTGAATAGCAATACTTCCAGTGTTTCTAAATAAAACTGAAAGAAAGATTAAGATTTAGTGGCAATAAACATTATTCTATTATTCATCTATTACATACAGGCTGCTAATTATTTTGACCCATCCGAGTTGGTGCGCAACTGGACTGAGATGGCACAGAAAAGAGATGAATGTTGTGCTTTGTTGTCGGAAGCCAAGACCCACTTCGGGTCCCTGAGTCAGCATAGTAAGTAGTAAGTAAGTAGTTGACCATTACTATTTCGTGGAAGTATAATTACTATAACCGTATGACAATTGCGTTTCCTATACGTAATACGCAGCCACATTTTAAGAATCAGCAATCAGCAAATCAGCATCTTTTATAATACGTACAGCCAAGGAGTGGTGCCATGCCTGCATAAGTATTTCCGAACGCTTACAACCCAAATTCCTTTAAACTACGGATGAATAGGCTTCTTCTGGGTAAGCTCGCTATATCTTCGACCCCATTTTTGTCCTGAGGACTGGATTGAGGTCAAGAGCAAACCCATAAGTAATAAAAAAAAATATTTGATGTTTCAGTAGTAAAGTTTCATGACACAGTGCAATATTTATGAACATCTGTAGGCCTACTAACATATTCAAAAGAATGATAAAATAAATTATATTCTCCATCAGCAATAAATCAGAACATATCCGAACGGTAACAAATGGAATTAAACAATTATTCAAATGACTCCGCTGAAATGAGCATGATATGCAAATCGCAAAGTGTTCCACCCCCCTCCAAAATGCGATGTTAATTGTTTCCCTGCTTATTAATATAGGTACATAATAGGATAAATTTAGCATTTCGTGTTGGATATGAAGGTAATTCAGGCTACATTATAATGTAGCTATTGAATTTGCGCAACTAAATCGATGAAGAGTATAAGGCCTGATGGCAATCAAATGCACGAGTCGCGTGGCTAGAGGATTCAGAGGCGGAACTGTCGCGCGCGAGTTAGGCGGCCACGTGGCTCCGTTTTTGAATAGTGGCTAAAGTGTTTTTGTTCAAAAACAATCCATTAGAAGTCAAGATTACGGAATTACCGAACAACGCATGCACAATTGGTATTGAAAAAATGCTCAAATGCTTCAGTCTCTGTGCATTGACAACTCAATTTATTTATTTAACACATTAATATTTTAAATACTCTAGTCATCGTAGTGTCCTCGTCAAATAATAACCTACCTATACCTATAATACGTGAGTGCCCAATTTTATTTCGATCGATAATATGTATTGTGCTACTTACCGACCAACGACTATTAATTTTAAGGGATCTACCAAGGATCTCCCCCTTTAATTTGTAGCTACTGTACTGACTATATTTCTCTTATGTTATGCTAATAAATCTAAGCCAATAAATGTATTTTTAAGCTTATTGATGCCACTATACACAACTTTCATAATTTATAAATGTTTTAATCGAATGAAGTTAATGCTACTTTTCAGTTAAACAAGGTCTCTGGGGATGACGTCAGACGTCACGGGTAAAGTGAACGGGATAAAAACTAACCGAAAACTGACCCAAAAACCGAAGAGTAATGGGCTGTTACAGCTACTGCGAATTTCGATATCTGTAGTAAAGATGGATTCGTACCTAAATGCAATATTTCTTTATAACCGAAGAGTTTAGAACGTTTCTTAATATATATGTTTGACTTCAAATATAGACAAATGAAACTTATTAGACTCTTAATGTTGAATGAAGGATTTTCAATTGTTGTTTTAGTACTCTTTTATGTATGATATGTATTTGTAGGTATGAATATGTATTTGTTATAGGTATTTATATTATATATATATTTTTATATTTGTATTTGTTTGTATTTGTATAACATAATTTGTGTATGTTATCTATATTGTGTTATTATGATCTACACCGCCTACCAATTGTAACGAGATAGGCTATCATGCTAGCTATTCGTTCGGTTCACAAATATAACATTAGTCAGATATAGTTTCTAAGAACATAAATCTAATAATAGAAATTAACTTTAAAAAGAATAAAAATCCTTGAATAAATTAAATAAGTGGGAAAGCCGCATGATCTAAGTAGTATGTTTTACGAAATAATACTAATATTGCATTATCTTAAGGCGAAACGTAACAACCTTATTTCTATAGTTATAGAGATCATTATCGTTGAAAGAATAAATATCTTCAGAATTAACTGGACACGACCTTATTTTCATCGAGTTAAGGTTCAATTTTGTTTGTTAAAATTTCGCCCACTTTGCACACTTCGGCCACTTTGCCCATATTGCCCATATCGACCACCTTTTGATGAGCATAAATAGGCGGGTTCGAGAGGGGGACGGGTCATTCAACGATTAACATTCTTTGAGCTCACTCGCTGCCGGTTGGTGTTTTGATTTTACTTAAATTTTCTACGTACCTACATTTGGGAGATTTTGTTGATAATTTGTAAAATAATTCAAGGGGAAGCGGTAAACTTTCTTTATTGATTTTTGGGATAAATTCTGGGGTTTTCATATCTTTAATTATTTACTAAATTCATTTATTTGGGGTTAATGTTTAAATTGTGAGCTTGAAGGGTATTACGGAACACGATGAAGTATCGTGGGTTATAGGCTCCTTTTACACCTTGCGGTGTTAAAGGTGAAAGCGCTTATAGCTTCCATTGTATAGCCTGGTCTTGTGGTGTGCCAGGGATCGTTCTTTACCGACATAACGATCTATAGCCACATAGGTTTCGTAAGCTGGGTGTATTGTTACGGGGTATCCCACCGTCGAAGTGGAGGGAGTCCTTTAGGGGGCCTTAGTACCTTATGCTCGGCGTACGAAATCTAGTCCCCTTAACATATGACACTTTTACTGTAAGGCCCGTTCATATCACAACTTATGGCTTCGGCCGTGATATGAACATTACACATGGAATAGGGTTAGGTACACTTAGAGGGCTCCACCCTCGAACCTTTTAACTTAGCTAGTCAGAAGGTTTCTTCCCTAGACAATCACGGGGAGACCTACATTACACACCTACACAATTAAATGTAAATGTGAGGCCTGCCTCTAGTATTGCGGAATACTCTTACACCGGAGTGTTTCAAACCTTAGGGAAACTTCTTTAGACTAGGAATATTTTAGACATTGGTTAGTTTATTAAATTCACGTTTATTGTAGGAATAGGCTAGGATAGGATAGGTATCATGGCTACTTAGATTAATATTGGGGATAATTGATGTTAGAATTCATAGGAAAATAATATTATCTTGATCTTAATTAATTAGGGAGGTAATTTTAAACTCTAACAATATCTTCTCTTTACAATATTGGTTTTATAGTAGATTGGTACTAAGTTGATAAATTAGTATGAACTTATCTTCAAAGTTGCTGACTATTTAATAGAGAATGTTAAGCATATTAAAGAAAGACACATCCACTGAATTTGTCTCAGATTCATAGTTTATTTTCCTAGTATTATACTAACTGTCTCAATGACTCTGACAAACTGACTAGAACTACAAATAAAAGTAATCATTATAGTCCTCTATTTTAATATTAAATACTTACTCATACTTACTGGTTTCATACTAAAGTTGTTGAATACTTGAAGGTATCACTGTAGAGGTTCTGGCCACATCTTCTCTGCAGTTAGGTCCCTAGTGACGTGGTAGTAGAATCCTTTTTTAAGGCCATACCCTATCCAATAGAGGTATTTGAGAAGGAACTTTATTTACAAGATTTACATAAGAAGTCCTAATTAAGAGATCTAAATATTAATAATATAACATAATAAACCTCTTGGAAAGGTCAACTTGAGGTCCTGATAGTTTTTGCTTGTCTTTGGGTGAGCAGAGAGCAGCCCGTAGCTAATCTCCATACAAAAATGATTGGAGACGTTACACTTCAAAAGATAAAGCTGAAAATATCATTAATTCTACTCATATTCCAAATGTCTACCAAATGATGACATTCACAACAAAAATATTTAATATTCTTCTCTGATAATTCTAGTATCCGGCCACATGGTTGGGGTCTCCCCTAAAAAACAATCACAATATTGTCTAAATCAATTTATGCTTACCATTTTCTTATGATATTTATCTAATTCAGACTTACGTCCTGTATACTTGGTTAGGATAGATATTATTCAGGATAGAATTATTTTGGGTACATTGCAAATAAGATCTAAGTCACTAAGTCCTTCTAAAAGAATCTGAGTTTCTACTACATAATGTGGGTTCCTAGACGATCACTTCTTCTGGCCAATTTTTAGTTAAGTTTAGATAATTAGGTAGATTTAAGTTTAGATGTAAATTAAGTCGGTTGTTATGAAATAGTTCTTTGGATAACTTAAGGATTAGGTATTACATATCATTAGATTATTTGAATCGATTAAACAAGATAGTCTTAGTTATATAATAAATTATTTAGTAAGTAGTGGGTATATAGAATCTAGAATAGTATAGTTAGATAGGTTAGGGAGGTCAGTTACAATTTGGTGCCGATAGCCCAGGATTATTGAATTAGATTCAAATTGTTTCTTAGTTAGCATAGGATAATACAATTTAGTACTAGTACAATAAGGAGCCGAGTGACCAGTATGAGAGTTTTACCTTTGGTTGGTCTCGACCAGTATTCGTTACATTTCGTTGGCTGAGACCAAGATTGAATTACACTTAATATTCTGTAGATTGGGTTGAATAGGTTAATAGGTTAAATAGTTAAAAGAATTCTGGCTTGTTGCTATTTGGTTTGCATGTCCAAGTTTTGAAATATTTACAATTTTGTTGGCAAATTTATTTGTCAAATTCTTTTCACTATCTATTTTATGAATAGGAAATATAATTAGTACTAGTACATAGTGTTTAGGATAGCTAAAGGAGATTTATGGTTTCTATTAGTCCTTTATGGCATGAGTCGTGAGGTTATTAATGTATGTTTGTTGTGTATGTATGTATGTTAATTAATTTAAAGTGGCTCAGCCACAATTTGTTGCCTCGTGAAATGGAAAGAAGGACTTAGTTTTGTCTATTTGTAATGATCAGACCCTCTAGCATGATGTCACAATTAGCGTGCGGCTCGACTATTATCTATATAACATGTTTCGGTAATTGTGGTTTTCAATCTTTGAAAAGAGTGTGAATAATTTATTTCGTAGCAAAGGCGCGTCGCGCTCATAGAAAAATGTCGCTCGTGTGTGGGGAATCATACTAGACGGTTTAAAGTAAGCTAGTTGTAGGTAGGTAAAGGAAAACTCAAAGAATTCAAGAAAACCGTCTCGTTTTTGTAAGCGCGTGATGATGTTCGGTATTTCGTTGTACTTGCAGGCGTTTTCTCAGTCCCAGGTCTTCCTTGGACTATTTCCGTAGCAATAAAGCAATGGTTGTAACTTCAGTAGTAGTTTTTAGATCTTGCGGCCGCCATATCCAATGTTTACTCAATTGCTGTATTGGAGTTGGGAAACGGTGATTGGTTATGAATCAAGTTGTAGCTTTCGTGTCTTAGATGGTTTATTTTTCCAGTGAAGCTTCCATGGAAATAGTTGAATTTTTCCTTGTTGAATATAAACACTACGTTGTTGAATAATTTCAATTTTTAACGCCATTGTCAGGCATATGACAGTTTTAGTTCCGATATTCCCATTGAGGCGCTGAAGTCGCATTTTCTTTTATGACATGAGACGTTATCATTGGTCAATGCTAGAACATCTTATAAACTTACATAGATAGTAGCGCCATAGTGGAAATTCTGGAACTAAGAGTAAATTTTACCGTCGCATCTGAAGCTTGCTACATATTAATGATCTGTGGTCGTAGGAAAGAATATCACAGATAACAAAAATTTATTGGATTGTAGGAGACATAAGGAAAAGTTTTTATTCCTACGTTCGGATACAGTAATCGTGGTTTTTACGTTTTAGTAGCATTATTTACCTTATGGATTTAAGAAATAATATGATGATTATGTTTCAATGACAGAGTTTTAAAAGTATAAGAAAAGGGGGGGTGTATGTTTGTTAAGTTAGTTTATTTTTTATAATACCTAGAATAGTAAATATAGGGGTAGAAATATAATTATGATACCAGTATACTACTATCAAGTGACAAGGCATCTGGTGAAGAGATGTAAGAATTGGAGGTGAGAGTAATCCTACTAATATTATAAACGCGAAAGTTTGTAGGTATGGATGTTTGTTGCTCTTTCACGTAAAAACTGCTGAACGGATTTCGATGAAATTTGGCATACAGATGGGCCATGGCCTGGATAACACATAGGGTACATATTATCCGGGTAACGCAGACGAAGTCGCGGGCGATAGCTGATAGATTAATAAAGTTGTAAACGTGGGGGGGGTGAGAGTGTATAGATTGCTGAAGTTGTAAATATGGGGGGGGTGTATAGAATAAAATGAATAGAGTTTTGATGGGGTTGATTTAATAACTTGTTTATGTTATTAATAGAATATTTATTTACATAAGAAGTAATATAATTCTAAGAAATTGATGATTAAAGATACCGAGGTAGAAACTAGAAAATAATTTGTCATGCGGTCTTATGATCATGATAATAAATCAATGAAGATGAAATAGCTTTTAAGTAAATAAGAGATTACGGAAAAGGATGGAGGAACACGGAATTGTTACCAGCTGCATCTTGCTGTAGCTAGTCCACTGACTTTTACTCTAAAATCAGTCGGTTCTTTCAAGAGAGATTAATATAAAATCACAATAGTTGAAACACAAAAATCAACTTTACTTTTAGTTAGATGTAATGAATTCGTTTCATGGAGCAAAGTTCATGTGTTATTAATCTACATAATGCATATTTCCAAATAGCCTAGTAAGGGGTCACAGGGTTCTCTTTGAATGGGAAATCAAATTTTTGCAATGTAGGTATTACCATCATCATCATCTTAAGAGCTACACTCTTGTCGGTGGAGTGTTCACCAATCCTAATGGCTAATATGTATTCTCACAAGGTCTGAAAACATCAGTAAGTAGCTTTGGTGGAGCCTTAGATGTTATTTTAGGACATGAGGTTTATTGTGATTATTGTATGAAAAAAAACACTAAAATATAATAGGTGCAGTTGCTTATTTATTACAAAACACTAACTCACTCCTAAGGATTTATCAATTGGAATAATCTTAATTGGAAGTACCTTAATGAGTTAATGATAAGAAAAACTTACACATGACTGTGTCATTGTGTTTTATTAAGATGACTTTTAATACTTTCTTGTAAATTTGTCATATTAACTTGAAAAGAAGCATCTTATATATTCCATGGCTGAAAGCAGAAATCAATTATCAGATTTAGCTTTCCTTTTATGGTTTCAAAAATAAAAATCAATACGATTCCATAATCAAGGGGTATCTACCTAAGGCTTAGATAAATATAATAGTTAAGAGTCAACTTTAAAAAGTAGGAAATAATTCAGAATCTATTTTTGATATGAGCATGAATTTGTAGAATCAACTCTAATAATGGTAAATAATATTTGAGATAGGAAATGTAGGAAAATGAAATTTTCAACCAAAATAACAAGTTTACTTATTTAATTTATGTAAGAGAAAGGAAATACATTTAATTTATATTTTAAATTGGTAGGGTAAACTCACAAACTAATTTTTATAGCAGTTGTTTTCGGCATTCTAGTTTTCCTATGGGATCTAAAATAGTCATGATAATACAAACTAATAGAAATACTCGTAGTCATTATGATCCGAATCATCAGATTTAAATAAATTTAAGTAATTGTAAATTTAAAACATAAGCAGTTGTAGTATTATCATTGAATTTATATAACAGATCTGTTTCTGCAATCCTTAACAAGATTAACTAAGAGTCCTGAAATGTAGATTGTAATATGAGAATTGTATTAATCTAAAGGGCAGTTCAAAATCGATGCCATCAATGTTTCGATCTCTCCGTCAATGATTTCTTCATTTTTATGGATATGATAATCATATCATAGTTATTTATAGGTACAGCTCCGGTTTATAATTTTGACTGGTACATTGGTTTCCTGAGTCTGAAACAATAGACATAATATTATTCCTCAAGAAATTTGAACTCAAATATGACAGTCAAAATAATGCTTTATTGACAGGAGTTAAGGATGACTTTCAGTTAAAAGGTCAACATAGAATTTATCCTTAAGTCGTAGAGAGGGACTAAAAAAATAAACTATCAGCAGCGTCGCACGGCAATTCAATATTAAGCAAATTAAGATTAACTATAATTTAAAATATTTTTTGTACAACATGAACTACTTATTTTGTTATGTTTCATATATGGTTATTGAGTAGGTAGATATGTATTTAAGTTGGTTCATGCTTCATTACAATAATGCTGGCTGGGGATGGGTGAATCATACAGTACGCTAGAATTAAATGTACTGATAGTACTACTTTATAGGATACTAACGTTCCAGGTACTGGGATGAGTAGTAGCAGTCTCCGTTGTAGTTTTAGATTTTTCTCTGTTTTCACAGTTAGGTCTGACAACGCATGGTCTCCGCTCCGTATCTTTTCCTTCAGAAATTATGCTGGATTCATGGATACTTTCTTTTTATTCTGTAAATAATAATGTATACATAATGTAAGTAACTTGCGTTGAAATTAATTTAAGGCTAAAAAGATTTCTTAGTGGAAAAATCTTTGCCGAATGCGTGTCTGGAATTTTGCACTGGTATGTGAAGGATCAAATGGGGTCTCTTAACAATAAATAGTTCACAAGTTTACAAAATAATGACATAATTTATTGGTTTTATGTAAATCATCATCATCAGCCTATTATCATCATCATTATCAGCCTATTATCATCATCGACTGCAGAACATAGGATTCTCTTTAGGCGCGCCATAAGACTCTGTCCGTTTAGGTTGTCTATCTGGTGGACAGCAGGGCAGTCCACCCTACTGCTGCTAGTTCGCGGTCTCAGTTTCAGAACTTTGACACCACACCTGTTGTCAGGTCTTCGGCAAATCTGACCAACCCTTTTGCCATTTCAGCTTGCAAATTTTCCGAGTTATGTCGACTACTTTAGATCTCTGACGTATCTTTTCGTATCAGATGTGATTTCTCAGAGAAACACCGAACATAGCTCTCTCCAAACATATAATATGTAATGAAAAACAGTTTAAACAATTTGTCTCCCGGCGATAGATTTACTTACCGATATAACGACAATCCGGGTCTTCTTTTATATTAAGTACTCTGTCACACTTGTACGCGTTATATTTCAGCATAGTTTAGTCGGGGAGTTCATACACTGCTTTAGTTTTGTTTTTAGAGAAAATTTTTACGAAATACGGCGGTCGGCGGTTTGAAAATGTTTCGCGGAGGAACATTGTGACATTGACAGCAAGTACTCTATGATTGACAGTCGATGGTCGCATTGTTTATGGTTTTTACTTTTTTATCAATTTTTACGGCTCTGGATTTCTTCCTTTTGAGCCAATCTCAGAGTTCGAGATCTTTGAGATGTCTTTGAGTTTCAGATTATTTCTATTTTCTTGAATATGGTCTTCTAATTGAATTTATCTGTTAAAAGTTGTTGTACAGCTGACGGTGCGTGTGGCAATGCAACAATAGAAAAAAAGGATAGCGCTATATGAGATCTCTCAGAACTATTAGAGAAATGGTTTCATCCTCTTTCTTATACTGTGCTTCAGTTTTGGCCTCGGACAAAGAGATTTTAAAATAACTTCAGCCTGTAAGCGTTCCGCTGTGGATTGATGGACTTCACATGTCATCTTATTCTTCTTCAGTGTATGAGGGTTTCCTTACGATTATGTTTTCCTTCACTGTTTGAGAGCGATCGATATTACGTACATGGGTTGGAGGGACACATTGGTACATGACGTGTTGTCTGTGTATATTCGAATCCGGGATCCCCGTAAATAGGTATCCATGTTTCTCCGCAGCGCACCACCGACGCACTTTCTTAATTGATCTACATAAATTGAAAAAAAAAGGGAAAAATTTTGTTTACGGTTTAAAATAAAGATAGACGTTTCTATTTGATTCAGATTGATTCTCGCGTAAAATTCCCTTGGAATAAAGTTGTGTCATGGTTGGATTCCTTCTTAGTGAATAACTTTATGTGTCCCAATGATTTTCTTTTGGTATATTATAATATCAATTGATGTGTTCCTTAGTTGTATAAAAAAAAAAAAAAAAAAAACAATAGTAACTAAAGTCAACGGTTGTAGTGACTAGTTTCATTGCCTTACCGAATTGACGAATGAAAAAAAAAGGGTTAGTTTTGGGGAAAGTTTTGACGTTTTGGCTTTGTTTACTTTGAAAATTGCTGAAATTATTTATCGAAAGAGAACAGTTTAGTTTAGTATTAAATTCATAGAAATGTCATGGCTGTGAACTGTTGCATTGTTAAAGTCGAATGAATCTGAGCTTGGGGAAGGATGAATATTATCTGTTTTATATTTGTACATTGTGGAGAAATGAAAGAGAAGTATAAAGTGAGTATGGAATGTTTTCAATCATATTTATCATATGTAACTGGGCGTTAACGGTGTACCAGACTTTGTAGCCATGAGATAAGTTTATTTGCGCTTTGTTCTAAAGACTCCATACACACAACGAGATTCCTTAATGAATTGGTGTTAGGTTAGATACAAAAAAAAAAAAAAAGAATTCAGTTTGAACTGGTAGTTAAGGAATTCTCATACTCCACTGGCAGCAATGATATCTTCTGGGCGACCACTACACACTCTCCAAACAATTAATGATTGCAGTAGATGTTGGAAAGTTTCAGATAGGGTATGTACTATTCAAACGATGATTATTGGTTTAACCCTGATGAGGATCTGGATTATGGTAGAATGTATTATGGAGTTCTATTAGATTGAAAAATTGAATCAGATAGATTGACATAGTACATAATTCCTCTAATTGGCTAGTCTCACAACCTAGTTTCTGCACATGAACCAGATGTTTTAGTGAAGGCTACTAATTGATCTTGAATTTTATGTTATTAATTAGAGACTTTTCTCACTATTGGGATTGTTTCTTCTTTGGTTTTAAAGACACACCACACAAAAAAAAAAAAAAAATACTTTGGGACAAAGCATTAATAAACTCTTTTCTTTTATATTTGTGAAAGATTTGAAAATATCTTCCGGCATCAGACCAGCAGTTATTTTCATGGGGGTGACTGTAACGAGATAGGCTATCATGCTAGCTATTCGTTCGGTTCACAAATATAACATTAGTCAGATATAGTTTCTAAGAACATAAATCTAATAATAGAAATTAACTTTAAAAAGAATAAAAATCCTTGAATAAATTAAATAAGTGGGAAAGCCGCATGATCTAAGTAGTATGTTTTACGAAATAATACTAATATTGCATTATCTTAAGGCGAAACGTAACAACCTTATTTCTATAGTTATAGAGATCATTATCGTTGAAAGAATAAATATCTTCAGAATTAACTGGACACGACCTTATTTTCATCGAGTTAAGGTTCAATTTTGTTTGTTAAAATTTCGCCCACTTTGCACACTTCGGCCACTTTGCCCATATTGCCCATATCGACCACCTTTTGATGAGCATAAATAGGCGGGTTCGAGAGGGGGACGGGTCATTCAACGATTAACATTCTTTGAGCTCACTCGCTGCCGGATGGTGTTTTGATTTTACTTAAATTTTCTACGTACCTACATTTGGGAGATTTTGTTGATAATTTGTAAAATAATTCAAGGGGAAGCGGTAAACTTTCTTTATTGATTTTTGGGATAAATTCTGGGGTTTTCATATCTTTAATTATTTACTAAATTCATTTATTTGGGGTTAATGTTTAAATTGTGAGCTTGAAGGGTATTACGGAACACGATGAAGTATCGTGGGTTATAGGCTCCTTTTACACCTTGCGGTGTTAAAGGTGAAAGCGCTTATAGCTTCCATTGTATAGCCTGGTCTTGTGGTGTGCCAGGGATCGTTCTTTACCGACATAACGATCTATAGCCACATAGGTTTCGTAAGCTGGGTGTATTGTTACGGGGTATCCCACCGTCGAAGTGGAGGGAGTCCTTTAGGGGGCCTTAGTACCTTATGCTCGGCGTACGAAATCTAGTCCCCTTAACATATGACACTTTTACTGTAAGGCCCGTTCATATCACAACTTATGGCTTCGGCCGTGATATGAACATTACACATGGAATAGGGTTAGGTACACTTAGAGGGCTCCACCCTCGAACCTTTTAACTTAGCTAGTCAGAAGGTTTCTTCCCTAGACAATCACGGGGAGACCTACATTACACACCTACACAATTAAATGTAAATGTGAGGCCTGCCTCTAGTATTGCGGAATACTCTTACACCGGAGTGTTTCAAACCTTAGGGAAACTTCTTTAGACTAGGAATATTTTAGACATTGGTTAGTTTATTAAATTCACGTTTATTGTAGGAATAGGCTAGGATAGGATAGGTATCATGGCTACTTAGATTAATATTGGGGATAATTGATGTTAGAATTCATAGGAAAATAATATTATCTTGATCTTAATTAATTAGGGAGGTAATTTTAAACTCTAACAATATCTTCTCTTTACAATATTGGTTTTATAGTAGATTGGTACTAAGTTGATAAATTAGTATGAACTTATCTTCAAAGTTGCTGACTATTTAATAGAGAATGTTAAGCATATTAAAGAAAGACACATCCACTGAATTTGTCTCAGATTCATAGTTTATTTTCCTAGTATTATACTAACTGTCTCAATGACTCTGACAAACTGACTAGAACTACAAATAAAAGTAATCATTATAGTCCTCTATTTTAATATTAAATACTTACTCATACTTACTGGTTTCATACTAAAGTTGTTGAATACTTGAAGGTATCACTGTAGAGGTTCTGGCCACATCTTCTCTGCAGTTAGGTCCCTAGTGACGTGGTAGTAGAATCCTTTTTTAAGGCCATACCCTATCCAATAGAGGTATTTGAGAAGGAACTTTATTTACAAGATTTACATAAGAAGTCCTAATTAAGAGATCTAAATATTAATAATATAACATAATAAACCTCTTGGAAAGGTCAACTTGAGGTCCTGATAGTTTTTGCTTGTCTTTGGGTGAGCAGAGAGCAGCCCGTAGCTAATCTCCATACAAAAATGATTGGAGACGTTACACTTCAAAAGATAAAGCTGAAAATATCATTAATTCTACTCATATTCCAAATGTCTACCAAATGATGACATTCACAACAAAAATATTTAATATTCTTCTCTGATAATTCTAGTATCCGGCCACATGGTTGGGGTCTCCCCTAAAAAACAATCACAATATTGTCTAAATCAATTTATGCTTACCATTTTCTTATGATATTTATCTAATTCAGACTTACGTCCTGTATACTTGGTTAGGATAGATATTATTCAGGATAGAATTATTTTGGGTACATTGCAAATAAGATCTAAGTCACTAAGTCCTTCTAAAAGAATCTGAGTTTCTACTACATAATGTGGGTTCCTAGACGATCACTTCTTCTGGCCAATTTTTAGTTAAGTTTAGATAATTAGGTAGATTTAAGTTTAGATGTAAATTAAGTCGGTTGTTATGAAATAGTTCTTTGGATAACTTAAGGATTAGGTATTACATATCATTAGATTATTTGAATCGATTAAACAAGATAGTCTTAGTTATATAATAAATTATTTAGTAAGTAGTGGGTATATAGAATCTAGAATAGTTAGATAGATAGGTTTAGGGAGGTCAGTTACACAATCTTCTTTCACTATTTCCTCTACCCTAAGGTTGTCTGGAAGAAATCGCTTTTTAGCTATAAGACCGCCTGTTTTTGTGCCTTTTGTATTTCCTGATTGTTTGCTCTCTGTATACTCTGTTTTTTTGGTGTCAAACAAAGTATAATTGATTGATTGATTGAAGGATTTTCCAAAAGCCATCATCGCCAAATTTTCTTCAAGTAAAGTATCTGTGAACTGTACAGATTTAAATTTCATTTAAGTAGTGGTTTTACTCTTTTGCGTTAACGAAGAAAAAATATCGTAATTAAGCGACCCTCTAAATCTAAAGAGTCGGAATGAGACATTTTAAAACATATCTTAATATGCTTAAAATAGGGTACGTAGTTCTATAAAGAGGCGACTGGGCTCGTAGGTGGCCCACCCACATCAGAGACCACTGCATTTAAACTAGACAAGAGAAGAATAATACGAGATTTAGTTTTAGATTTCAGATTTTGCTGATTTACATAATTTTAATGGAAATGGCAGTTCAAAAGACAAAAATGCTTTGTGAATTCCAGAAAATGAAAGCGAACCAAAATGATTCTCTTTTAAAAGGTTATTCATAACCTGGACAGCACATAGGTATATACTTTAGTTTTAATATTAAAATCTCACGTTAGGGTCAGCACATCAGACGTAAAAGGTGGATAATGAAATCTATAGGTTATTCAATTAAATAATGTTATTACAAAAACAAAAGGTAGAAACCTTATTAAAACATACATCTGCATAATTTTGCATAATACGGAGAGAAACTTCAAGTTGCCCTAACATTTCTGGTGAGTTTGAAGACAGAATATTCTAGAACTAACAATAACATTTGAATTTCAGGTATAGACGTACGTGATTTTACCTAGCTCCATATGGAGATGAATAAGACCTTGTCAAAGCTCACCTCATTGGCAATGAACAAGCTGGCTTACTGAAGCCTGTCGTAGGCTCTTGAATCCACAAATGAACGGCCTAACAGATACGACTCGGCAACATTACTGGCAATTGCAAACTCAAACAAAACAACAGGTAACACGATAATAATGCGTCGTCACCTTATTCGACATCCCCGCCGACGGGAACAGCGGGAAAGAAAAAGGAGTCGTCAGAGGTCGCGACATCTGATCAGAGGTCGCGACAACTGACATTCTGACTTCTCTGGCTCGGTAGACACTACGTGGTCCCTCCAATTGTCCGCAGTACTAAACAGTAACTTCTCCTTAAGCAACGCTGTAATTTACAATTTTTTTAAATCTACGAATGAATAAGAAAGAGGGAGAGAGATAAATACCTCCGAAGCAGAAACAAGAGTTTCTTAGCTAGGAATTTCGTCAACAGCGACTACCTACTTTATTACAAAAGCACAATCAGGTACGCATGCTAAACACTGATGTACTCTCTTGTCTTTATCCTCCTGCATCTAATGGAACGTAAAACTGTGGGGACTTGCTACAGATGTCAGCACCCACAAGTTATAGCAAAGATACCAACAGATGGCGATACCATCGCTCTCGGAAATATGCTCCATACATAGACAACGTTCACCGTGAATACGTAACTTTATATAAATAAGGTTCACAATCGAATGCAAGACATACATTGCACAAGAGAAATAATTACAGAGATTCGATACATACACAAGGTCCAACTAAGAACTGTTGGACCACGGCCAGTCCCCAGGCTTCACACATAGCCTGGTGGAAGATCTTCCCTTTTCAATGGAGGAACATTCCCAGTAGCACCTCCATAAAACTAATAGGATCAGAATATGGGTTTGCAGAGATGCAGTGACTTAGCCGTACCTATGTTTAACACGGTGTAGGCATCGAAATACGCTACTGTCTGAGTTGGTCTCGTATACCAACTGTAACCCAGACACTAACTACATGCCACTATAGGTTTATAACAGTATATCGTAATAATGAACATCGTCAGACTGTTTCCACTGCAGGGTATACACTTCATGCCCATTGTGTAACATATTCTCGTCCTGTGTTAATCGCATCCAAGTCCTTCCAGCTTTCTTTAGGGTGTCATCAGCTCATCCAAGCATGCTGTGTTATCTTAGTACAAACTAAGTGAAACGCCGATTTTCCATAGATAGCTTCCGCCATCTATCGGTTATGTTTCGAAGCACTATGTGTTGAACTAGGTTTCATATCGGAGTAACAGCGCACTACACCTCACGCGCTGCCCTGTAGTAGTGAGAGTTTTCGCCCATATCAATCACGGTCTTGTTGGTCTAGCAGTCTAGACAACCGGCTTAAGATTTGGGTAGCTAAGGTTCGATGCTCGTGTCGGCCGATCGTCTTTTTCAATTTATTTCATAATGTGGCGCCCCCTAGTGCTAATAAGCGGCAACGCAATTAAGACGTCCTAAAATTCAAGGCGAGTTACCTATCTATATCCAATATACATATTAATATATGCACCCAAGGCCCTGGCACGCAGTGTACAACGAGGATCTCGCGCCTTTTATCTCGCTCATATGTGCGTTAAAAGAAAGAGAGCTAAAGCGCGGAAGTGCTATGTCGCGCTGCTATTTATGTCACTATCTGTAAAACAAATGTGACCTTTTTGGCATGACAGAGCAGATTAATACTCGATGACGATACGCTAATAAACTCGCTTGTATGTTGTATTCACACTAGAGGCATACAACTTTTGAAATATGCAGGACACTTTTGCAAGACTTTACTCCCAAATGAGCTATAACAACATCCAAACGGCAAAAGAACATTTTTGAAGTTTATAATATACTAGCGTTAACCGGCGGCTTTGTCCGCACAAGTTATAAACCAGATTTTAAGTCAGATCATAAGCTATCAAACAAAAAAGTTTCATCAAAATCGGTTCAGTAGTTTTCGCGTGCACAAACACACAAACAGACAGACAATTGGTGATATGGCATCACCAATGCAAAAATTGGTGCAAATGCAAAAATTGGTGATATGGCATCAGGGACACCTAAAAACCATATCGTAACTTTTTTTTGTTAATATCTTCAATGTACAGACACACTTCTGTTACAGTTTTATAATAGTTTAGATTAGATTAGATGAGCTTTTGCTCGCGACTTCGTACGCACCGGTTCCCGTAATCGTAGCGAGATAAAATATATTAAAGTCTAATCATAAGCTTTTGGACACAAAAAAGTTTTGCGTGATGCTCAAACAAACAAACAAATTTGGGGTCAAGGACAGACACAATAATTATTATAGTGATTTTTTTTTTTTGTAAATGTCTTCAATGTACAGACACACTTCTGTTACTATTTATAAAAGTGTAGATTACTATTCATCGTCGATCGAATATTAGTAAGCTCAGCGTGGGTAGGCCCCCCACACGGTGGACCGACGACCTGGTGAAGGCGGCGCGAACTTGTTGGATGAGGATTGTTGGTTGAGGTTATGGCGATCCTTTGGGGAGGCCTATGTCCAGCAGTGAACGTCCATCGGCTGGGATGATGATGAAATATTACTATGTATGTACTATTACTATAAACTTCAAAAATGCTTTTAGTTTCTAGTCCTAAGGACAGACTTTGATTTTAGTCCTTAAGTCAGACTTTGATGAATCGTCGTTAAATATCAAAGGTAGTACCTATTAAGGTGGTTGCAGAGGGGTCAATTTTATACAAAATTTTGACGCACAAGACGGTATTAAATATAAATAAGTAACTTTGTATATATGGAAAAATAGTTTAGAAAATCTAGATGCCGCGTCACAAATAACATTTGCAATTTATATTGGTTTGGCTTTACCTATAAATAGTTAACGCCCTTTTTTTCTATATTTTTTATTTTTATTAATCAAAGTAATTACCCATGCAATCAATGCATTTTTGCCAACGCAAATGGACCAGTTTTGGTTTGATGCTAACATCGAAAGCTGCTGCTAATTCAGCTGTAGATTGAGAATCATCAGCTTCCACAATCGCCTTTAATTCGTCATTGTCGACTAAAGTTAGCGGCCGACCACGGGGTTCATTTCTTAGGTCGAAATTTCCAGAACGGAAGCGGGCAAACCAATAACGGGTGGTGCGATCGGTAGTAATGTTCGGTCCGTAAACTTCGTTGATGTTACGTGCCGCTTCTGCCGCTTTGCTGTCACGACGGTATTCATACTCCATAATTACTCGAATTTTTAGCTTGTCCATGATGACGAAAAACCTACAAATGCGATGAAAACAGAACGCTAACCATTAAACAAATGATTAATTAAAAAAAAAGAATTCCATTAAAAATTTCCATTGTTTTTATTTTTAAAATAAAAACAATTTGAAATTAGAAATCTTAGCGAAAAAAAAAATTGACTTGATATACGGCCAGTACGGCAGAACGGCAATTTCATAGGTATAAAGCTTTTAAAATTTTGTATTAAAAATTTCAAAGCTTTATATCTTCGTAATTATTTTATAAATTGCAAATGTTATTTGTTACGCGGCAACTAGATTTTCTAAACTATTTTTCTGTATATAAAAAATTACTTTTATTAATTCCGTCTACGCGTATTGTGCGTCAAACTTTTGTATGGACTGAAACCACCTTAAGGGCAGTCGTCGCTTTTAGGTAGCATCATAATTTATTCAAAGTGGGGGATGGGGAGGCCTTAAATTATCCAGCTGCCTTAATTACAAGCTTACTTTTTCAGTTTGCTAAACCTAGATATTTGAAAAGCTTTTAACCTATTTTTAAATGTAAACTACGAAATTTATTAAAGCTATAATTTAGCTGAAAAATGGAGTCACCGATTTTTTTTATTCGTGTCAATTATCATGCTGTAGTGGCAAGTTTAGTCAGTCAGCAATGGTCGTATCAAGGCCGACTGCCCAGGGGGTCTACCTGGACATTCGAACTTCGCAATTGCGTGAACGTTTTCGTTCCAATATCAACACTATTACAACGAAGTTCGGACCGAAACGGTCGCGATATATCGAAAATTTAAAGTCCGGGTACAGGGCCAGGATACGCCCAATGAACTGAGTCACCGATATTTCAATACCTACTCACACTTCCAGTCAAAGACATTTGTACCTATATATCTACATCAATTTTGTTCTTATGTAAGGATTCATCAGCGTTTCTGTTACATTTGCTGTGATTACTGAAGGTCCAAACATTCAATTTGAGACGGATATTAATTTCAATATTGATATTATTATTGTAACTGTAGCTTAAGACTAGGGGCTTAAGTCTAGTCTAGGCTTTGAAGTCTAGGGCGTTAGCATTTAGCCGCAATATAATACATAGGTATTAATATTTACGTAGAATAGTGAAATATGGATTCAAACACAAAAATACACTCGATTTGAAAACCTGTTATCAAAGATAACTTTCATATGTACATAAATCAACTAAGGAAACTAACAGAGTGGTAAGAAACTTTATTATTAGCTGAGGATGAACAAGAAAGTAGAAATCCCAAAAACCAAAAAAACTCCTCCAGGTTATTTTGCATAGAAAAACTTTAGAGAGACGAATGTCTGGACTTCCTGGCTTAAGAACCTGTTTGAATGGTTTGATATGAACACAACCACACTATTCAAAGCTACAATCTCCAGGGTCCGAATAGCCCTAATGATAGCCTACCTTCAACAGGAGATGGCAACACAAGAAGAAATCGTCTATTCACCTTCCTCAACACCTCATCAAAAAACGATAAAACGAAGTATCAAGTGGTGACAATTTCAAATATTATTGATTTTTAAACATGTTACAGCCATGTTGTGCTATTTCGATTCAAATTAAAGATAAATCAGTTCCCCGGTTTGAAAGAGTGCGGGTTCAAGTCCTGTCCGTGACAAATTGTTCAACCTTTAATTTGATTCAAGTAGTGACAGATTGGCAGCGAATCACATAAAATGAAGCTTAAGAAACCCTTATCCCTTAGTCGCGGCTCGTATAACACACATTAGAAGAAAAGTAGTAGTATTAAAGGAGATGGGGTTAAAGATAGCTAAAATTTACATTACAAAGAAATTTCTAATACAAGAATATGTTGTTTGCAAACAAATGTAACATAACAAATACGAAAAAATGAAGCCGGTCAAATAGCTAAGACGTTTGTTATCGTTTTCTCTCCGATACCTTTATGGTAGAAGGTTCGAAGCATGAAGAACACATCGATAAGTACATAAGATAATACAGGGAACATCTGGTGTTTCATCGAAAACCTCAATGGTGACTGGACCCAAATGTCAACAGCTTTTATTTACGATTTAGATGTTGACTCCATTGTTAACGTTTTTCAGTTTGATGGTCGACATTACAGTTCATACAGTCTGCATAGGATTCAACTATGCAAACATTTTAGTCATTTGCAATTTCGAAAATCTTTATGGCTGCATCGAGCCTATTGTGCTGTCCTCAATCGTATTTTATTAATTTCTTAACAATTAAACATTTCCAAAGAACAAGGGTCCTAATAGCCCCATTGATAGCCAATCTCCGATAGGAGATGGCACCACAAGAAGAAGAAGAAGAAAGAACAAGAATGTCACATTGTAGTCATTGCTTTTTTTCGGGTCACTGCGGATTTGTTTTATTAATGTTTGTAGTTATTATCAAAGTGGCCACTTTTGGCGGTTACGATAATACCTACAATAATAGCTATAAGCACAAACGATCATAATCCGTAATATTTTGATAAATTGAAAGCCAGTCAGGACTACAATGCGACATTTTTTTTGTATATTTTGTTTAATTGTTTAGAAACAAACAAAATATACGATTGAGGGCAGCACAATAGGCTTGGTACCCTCTTAAAACAAAGCAAGTTGCTGAGAAAATTTTAAAAAAATTTGCATGTTTATTAGGCAAATTTTTTTGTATCGAGTGTTTGATACAATACGGTGCATGGGTTAATCTAGAAATAAACATTTTAACGGGTTCTTACCGCGTTTTGGTATATTTGAGTTCCCGATATTTCGGCAGTGTTACAACTGCCAAACGCGGTAAGAACCCGTTAAAATGTTTATTTCTAGATTAAATAATAACCGCGTAACTCTCAAAAAGGTGCATGGGTTCACCAAAAGACAAAAAAAATTAAAAGACCAAAAAGACGAAATTACAGGAAGAAGCAAGTAAAAACCTAAATGTGAGTTTCATACTTATACATTATTTTCTTACCACCAAGGTTGTAAATTTAAGGTGGTTGCGAGGGGTCAATTGCATACAAAACTTTGACGCACAATACGCCTAAACGGTATTAATATAAGTAACTTTGTATATATGGAAAAATAGTTTAGAAAATCTAGATGCCCCGTCACAAATAACATTTGCAATTTATAAAATAATTATGAAGATATAAAGCTTTGAAATTTTTCATACAACATTTTAAAGATAAATATATTAAGGTGATTGAACTAAAGACTGTTATACAAATTATTAATAAAATATACAATAAGCATTATAAATATACATATACATTTTAAAAGCTTTATATCTTCGTAATTATATTATAAATTGCAAATGTTATTTGTGACGCGGCAACTAGATTTTCTAAATAACTTTTTCCTATATATAATATAACTTTTATCAATTACGTCTACGCGTATTGTGCGTCAAACTTTTGTATGGGCTGAAACCACCTTAAGCTATTTATGTTACAAAAGTGAGTTTGTTTTCTTAATACTATAATGCCTCAAATGGTCAACCAATCGCTGTGTGTGATAGGTAGCACAGTAGGTAGGCACCTGCCCTCTGTCGCTGAATATTAAATTTGCAAAACATAACGTGAAATTGCATAATACGATTAGGTATACCCCAAAAATAAAACCAAGTTAATACAGGAGAATCCATAGCCGAAATCTAGTCGATTGCAATATTTTTAGTAGGTACTTAAAACCTAAGAATAAATTAATACTATTCGTATATATACATACATACATATACTCACGCCTGTGTCCCATTGGGGTAGGCAGAGACAACGGATCGCCATCGGCTACGATCCTGACACACCTTTTTCGCCTCTTCTCCTATTCGTATATATAATTTCATATAAAAGTTGTGACTCCCGTAAATCGATTGTTCGACTCAGTTCAACTCTGAATTTGATCTTCATTGACGACAATGTTTCCATTTATATAGGTATTTCTTTACCCCAGGCAACAAAGCCAAGATCCTTTGAAGAAAGATAAGATTCTCGTAACTATAATATCCAACGTCTGTGCTTAGTGATAGTGGAACATCTGGACTTCACAGTTTTGCTTTAACAAAAGGCACAAAGGCTTTATTGCTTCAATAATTTACCGAGATTGTAATTTAAATTCTGAAATCAGTGTAATGGAAGCTACTTTTGCTAAAATTTTTCCATTCGACTTATTTTTGGAAACAAAGTTGCCGAATGTTAATGATCCACACTATCTAAAGTATCTGCAAGCTTGAAAATTTTGTTGGTAGTTGTAACAAAGCTTCTGACCATCCCGAATGGGATTGTGATCGTGAGATCTAATCAAATCAACGATTTTATGTTTTTTGTTTGTTTACGCAAAAACTACTGGACCGAGTTTGATGAAACTTTTTCTGTCGATGAAGATTTAAATCTTATATGTATTATAATTCACAGATTATGATTATTGATTTGATTAGTCTCAATGATATTTTACACAAGATAATAATAATAATATGTTACCTACATAGAAAATTGGCGCGTAAAATTGTGCCGTGCCACAGCCGTCATGCACGTAGTATTGTTTGACGCGTACTATACAACGTGTTAATGAATTAACGCAACACTAGAAAGTAGTTGGTTTAGAATCGAGAGCAGAATCGAATTATCACATAGGTAATTTTTTTCAAAATATTAAATAATTTGTTTGTCAAATTTAAAATTTACTTAACCCGATGTCAACCCACCGCACGGGCACACTCACCCTACTTACTACCAAAACAAGATTCTTTAAATGTATCCATGAGTACGTTAGCGCTTTCATTCATTGCTGAAATAATTACAAATCAGTTTTACCTCAAAACTTAAAATTCGAATTACTGTAAATTTTAACTATAAAAATAATGAAATTATTGTTTCAATCTCACTATTTTGTTATAAATCAGTTTGGGTGTATGAGGTTTTGCGCTAATTCATTAACACGTTGTATAGTCGAAATCGATAAATGGAATCCAAAATCATCAGTCGACGTGTATGATGGAATATGGCGTAATGGTTGAATTTTCGATTCCCTTGTTTCATTTTTTCCCGTTGTTTGGAATAGCAATAAACAAACACGTGCAATAATTTTACGAAAAACTATGCTTCAACGACGTTTACCTTGAACTTGACGTTGCTTTCCTCCACTTTTACTCGACTCTACTGAGGAAATTCCTCAAGTCGCGGACGCTTATGTCATTTTTGACATACGAGAGAGCGTCAACTCGACTGAGGAATCCTCAAGGAAACAACTAAGAATACGGGTGTATGTCTTTTAAGGTAAGGTGAAAGATGTAGGTAAGGTGAACCAAGGCAAGTGTGACGCGGGTGTAAGTGTGACTCTTGCTAATAATAATAACACCGCTTAACGTTATAATACCGTTTCACGAACGATTACACTATCGTTTTGATAGATCGGGTTTAAGGTATAATAGGTAAGGTGTTGAGCGGTGTTATTAGCAAGCGTCACACTTACACCCGCGTCACACTTGCCTCGGTTCGCCTTACAAAATAAAAAAAAGGTCTAAAAACAATTTTGAGCAGCTTCATTGAAATGTGAGAAACGTCCCAAACAAGCTCCTCTAATCCCTTTATTTAATTAACTCGGGATTATGGAAACTTTAAGCTTTGTGACACAAGGTCTAGAACTGATATGAGATTCAGACTTAGAAATAACTTTATAGTTTAAGTTAGGATTTAAATTTAGGTATTTTGTGTTTCGACCTCGCTTGGGGCAATGACTTTCATAAGTCACCTAAGTTAACTGTGTGAAAATAAGGGTCGGTGCGATGTGACGGAACATTGTCTATTGTAATTTAAACTTTATTTTAAACAGAACTGTGGAGACTTTACTAAAACCCATATTTCGTCTCGTTAGCGTAGCTACCTTTAGGTTTAAGTACGTAAATTAAAGTCATGTGTGTACCTTTTGCCTTGTAAGTTTAATGTCCTGAGTTCAATATCCGTGACAGTACCACCATCTTTCTATTACTTGTCACTCAATCACTTTTGAAGTGCGTTTACTTTTCCAATCTTCTTCTTCTTATAGTGTGGGCAGAGCCCTGGTGTCAGAGTTTTTTCAGACCGCCTTACGGCCTCTGACGTGGTTTTTATGTAACGACTACTACCACCGGAGATAGTAGCCGGAACCAACAGCTTAACGTGCCATCCGCAGCACGGAATCATTTCTCTTTTCAGACAATCAGGCGATTCAGCCTGCAATGTCCTAACCAACTGGGGAACAAACGCACAAACTGACATTTCACTAGGTGTGTCGTTTCCGTGTCGAGAGCCAATGCTCTTAACCATTAGACTACGGAGGCACTTTTCCAATGAAAACGACATATTTTCAACATTCACATTAACAATTATTGCAGAAGCAAAATGTAATGTGCATTGTCGATGTTGAAGAGCCATGATTTCAACATTGTTTTTACTTACGATCTCTATTGATACAAAACTAAGGTGTTAAGGTGGTTTCAGTCCATACAAAATTTTGACGCACAATACGAGTAGACGGAATTAATAAAAGTAATATTTTATATATGGAAAAATTGTTAAGAAAATCTAGTTGCCGCGTAACAAATAACATTTGCAATTTATAATATAATTACGAAGATATAAAGCATTGAAATTTTTCATACAAAATTTTAATAGCTTTATATCTTCTAAGGTTATTTCTTACGCGGCATCTAGATTTTCTAAACTATTTTACCATATATACAAAGTTACTTTTATTAATACCGTCTACGCGTATTGTGCGTCAAAGTTTTGTATAAAATTGACCCCTCTGCAATCGCCTTAAGGAACATTACAACTTATGCCTAATGCCGTTAACGCAATAGGCATTAGAGTTCCGTAGCCAAACATGGTAGCATAGATGGAAGCCTTTTTCTTTCGTCCATTCTGTCTGTGTGTCTGACTGTATGCCCCGCCTCATCTACTTCCTTATTTTTGAACTTATTGAATCGAAATTTGGCATAAAGACAAATAGTAGTAATCTCCATACTAACACCTACTGACATTAGGGACCTCCCCTCCAAAAACATAACACGGTTCATGAAGTCCGTGGGCCTAGGAAATGACCTTTAGGTCTAGGGTGACAGCTACAATAGATCTGTCCAGGTCGCAGTAGCTATTTGGTCATTGACCAAGCCCTTATAACCAAATAATAATCTAAACTATTATAAAACTGTAACAGGATGTTTGTCTGTACATTGAAGATATTAACAAAAAAAAAGTTACGATATGGTTTTTAGGTATCCCTGATTCCATATCACCAATATTTGGATTTTTTGTCTGTCTGTTTGTTTGGGTGTTTGTTTGTGTGTTTGTTTGTTTGAACGAGCATCACGCAAAAACTACTGAACCGATTTTGATGAAACTTTTTTTGTTTGATAGCTTATTATCTGACTTAAAATCTGGTATATAATTTGTGCGGATAAAGTTGCGGGTTAAAGCTCGTAATAAATAATAGTCAAACTCCATGGCATGCCATTGATTCGACAAAAGAAGAATGTTTCAGATATGGTCTCTTTAGAAACCAACCTTTATTTAAACACTAGGTACTCACCTATAGTTACTTGTGCTCCTAACAAAATATGGACAATTGGAGTCTAAAATATATATTTTTTTTATTTATACTAACCACGATGACAAAGTCATTAATGAAATTAGCTTGACAAGACTAGAAACTTACAGGCCTTCTCATTTCTTCCTGTGGTCGTCAATCAATCAATCAATTATACTTTATTTGACACCAAAAAACAGAGTATACAGAGAGCAAACAATCAGGAAATACAAAAGGCACAAAAACTGGCGGTCTTATCGCTAAAAAGCGATTAATGCGATTTTGTCGTTTATGACGATTAAAGAGAAAGAGAGCGTTTCTTTTGTAAGTATTTCGTTTGCGGGTGAAAGATTAGCCACGCAGGGTATCTGCGTCCACCACTTCATAATATATTATTACATCCTAAACATTGACTTCAAATATGTTGCAACTAAATGCTTACGTAAAGTTGAATCATTATAAACAAAACTTCGAAACAGGTTTTGGTCTACATTCCCGGGATCAATGTAGTAACTTTGTTGGAGTGGTGTGTTCGAGCACGACGGGTTTAAGGGGTCAAACCCTTTAAAAGTATCCTCGATTTTGCAATTCAGTGGTAATGTATCGTAGGGTATAAGGGTAAACCGGGCGTATTGTATTGCACCTCACAAGAGTTACAATACAATTCAATGTCTATGCATCTTAAGAAGAACGGCGTGTGTTTTTGTTATTGTTCATTTCTAAATTGTCAAATACAAATTCATAGCATTCGGTGTCGAAACCCTTGGTCCGTGGGGTCCCAGCGCGGCGCCCAGGCGCTTTTTAAAGATCTGGCAAAGCGCCTGGTAGACTCGACCGGGGATCCAAGGGCTGGCGCTTTCCTCGCTCAATGGATCAGTTTAGCCGTTCAGCGAGGAAACGCTGCCAGCATCTTGGCTACCCTCCCGCACGGTTTAAACCTGAACAATATTTTAGGTTAAGTTAGTTTCATTTTCTCAATATTTTTATTTATTTTTAATGTACCTTCCTTTATTTGTCTTTAATAAAATTGTCAAATCGTTACCTACGTCCGATATTTGGGAAGTTTATTTTAGTTTTCATATTTTATGATATACTGAACGGAATGAATGCTCCTTTATCTTTTGTATCAACTTAATTGTACTTCTCACTGCTAAATTTGTATGGCTCTTCTGTCCGCCCCAGAACTTCGTCGTTTTTAATATGCTGAAACTTTTTTAAGGGGATGACCAAACCATCAAACTGAACAACTTTCTCTATGGCACCAACATGGAAATCGCGAAACAAAATCTGCTTTTCCATATAAAACTGCAAACCTACTCGAGCCAAATTTTTTTTGGCGATTTCGATGTTGGTCCCATTGAGAAAATTGTTCAGTTTGATGGTCTGATCACCCTCTTAAAAAAATTTCAGCATATTATGAAGGACCCTGTATGATCTCAAGTTTATGTATCAAGTGCTTCATCATCATCAGCCTATATTTACGCATGATTTCAGCCAAGATTTCAGTTTTCGAATTTCATACCTATATAGATAAGTAGGTATGTATATTTCTGTAGATTAAAGGAGGACGCATATAAATTGTTTATCTATTTATCCCCGGCGAACGAGCCGAAGGAGGCGAAAGAATCGAATTTTAGAATTCTTGACACACACACTAATCCGCGGCGAATCGGACGAATCGTCAGACCTGATTCGGAATTAGATTCCGTATGGAGTGTTGCCGCTTTCAAAGACTTCTTCACTAGATCTAGTGATTTTTTGATGTCTTAGGTGGCATATTTTGAAGTGATTTTTGAACGTAGGCGTTGATGAAACGATACCGTATCGTGACGGTGCAGTTGCGACGTCGACGATGTTGCGTGTAATAATGGTTCATGCCATTTTGTATGCAGATCATGTCTAATGTTAAAACTATCGATAGTCTTTTGATATAGTTGCATAATATTGAAATACAATTTACAAATCATCATCGTAACGTCATGGCCACATCACATGATAATAATTATCATGTATAGAAATTGTTTATGTGTAGAAATCATTTATTGTAAATAAATGACTAAAAATGCAATTGTCATTTTATTTGGCATTTCGTACATTTTTATTTTAGACATTTTTTAAACTGCACTCTAGTATTTGTTGTAACCATAGTTGACAACACTGAATCCTGAATCAGGATTCCGGATCGCGATTCCGTCTATGTGTGGCGGACCTCAAAGGAAATTCGTTTCCTTCACCTCCTTCGGCTCGTTCGCCGCGGATAGATAATTATGCGTCCACCCTAATTGAGCGATCTTCTTCTTTCGTGTCAGTATTTATGGCTTGGTCAATGACCAATAGCTACCGCGACCTGAACAGATCTATTGTAATTATCACATTATTTTGGTCGAAGGCTGTCACCCTTGCCCTAAAGGTCATTTCCTAGGCCCACGGACTTCATGAACCATGTTATGCTCTTGGAGGGGAGGTCCCTAATGTCAGTAGGTGTTACCACATACCCACCTAGATGGCGACTCCTGCTATGAATGAGCACTTCGCATTCGCAGAGGAGGCGTATGGGCGTTTCCTCTGCTTCACAGCAGGATCTGCAAGTGTGTGAATCTACAAGCCCCATTCTGTGTAGATGTTTGTTTAACTTGCAGTGCTTCGTGTCAGTATTAGCTATAGCTATGTGTTATAACACATGACAATCACTCATGATGTAGTGTAATGTTTAGCCAGTCAGTAATGGTCGTATCGCGAGGCTGACTGCCCAGGGTTGCACTTACACCAGACGAACTCGGGTTTCGTCAGTCGGGCAGGCTCTTTCTTATTTCCTTGCACTTGCACCAATGACCAATGAAACCATGCGGGCATGCGTTGTGTTCATATCTAATTTATTTCCTACTAGCGGCGACTCCGTACGCGCAGACCTCAGACTTTAAATAGGTACTCATAACTTTTGAATGAGCGAACCATTTGCTTGAAACAAAGCCTAAATGTTAATCCAAACTAAGCGCTATGCTTCTGTGAAAACCCCATCAAAATCGGTTCAGTCGTTTTTAAACAGAGCAACAGACAAAGATGGTCTCAATACATTCCATCAATTACGTTATTCTAAACGCCCCAAATAATTTTTTTTGCCAATATTCTAAACATGCGACACCTACGTCCACGCCAAATTAAAAATTTTATATGTATAAGTAGATGAGCAAATGGAAGTACACACGGCGACACATCAAGCTATACAAAACCAACATAAGCTGGCCGCGCGACGTTATACTTAACTCTACCTACGCGCGGCCAGTTTATTTTGATTTGCGTGCGTACATAATAAATAAAAATAACTGTAATATGACCATTAAATAATTGTGATGAATATGACTTTCAAATCCCGCATTTCCAGGCCTATTTAGTAGGTACCTATAACTATAACTTACTACCTACACTCCTACTTATACCTTGTCGAAATAAAAAACCAAAAATTGTGTCATACAAAATTCGTGTATCATAAATATTGTCCACTTAATTCATTGTTAGCATTATGGTGCACGATAATTATGTTAATACGACCACTAATCTAAAATAACATTACAATCTTAACAAAATCCAACACTAACATGTTCGCCATTTTTCTACCTACGAATTTAGTTCCGAAATAACGCCGCTAGATGTCGCTAGTGGTATATTAAAACGCGCTATCGATGTGTTCTGCTCAACTGATACTTAAACCTTCCTTTGCACTGTCTCTTTCCTCACGATTACGTTTTCCTTCACCAATTGGATATTTATCCATAAACTTTTTAGAAAACGTCGCCTTCTGATAGAAGGTCGACGTTCGTTAAACACAAAATTATAAAATGAAACACTTTCTTTTCATTACTATCGTTACTTGTAATTTCTTTCAGTGCTGTTATTTAAATAATTTACTTGCTAGCGTTACCCCGCGACTTCGTCCGCACAAATTATATACCAGATATTAACTTTTTAAGACAGATGATACGGAATCAGGGATACCTAAAAACCATATCGTAACTTTTTTTGTTACTTAATATCTTCAATTTACAGACACACTTCTGTTTTTATAATAGTATAGATTATAATCTTGGTAATCGAGTTAAAAATAGTATCTACGTAGAAAAGCTAGTCACTTGTCTTGATAAAATGTTATCAGAGTAAAGAAAGTTAGAAAGTTATTAAACTTTTTGCCCAAATTCTCAAATTACAATGCCGTGACTCGGACAATTTAATATAAAATGAACCCTTGTTTTTACGTTTAGATATAAATGCTATGTTTAAAAAAAGAAATTGCCAAATTTTGTATCATACAAAATTGGGCAATTTCTTTTTTTTATTTTCAGATCTCAGCCGTACCTACCATTAGATTGGATAATTAAAGTACGTTAGCACACTAACTAACCTACACAACACATACGACAATACAGATTTAAATCATAATGAACAATGCTGCCAGCAACTTAGGTGCCTCTCTTCCTCACCCTCACACGAGGTACTGACATCATCAGTTTCAGTATAAAATCGAAGATTTTATTATTATTTGGTTGTAAGGGCTTGGTCAATGAACGAATAGCTACTGCGACCTGAATAGATCTATTGTAGCTGTCACCCTAGACCTAAAGGTCATTTCCTAGGCCCACGGACTTCATGAACCGTGTTATGCTTTTGGAGGGGAGGTCCCTAATGTCAGTAGGTGTTACTACGTATCCACCTAGATGGCGACTCCTGCTGTGAATGAGCACTTCGCATTTGCAGAGGAGGTGTATGGGCGTTTCCTCTGCATCACAGCAGAATCTGCAAGTGGGTGAATCTTCGAGCCCCATTCTGTGTAGGTGTTTGTTTAACTTGTAGTGTCCTGTTAAGGCCGAGAGCCTTAAGTCGCTGCGGTTTGAATTGATGGCATCCGAGGTATTGTCTGTTTGAGAAGCCGGTCACAAGTTCTTTCGCATGCTCATATTCAGTCCGTGTTGTATCCGACCAGAGCTTGATGCTTTGGTTCACGGCCCATTCCTTTAGCACACGTCTAGAGATGTTGCGAGAGATGCCGCAGTAAGGCTCGGGGCCTATGGCGGCCTCTTCCGCCCCTCTTCGTGCCAGCTCGTCAGCAGCCTCGTTTCCATCAATTCCGCAGTGTCCAAAAGTGTGTAAAATCAACAAACTCTTTAAGTTAATTGCATTTGCCAACTTTGATATTATTTATTTAATAGGTAAGTAATGGGTTAGTAGCAGCCACCTAGCGTTAATAAGATGGATGAGGTAGAAATTCTATGGAACAATTAATTATGGAAAAGAAATAGTTGTTCACTTTGATGGTCTGAATCATACCTTACCTATATAGTATGTAACGTATTTAAGGTTACCAACTGTAAGTATAGGTCCCACTGCAAAGAACCGGCATGCTCATGCCTTAAAATAACAAAGACAAAATTAGTTTAATTTAACCCGTTAATCTGTTCAACCAACACAATAAATTATTACAATGTTTATGGGCTCCATAGTGTAATAAGTGTAAGGTCCGCCACATACATCCGGAATAAACCTGATTCGGAATTAGATTCCGGATGGAGTGTTGCTGCTTTCAGAGACTTTTTCACTAGATCTAGTGATTTTTTGATGTCTCAGGTGGCATATTTTAAAGTGATTTTTGAGCGTAGGCATTAATGGAACGATACCGTATCATGACGGTGCAGTTGCGACGTCTTTGCGGTATAGTTTCCAAATCACCTACGCTCAAAAACCGCTTGTGTGATAATGGTTCATGCCATTTTGTATGCAGATTATGTCTAATGTTAAAACTGTAGATAGTATTTTGATAAAGTTGCATAATATTGAAATACAATTTACAAATCATCATCGTAACGTCATGGCCACATCACATGATAATAATTATCATGTATAGAAATTGTTTGTTTCGTTTTAATAAATGCCTAAAAATGCAACTGTCATTTTATTTGGCATTTCGTCCATTTTTGTTTTAGGCATTTTTTAAACAGCACTAGTATTTGTTGTCACCATAGTTGACAACACTGAATCCTGAATCAGGATTCCGGATCGCAATTCCGTCTGTGTGTGGCGGACCTAATAGGGGTCCAGAATGTATGATGTATACAAAACCGGTATTATTATGGTAAACAGCTGGCCACTGGTTTACAGCGCAGCTAAAATTGTGTTGTTTTTGTATCGCTTGGATAATACGTACCTTGTTTACATGCACTTAATTACTTTCTAGTTTGTTATATTGATTATTGTTTATGTAAGCGTAAATTTTAAGGTTTATTCCACTTGGTTTATTATTATTATTTGGTTATAAGGGCTTGGTCAATGATCAAATAGCTACTGCGACCTGGACAGATCTATTGTAGCTGTCACCCTAGACCTAAAGGTCATTTTCCTAGGCCCACGGACTTCATGAACCGTGTTATGCTTTTGGAGGGGAGGTCCCTAATGTCAGTAGGTGTTATTATGTATCCACCTAGATGGCGACTCCTGCTGTGTTTAACCTGTAAAATAATAATGACTCGGATATCGTTAAAAAAATAAGTATGTATTCCCATTATATTGTGTAAAACATTAGCCTCCGGTTTTTCTAAAAGTGGAATACATAAAGGTTTATCATAGGTGATTTGGGGACACGATTGTGAAGTTGAGTCGCCTCTAATCACCTGGGGTTTATAGGTGGTATGAGGACACAAAATTTGTGAAGTCGAGTCTCCTCTAATCACCTAAAATTGACAGCTGATGAGGGGATACCAAAAACTGAACTGAAGGTTGAGGGGTGATCATTTCGTCAGGTGATTATAGCACACAGATGAATCGCCTATGTGCCCAAACCAATTGTAACTAGAACTTTTTTAATAGAAAAGTTTAATATTTTTATAGAGAGAAAAATATGTAAAGTTATAGGCTTGGATACGTTACTGTCTATTGTGGTTATCGTTTACGATGTCAGTAACTTGGCCTAGTCTGTACTCTGTACCATAGTAGATAGATCTAATGAGGTACGTATTATCTATACTATTATAAAACTGTAACAGGAAGTTTGTCTGTACATTGAAGATATTAACAAAAAAAAGTTACGATATGGTTTTTAGGTGTCCCTGATTCCATATCACCAATTTTTGGATTTTTTGTCTGTCTGTTTGTTTGTGTGTTTGTTTGTTTGAACGAGTATCACGCAAAAACTACTGAACCGATTTTGATGAAACTTTTTTTGTTTGATAGCTTATGATCTGACTTAAAATCTGGTATATAATTTGTGCGGACGAAGTCGCGGGTTAACGCTCGTATTCTATATAATTATTGAAAGAAAATGTCTTCGTCGTCTGAATTTATTTATTTATTTTTATTAAGGATTTTCGTCTGAATTTGTCTAAAGTCCCACCCACGTCGTCTTTGATAAATATTAAGTCATACTGTCGTAAGCGGCCAGTCCGTCATAGCCAGACTCTTTGGTCTGCAACAATTATTAAAATGTAGGTATACAGGGTGTAAGTGACAGCCTAGGAAATACTGAAACGGTGAACTCAGACCATCAAGCTGAACAACTTTCACTATGGAGCCTACCTCAAAAATCAGAGAAAAAATAGTGACAGTTGTTCAGTTTGATGGTCCTAGTAAGGAGACGCCGACCAAAAAGAATTATTTGAATTTTTATCTGTTTATTCGAGCCAAGTTCGAGCACCATGCCAAAACTACTTAACCGATTTTTATGCTGTTTTCACTGTAAGAAAGGATAATAATGGTTCAACATGAACTGCGATACTTTACTTTATGATTCTGGAACATTCCAAGAATTGAACAGAAGGTAACTGAAGCAGAAGCTAATATTAAAATCAAATCTATCAACCAAATCCGCCCACATCATTTTACGGTTTGAGCCGGGACTAATTAATAATTGATTTTTTTTTTCAGTATGATATTGAAGAGCCAATTTGAGCCTAGAAACGTACCAAAATTAAAAAAACATCACGTCAGCAAAAGTTGCAATTTTAAAATTTAGCTATTATCTCATTCTTAAAAACTTAATGATCAGTTTTTTTTCACATATTTAAGGCATACTTACTTCAAACTTGGTGTAAATATTTTTGTCTACTTAGAACGTTTTGAAAAATAAATTCGTATTTTCTAAGATACCTTTTCAAATTTCAATACCTATGTTACTGCTCGAAAATAATTTTTATTGTTAAATCGAAATAAGAAGAACTATTGTCATCCTCATCTTAACACTTTAAAGTAACATAATCTACATAACACACTATACCCAAGAGGGTAGTTTAGGAGCTAATTTGTGACCATTCGTCAGGGAGTGGCCATTGACCTTTTAACGGGAACACTTCTGAGTCCCGGTTAACTATGCTCATTATTACCTGACCCACTAACTACTGCTGCTATGTTTATGGTGGACCCTTCTGTCAAGTTCCACTAGGTTTACCTTTATTTGGTAGCCTAACCTAGCCTTAGTATACTCGGACAAAATGTAACTGTAGACTTATTACTCAGAATTAGAGTAATTGCCTCAGTGGTCTAATGGTTAACACATTCGCGGACAGTGACCGGCTATAGCAGTGATAACAATAAAAGTTCTATTGTGTCTCGTTCAGTGTCCGCGAAAGTGTTAAGAGCATTGAGCTCGCGACTCAGAGGTCGTGGGTTCGATTCCCACGGGGGACACCTAGTGATATACCACTTTGTGCGTTTTTCCCTAGTTGATTAGGACATTGCAGGCTGAATCTCATTATTTTCTGCAAAAAAATGGATTCCGTGCTTCGGATGGCACGTTAAACCGTTGGTCCCGGATACTATATCTGATAGTAGTCGTTGTTACATAAAAACCAGGTCAGAGGCCGTAAGGCGCTAGCTAGGCGGTCTGAAAAAACTCTGACACTAAGGCTCTGCCCAAACGATAAGAAAGAAAGAAAGTGTAATTGATTGTATTTGCGTTAACTAGCGACGGTTATTAAAGAGTAAAATTTTTATTATGTTCCAGAAGCTACCAGCCTCATAATTATACAATACAGGGTTACATACTTAAGTGCTTCAAACTAAACAACTTTTAATATGTGACCAACTTTGAAATTGCAAAAAAAAGAATCTGCTTTTCCATAGAAAATGTCAATAGATGTAGGTATACAACCAAAATTAATGAAACACCTGATTTTTTTTCGCGATTTCTAAGTTGGTCTTGTTCGTAGCGCAAGTTGTTAAGTTTGACAAGTTAAAGCCCTGTATAATGTATTTGAGTAACAGGATATTTTTTGCAATACTAACGCTCAGTTGCAGAAACGCCCATTAAAGTTAATCTCTTGCTGTCACTTTTTGTCTTGTTGACGTAGTAAAAGCCAGCAAGAGATTTAATGGAGGATTAACTCTAATGAGCGTTTCTGCAACTGAGTGTTAGCCTGTAAAATCGTAAATAATGGTTAATCGAACACTACAGCTAAATAGAACAAAACGAACGTCCTCAAAAGCTTTCAGTGAGTTCATGGATCGATTGTAACACAGATATACCTATATATTATATACAGAAAGACTCATGACCCTTATCCTCCTCATCCCTAAGATTGTGATCAAAAACTTTTGCTGCAGCTATCTTTTGTAGTCCTCTTTTAGCGTAATAAAAGTTTCAGGATATAACTTTGTGCCAAGAATTAAAAGGTAAGGCCTTTCGCCAACAACAACCATAAAAAAAAACCCCACATTATACAAGCAGCACAACCTTTGTCCATAAATATTGACAAATGAATTATCTATACATATAAAACAGTTTCCGGTACGCAGCGTGGGTGGGTGGGTTGGTCCCCCCACACGGTGGACCGACGACCTGGTGAAGGCGGCGGGAACCCGTTGGATGAGGGCAGCGCAGGACCGGTCGTTATGGCGATCCTTGGGGGAGGCCTATGTCCAGCAGTGGACGTCCATCGGCTGAGATGATGATGATGATGAAAACAGTTCTGTGACTGACTAACAGACAAAGCACAGCCTAAAACCCCTGAAGATATAGAAACATATTTTTGGAATATCCATTCTAGAGTACGAAGGGATAATTTTTCGAACTAGGGGTGCAAGGGGGACACAGGGACATTGAAGTATTACGAAATAAACGTGGACGAAGTCGCGGACAAATACTAGATTTTTAGCCTAGTCATTTTAAGGAGTTTTGTTAGGAGAGGTGGGAAGTAAAATTATTAATTGGACTTTTAAACTGTAACCGGCACCATTTAGTGATAAAAAGAATATCGGAAAACATATTTCAAAAAATTCACTACTCAACATAGAAGTCAAAATTCCCAGAAGGCTTTCAACTTAATATTATTAATACCAATGCACTCATTTAAATTAGATTTAACAATATAAATTATTTTAGAGCAATAAAATAGGCAAAGAATTTAAAAAAAAAGGTTTTTATTAGAAAATACGAATGTATTTTTCAATACCTTCTAAGTAGACAAAAATATTTGCACCATATATTATATATATATATATATTTGCTTTGAATATGTGCAAAAAAAATTACCATCAGGTTTTTTATAACGAGATAATAGCTAAAATTAAATTTGGAACTGTTGCTGACGGTTTTTTTTTTATTTTGGTACATTTCTAAGCTCAAATTGGCTCTTACCGAAAAAATATCAATTATTAATTAGTTCCGGCTCAAGCCGTAAAATGACTGGGCTATTTATACAAATAGCAAGTTATTTATTTTGGTGCATACAAAACATTGACGATAGAAGTCGTACAGTTACATGAAACCACTTAGGTTACGAAGGTTATAAACTAAAGCCTCATCCAACAGTCTATCAATTGATTGCTCTTGAATTTTCCTGTTAACTCTATTACATTGTGATGGCTTTCAGCTAAGCAATTTCATATTGCCTTTGAATGACTAGAGCTTCCTAATTGGATGACTGGAATTGCTTCATTTCTCTTCGGCTTGAGAAATAGACTCATTCAGCGGATAGCTATTTAATCTGTTCATCAATTAATATAGAGGACATGATGAATTTGAAACAACAATTTACTTGGTGGAACCATAATTTATTATACTTTGGCTTACCCAAGGCGGAAACGGTGTTGTTCTGCCAGTCGCACTGAAAACCTAGGAATGGGTATAAGCCCAAAATAAAAAATCGCAAAAAGTTGTGGTTCCATATTAATATCATAATGCAATTTCCAAATAAATGCAAAACCATCAAAAAATCATTCGTCATCTTACAATTACAAACACACCCCCACACACATCACCTTTACACGTAGGACACACGCTCACGTTCTACAGGGTATAAGGAAAAGTATAATTAACCTTTAAACCACATACTCTACCCATCAAACTAAACAACTTTTTCTATGGGAGCAAATCTGTCTGAACATAAAAAAATCTGCTGTTCCATCCTATAAACTGCAATGGGCACATGGCTCAAATATATGAAGCAGCTGGATTTTTTTGTTCTCACAGAATAGATTTGCTCCGATAGAAAGAGTTGATCAGTTTGATGGGTAGAGTCTGTGGTTCAAAGGATAATGACACTTTTCCTTACACCCTATACAGGGTCTCGGGTAAACAGTTGCACAACTTTAAGGGATGATTGTACCCATGATACTAAACAACTTTTCCAGAGAAACATATAGGGAGTTCCCAGAAAAAAATTGACTTTTCTTACAAGCGTCCGATCAGCAGATTGCATTTAGTATGGAAAGTCCTATTTTTTTTGAGAATTTCCTGTAGAGGTTTCTTATGGAAAGTTGTTCACTATCATGGGTACAACCACCCTTTAAAGTGGTGCAACTGTTTACCCTAACACTCTTCCCAACTAACAATTTGGTCGTATAGGTGTCATATAGTCGAAGATTAGACGCATAAAGCACCACTATATGACAAAATTACCGTAATATAACTTTTATAAGTCAAAATAGTCATATAAATGGGGCTTTATACGACCAAGTCATCTGTCATTATTATCATTTGCAATGCTTGAATGCGTTCTTTACAAAGAAAGTTGAATTTTTCTTTTCTTTTTAAATAAAACCAATGTGAAATGTTTTCTATGACACTTACCAAATGATCAGACCATCAAACTGAACAACTTTCTCTATGGGACCAATATAGAAATCGCGAAAAAAAAATCTTCTATCCCATACATTTAGATGGAGTAAGTTTGTATGGAACAGTTAATTTTTTTCGCGATTTCGATATTGATCCCATAGAGAAAGTTGTTCAGTTTGATGGTCTGATATCCCCTTTAAATAGTTTCAGCTAATTTTGTTAGACCTTATATACTAGATAACTTTTATGTTTTTTGCTTTAACATACCTACACATATAGCTATACTACATACGATTATCGTCTTCCAACCGAGAGGTTCCGTATAGCCAGCAAATCATTTTGGCTCCGTGCCACGCCGGACCCAGATCAGCCTAATATAACTTTGTATACGAATAAATATTAATGATTGATTATTTTGTTTGTTTCAGATAAGTCATAATGAGATCCACTTCAAATATGTGAGTATTACACGTAGGTATTTACAAGTAGGAGTAGGAGTTGGAACTACATGAGTGGGACATTAACTCATGAACTCATGTGCCTGAATACCACCTATAATGGCTCATATCTCATAAAGTCAGTTTACTTCATAGACTACTATAATCTTAGACTATTTATTATGAGGACTGGCCTTGCGGTAGCGTTTCCCCTCTGTCACGGTATAAGAAAAATTTATCATGTGCATTTACACTCAGTTTTATACCTTATCACTAAAGGAAGCCTGTATAATTGCGAAACAATATTTTCGAATTTAGAACGTTTGGGATTCACACGAGACTACTTTCATGATTTTTAATAATCAAAATTAGAATCTAAAGGTATGGGGAATAAAATTCAAAGCTCCGGATTTCATGTAACCTCGCCCCCCGCAAAAAGTGGCAGAAATGTTTGTTAGTAGAATTACACGCGTAACTAGTCCCTATGTAAGTAGTCAAAGACTATAATCTACAGGGTGTAAATGACGTAGCAAATACTGAAACGATAAATTGAGACCATAAAACTGAGCAACTTTCACTATGGAGCTACACAGGAAACTAAAAAAAAAATCAGCTGCTTCATACAAAAAAGCTATACTTACTTGATTCAAATGTATGGAGCAGCTGCGATTTCTTTTTTGCGTTTCCTGAGGGTTGCTCCATAGTGAAAGTTGTTCAGTTTGATGATCTGAATTCTCCGTTTCAGTATTTGCTAGACTGTCTCTTACACGGACTCAAGGGATGTTCAAACTATCGAACTTTAGTAAACAACTTTCTCTTATATAGGTCAAACAGCAAAAAAAGAATCTGCTATTCCCCAAACCTGCAATACCTCGATCCAAATGTTTGGGACAGCAGATTTTTCTTTACAATTTCGATGTTGTTCCCGTTGAGGAAGTTTAGTTCGATGGTCTTATTTAGGCTCGGTATCTACCAATGTAAAATCAACCAATAAATAAAATAGCTTGATTCTAACAAGCGAGGTAAATTGAGCAACTGGATTGGTTGATTTTACACAACTCCACTCCCCTCTGGTGGATACCGGGCCTAATTCCCTGTTATTAAATGTTATGCAATATTTTCAAAAGGGCTATAGGACTATAGGCAACGTATTCGGAAACTGACCACCGTGTCGAGCAAACGTCTGCATCTGAACTTTACCACTGTGTTAACCCGATTTTGTGTCACATGAGTAAATACCCCACAGAGAGAAAGCTTCGACACAATCGCGCTATTGAACTATCGGATGAGATCTATGGGAGATGTCGCGCGACCGCGAGTGCGTTACGTGAACATTTTGTGCTCTCCTGCACGGCTAGCATGCCACCCACGACAAAGCGTTTAACGAGAAAATTGTCATGCGCGCTCTCTCTGGCATACGTAATATAATGAGGATGGAGGCACATCTCGATTTTTATCGTTTTCTCGGGGGTGGCATGCGAGGCTTACTGGCCCCACAGAGACAAAGCTTTTACGAGCGCACACAATGATCACGAGATGCTTTCGATCATCCTCTAGCGCGATTGTCTCGAAGTTTTTCTCTGTGGGGTATTTACTCATGCGACAAAAAATCGGGTTAACAACTTTTGTACGCTACAAGTCACAGCTTGTAGCGTACAAACTGTTTTTTTGAGACGTTAACTGAGTCAGAAATAATTTCCCCTTTCCAACCTGTGTGATATTTCCTGTTATATGGTGTCAAATCCAAAATTGTAAAATAGGTACGTACTAGTTTGAAGCACTTGGTTTCATTATCCGGTAATAAAGAGGATTGTATTGAATCGTTTCAACAATCAGATTTCTGAAAAAAAATTACGGTATAACTAATTAATAATTAATTACCTACTAAAGTAAATAATAGGTGGTTTTTATTTGAAAAATTACTTGTTGGTAAAAGCTATCAAAAAGCAATTTGTAGTTTTTGTAGCATTCGTTTCAAACTTCTTCTTTTTCTGTCTAGACATCTGTTCAACTCTTAGATGGAAACAAAAAAGGAAGAACCAAGAAATTTCAAAATTGATTCAAAATTCAAAACCTTTGACTATTTATTATAAGGACTAGCCTTGCGGTAGCATTTCCCCTCTGCCAAGGTATAAGAACAATTGATCATGTGCATTAACAATCAATTTTATATCTTATCACTAAACGAGATAGCCTATAATTGCGAAACAATAACTTCGAACTTATCACGTTTGGGGTTCACACGAGACTACTTTTCATGATTTCTTTCATTCAAAATTAGAATCTAAAGTTAAGGAATAAAATCCAAAGTTGTGGATTTCATGTTAACCCGCCCCCGCATAAAGTGGTGGTAATGTTTGTTAGTAGAACTACACGCGTAACTAGGCCTTATATAAGTAGTCAAAGATCAAAACCTACGTCAAATGCATCCAGTGCAGTCAAAAGAAACATGTTTAAAATTTGACGATTATTTAGATGAAAACAAAAAGGAAAGATCCAAGAAATTTCAAAATAGATTCAAAATTCAAAACCTACGTCCAACGCATCAAGTGTAAAGAAACCTGTTAAAAATTTGACAATTATTCAAATTGTATGTTATCAAAAGGGATCTTAAATTGTTTTTACTTCTCGAAACGGGGTAAGAACTGGTTACAACTTGTAACTCGTAACGACCGATGTCAACAACTGGATTATACAGGATGAAATTGATATCATTAGCATACCTTTTAAACTAAGAGTCTACCTATCAAACTGAACGACTTTTACTATGGGATATAGGATAATACTTAATAACATAACGGATAGAAAAAACCAAACCTACTTTTAGGTATAAAAAGCGCCTCCTCGAGGCACAGTGCCTAGGAGGCTGGCGGCGTAGCCTTATTATTTATTATTATATTCATCATTGAACATGGCGGCTCTTTTCAAGTTTTATCTAAGGCACAATTCGTTTTTTTAAATAACTTTATCAACTTGAGACGCAATCTTCTCTTAGGATTCTATTACTGCCCAAGTGCGCTTGCCCTTTGTGGTCTAACTTATCTTAAGTAAATTTTCGATAAATTGGAAATGACAACAGCACTCTTTTCAAAGAATTTTTTTTCTAGAACTTATTCTATTCTATTTTTATTAAATGGCGTTTCCTTAAAGATTTCGCCAGTATCAAGTGTTGAAGATATTATTATAATTCAAGTTAACGTTCATTGTACGGTAATTGATATGGCGATCTCAAAGCCCTGTTTTTATACAAAAACACACACCCGAAACCGCCATAAAATGGCGGAGCCGCGTGGCTACCTAAATCGCGAGCCGAACGAAAGACGTCTACTCGAGAGACCTCTAGCCACGCGACTCTTTCTAGAACTTACCATTTGCCATTTGAATATTATCTTGGTATTAAAATTTGCATACATACCTATACTGTTTTGTATACAGGGTGTAAGTGACAGCCTAGCAAATATTGAAACGGTGAACTCAGACCATCAAACTGAACAACTTTCACTATGGAGCCTAACTCAGGAGACGCGAAAAAAAATCAGCTGTCCCATACAAAACTGATGTACCTACCCGACTTAAATGTATGGGAGAGCTGATTTTTTTTCGCGTCTCCTGAGTTAGGCTCCATAGTGAAAGTTGTTTAGTTTGATGGTCTGAGTTCACCGTTTCAGTATTTGACGGCCAGGTAGCACAGTCTGTAGTGAACCTGCCTGCTGTGCCGAGGGCGCGGGTTCGAATCCCGTAGGGGACAAATATTTATATGATGAATATGAATATTTGTATCCGAGTCATGGATGTTTGTATCTATATATGTATTCTATATCGTTGTCTAGTTATCATAATACAAGTCCAGGTACTTTACATGTGACTAGATGATTTGTGTGACAATGTCCAAGATATTTATTTATTTTTTATTTTTTTTTATTTGCTTTTTTTTAGTTGTCACTTACACCCTGTATATATTGTATTCAATTACAAATTTTAAAAACCCCTACGCTAAAAACAAACATTTATAAAGTGAAAAATATTTCGGTCACGGTTATTTTTGATGTAGGCAAATGTATGTTTTAGTTCTTAACTCTCTTTGAGATATTTTAGGTCAATGAATGCGTAGGGGACCGCTATGAGATCTCCATTGTTTTTTTTACAACCACTTGCGGTCCCCGACACATTAATTGACCTAAAATATCTTAAAGAGATTTAAAAAGTAAAACATACATTTGCTTACTTAAATTTTTAATTTTAATTTCTTTCGTAATTTTTAAAGTTACTAGAAAACTAATGAACCGATTTTCATGAAACAATGCTAAGAACACTCCCACAAAAATTAGCTTTTTATTGAAAAAAACCGCATCGAAATCGGTCCAGCCGTTTGGGCGCTACGATGCCTCAGACAGACAAACCGACATAGGCGTCAAAGTTATAATATGTTATAAGTTTGACGCCTATGTCGGTTTGTCTGCGTGTCTGTCTGCCCCGCCCCAATTACCCGCTCATTTTTAACCAAAGACGCAAAAAGAGGGGTCTTTTTGCGTCTTGGGTTAAAAATGAGCGGGTAATTGAGGCGGGGCAAACAGACAGCCAGAATTGACAAAAGTATAAGGGTTCCTTGTTTCAATCAATCAAATCAATCAAATATACTTTATTTTACACCAAAAACATAAACAGTAAAATACAGAAATAAAATACAAGAGGCACAAAATAAGGCGGATAATGTGTCGGGGACCGCAAGTGTTTGATCACGGAACCCTAAAAAAATGCTAGACTTTTCCATCTGATCCCTTTTTATTTATGATTGTTTTGTCACAGGTGTCAAAGGTATTGAAAAGCAAACAGGGTTCGGGGCTCGGGACATCCATATAGCAAATTGCTGACCGCTCCTTGAGTCTGATGTGAATTTGCTAATGCAATTTATTGGTGTACCAATAAAACTGTCCCTCCACGATTTATAACGGCTGTCTTCGGCTGGTGAACTAAATCTATTACTTTGTTTTTTTTTTTTTTATAACGAAGTGTTGAGAATATCAAATCAAATATTCTTTATTTTACACCAAAACATTAAAAATACAGAGAAAGAAATACGAGAGGCACAAAACAAGGCGGTCTTATCGCTAAAAGGCGATTTCTTCCAAGCAACCTTAGGGTAGAGAAAATGGTGAACGAAGAGAGGTCTCCAGAAAAATTATCAAAAAAGAACAGTTATCAGTAAATAAAAAAACAAGATGCAAGTATGTAAACTATTATAAAACTGTAACAGGAAGTTTGTCTGTACATTGAAGATATTAACAAAAAAAAAGTTACGATATGGTTTTTAGGTATCCCTGATTCCATATCACAAATTTTTGGATTTTTTGTCTGTCTGTTTGTTTGTGTGTTTGTTTGTTTGAACGAGCATCACGCAAAAACTACTGAACCGATTTTGATGAAACTTTTTTTGTTTGATAGCTTATGATCTGACTTAATCTGGTATATAATTTGTGCGGACAAAGTCGCGGGTTAACGCTCGTACAAAATAAACCTATTAATAATGACAATTTATAAAATACTATAACTTTTTTTGTTAATATCTTCAATGTACAGACAAACTTCCTATTACAGTTTTATAATAGTTTAGATTAGATTTCAGACGACGCAGTCTGCGGTCAGCAGTCTCGGTGTCTTCTGGCATATTTGCTAACTAAAGATGTCCTTGAATTATTAGATCAAATGCGTAATTGCATACTAAAATTGAAAGAATTTAAATATTAAAATATTTCATTCTGAGTCTGAGAGCTCATAAATTAATGATACGCTAATTTATTACATAACTTTTCTAAAAGATCCCGGAATATTCATGAAGTACCAAAAAATATAAACTCTAATTGATTGTTTACCATACCATGTTTTTTATTAAGGAATAATATCTAGTTGTATGTTTCCCTTTACCCAAATATAAAAAAGGTTTTATTTTATTATTTATAATTAATGGACTCTTTCTTGTGCGTTAGCACTTCATTTCCACCAGTGTCAAGTAGTTTATGGGAGAATCTATCCCAAGCTCGGAGATTGTTTTTGGTCAAGAACAAGAAGAGATTGAGGTTTGCGGAGCCTCGGCAGGCAAAAACGCGACGCGCAAAAACCACGCGAGACAAGTGTTCGGGTCAGAACCTGCAACGTGACTCTCTTTTTTTTATTTCTAAATTAATGAACTTTTAATAGGCTAAGGGAAAAAATGAAGTTTTGCTTTTGTTTAGCACTACAATTTCCGTCAATTTCAAGTAGTTTGCATCTATCCCAATCTTGAGGATTGTTTTTTAAAACAAAAACAATTGAGAAGAGATAGCGAAGCCTCGTGGCAAGCTCAAACGCGAACCACGCGAGCACCATGCGAATAACAGGACCGCTCGCGGAAATACTTGCAACGTGACTCATAATCATAAACTAAATTATAGCCACAACAAGTTTCTGAAATACCCTTCGGAGTTGCCAGAGACTTTGCCATAACTACCAACCATCTTTTCAAGCATGCAGTTGTAGTATAACAACTAAAGTCAAGTCGACTCAAATTATTTTATTTCCTCATTAGAAAACTGCTTGTTCAGCTAGGCGAATATAGCTCCTAATAACCTTATCTTGCATTGCACACCGTACCCCAATAAGTACACTTAGTCCCAACACGCTATAAAGCTTTCTCCTTCGTGAAAATGAATTCGATAAGGTTAAGCCTTAGATTTATACGAATACCGAAATTCGGCCTAAAACAATATATCTTTCAGAGGTATGTGGTGTGAACGAAGGAAGTTGGAAAATTAATAGTTTTAAAATGCTTTATTGAGGTTTTCAATTGAGTGTGAATTGCAGGTCAAGGTTTTTTTATTGTATTCAGGATATTTTGTTGTTGGTGGTCAGCTCCGGTCACCCGGCGACCCGGCATGTTGCTTTAAGTTGTTGGTCGATGGTAAAGTAAATTGAAACTTAGCTTAAATAAATTCATCATTAATTTAATTACCATTGAACCTTAATTGCAGGAGCGTGCCACATGATTATGAGGAACATTCTGTCAATTGAACTTAAACCATATTTCAGGTTATAAAGAGACATTATTCTCTTTTCATATTGATCAGTCTTCATCGACGTTCCCACTACTAAGGCCCAGATCTACCTTCACGTGCCTAATGGGCTCAAATTATATGACTTGACTATATGATTTGACTGAAATTCATCATCATCATCATTGTCTACTACGTCTTTGTTCTGTCGAGAAAAGGGTATGTAAAGATCATAATAAATGGTTAGCCCTAGTCTCAAAAGATTGCAGTAAGTATTTTTTTGGCAGGGTTGTGTTGAATATGTTTCCGGAATCCTTGTGACGAGCTCTATTATGAAACTTTTGATATCTAAAGTAATATCTCATTTGGAAGAGGTAGAAATGGTAAGCAAGAGTATGGTAATAAATACCATAGAGATCTAGAGAGATGCCAACCAACGCGCTGAGTACGAAACCTAGTGTCGCATTACCACCAGTACCACGCGATAGAAAGTATTGTGTTAGCTTGAATGTGCTCATTATCCATTGCGGTATCAGGACTCAACGTTCGAATTATCTTTAGTACTACGCTAGCATTGTAAACTATTTACACATAATATCTCGACTGGCTTTCAGCCTCATAATATATAGAATCCTTACTGTCGCGAGCAATATGTTCCGTTTTTGCGCATATTGCGGCGACACTGGCCCCGCCCCCTTTTCAAATCTCCCTTTAGTTTTTGTGATCTGTGGGTCGATCCTTCTAGAGCTCGTCTCAACTGTTCCGAAAATATTTGCGGCTGAATCTTGCCAGAGGATGCTTACTGTGGTCTCCATAAGTACGCCAGTTCTGTCTATCCCATTGGAAAGGAGGCGTTATAGATGTTATAGATAGATATAGCAAGTATCTAGACTCTCGGCCTCAGCGTGTTTTATTTACGAAATTTTCTAGTATTAGCCTCAGAATTAATTACGAAAATCATACCTCGCTCTCTATTTAGTCTATATACCCTTATTCATGAGATAATGCCTGCATATGTTTAGCAGTGGGATGAAGATATTAAACGTAGAGCAACGATTTTGAACACCAGACTTGAGTTTATACAACTAAGCTATTCATGCACCTGGATTAGTGTTATTCGTGAAACTTGATATTTTGAATTATTCTATTACAGGCTGAAAAGTGATAATGATAAATATTATCCGTATTGTACGTGCTCGATCTTAAACTTTTGAATATCTTTTTTTACAGCAAATAAATTGTATTTTAAACTATACCTACATACTTAAGTATGTTTAATTAGGCCGGATTCGACCAAACTTTGATTTATAGAAGAGTAACTATACAAGGAACAATTTAACTCTTAGCGTTTACTCCCAAATAACTTCATTTGTGCTCTACCACACTAAACCCATACTAAAAGAACGAATGTATAATCCACCTAAAGAAATAGGTCGTTGTATCCGTACTTATTGCATTGTGAGGTTACACGGCTTTAATTTGTTAGGTTTCTTTTTTCTTTAATTTTTTTAATTATGTGACATTGACATTTCATTAGTCTTGGTTACACCGTCAAAATTGGTCGTGTAAAATTTACTCTCAACTTATTCATAGATTAGGGTTGGTAAAACGCAAAATCAGTTTACTCTAGAGTAGCCGGCGACATAATCTAAGAATAAAATTTACTCGCGTTTGATCGAATCGGGCCTAAGATAAATTATTCAATGTCGAGTTCCCGACAATAGTATAGGATCGTGCACTCTTATTATATTCCGTGCCTAGGGGTAGCGGGTAAAAAATGTACTACCTATACCTAAGCTTCCATGCATACCTAACTGTTTTAACGTAAACGCATTCTTCATCTTATAAATTCTCATATCAGTTATCTCTCAGAATACAAAGGATCCGTCTACAAGGTCTACATCTATTTGAATGACTATACTTCTTTTGCCAAACCAAAGGCATGTGGTAACCTCGATAAGAAACGTCTGGGAATAGACGGGACCCGCTCGATTATCTCTTTAACCCTCGGGAATACTGGTATAGTCCCATCCATTAAGTACCGCGAGTCAGGATATTTTGATTCTTTTATCGCTTGTCATAAGAGTTATAATATGTGAATTCTTGTGTATGCAATATTCGTTTTACATTCGAGGACTAACAAATCTAGCCATGCGGTGGGAATACGGGTTAAGTCAGAGGATTTCTTATTGACAAATATTGGTAAGAATTTACGAGAAATATAGATGTTTGTAAGAACGTAGTTTGATGTTTCAGTAAATACATTTTTTGTATTACACCTGGCTATCATCCTATTTGTGTAATTTGGAATGTAAATAGATATTCCTTGGTATTTATTTTTGGTTAGGTAGGCAGATAGTAAGTATAGGCTGTGGAATAGGTATAGTGACTGAATTATTATTCGACATATTTTGGAGAAAATAAAGAACATTGAGCTCTTGAAACGGAGTTCGTGGGTTCGATTCCCACAGGGGACACCTAGTGAAATGTTACTTTGTGCGTATTTACCCAGTTGGTTAGGACATTGCAGGCTGAATCACCTGATTGTCTGAAAAGAAAGATGATTCCGTGCTATAGATGGCACGTTAAGCCGTTGGTCCCGGCTACTATCTCTGGTGGTAGTAAAAACCGCGGAATATTATAAGAGGGGTTGTTCTGTGGTAAAAACCATTGGTGGTCTGGTGGTGGTGGTGTGGTTCGTTACATAAAAACCACGTTAGATGCCGTAAGGTGGTTTGAAAAAAAACTATGAATCCAGGGCTTGCTGCCCACACGATAAGAAGAAGGAGAAAATTAAGTAAGTAGAGATCTACTACCTACGTTACCATGGCTCGCGGTCATACCTGCTGATACTGATGAGCCAATATGTTTATGTATGTCGTCCGTCTCAGCACACACGCATGCTCTAATTGTGATTGTGAGATTTGTTAACTCTCTGAAAACACTTGTAAACACTATGAAGGTGCGGGCCATATTATCGCAGTAGATTTCTTTCTATCAAGTCGACATTGGTATGCAGCATTTCGCCCCCAAAAGCGCTTCAAAAGATATTATTTCCTTAGAAAAAGCATGTCTAGAAAGACGCTCATGCTTCTACCGTATAAAACAAAAGGGGCCAACTTTCTTAGGTTTGTGTGCGTGAGGCGCCATACTAATTGTGTCTGTGTGCGTGTATATGGATAGGGGTTAGACGCCAATACTGGTAACAATTTTTTTTTACGTTTTTGTAGCTTCGACTGTCAATCTTGACATAGAACTTATCCAAGATTATTTCTTAGTTTTCTCTTACGACACCCACGCCGGGAAGAAGTGGGTGGCCTATTTAAAACCTGAAACCACACGGCCTAGATCTTAAAGATGTTGTAAAATAACAGTAAAACAGTTAGTTAAGTTGCAGTTGCTTTGATTATGGTAACCAGCTTTTTGAGTAGCTAACAATTGCTGCATGAGCTCATCCCACCTCCCCCTTTCTACTATCTGACTTCCAGACGCACCGCGGGATACCACCCCTTCTTGGTTGATATACCACAAATCCGCACTAAGCGCCTTTCTGATTCTTTTATAATGCGCACAGCCAAGGAGTGGAATGCCCTGCCTGCGTCAGTATTTCCGAGTGCTTACAACCCGAATTACTAGGCATCTTCTGGGTAAGCTCGCTACATCTTCGACCCCACCACTACATCTTTGTCCTTAGGACTGAATTGAGGTCAAGAGCAAACCCATTTGAAAAAAAAAATTCAATGATTTCGGTAAATTATTTTAGTATTAGGTACCTAAGTAATTTATTGTTAATTGGTCTAGAAATGTTATCTACGAATTCACAAAATTAAAATATTAATAATTCTTATAGTAACACGCCTTATCTTAATAACCACAGACAAAAAACTAAATTGCTTATGCCTCAAATAAGATTAACACCCAGCATTATTTATGACTAGCTTGACAGGTTTAATACGAAACTGTCAGCTTATCTCTTGTTTTAATCAACGCAACAAAAATGTTCTACTTTCACATAATAAGATACCGCAACCGCAACTGGATTATGATTTGGCAGCTAGTTAATAAGTTTCCGTGGTGTAGCGGTTATCACATCTGCCTAACACGCAGAAGGCCCCCGGTTCGATCCCGGGCGGAAACATAGTTTTTTTCAATTTCAGTAATTTTTTCGTTTTGAATGATAGGAAGAAATAGAAGTCAATCCTTATTTGTATATTTGGGGATTAAAGTACGAAAGCTACTGCACGTGTGCAATTATACGTGTTCCCTCACTTTGAAATAAGGTTATGTTCACTGATATAGATAGAGCGATTACCGTTAGGCAATACAAATATTACAAAAGAGTACAACACAACAAACAACATTTTGTTTTGGATGCAAAGAACCATACATATTTCTCCATTCCAATATAACATAACTTCATACAAAACAACGTTTATATTTTCTTTTGGTATGGATAAAAACTTGGTTAAAACTTCCAACTACCTACCTTTTAGGGGGAGATTGTAAGGTTCTGAGCCGAATTAGGATTCATATTATGGATTAGTCATTGTTTACACTCAATATATCAGAATAAAGACGAACAAGACATGCGGTAATCAATTATCGTGGTAAGGACATGTGATGAGAAGAGATGAGTTTCATATTACAAGAAGAATGTTGAATATGAATGTGGATGGCTGCATGAAGAGAGGACGACCAAAGAAAAGATGGATCGATTGTGTGAAAGATGACATGTGTAAAAAGAGAGTGTGCGCAGAAATGACGGCTAAAAGAGATGAATGGAGGAAGACGACATATTGTGCCGACCCCAAATAACGGGATAAGGGCAGGAAGAAGAAGAAAGATGAACAAGACAATGATGATGGTGATTAAAAGCTATATACTGAATCCCCTGAAGGACAAAAGCCCTGTCTAACTTAAGATGATGAAAGGAAGTAGCCTATGTATACAAAATAACATTAGCAATTCAATGTCCTCTACTATGTGGCAATAAAGGCAATTTTTTTTTCTCCAAAATCGCTGTTCTTCAACCACTGTAATTATAGACTAATCGCATCCTAGGTAGTGAGAAAATAAAATGGAGTTGCTCAACCTAATGCAGAGCGGAGTGGAGCTACGTGCAGGTTCTTCTGATTACAATCTTGCATTAGATCTTATGCTTCAGTTCTCTTTTATTGCTGTCGTGTAACGAATGCTGCGCAATTTTGAGCTCTACTGTAAGGTGCAAGTAACAACTGTTCGAGGAGTTGCTTTGATGGATGCAATCTATAGTTTGTTGATAGAGGACCTTTGCTAATGAATTTCTCGTAATTAAAGTACACAATGAAAGAGTGTGTAAACACACTAAAGAAGCGTGCAAGGGGAAAAATTAAACTGGATTAGTTTTAAAATATAATGAATAAATGTCATCGTATCGAATGCGATTCGAGCAATGCCATTTTAAACTAAAGATCCCGAATAGGTAATTGTTTTAAAGCATTCAGAACGATATTTAACGATACCCACGTTTGAAATCTCGTATAATTAACGGGTGATGTGTTAGATAGTATATTCATTTAAAGTCAGATTCAACAAAACAGCAATGAATCTTAGCAATACACATAATTCAAATCCAGTTAAGTACATCGGGTAGCAAATTGCATGTTCTGTTAGGATAGGATAGGTCAGGGTCCTCGGAGACAACATTGCAACAAAAGCTGTTATACCTATTTCATATGTATGGTATACAGCTATGAAATTGTTCTTGTTTATATTTTGTGTTGTAATTGCAACCTTTATTTTCTGAATGTGAATACTGGTGACGAAAAAATATCGAAATAACGGTTACCACGTCGCCGTACTGACAAAGCAGAGGTGATGTTTGTGTTTTTGCTAATAATGGTCGTCTTTGTATGGTTTCCAAAATAAAAAGCCTAGTAACTTACGTGTGGGATCATTAGGTACAATGTATGTGTCTGTGAGCGTTATAATTATTGTGTATGTATTTATTAGCCCAGTCATTTTACGGAGTTTTGTTAAGAGAGGTGGAAAGTAATTATTAATTGGGCTTTGAAACCATAACCAGCACCATTTAGTGACAAAAAGACTATCTGAAATCATATTAAAAAAATACGCTACGCAACATAGAAATCAAAATTGTGAGTCCCAGAACGCTTTTAAATTAATAATATTCATACCAATGCACTCATTTGAACTAGATTTAACAATATAAATTATTTTTGAGCAATAAAATAAGCATAGCAATTTAAAAAATTAGGTTTTTATTAGAAAATACGAATGTATTTTTCAAAACCTAAGTAGACAAAAATATTTACACCATGTTTGAAGTATGTATAATAGTAATGCCTTAAATGTGTGCAAAAAAAAATTACCATCAGATTTTTTATATCGAGATAATAGCTAAATTTTAAATTTTGAACTGTTGCTGACGGGATTTTTTTTTTATTTTGGTACATTTTGAAGCTCGAATTGGCTCTTAAATACTGTACCGAAAACAAATATCAATTATTAATTAGACCCGGCTCAAACCGTAAAATGACTGGGCTATATTCATAATAGAACAAAATGATTGAAAATGATTTGCAGTTATAATTTAATATTAAATTTATTGTGGTTGGATATTACGTGAACTATTGACTATTATTTTGTTTAGTTATCACTACATAGTATAAAACAACGTCGCTTCCCGCCGTCTGTCTGTCTGTCCCTATGTATGCTTAGATCTTTAAAACTACGCAATGGATTTTGTTTCTGCTTTTTTTAATAGATAGAGTTATTCAAGAGGAAGGTTTATATGTATATAATTGCAGTAGCATTGCACCCGTGCGAAGCCGGGGCGTGTCGCTAGTTTTATTTATAAAATGTTTAGGCATGATTGGTTTTAAATTGACGGCCCGGTAGCACAGTCTGTAGTGAACCTGCCTGCTGTGCTGAAGGTCGCGGGTTCGAATCCCGTAAGGGACAAATATTTATATGATGAATATGAATATTTGTACCAGAGTCATGTATGTTTGTATCTATATAAGGTCTAATAAAATTAACTGAAACTATTTTAAGGGTATGCTCAGACCATCAAACTGAACAACTTTCTCTACGGGACCAATATCGAAATCTCGAAAAATAAATCTGCTGCCCCATACATTTGGGTCAGGTTGTTGTTGTGGATTTCGATAATTGTCCCATAGAGAAAGTTGTTCAGTTTGATGGTCTCAGCTGGAAATAGTTTCAGGTAATTTTGGTAGACCTTATATTATATGTATTCTATATCGTTGTCTAGTCATCATAATACAAGTCCAGGTACTTTAAATGTGACTAGATAATTTGTGTGACAATGTCCAAGATATTTATTTATTTATATTTATAAATGTTCAGACAAGATTGCTAATATCTTAGATAATATAAAGATATTACCTAACTTATAACTTTTACTGAAATTTAAAGATATTATTCTACTAAAATATCACTCTAATAACATCTTCAAACAGTAAGTCAAAGTCGTATGCTAAGCCTTTTGCGGATAAGAGGACCCTCTAGAGTGAATGAACGCTTCTCTCAGCTAGATTCTGATGCAAATTAGATGGATAAGGATGTTGGCTATTAGTTTGCTAAATTACGTTGAATTTACTGCTCTAGCTTTTCAATTATTTTAGGATTTTGTCTAGCAAATACTTAACCCATTGCACGGGGTTTTTAAAGTGGATAAGAAGCATGATTATTGGTTTGAATATGAATTAATATATCATCTATGCACGAAACAATTGCTTTAAACGCCGATATTTTTGTTGAGAAGTTTTCGTTATGTATCAGAAGCATTTGTCCAAGATCAGAAGCCGATCGGTTTAGAAAATGCCTGCGTTATCTCGTAACACACGAGTATCTCATGAAAACTAGTAAATATCCTATTCCATATACAGGGTGTAAGTGACAGCCTAGCAAATACTGAAACGGTGAACTCAGACCATCAAACTGAACAACTTTCACTATGGAGCCTACCTCAGGAGACGCGAAAAAAAATCTGCTCTCCCATACATTTAAGTCTGGTAGGTACAGCAGTTTTGTATGGGACAGCTGATTTTTTTCGCGTCTCCTGAGGTAGGCTCCATAGTGAAAGTTGTTCAGTTTGATGGTCTGAGTTTACCGTTTCAGTATTTGCTAGGCTGTCACTTACAGCCTGTATATATCTTATTATAGTAGCTAATTCTACCATTTTAACACAAAACTAATTATCTCTGGAAATGAAATGTTCCCAGGGGAATACTCGAATAAGTATTTCTCCGCAATGGCTAAGTGGATTAAAATAGAACCATCGCCAGATAGGACGAACCGAATATGGTATATCTATACTTATAAAAGAGTTCCGTGATTGACTGACAGACAACGTACAGCCTAAATCGCCGAAGATAGAAATTTAGGAATATATATTCTACAGAGGATGTAGGGGTGCACAAAGAAAGGATTTTTCGAAAATTTACCCCTAAATGTTTATCCAGTGGTTATCCACACGGACGAATAGCCCAGTCATTTTACGGAGTTTTGTTAAGAGGGGTGGGGAGTAATTATGAATTGGACATTTAAACTGTAAGCGGCACCATTTAGTGACAAATAGATTATTTGAAAACATATTTAAAAAAAATCGCTAGGTACGCAACATAGCAATCAAAATTTTATCCCCCATAAAACTTTTTAATTTAATATTAATACCAATGCACTAATTTTAATTAGATTTAGATTTATATAAAATAGGCATTGAAATTGAAAAAAATGAGATATTCAATAGAAAATACTAATGTATTTTCAAAGCCTTCTAAGTAGACAAAAATATTAACACAATGTTTGAAGTATGTATAATGGTAAAGCCTTAAAAGCTTGCAAAAAAAAATTTACCACTCGTTTTTTTAGAACGCGATAAATGCTAAATTTAAAATTTGGGGCTGTTGCTGACGTGATATTTTTTTAATTTTGGTATATTTCTAAGCTTAAATTGGCTCTTAAATACTATACTGAAAAAAATATCTATTAGTCCCTGCTCAAACCGTAAAATGACAGGGCTAGAAGTCGAGAGTCAAAAGCTCGTATTTCAGTAGTCTGCGCGTATAAAGTCGCGAGCACAGTGAGACTATTTTGATATAAAAGAACATTTTAATAAATAACGCGTTGAAACCAAAACATCAAAATAAACCTTTCTATGTTATTGGTCCTCTTCAATGTAAATTTAGAAAAATGCCGTGATCCGTATACATGTGGATACGGCAGGTGTATTTACATACTGTGGATGAAACTACCGGAGAGCAGTGTTCTGTGTATTTTACATGCCAGAGCTTTGTTGGGGATGTTGTGTTGAGTTTTTTCTTTACAAAGTTTAAATTGAATGTTTCAAAATACTGGGTTTTAGGTACATACTAGGATTGATAGGCTTTTGAAGTGAGGTTCTCATTCAGCTCAAATAGATTTAGTTAGAATTTTATTTATAGACGAGCGTTAGCCCGCGACTTCGTCCGCACAAATTATATACCAGATTTTAAGTCAGATCATAAGCTATCAAACAAAAAAAGTTTCATCAAAATTGGTTCAGTAGTTTTTGCGTGATACTCGTTCAAACAAACAAACAAACACACAAACAAACAGACAGACAAAAAATCCAAAAATTGGTGAAATGGAATCAGGGACACCTAAAAACCATATCGTAACTTTTTTTTTGTTAATATCTTCAATGTACAGACAAACTTCCTGTTACAGTTTTATAATAGTATAGATATAGATATGTATACAAATAACTGTCTGATGTCAATTTTTGATACTCAACAGCTGCGTTGTCATCGGAAGGTTTTTCGCTGTAGATAACATGTGGTCGGAAACACTAAAACAACAAATATATTAACAAAAACCAAATAAATTTGCAAAGTAAAATTACAAAATAAGATCCGCCTTACACAGACGGAATTCCGATCGGGAATCCTGATTCAGGATTCAGTGTTTTCAACTATGGTTGCAAAAAATACTAGTGCTTTTTTAAAAAATGCCTAAAATAAAAATGTATGAAACGCCAAATAAATGACTATTGTCATTGCATTGCATTTTTAGGTATTTATTAAAACAAAACTAACAATTTCTATACATGATAATTACTATCATGTGATGAGGTCGTGACGTTACGAATGTTACGATGATGGTTTGTAAATTGTATTCCAATATTAATGCAACTATATCAAAAGACTATCGATAGTTTTAACATAAGACATAATCTGCATACAAAAAGTGCATGAACCATTATCACACAAGCGGTTTTTGAGCGTAGGCAATTTCGTAACTATGCCGCAACGACAACGCAACTGCACCGTCACGATACGGTATCGTTCCAATAACGCCTACGCTCAAAAACCACTTGTTTGATATGACTAAATCTTAAAAAAGTGCCACCTAAGACACCAAAAAATCACTAGATCTAGTGAAAAAGTCTCTGAAAGCGGCAACACTCCATCCGGAATCCAATTCCGAATCACAGGTTTATTCCTTATACAGGATGGGAAAAAAAGGCCGTGGTTGGAGGGAAAGTACCCTTAATAATTTTATGATGGCAAATTTTACTGAAAGGAAACATTCCTTTATTTTCAAATTTAATTAAAACTGCATTTAAAGATTTTTGAAAAATCATCTGCTTGATCCGGGAATCGAACCGGTGAAACGTGAAAAAAAACATCCTGTATTTTATGATACCAACCGAAAGAGTCATTCATAAGGATCAATTTCTTTTAAACAACATAGTATCTTAAATTAAAGAAAGACCAAGAAAAAATGATTTTTTTATTGTTAAACTTACTATCTAAAGAAAATTCTTTTTCAAAAATCTTTAAATGCAGTTTTAATTATTTTTGAAAATAAAGGAATGTTTCCTTTCAGTAAAATTTGCCATCATAAATATTAAGGGTCCCTCCAACCACGGCTTTTTTTTTCCACTCTGTATATGTGGCAGACCTAAATACAAACTTATGTAACACAAATGACTCTACGATCTACTACAAGCCAAGTTTTGTCAAGTCGGTAATGGGAACCATTTGTATAAATACAGACCTTTTGTAGATCCTTTCCTACTGAAACTGTCTAAGCAAACACCCTGTATTGTCAAAGTAACAAAAAAAATCTGGATAGAAATAAATAGGTTTACCTAATCAAACAATTTTGTGTGGGATATTATCTAACTTAAAATGCTTGTTTCTTTATCTTTACTATTATAAAACTGTAACATAAGTGTGTCTGTACGTTGAAGATATTAACAAAAAAAAGTTACGATATGGTTTTTAAGTGTCCCTGATTCCATATCACCAACATTTGGATTTTTTGTCTGTCAGTTTGTTTGTGTGTTTGTTTGTTTGGACGAGTATCACGCAAAAACTACTGAACCGATTTTGATGAAACTTTTTTTGTTTTATAGCTTATGATCTGACTTAAAATCTGGTATATAATTTGTGCGGACGAAGTCGCGGGTTAACGCTCGTACTATTATAAAACTGTAACAGGAAGTTTGTCTGTACGTTGAAGATATTAACAAAAAAAAGATACGATATGGTTTTTAAGTGTCCCTGATTCCATATCACCAACTTTTGGATTTTTTGTCTGTCTGTTTGTTTGTGTGTTTGTTTGTTTGAACGAGCAACGCGCAAAAACTACTGAACCGATTTTGATGAAACTTTTTTTGTTTGATAGCTTATGATCTGACTTAAAATCTGGTATATAATTTGTGCGGACGAAGTCGCGGGTTAACGCTCGTACTATTATAAAACTGTAACAGAAGTGTGTCTGTACGTTGAAGATATTAACAAAAAAAAGTTACGATATGGTTTTTAAGTGTCCCTGATTCCATATCACCAACTTTTGGATTATTTGTCTGTCTGTTTGTTTGTGTGTTTGTTTGTTTGAACGAGCAACACGCAAAAACTACTGAACCGATTTTGATGAAACTTTTTTTGTTTGATAGCTTATGATTGGACTTAAAATTTGGTATATAATTTGTGCGGACGAAGTAGCTGGTAAACGCTAGTATTAAAAAAGCGCCCACATAGACTCGATTTGGCATAGTTGCGATGGCCTGTGGGCGGATTCGAGGGTAAAAGCTTACCTACATAGTCTAATCTTGACCTTTGACCTAAACAGATAATAAAACAGTATGTTATTCGTAATTATGAGTTGCGAGGCGTGCACAATGGGACGGGAAATTAACGCTGACCGTCATACGCAGAACGAAATGGGGTGCCCTTAATAGCTACGAAACTACTATAGTATACTTTATTACTCGATAACAAGACTCGTTTTTGTGTGTCGGTGGAATCAGGCGCGGATTCACCGTTGGGTCACGGTGGGCCCACAAACCTAATTGAGGTCGATAGGCTTTCACTCTGTAAAAGTTTCTTCAAAATCGGTTCAGTAGTTTATAGTAGATTGTGATATTGTACTGTGGAAACAAACACACATTTACTTTTGTAATTTTCGTGAGCAATAATGGACTAACAATTTACAGGTTTATTAATTTACGAGCGTTAACCCGCGACTTCGTCCGCACAAATTATATACCAGATTTTAAGTCAGATAATAAGCTATCAAACAAAAAAAGTTTCATCAAAATCGGTTCAGTAGTTTTTGCGTGATACTCGTTCAAACAAACAAACAAACACACAAACAAACAGACAGAGAAATCCAAATGTTGGTGATATGGAATCAGGGACACTTAAAAACCATATCGTAACTTTTTTTTTGTTAATATCTTCAATGTACAGACAAACTTCCTTTTACAGTTTTATAATAGTATAGACAAGTGTTTGCCCCTCAGCTTTGTGCCCCGCGTAGATTGCCTATATACACTGTACAGGGGCCGGGGTTCTTGGCCGGGGCGTCACACATTTTGTAAACGTCTCCTTTGTAGAAATGCAATGAGAGCTAGATGAGATAGTTTGTGAGCTTTCTAGAAGTGCTCCGACTCGCACTTGGCTGAAATTCGGGTGGCCGTGCCCACAACCTTTTTTGGGAGCTGGATCCGCCTCTGGGTGGAATTGTAACACGCAATCATAGTACATGGACACATTAAGAAAAGAAATGAATGGAATATTATCATTGTACCTAAGATACCCGTATCTGCTCTCTCTCAATTGAAGAGACGTAGACGTTAGAAATAAAATAATGTTAGGGATTTTAAAATGGATGGGTCCCTATATTCCCTGCATTCTTTTGTGTTGAGTAGCATTATAACAACTATAGGTTTGCAGTTATTACATTTTTATTGCTATTGTAATTTGTATTTCATTTATAAATTTTTAACAAAATCAATTTTTAATCTATAAATTTTTTTTTTAATTTTAGTTATTTTGCAAAAAGCTACCGCAAAGGTAAGTCGATACTGGTCAGATTTAAGTTCAAATGTGGTAACATTTTACACCACACGGGCGCAATTTGTGCATTCTATACCTTTCATTCGTATGGAAACAAAATTGTAGTAATACTCAAATCTTTACCATGCCCATGGGATCATGCACTAATTGATGTAAAGCAGAAACTAATAAGCAAATGGTTTAGATTAACGGTCAGTTGCAGAAACGCTCATTAGTGTTAATCCTCCTTTAAATGTCTTTTAGCTTTTACTACATCAACAAAACAAAAAGTGACAGCCAGAGATTTAAGGGAGGATAATCTTTAATGAGCGTTTCTGCAACTGAATGTAAGTAATTTTATTTGTACTGGTAGGCAATAACTAATAATACATTTTAGATGAATTGGTCTCATTTTATTTTAAACTTTTCTTTTACAGTGATGGATCTTGAAAACATGCCTAATAACGAATTCTTTCATCGTGACGAAGAATGGGAAAGTTTTCTTGAATTTATAACAAAAAATTCTTCAGAAGAATGTTTAATTAACTCAATCAGTGAAAAAGGAAAATCTAATTTACAAGCAAATACAAAATATTCACAGTTCTTTTTTTAATAACTTTGTATTATGAGTGGCAGTAAATAATAAATATTTCTAGCTATTGCTTTAGCGTTGTTTAAACCGAAACTCGTTTTGTTTATCATTATCATCTGCCTATATACGTCCCACTGCAGGGCATAGGCCTACCTTCAGGGAGAGTGTAAGGGCGTTAGTCCACCATTCGCGCCCAATGCGGATTGGGAGACTTTCACATACGCATCGCAATTTCTTCTTCAGCGAATTCAGCAATTTCTTTCTAACTTACGTACGTAATTATTATTACCTACATTTTGTAGGTTTCCTTACTATGTTTTCCGAGCCGTTTGAGAGTAGTCGGTAATAACGTACGTAAGTTAGAAAAACTCATTGGTACATGGCATGCTGTCAATGCGGAATAGAACCCGCACCTCAAGATTGAGTTTCCATACATCTTCGCAACGCGCCACTATGCTTGTTTATAGTTACAACAAAAAGAAACATTGGTTTCTTACAGTAAAATATACTTACCTTTCTTTTTTACTTTTAGTAAAATTGAAAGGGTAACTACATAATAACATTATAATTTAAATTTTGTTTAATCTACAGTTTTGCTTTATTGAAGCAACTTTTTTTTTAATAGGTACACCCTGTGGGCCATTTTATAAATATGAAAATTGTAATTTACTATGTCAATTTCAGGGTACATTGCTGGTTACTAATGACGCTAAACTTGCAGTAGGTAGGTAACAATATGACGTGTCCTTACATTCTCAGCAATATACTACCCTGATTTTTAATAAACAATTTGTATTTGTATGTGTATTTTATTGTACCTAGTTGTAACAATAGTCATGTTTATTAAATGGGGCCCTAGAACATATAACTAAGGTCTGGTCGCTTATCATTTTAAAATTCCTATGAAATACCAGCATGGCTCAAAACAAATGTTTCTTACCAAATTCTGAACACTTTCGATTCGACCTCAAAACTGTGAAGAGCGCTGACCCCTATAGTACATCCATTTTTTGTTTAGGGGTCAGAGTTTTTAAACAAAAAAAGTGTATCAGCCGCTGTATAACGTGTATTATTAAGAATTTGTATAATGTAAGTAGGCTAAATTAAATGCAAATAAATAAATTATTACTTTCTTATTTTTAAGATAGATGTTGTTAGATACTGTAGAACTTGTATGTAAACAGTTACTTTACTAAGTACTGAAGAAGGAAGTTTGTTATCGTTAAATGTTTGTTAACTTTCCGATCTTGAACTAAGTTTTACATAAGATACTTTAAAGTGCGTTATTATTAAAGTTGGTTGGGATTTTGATATGAAATTTTACTTTATGAACTTTAAGATTTATCTTTCAAACTATCTCGATTATAAATTTATTAGATTGAGTTATTTGCCACAAATTATTTGTTAAAGTTCGGGCTTAATTGCGCGAATGGGGAGATTTATACCCAACAGTAGACTATCCCGGGCTTATGATGAAACTGTCCAAAAACCTTAAAAACGACAAGTTTGTCTTTTGATGTAACATTTTCAGACTTGGTGTTAATTAGGCACATTTTTGCATTCACTATTTTAGAGAATTCGAGCTCCCGCTACTCATCTATATAAAAGGGTTCCGTGACTGACTGACTGACTGACTGACTACCTGTCTGACTGACAGTCAACGCACAGCCTAAACTGAAAATAGAAACAAAAGTGGCCACTTTTGGCGGTTTTAATTCTACAGAGGATTCTATGGAGGATTTTTCGAAAATCGACCCCTAAAGGAGTAAATCCGCACGGGAGAAGTCGCGGGTCAAAAGCTCATAATATAATAATTATCATAATTATCATCATAGTAAATAAGAATAATTATATTTTTTATATTCGTATGGCTCATGGTACATCATAGTGATCCTATTAAACTACACTCCAACTATTTGTCTATGATGCTGTGTACACATGGCGACACATCAAGCTATACAAAACCGAAATAAGCTGGCCGCGCGTAGGACGAGTAATGTATAACGTCACGCGACTAGCTTATATTGGTTTTGTATAGCTTGATGTGTCGCCGTGTGTAGTTCTACATATCTTATTGCAATGTAAATGGTTTCATCTTGACTGTAATCTGTACTTGCACCTATACAATAAAATAAAATGAAATATTGTACTTATTACCTGTGATGATGAATAAAAATGTTTCTGATTTCATCATCATCAGCATCATATAATTTTATCGTATGCTTACCAGTAGGTTGTTCTGCTAATAATCAGTCCCTTCTCCCATTTTTATTTAATTCTAGAGCTTTTCCATCCTTTTGTGTTATCATCATCAGCCTATATTCGCCCTAATGCAGGGCCCGCCTACTCTCAGTAGTGTAATTGAATGTTAATGTTGACCGCACATCTGTCCACGCCGAACGCGTCGAATTAGAAATTAGTATGAAAAATTCGGCTTCCGAGTTTTGATACTAATTGTGCTTACGTAATACTAGGTGAGCAATCAACATTTTCCACCACACGTGCCTAATGCAGATTTTTTACCATCTCTCAATTTAAAACAATTATTATCTCGCCGATGCTAGGTATATAAATCTAAAGCACACAGAACACATGGATAAGTTTGTCGGTCTATACGAATCCGTAGTCAAATCCCTGCGGTTACGGAGCAGTGAGACTTTGGGATTTGCGGAATTACAGTTGTCACCACTTCTGCGTTACACTTTAGGTTTAAACGCTTTAGACACTAAGTCCTGTTTGCAATGAACATGGAATTTTGGTAATTATTTGTTAGGTTACGAAAATGTTGAGATAATAAATAATGTTACCGCGTGCGGTGTTGAACTTACGGTTGAATGAAGTATTGTGCTTCGTGAAGCGTGTGTTTTAATTTGTTTGCTAATAAATGTAATGTACACGTAAAAAATCCCTTTCTGCAATTTATAGCTCGAATTTTTATTCAAAACACAATTCGAATTACACAATGGGTACTACTAGAATTAAAAATATGCATTTTATTCCTATGTTTAGGTATATTGCTCTGAATGCGCGCGGATATTTTATTATTTATATATTTTTCGACCGGTTCACTAACAATGAAAAACGGGTTGGGTTGCCTACGGAACTGCATTATGGGCGAGTCCATACGCTCTTGGCCGGTTTTGTAAAGAATTATGTTTGTTCGTAAACACATTCCTATTCCCTTTCATGATAGGCAAAAACTTTACTATAATATTATCAAGCACCTTTTAATGGCGCAGATTTAATGCAAGAACAATATTCTACTGGTTAGGTTAGGAAAGCTTAAGGGTGAAGCCAAACGAGCGTAATTTTGTGAGTTGAGTCTCGTATTTTGAGTCCGTTTCGTATAAAGGCTAAGGTCAAAGACAATGCATTCCCAGATTTTATATGAAACGGACTCAAAATACGCGACTCACAACTCACAAAATTACGCTCGTTTGGCTTCACCCTTAAGCATAAAATGACACGTGTCAATAGAATACTAGGTCGCTAGCCTTGTACCACAAAAATACTTACTTACTTACTATGCTGACTCAGGGACCCGAAGTGGGTCTTGGCCTCCGACAACAAAGCACGCCATTCATCTCTTTTCTGTGCCATCTCGGTCCAGTTGGGCACCTCCAGCTCCTCAAGATCTTTGGTAATCTGGTCAATCCAGCGATACCTGGGCCTGCCCACTGGGCCACAAACTTGTACCACAAAAATAACCCCCACTTAAATATGTACTTTTCAGTAGGTATAATAAAATAGTACTCATTCGTCTGAATGTTTGTGCTGAAAAATGTCAAGAGCATCTGAAAGGGTAGACGCGCTTTTCACGTTTCTTTTGCATAATTTAACTTAGGCGGCAAATAAAATATATCATTCAAGGAGCTACAAAAAGTACGTGAATTAAATTCTTGAATATTAATCTGTTAAATCAAATACGCCGTATGGTTACCGGCCGCCCAGTTTTCTCGAGCCGATCATCTTATTTCTTCCAAAGTATGTCGTAGGAAGCGACTAAGGGAAAAGGTACAACTTCAGCTGCTTTATATATTTGATTCGATATTGCAGTTTATAATGGAACAGCAGATTTTTTTTTGCGATTTCATATTTGCACCCGTAGTAAATTTTGTTCAGTTGGACGAGTTGTAGAGCTTTTTAAAAGGATGCCAATGACATCAATTTCAGTTTTTCTTTCATCTTTCCCTGTAGTCGTTTTTCTATGACGCTACTAAAAATATGTTCGCGCTATAATAGGGGATCGGACAATTAGTTAAATTAGCAACTTTTAATCGAACGTGAAAACGCGCGCGATGTATGAAAAATTGAACTAAATACCCACAAGTGACGTCATCAATATTTCATTACTCTTTATACTTCATCATGTTATTAAAAATTGTATTCTAACTAAAAAAAACTAAAAATGTGAGTATAGCGTTATTTTCAAATGTTTTTTTTTTACTAAGGCCGGATTCGACCAAACTTTAATTTATAGAAGACTAACTATACAAGGAACAATTTAACTATTAGTGTTTACTCCCAAATAACTTCATTTGTCCTCTACCACACTAAACCCATACTAAAAGAACGAATGTAAATCCACCTAAAGAAAGAGGTCGTTGTATCCGTACTTATTGCATTGTGAGGTTATATGGTTTTAATTTGTTAGGTTTCTTTTTTCTTAATTTTTTTTAATTATGTGACATTGACATTTCATTAGTCTTGGTAAAAATTTTACACCGTCAAAATTGGCCGTGTAAAATTTACTCTCAACTTATTCATAGATTAGGGTTGGTAAAACGCAATATCAGTTTACTCTAGAGTAACCGGCGACTTAATCTAAGAATAAAATTTACTCGCGTTTGGTCGAATCGGGCCTAAGAAGATAAAACTAAAATATATTTTATGCAGTCCGCTACCCTATTATTTTTATCACCACTATTCACACCTCGCGGTAATGAATTAAAACACTTTTTTCACCCACACCTATATTGCGCGACATCTTTTGTTCACAAACTACACGTCCATCTATTCTGATCGTTTACACTCGCTTCCATGAATACCATTCGTCATGGAGAAGACAATGGTTGTCACATGCTATAGTGTATGGTCGCTCTAATTTTATTTCCTTTGCGGAAGACTGTTCAGGAACCAGATAGAAATAAAATGAATTGCACGTTGAAGGCATTTCAGGTTACGGCATCTTTTTCTTTTAAGGCACACGTGGTGGACTAACGCGCATACGCATCCCTGAGGGTAGGCTTGTGCCCTGCAGTATAACGTATATAAGGTCTAACAAAATTAGTTGAAACTATTTTAAGGGGATGATCAGACAATCAAACTGAACAACTTCCTCTATGGGCATAATGTTGAAATCGCGAATAAAAAATCTGCTGTCCCATACATTTAGGTCGAGTAGGTTTGTATGGAACAGCTAATTTTTTTGTTCAGTTTGATGGTCTGATTATCCCCTTAAAATAGTTTCACCTAATTTTGTTAGACCTTTTAAATACGGTGATAATGATAATGATGATATATTTCATCAATTTCTGAGATTAGACGTCAAAAGGATATCGATATAATCTTTATTCACGTTACACTACAGGTTATAATTGAATAACGAAAGGTCCAAAACTATTATCTAGCTATTTGTCATCCAACGAAACAGGTTTTTGCTATGGGCCCAAATCAACTCTTATTCTTTTATTGATTAGTTTGATAGGTAATAAAATAAAATAAAATAGCATCATTTTAACATAATATCCGTAAAAATCCGTAAACACCCCGCCCCGTTGAGTTTGTAAATTTCTTCTAAAAATTTAAATTTTTGATTTTCTTTATCCCTTTAATTAGTGAATCTGTTTGTTTGCATTACACGCATCATTTTAAAACTAATCAAATTCTAATTACTAACGTTTTCTTTACACTTAAATTACGTAACTAACATTTAGTTTTTCGAGTTTTATTTCAGTGCATTGGCTCAATGAAAAGATATGCGTAGTCACGGGGGCAGTTACTAAAATATAGTATTAAACATAATTTACTTTCCTCATAATACACCGTGACACGACATCTGGGTGCGACGTTATTCAATACCCTTAAATGGAATGATATCTTTTCGCCATTCAATTTTGTAGAAGCCTAAAAAGCCCAAATTACAGACGACAGTCGTATCAATTTGTGACGAACGGATTCTTTGACAAAAGTAATGTGGGAGTGATTGTTATAAAGAATGGGCGATATAATTTGCGACCAGCTGTTACCTATTGAAAACGTACTCAGCGATCTGCTGATTTATTATGGAAATATTTCAGTTTTTTTTCAGACGGGTTGCAATTTTCGCCTTTATTAAAGTAAGTATTTATTTATGCTCTCTTAGTATGAAATATGTACTACACATGTTTGCCAAATGCCTAGAGAGTTACGAGTTCTGTTGTAATATTTAAGTGCACAAAAAATATACTAATGTAGGAATGTAAGTAGGTATTTTTACGAGCATATCGATAGGGCCGCCTATTTACTTTATATCTATGCTGGCAACATTGAAGTACATCTCATCAAGTCCATTCGTTATCGATCATTCTTTGAATCGATTCATTCAACGTTCGTTCGTTCGCTCTTTCAGAACGGTTATGATTCGAAAACTAGCTATTGGCGTGTTAACATGTTTCGTGCATAGTGATCCTAAATATTAATTATGAAATTATTGAATCGTGTAATGTATAAAACTAGTGAAGTGATAAACAATAACATATAATTGTTTGCATTGAACGAGTTGGATTCATCCAGCTCATTTTAAGAGGTGACTTTGGAATTATTTTCTATCGAGAAAATATCATTCAAACGTGTTTTGGAAACAATAAAGTTTTCAGAACTACGGTCAAATATAACATATATTTGTCCTGCTGCAATCTGTTGCTCTGATCTTGCTAAAAAACTTCTGAGCTCCACTCAATTGGGTGTTGTCAGCGTCTTAATGAGAAAAGTAGCGATTTGATTTTGGAACTAACTTAAAATTATTTTTCATAATCTGATGGTGATAAGTAACTTTATTCATTTCTTAAGATAAAAAAAGAAAGTGAGGCTGAATCATAGCATAGGTAACAAACATAATTATAAATAGATATCTTCAAATACGCATCACCGATCACAAAAACTAAAGGGAGACGGGGTGAAAAGGGGACGGGGCCAGTGTCGCAGCAATATGCGCAAAAACGGAACACATTGTTCGCGACAGTAATGATTCAATATATTATGAGGTTGAAGGCCAGTCGAGATATTATGTGTAAATAGTTTACAATGCTTGCGTAGTACTAAAGATTATTCGATCGTTGAGTTCTGATATCGCAATGGATAATGAACAAATTCAAGCTAATAAAATAGTTTCTATCGCGTGGTACTGGTGGTGACGTGACACTAGATTTCGTACTCAACGCGTTGGTTGGCATCTCTGTAGATCTATATGGTACGTATGTATTGCATACTCTGCTTATGAGTAACACCAACTATCCTAGGAAATTAACTCTTAGCAACATCTTATACACAACAAAGGATGTTCTATTATTAACACTTTGCTCTTGACAGGGCACCTACGTTATCTAGATGTGACACGCGTGCAGCGAAGCCTTAGGAATCTGAGTAACCCTGTTAGTTAACACTAGAAGTAGGTCGGTGGGTATTATTGAAATAGATATTATAATTTTGTATCTAATACTGTGTTTCGGAAGACTTAAAATTGGATGAATGAAAAGATGTTAACTCAGAGATAGTATGAAGTTCGTAACCTCAGTTCGTCTCTACATAATAAATGTTTAGTTTCGAATAATGGGTGTAAGTACAAGCGTTACAAATTTTTCTTGTAAGTGGATGAGCGTTTAATACATTTAACGCTTTTTGAAAAAATTTGATATACATTATAGTGTAAGAGATAGACGTACTTTTTATTATTATCAGCTGCAACGCTGATTCAGTATTCATATGGTGAAGAGCATCTCTGTGATGGGGATGGACTAGGTCTGCTTGCATGACTCTAGTCGGTTTCAGAACTAAGCGTTCGAATAATCTTTAGTACTACGCAAGCATTGTAAACTATTTACACATAATATCTCGACTGGCTTTCAGCCTCATAATATATGGAATCCGAGTCGCGAGCAATGTGTTCCGTTTTTGCGCATATTGCTGCGACACTGGCCCCGCCCCCTTTTCACATCTCCTTTTAGTTTTTGTGATCTGTGGATACGACAGTCAAATCGCGCTTCTTTTACCTTAGTTGAAATGTTCTCATCCTGTTCGTAACCGTAAACATAAATTAAAAGTAGGTACCTACTTTCCGAGACTTTCATTAAAACACAAGATTAACTACGTAATCTAAGAGAAACTTTAATGTTTCCTTCATATTTCTTTTGGCTACATTACGTAATGATTTATTCGCTCCACCGAACTTTTCCCAGAATTACATCTTAGATAATATTAAATTTTTATCGCTCGTTTTTTTTCCTTGGCAAATTTATATTTTTCACTTTAAATTAAGTTAATTACTCTAAGGGTTAAAATGATAAATGCCTCCCTTTAGAATTTACGTCGTGCAAAAGGAATTAAAGGCCGTTAGTGTCAGACACGACGCGAAAAAATGTCGCACCGAGTTTACTTAGAGTTACGAATTGAGTTAAATTGAGTAGACATTTATAGCCCCAACAGTAATCTGACGACTGGCGATGTAGTAACCTTTGTAAATTACATTTTTGTATGGCCCGGGCGCCAGTCGCCGTCGGCGTCGATAAATATGTGTCTCAACCTTTGATTATTTATTATAAGAACTAGCCTTGCGGTAGCATTTTCCCTCTGCCATGTGCATTTACATTCAATTGTATACCTATACCTTTATACAACCTTATCACTAAACGAGACAGCCTATAATTGCGAAACAATAATTTCGAACTTAGAACGTTTGGGGTTCACGCGAGACTACTTTTCATGATTTTTAACGTTCATAATTAGAATCTAAAGTTACGGGAATAAAATCCAAAGTTGCGGATTTCATGTTACCCCGCCCCCCGCAAAAAGTGGCAGAAAAGTTTGTTAGTAGAATTACACTCGTAACTAGTCCCTATATAAGTAGTCAAAGGTCTCAACCATAAAGTTATTATACCTTACGGAATATAGAAACTGACATCTGAGAGAGCGAGATAGAACTAGCGGCACCACTGTATAGTAGAAAGAGGTACGGGACGCGAAGCAATAGAACCGTTTGTGGGGATCTTATCGGAGGGTAAAAATTCGGTTTCTCTGAATAATTGCGAATCGAAAGTGAAATCGTAGATAATTTTGTGAAATATACTAACACTTCATTAAATAATCCACGATTTCACGTTTGATTCCGTATTATAGGCAGTGCTCGAATTTTTGCCTGCCGATTTATCACCTGAAAACCTCCAAAACCGGTTTAATTTCGCAACTTATGTCAGTTTTTCTATTAGTGTAAGGTATAATAACTTGCATAAAATATTTAATAGGTACTCAACTTACTTTTTGGCATAAATGAAGTATATTCTCACGACTATATTCCTAGAAATTGCAGAACATCCACGTTTCACAAGTAGAACTAAAACTGGATCACTTTTTAGTTTCCCAAAAATAGCATTCCAATCAAAATTACATTTAGATTTTCTGTTTAAAACTCAGTAACTGCTGCTATTTTATACATTCATAACTCCGTGCAGTTTACTCCCGAAATGAAATATATACTAGATGCGAGGCGGTGTCGCAGAATATTTCATTAACGCTCGTTACGTCTCAAATACCCGCTCATCACCGCCCTCTTGGCAATTAATGCCATGCAACTTTAACACCTTTAGCTGAAGTACAATGTTTAAGCCCTTAGTGGGTTGCGAAGGTTAGGGATAACTTTGTGAACACTTGCTGAGATAAGATGAACATTGTTAAAGTTTCTCTTGAGAAACTGTCATACTTTTTAGTATAGATACCATCACTAATAGCAATGTAACTGTGTTTGGAAAATAATATTGATAACATCATCATCATCATCTCAGCGGATGGACGTCCACTGCTGGACATAGGCCTCCCCCAAGGATCGCCATAACGACAGTTCCTGCGCTGCCCTCATCCAACGGGTTCCCGCCGCCTTCACTAGGTCGTCGTTCTACCGTGTGGGGGGCTACCCACGCTGCGCTTTCCGGTACTTTGTTTATCAATTCTTTGGGCTATGTTAGTTACTCTGGTTCTTCTGCGGATCTCTTCATTTCTGATTCGATCTCGCAGGCAAACTCCGAACATTTAGCACTCATCTCACTTCCCGAACATAAAACTATAATCTAATGAAGTCTAGATATTTCATTAACACTCGTTACGGCTCAAATGCCCGCTCATCACCGCCCTCGTGACAATTAATGCCATGCAACTTTAACACCTCTAGATGAAGTACAATGTTTAAGCCCTTAACGGGGTTGCAAAGGTTAAGAATTACTTCGTGAACACTAGCTGAGATAAGGTGAACATGGTTAATGTTGCTCTTGAGAAAGTGTAATATAGTATCATAATTATTTTGATTTACTGGCTGACTCTTAGCGGAGTCATTATTTAACTCAGATTTTTATATCTTGGGGGTGGAGTTCGGAGAATTATCTTCTTAGCAAATTACTCTTCACTAAATTAATGTTCTGTTCAAGAGCACTTTAAAATACTGCTGGTTAGATTTATATGAGTGAGATTTCAAACACTTCTGAACACAGATTGAAATATGAACCAATGCTATCCATCAAAATATCATCGTCGTTATGACTGCGTCAAAAAATGACTGTAGGTATGCATGAAAATTATTAGTGCCATTGGCGGATAAACATACTTTCACAGGTGGTGAACATTACTTGACCAAACCGCCATCGCAAGTCAGTTCCGCAACAAGTTGCTTTGATACGGCTGAACTCAAACAATTTGGCCATTTAGATGACTACTTTGACTTATAAAAGTTATATTACTATAATTTCGTCATATACTGGTGCTTTATGCGTCTAATGTTCGACTATACGACACCTATACGACCAAGTTGTTAGTTGGAAATATAATTGATAGTTGGATACACATGGATTATATTGTTATGAAAGTAAAGAACACGACAATGAGGGTTGTTCGATGGAGGGCATGGTCTTATTTTGTCATGTTCTGCTTTGGTCATATTCTGGTTTCCTCATGATCTGGATTCGTCATGTTCTGCGTGATAATGATACCTATTTGAAATCAAAATAGCGAAGTATACATAATATTATAATATTCTCTGTTTATGAAACAATAAATTATTATTATTGCAATATAAAAGCACTCATGAAGCGACAAAGTTGCAAAGCTTTGAAATTAATGCTGCAGTAGATTACAGACGAAACATTTAGTATTAAAACAACTGAGAACCGGAGTGGAATGGCGACACGGTTTTACCATAAATTTACCAAAAATGTGAATTTTTTACACTTTTGTTTTATTAACTTTCTGAATTATGTTCAATGCGTTTCGAGATTTTACTTTGTGACGTAAAAAGAAGGCAGAATAATGTTTTAAAGTTCACAAATTTTGCGGGAGGATTATGTAGCGAGAAAAGGGATATTTGAACAATGACAATATTAAATCAAGCATTTGAAATTTCAAATTATCTACGACACCTACGTTGGAATATTATAATTTTCGAGGATTATGAAATCAAGCCAAGAAATTACATTACATTGATAAATAACAATAACCCGCTGGATTTAAATCGCTGCCTGGACAGACTACCTAAAAAAGTAGCAGGGAGCGACTTGATGAGGAAGGCCGAGGACAGAGTTTTGTGGTGCGCCTTGGGAGAGGCCTATGTTCAGCAGTGGACGATGATAGACTGATTATGATGAACAATACAATATAACAATTCTAGCTTAATAAAAATAAAAGTTTATAATATAAATACGTGTGGTAGAAATTAATTACTATCATTTGTGTCCACAAAGAAAAGCATTTTAATAATTACAAATAGAGACGATTATTATATTTGCAAACGATTTATTCACTTCGAGCATTTAATTTCAACCTCTTATAATACTGAAAAATAATTGTATTGTCAAAATATTATATCAAATAAAGTCTCAGAGAATTGTCTAAGAATAAAGTACTGAATCTGGTACCTATATTTATATACAATACTAGTTTTTATTTATTAGTGTAACAAATACTGATTGACCTGAATAAATAAAAAATCCAATTACATACAATATTAAGCTGAAAAAGCTAATTTGCAAAGCGCAATGGTTCAACTCCCAAACTGCATACGTTTGAGATCGAGAACGAGAACGACCCTATCTAAGTTGATTAAAAAAGTAGTTTTGATCTCTTTTCAGGATTTATTCCTGCAATCTTTCTGAACTAATAAGCTCTTTTTAAAAATGTATAGCCACTTCAATATCACGGCATCCTTTCATTTTTAATTTAAATCCAACGTTTCTCTAAAATTGCACTTTCCATCGAAGCAATTTCACGCAGCCATCGATAGCTCGACTTGAGTGCTTTCATTTGCAAAACACTCTGAGTGAATCTTAGCAACGTGACTCGAATTGGATGCTTGCTCCTAGACTAACTTTTTCAATATATTCGTTAGAGCCCGTAGATAAAACAAAAAGAGGAAGATACGTGTCTTGGACTTAGTTTAGGGGAACTAAGTGATTGATTATTTATGTTAAGTCCAGTGTACTATATTTTCACATCACAGTTGTGCGCAGTAAACAGGGATACTTATTTATTTTATTTTATTTTTTTATTTTATCGCTGGCACATGCTCTGGTGAGACAGTGTCGCTTTCACGTCACGTTCATATGTTATTTATTATATATTATCATGTATTACACAGTAAAGTTATCAAATCTATACAAACATATAATTTGAGTCACGATTATGCTCATTTCTTGTCTAGAAGTATGATAAATTAATAATACATAATTATATCTTTTTCGTCGAATCTGACATGCATCATCATATTTTGGTATCATGCTATTTGAAATTTTAGTATAAATTATTATGTTATTACATCAGTGTTTGATTTATTATTCGAACCTTTATCAAACATACGAAAGAGTTGATTATGCACACCGCATCTTCTTATTTATGACTTTATCTAAATTAATGTACTTTTATCTCCGCCTATTTGTTTCCAAACAATTTGTTTTGATAGAACGACAGTTTGGCATAAGTACTTGTAGAGTCACGTTTTACTACTGCCTTAAATTTTATTGTTTGTTTTGTGGTTTCAACGGAGTCTGAATAAGTTTTTATGTTGGAAACTTTCCTGTTTGTGCTTTCCTGTTGCTGTTACATAAAGTTCTTGTTTTGCAAAAAGTTTAAAGATTTGATTTGCGAATATTAATGCTTCTCTAGCTTATGTAGGATATTACTAGAGATTAAACATAGCTTTTTTCAGTCAGGTTACTGGTATCAATTAGGTCTTAACTTTCATTAAACCGCGCGGGAGAAAAAATTGAACTTCTAAAAAAACTTTTTTAAAATCAAGCTTTAATTGCATTGTCCCGCGATATACATATGCATGCAAAATTTCAGCTAAATCGGAAACCGGGAGGAGGATCAAATTTAACTTGCAAGATTTTATTACAGACACAGGGTCATGTGAAAATAAATAAAAGGTTGTAAAATAGTGTTATGTATAATTTACTAACGTCACGTATGCACAGAACAACGAGAAGTGAAAAGAATTTTATTGTAATAAATATGATTGGTTCAATGTTACTACTACAAACTAACTAGCATTCGCGCGATTTTGTACGCGCAAAGGACATAGAAATACTTAGCAATACCCTATACCGATTGTTACCGATTTACTTCGATTAATAAAAAAAATTCTAGTTTAAAAGACATCGATTGTATAAATAACGAGCGTTAACCCGCGACTTCGTCCGCACAAATTATATACCAGATTTTAAGTCAGATCATAAGCTATCAAACAAAAAAAGTTTCTTCAAATTCGGTTCAGTAGTTTTTGCGTGATACTCGTTCAAACAAACAAACACACAAACAAACACCCAAACAAACACACAAACAGACAGACAAAAAATCCAAAAATTGGTAAAATAGAATCAGGGACACCTAAAAACCTTATCGTAATTTTTTTTTGTATCTTCAATGTACAGACAAACTTCCTGTTACAGTTTTATAATAGTATAGATAATACGAATCTAAGAAAAACATGTCGTTGGTATTATTTAGTAGAAGATAAGATAAGATAAATATTCTTTATTTGCACACCAAAAATAGACAAATACAATTTATAACAAGAATGAGAAGAATAGAATAGAATAGAAACATCGTTAGTAATTATTATAGACTTACAGTTTTTTTTTAATAATTTAGTCGCTAGGAATGCCATTGCTAGGCTTTTCGAACACCGGTATATTCTTAGTTTCTGAAAAACTTCTGAAACATAAGCGCCATTAAATCAAATCAAATATACTTTATTTTACAACAAAACATAAACAGTAAAATACAGAGATAAAAATACAAGAGGCACAAAAAAATCGTACATACATATGTAATTAGTATTTGTCTACGGCAAGAATGCAATTATGCTAACCATATAATAGCATAATGCTAGTAAGTCTTTTAGAAATCCTTGTTATTAAGCATAACGTTTAAAAAGTAATTATCCTACTTTGAACCTTTAAAAATTAGGTATTAAGCTTTCGAAAATATTCTATAAAAATTACAAACTAAGCACTCAGATAAAAGGGGAAGGTGAAAATAGCTATAATTATTTTATACAAAAATTAATGTTAATTGCCGAACTGAAAGCTACACTACTACCAACTAACTAACGAACTAATAGAGGTAATACAAATAATGAAAAGACATAGTTTGATGAACTTGGACATTTTTTAAATAAATTGTAGTGTTTGAGCTGCTTGCTGAACTCTGTAAAGTTAATCCACAACACGTGCGTGTAAGAAGTTTAGTATCTTCCTTATTTTGTTTCATCTAACACTTAACCCTTCAAATTTCCTTTCCTTACTAAAACAAAATTTACATATTTTTTCACTCACCATAAAGTAAATAAAAAAAGCTTACAACTTTTTGTTTAAAAAACGTATGAAAAGTGCTATTCGAATACACAAGCATCATCATTAAACAGGGTCCGTGTTTTTTCAACGGGCGCTGTAAATCGTCCCTAATTAACTACAGGAGAGAAGCTCCATGCGTCGACTACCTCGGAGATACAAACTGGAGCATGATGCAAATTATGAGATATATTTTGCTGAAAAATATTTGTGCTGTCTGTGCAAAAAAATTATAATGACAGACCCAGTCTTTGTTTATGCTTAATACTTTACTTGTATAAATTCGGACTGTTTTTGTGTTTTAAATAAATAATGTGAAAAAAGTGTAGTGTGTGGGACTAATCTATGTCTGACGTTTTTTTTTAACTGAAATGAACTGAACTTTTATATTTTTACCACAGATCACAAAAACTAAAGGGAGATGTGAAAATGGGGCGGGGCCAGTGTCGCAGCAATATGCGCAAAAACGGAACACATTGCTCGCGACAGTAAGGATTCAATATATTATGAGGCTGAAAGCCAGTCGAGATATTATGTGTAAATAGTTTACAATGTTTGCGTAGTACTAAAGATTATTCGAAAGTTGAGTTCTGATACGGCAATGGATAATGAGCACAGTCAAGCTAACAAAATACTTTTTATCATTTTTGTATTGATTAATGTGAAAAAAGTGTTCAGTAAACGTCACACTTATCTACAGGATTATAATATTGTTTCAGAAAAGAAATTATTGTTTGCTTACTTCTTAAATCTTTAACTTGGCAATTCATTTGTTTATAATATTTTATGTAAATTTAGGTTTTAGCCGCAAGCAAGCAATATTTTTTTGTTGCTGCGTCTTACTTGTAAATTATTTAAAAAAACACAGATATAAAAATATTGCCATTTGAAAAATATAAATATTATAAGACTTTACTTTCTATAAAATTTTACACAAGTTTCTCTCTAAATACCAATTAGAATATAAATTCAAGTTTTCACAAAGAAAAATCTCATTTATTTATGTCTTTGTGCGTCATTAAAATGAATGTTTCGTGAAAACAACTCATTTCATTGTGGCATTCATAAAAAGAACGCAGACAGGGTGTGCCTGCATGCAAAGAGCAATAGAAAACGTTTTTGCGTTTTAATATGTTAACATTCTGTGATGAGAACGTTAATGAAGTAGGACGATGTGAACATGTTACGCTTATTTTCTGCTATTTATTGGCTTCATATTTTTGATCAAAAAGTCAATTTGTTCAAAGGTAAAAAATTAAATTAACTTACTTTACTTAGATTTTGTGTCTTCAGAATATGTCTGAATACCCCCTCGGGAATATAGTTGTGAGCCTGTGCTTATATTTTCTTCTGCTGCTGTAATATACAGACTGAAATTATTGGTTACAGTAACATTTATTACAAATTTCAAATATTATTGATTACGAGCGTTAACCCGCGACTTCGTCCGCACAAATTATGTACCAGATTTTAAGTCAGATCATAAGCTATCAAACAAAAAAAGTTTCATCAAAATCGGTTCAGTAGTTTTTGCGTGATACTCGTTCAAACAAACACACAAACAAACAGACAGACAAAAAATCCAAAAATTGGTGAAATGGAATCAGGGACACCTAAAAACCATATCGTAACTTTTTTTTTGTTAATATCTTCAATGTACAGACAAACTTCCTGTTACAGTTTTATAATAGTATAGATTAACATGTTTTGGCCATGTTGTGATATTTCATTTGGGCTACTGACGTAATAGACATAGTAGCAATGGATCGGTAACTTAAATTCTGCGACGATTTGGCAGGTTGCGGGTTCAGGTCCAGAAAGATATTTTTTTCAATATTTAATTTTATTGATTGCATAAAGTTTAATATTTAAAACTCCTCTTGTAAAATCACAATGGTCTCATCAAACTCGAAAACCAACTTTTCTATATAAATCAAACTGAATGGAAATCTGTCAAAAGAAGCTAAATCGCCATCGTGGCTTATACAATAAGGGAACATTAGCGAAACTTGTCTAAATCCTTTAATTCTTCCGATCCCGATTGGTTCGGAACCGAGGACGACCGTTGAGAATAGATCGACCAACTTATCTCTGTAGATGGAGAAATCGAACTAATTTTAGATGGGAAGGCAAAAAGAGGAAAGATGAACTCCAATCATGTTACAATGTAGCTTGTAGCGTTGGCTGTATTGAAGTTTCAATGATTTTCTTCTCTTCTCCTTGTCTTAGTAGGTAATATGGAATGTCAATTTGACTTGCGATTGTGGTGCAAAGATACAATCAGCCTGAGGCTTGCTGTATGCCCAGGGGAAATTTAAATGATTTTAAAAAGGGCATTCGACATTATAATTTTTTTTTAAATTGCGCATATTAAATACACCCATCAACCACAATTGTAACTCCTGTAAAATATCAGTGACTACTGACAACCCTAGACAAAGATATCCAGCGCGCTCGAGGATGACCCTAGTCGATCTTCCTATACCGCCTCCGCGCTATGTTTACCCTGTCATATCTGGGGTAATAGGATTTACCTATAGTTGAAGTACGAAGTGATGATAGGCAAAACATTCACCTAACTATCACCACTTCGTACTTCAACTAAAGGATTTACCTATAGTTTAAGTATGTATGTTAAGTTGATAGGTAAAAATTTCACCCACAAATAACTAGTTATACATACATACTTACGAAAGGGATTACTCACGATTGTAGTCCCTTTTGAGGTGGTCAGAAACATTGCTACAACTACCAACTTTCGGTTTAAATTTAGTTGTGGAGAAGCTTACATTTTCAGCAATTTAAGTTTCAGGAATAAATTCAACAAAAAGCAAATGCATTGCAATCTTTATGACCACCCTGAGACTGATTACGGTCGTGAGTTTATGTATGTGTGTATGTATGTAATAAATTTACTGTCTAAAAATATGCACGCTTATACAGCAACTGTTTGCTATTTGCTTCAAGTCTTCTACCCTTAATTTCGATGGTAGAAATCACTTTGGAAGGATGAGCCAGCCTCGTTTAGTACAAAATCTCATCAGACTGCATTTTTGTGTATGGTGCATATTAAGCAATTTATTTCATTCATAGAGCGTCAGCCTGGTCTGGCTATAAATGCAAAGATAGTTTGGTAAATCTCTAAGCCACTAAATCTGGATAGAATATTCTGTCCCCCGCTGAGTGAAGCCGATATCTCTGCTGAATTTATTACCGTCCCTATACCTTACTTTTTAAGTTTGCCCAATGATTTATTTCTCCCTCCTTCACGAGGCATTTGAATCGGATTTGATCGGCCATTACAATATTTTGCCAGGTTTGAAATGATCGCTATATTTCGACAAGCCTAATGGAAACCAATTTAAGTGCGAAATATGTCCGATAATTATAGCATAATCAGGTCATTTGATTTAGTTGCATGATCAACTACACCACTGTATTATAGTTTTCCATCGCAGCGCAATAATATCTAATACGATAAAATAATTGACTATTAGAAAACTGTTACATTCACATCTAATTTACCAGCATAAATCACTCAGTTTATGTTCCTCGATCATTGTGACAATGCACAGAAATTTTCTTGCTTAAGGTGGTTTCAGTCCATACAAAAGTTTAACGCACAATACGCGTAGACGGAATTAATAAAAGTGATATTTTATATATGGAAAAATAGCTTAGAAAATCAAGTTGCCGCGTCACAAATAACATTTGCAATTTATAATATAATTACAAAGATATAAGCTATATATATATAGCAAAGATAAAGATAAAGCTTTTAACATTTTGTATGAAAAATTTCAAAGCTTTATATATTCGTAATTATTTTATAAATTACAAATGTTATTTGTGACGCGGCATCTAGATACATATACATTCCATATATACAAAGATTTTCTAAACTATTTTCCATATATTTAAAGTTACTTATGTTACCGTCTACGCGTATTGTGCGTCAAAGTTTTGTATAAAATTCACCCCTCTGCAACCACCTTAATCTTGTAGAGCAAGTAAATTAATATTGTCTTGCTTTTGAGTTGTGCTTGACATGCTCCATCCAATGAAATTGCTATTAAAAGAAGCACTCTTTGAACGATCATAATATAAAAACTATTAATTCCAATAAACTGATAAAGATATTCATAGCTAAACTTTATTATAAACAATACAATTGACAATAGTTACTGTTAAAGTCAGTTAAGTAAACTATAATCTACATAATTACCCGATGGTGTCTATTCTTCAAAACGGAATTACTGCTGCAGAATTCTGCAATAACAAGGAAAAAGAAATAGTTTTATCCTCTATAATCGTCTATGTCGTCGAATTATTTAAGTTACATAGACGTAGGTGGTATAGTATCGGTAGCCAAGCATTTCGTCAGCAATGTTTACAGTTATTTCGACAAAAGAAGTCCACTAACAAAACTGTTTTGCGAACGTCGTAGGAACGAAAATGGCTCGATTCACGAGAAATTGTACATGAAACATACTGGACATGTTACATACGTTACAGCCAATCCCAATAAACAAAGCCGGGAGATGTGCTTTTCGATTTTTATTCGAATTCCTCAATAGTTCGGCTTCATTCCGGTACTGACAGTTGGTTTAACATCGATTGGTGGAACGAAGAGTTATTTAAAACTGTGTTGTGTTAACTTTTCGGTGTCAGTTTTCTAATAGTTTGGATTTTTTCCATATAGTAGCAGTAAGTACAAATGACAATAAACGTCAATAATAATTGTATTTACCTTTCAAAAACAGCTTTTGCCTGCGATTTTGGAACTGCGTGGAAATCATTTCCATTCCGATTCCATGCCCAATTAGGGTATTATTTTGAAGTCAAACAGTTTTGAAATTGGACCATTTGAATCGTGAAAACAAAACCAAAATTTGTATATTAGTTTTAACGTGATGATCGAATAAACAAACAAATAAAAATTTACGTACAAAATACGCGAATACTTATTGCCATGTGAAGTACTTTTAGAGAAAATGCAAACATTAGATGTCAGAGCACCCGTTAAATAGCAAAAGTTTTGAAAGCTATTGGAATATTTTAGTCAAAACTTTTGCGATCATTGCGAGAAGGATTTTAATCAAGAATCTCTTGAAATGTAAATTTTGTTTGTTTTGACAACTACATTTATTACGTAGAATCCCTGAGGCTATTTAAGATAATTTGAATGATAAAAAGCATTCATAAATCTCTCTTATACTCAGACCGTTAAATGTGAAATTTAACCTCATAAAAGTACAAAATGGTATTGCAGTGTTAGAAGCAAAATACATGTACAATGTACAAGTTTTATTGGTGACATTAACATTTTCGCATTGTCAGCTATACACATTTTATTATCATAGATAGCCAAATAGTATATGATCCCACCGTACGATTTATAAACTCACTTATATTTTAACGATGTGTAATTTCAATAAAAAACTGTAATCCGAAAGTGCGAATTTATTTTCATAACGTTGAGGTATCGAATGGGACAGTTTTTATATTACTTTTTGGGCAGCGTTTGTAATTGTTGTTTATAAATGACACAAATCAAAAGGCAAACAAACAGGCAGGCAGTTAGAATTTAACACGTTTGATGATAATTATAAATAAGATTGAGCGTAGCCTTTGATTAAATTAAAATAGCGGAAGGTAGGTGACGTTTTTGCATTACGTACTCGAAAAAATGGATCTATTCTTCGTGTACTTACGAGTGAAAAGTAATGCCGTGTGATTTGTTTTTTATTTTCTTTTCGAATGATTTGTACAACGAGTTTTAAGATCGAAGTCATTGTGGTAACTTTATCACACCAAAATAAAAAAAGGATCACAATCACGCAATGCCCCTTGGACTGGGATTAAGTAAATTAGGCGACGGAGGCTCAATTTAAGTGGTTTATGTGCTTTGGGCTACTAGTCACCTATCTTGCTATTTTAATTTAATCAAAGAGAGTAGCTTCTGAAATGCTAAGCTTATAGCTTGTAGTGCAAAAAACATAACCGATAAATGATCACATTAATTACGTTTGCTAGTTAATTGGAAGCTAGATACTCTTGAATTCAGCTTCGATTTTATGACGTTACAGAATTGATAACATCTTGATGCGCCTAGACAACCGTCTGAAAAATTACCATTTCACTATTTTCACACCTGACTCACTGTGTGCCAGACTGTTGTGGCAGGCTATTTTTCATTTCATTTCTGTTTTCCTTTCTACTGACACTTTACTTATATATGTTAGCAGAAAGAGATAAAAATCGCTTCATTTTTTATACATTTTGTGCGGCAAGATTTCACTACTCCTCGGGGCGGTTGTCTAGGAATAAAATAAATTTTATTATACTGCTAAAACGATCATTCATTTAAAAAAATAGATTTTTTCTAGAAATATTAACATCTAATGTGTGTATATACTGCGCTGGGCTCTTGTACTTGTATAAGATTACGTGTATTATATTCCTAAGTACCCACTAAAATGCCTGTATGATAGCAACCACGAATGGCTAGTCTAACATTTTATATTGCTAATAAAAGTATATTAATACACGTTTTTTAAAATAGCTTAATCTAAAACATATAGCATGAAACGAGTAAGTACTAGAAGAAGTTCTCGAATATCTTTGTACGTAAATTCTTAAACTCACGACATTAATCCGTTTCGGGGTTATGAGAAACTTTACTACAAATACAAACGAACCTTTAAACATGGAGGTATTTCATGTCACTGTTAATAAAGCCTGCTATAGAAAGAATTATTTAAAGTATATAATGGTAACTTGTGGCTTGCCTTTCAACCTGGAAAAGGAACCTTTATCCCTTAGTCACATTGTTTAACAGCCTGTTAAATTGAGTGGTAATTTCTAAGTTTGATGCTCGGCAAAATTTATAATATCACGTGATTGATAATCAATACAAGAATATCGAGGAGAATACATAGAGAAGAAAGAAGTCTAGCAATCCGCATTGGGCACGCGTAGTTGACTAACACCCATACAAGAACATTGTATACAGTGTGGATTTTTGAACGGGTTTTTATTATTTAAATAATATGCTTCTAGTAAGTCCAAACGTTCTAAATTAGAGGTCATTTTTGACTCAGAATGTTAGCAAAGCAAAGCAAAGCAATCATAAATCTAGTTTATTGTTTTCGAAGCAGGTTACTTTTTAAGAAATGTTCGAAGAAATTTCATTCGATATTCAACATTGTTTTCGACCAGTACCTCATCTTTATCGACCAGTCTATCCATGCATCGTAAAAAGTATTGTTAGGTATTAAATGTTTAGTTTGAGTCTTATTTTTGCAAAATGTATGGGAGAAGTTTTTTGCGATTTCTGACATTTCTAGTACTATAAGCTCAGTTGGTCTCGTGATCTTTATAAGAAACAGGATCAATTGACAAAAAAAAAGTGTTTGTGTAAATGGTCTATTTTCTTGCTGACTGTAAATTTTTTTCAAAATCTGTAAGTGGGTAAAACTGTCTCAAAAAGTTAAGGACAGTCTCTTAAGAACGTTTCCCTCTAGTTGCAACGGAAAAGGTCGAACGGAAAACGAAAAATCCACCCTGTATAGTATTCTCACCCATATAACCCTCCCTATGAAGTGCGATGTAGGTATACATGCTGATCATAATGATATTGACAAGAATACAAGAAATAAATTATTGAATTTATGAAAAAGTTTACTCTAAATTTTAGTTAGCTACTACATAATATATTGTTGCTAACCTATGCCATGCACGTAACAATTTAGTCCTATGCACAATATTCGGTAATCTCGCAAAAGTTTCATTATAGACTAAGAGATAAGTGTACTTTTTGCTTTGACTACTTATATAGGGATTAGATACGCGTGATATTCCACTAAAAAACATTTCTGTCACTTTTTGCGGGGGGCTAGGTAACATGAAATCCTCAACTTTGGATTTTATTCCCATAACTTTAGATTCTAATTTTGAACATTAAAAAAAATGAACAGTAGTCTCGTGTGAACCCCAAACGTTCTAAGTTCGCAATTATAGGCTGTCTCGTTTAGTGATAAGGTATAAAATTGAATGTAAATGCACATGATTAATTGATCTTATACCGTGGCAGAGGGGAAATGCTACCGCAAGGCTAGTCCTTATAATAAATAGTCAAAGACTTTTTACAACCACCAAGGTTTTTTGCAAGGCTGATTCAGTGTTTATGGGGTGTAGAGCATCTCTGTGATGGGGATGGACTAGGTCTGCCTGCATAACTTCAGTCGGTTTAGGAGTTACAGACATTTAAAGATCAGTAAAAAATTTACAATCAGCTGCAAGGCTGATCGTATGATATAATTGTAGTGTACACTGTAGCTATGAGAACAGTACAAAAACTGACATAAACTGTTAGTCGGTTTAGGGGATACAGCCGTTCAAAGGTCCAACCTTGTACTGTTCACATAGCTATAGTGCACACTACAATAATATCATACGATCAGCCTTTTTTTACTGACCTTTATATGTCTGTAACTCCTAAACCGACTGAAGTTATGCAGGCAGACCTAGTCCATCCCCATCACAGAGATGCTCTACAACCCATAAACACTGAATTAGCCTTGCTGCTGATGGTTGCAAAACGTACACTTATCTCTTAGTCTATTAGGTTTTTTCATCAAAACCTCGTGATGTCAGGGCTACATTTTGACAGGCAACTGACAGTTAATTTAGTGCTGACACTGCACCGACATCAATCAAGCCACGGAAGCCTGGAGATTACCGCGACTCAGCTGAACAAGCTTGTTTTTATTCAAAAACATTTTATGCTAGACCCCTCGCTGATACGAGTTTTTAATTAATTTATGTAAATTCACGTATGTGATTTTAAGGTTTTGGATAGGTTAATTGCCAAAACCGCTACAAAGTCCCATAGACAACCTATTTGAAATGTAGACTAGAACATCGTCACAGCAAATTTATGTTAATTATGTTTCTCATAATAATAATAAGGAATAACCTAATGACGATAATAAACGTGATTGTGACAACGTTCTAAGGTTGCATACATTTCAAATAAATAAAATAAATAAATAAATAATAAATATCTTGGACATTGTCACATTGGTTGACTATACCTTTTTTTTTCTTTTTTTTTCAAAATGGGTTTGCGCTTGGCTTCATCTCACCTGATGGGAAGTGTAGATAAAGCCGAGGATGTAGCGCGCTCTCCCAGAAAAAGCCTATTAACTCTTCTTTTAAAAATATCCAGATTGTATTTGCTTGGAAACATAGACGCAGGGAGTGAGTTCCAAACCTTACCGGTTCTCATTATAAAAGAGGATAGATACCTGTAGAACCTGGAAGATGGTGGTAAGATGAGATCGAAAGCATTTTAATCAACTTTATAAAACGAAGCAAATTTTCCCCTGCATTTTTCATCTGTTACGGCTTTACTTCTTCATCCGAGATACTTAACTACAATAATGCTGAACAACTTTCTGAAACTGTATTGATGCATATAAAATATTTCATTTTCATATTTCATTTCTGTAAACCTATGTGGATGATTATTTTTCTGTTTAGAAAGGAGCAAGCTTGGTTCCTATAATTTGTTGAAAATTGGGGGGATTCTGTGAAATCCAAAGAGAAGATAATCACGTTCGTGAAATCTCTAAATATTGTGCTTTAGCTAGGCTTAAGCATCGTTTTCCATTTTTTGATATAACTTGTTGCCATGACAAACAATCACTAAAGCGTCTGTCGTTTATTTTATCAGCACAAAATAAATCGTTAACCAAACGTTTTAAATGAGTGGGCAACCACAATGCACTTCACATTGCACTGAATTAGGGTTACCAGTTGGTATAATTCTGGAGAACTATCCTACTTTTGTTTTCAGGAGGATAACCTACTGTATTTCTCAGGCACATAATGACAAACTTTTTCAAAGTAAACTAGGTATTCTATTATATTGTTTTTAGCGATATTCATGGAGAAGATATTTTATATATTTTTTTTAGATTTGATAGTCGCAAGTTATTTATATCTGTTGTTTTAGCACACATCATTCATAATCATCATCATCATATCAGCCTACAGACGTCCACTGCTGGACATAAGCCTCCCCCAAAATGGGGGGATTTGCCATAATCGCCACGCTTGGCAGGCGGGTTGGCGATCGCAGTTGGATTGAATGTGTGTACATCATTCATAATGTTTTTTTAATTGTATGTCTTAATGATTTTTATGTTATGTCCAATTGTCCATCCAAAATTGACATGATTGAGTAATAATTACGATAACCTTGTAACACAAATTTTTAATTAAATGCTTATCAAACCTTTCGATTGTGGGAAAACAATTTATAAATTGTTAGTTACTATTATCTTAAGCTTAAGAATATACATAACAATATTCTAGTTTATTCAAGTTATAACCAATACACTTTTCTCGCATATAATCCTTTTGTTTTCCGCACAAAATTGATGTCCCTTCTTTTTCACACTGTCATGTGGTAGCCCTACGCCTCAGAGGAAGGATCTCTTTATTCTAAAGCATAGAGTCCGCATCAATTTACGATTGTAGTTCATCTCTTTTGTCTTTTGATGTACCTTTATTGAAGGAGACGGAACTACAGATATTTGTTTATGCGGCTGTCTTTTTTTTTGTGTACAGTGTCATAGTACAGTGCCACCAACTTATCTGTAGAATGGCCAAAAGCGGAACTACTTTTGAAAACGTCATTTTGTTGCTGTCAGTCGATGTAGTCAGTGCTGTTCAATCGAGTTCTTGTTTTTCTAAATATTTCTGAGTATTTTTTGTGAAAATCATGCCGAAAGTGGTGTACGAGAAATTATTATCAAAATGGAATCATTCTTTGATACAAAAAGTGGTGCCATCGCTCATTCTACAGATAAGTTGGTGACATTGTACTTATAGTGTCACCAACTTATCTGTAGAATGAGCCATGGCGCCACTTTCTGTATCAAAGAATGAGAAACTTACTATCTCTATGGAGACTACATCGACTGACAGCAACAAAATTACGTTTTCCAAATGGCATCAGTACTTCCGCTTTTGGCCATTCTACAGATAAGTTGGTGGCACTGTACTATCTCTATGAGTATATGTGAAAAGTGACCGTAAACATTAGGGCAATTCAATTCAATTCAAATAATTTATTTCAGACAAGATGTCCATATAGTGTTAGTATACATTTATCTTAAAGCCAGTGTTAGTAACAAAAAACAACAAAAAAAAACATTTTATTTTAAAAACCCGGTGTGGAGCTTCACCCAGTGATGCAACAGCGGGGAGTCCCACCGGTCTTTGAACACATTCAGGAGACCGTTAGTGCTGGCTCGGAGCCTGCCCAACATGGAGGCGCACCGTTTTCTCAATATAGCATAGAAGTCGTCCGTGTGCGCCTCCACAAACATTCCCAACGCGCTACAATTCCGTGCCAGCCCCATCAGTACCCTGAATGCGTTATTATACTGTACGCGTAGATCACTTTGGGTCTAGTTGGTCTCTTTTGTCCATACTACTTGATACGACACACTCAAACACAAACGTTAAAAATTCTTGCAATGGTATGGCTCCCTCTATGCATTTAGGTATAATCTCTTTGCCCTACGCAACGCTATGGATATCCAGAGAGTTATTGTCACACGTAGTGATTATATTCTCTGTGATAAAACGTAGTGATTATATTTTCTTTGATTATCACAATGACAATGACCGTATTATGTGAAGTATAGAGGTCTGGCATGCCACATTGTTGGCATTGTTGCACAGCTGCTTGCCCAATGCGGACTGGTCGACTACAAATATGCATCAGAGTTCTTCTTCTGGGTATGCAGATTTTCTTACGATGTTTTCCTTGGCTCACGATCAGAAGGTCTAAGCAGCAAAATGTCCAACAGCGCAAAACGTCTAACGACTGTTTGCTACATGGACCTTTTCCTAATTAGGCTTACTGCTCATTAGACGTTTCGCGCTGTTGGACGTTTTGTTGCTTAGACCTTCTGATCTTGAGGCTTTTCCTTCACCGTTTGAAAGCAGTCGGTATTACGTACATAAGTAAAGTTAAAATAACGCATTGGTACCTACATGGCATAATGGCATGCTTTCGGGGTATGGTAAGAACGGGTCGTAACAAGACGGGGGATAATAAGAATGGGGTATGCTCAGGTGGACCCGGCATGTTGTCCGTGCGGATTCGAACCCGACCCCTCATGATTAAGTAAGGAACATGACTATTCGCTCAATCATTTTACGATTTGACCTTGAACTAATTAACGACTGTTTTTTTTTCGGTGTATCCTTTAAGAGCCAATTTGAGCCTAGAAATATACCAAAATTAATAAAAAAATCACGTCAGCAACAGCCCCAAATTTAAAAGCGTTTATCTCGTTCTAACAACATTATTTGTACATTTCAAACTCTTCAAAGGGAATTAATATTTTTTGGCCTAAAAGTGAAAAATAAGTTAGTATTTTCAAATCTTTTTTTTTATTTCAATGGCTATTTTATTGTTCAAAAGTTATTTAATATTGTTAAATTATAAAGAGTGCACTGGTGTTATAATTGAGATATATTCCTTCCGGGATTTCCTTTACTCTTAACAAAACCTCGTAAATTTACTAGGCTATATTGAAAAAGCCGCCTAAGTCGATTTCATTTGAATGTAATTATCTTATTCAAATTCTGATAAGAAAGATACAATCGAGACCACAAGTGTTATTATCCAAGTCTTAGACACAGTTCAGGTACAATCAAAATACAAGTAGTAACTTTTTCAAGGCTGACAAAAGACTTCACCTCAAGCTTTATCAAGTTCATCTTTATTTCCGGTCTACGTTCAAAGCGTTTCACGATCTCGGTAACGGCAAAAGGCAATTTAGTCGGCACGGTCTTAATGCTCATACGATATACGTTAGTGCTATCGAATGACCGCAAAACACGAAAATTGTTTGTACATAATCGATAACAGAATTAATAGGATGAACATTCAATAATGGTCTTTTTGGAAAAGGCATTTATTTTTATCATCCTACTAGGTACAACTTATTGAAACACCTGTTATTAATTTGTTGTTTATTTAAAATGGTGTTTGCTGAAGGATTATGGAACAACAGTTTTTAATCCTCCAGTTTATTTGTTAACACTTTGTGTATATCCGCAAACTATTCCACTAATACGCTGACCGCTCCTGCATAATAATTATTCATTTAGACAAAACTATATATTTTTCTATGCATTACATTTTAGTATGTCAATGTCCGGTATAATTTTGTCAAACCTTTAATCGGATTCCATGAGAAAAACCTTAACAGTTTCAGATTTCGAATAAATATTATTATGACTTGACACGTTTTTATTTACTTTTTACCCGGCTGTCCCAGAAAGAAGGTAATGTTTTTGCATTGGATTTCGTTCATTACTCCTAGTTAGGTAAGTACCTACTCTGGGATCAAATTTTTGTATTAGTATTCTGCTACATACTACAGTGACAACTCATTGGCTAGACTCAACCTACCAACGATAAAAACTAGATGTAACCAGTTGACCCCAAGTTAAATCCTTAGGGCTACGAAAACTGCCGAAACTTGTAGGAGTACAACAAGAAAATGTCCATTAAACATAGTTTCTGAAAGTTACTGCTTTCGACACGCACTTAGGGACCTTCTATCCTAACTTATCAGTGGAGATGCGTGCGTGATACCGTCCGCAACTTACTGGAAGTGTTTTTATTATATCAATAAAAAACTTACACTTTCGTAAGTGTATGGTTGTTACAGTTTGTTTCGTTTCCGTAGCACAAGATGTATTGGTTTTTTAACGTATCCAATCATCAGCTTTACATCAGCCGATATACGTCCACTGCTGGACATAGGCCTCGTCCAAGGACCGCCACAACGACTGTTCCTGCGCTGCCCTTTTCCAACGAGTTCCCGCCGCCAGGTCTTCGGTTCACCGTATAGGGCTGAACCACGCTGTGCTTTCCGGTACGCAGTCACCACTCGAGAATTCTTCGGTCCGATCGGCCATCGACCCCATCGGCCACACTGCGAGATATGTACCCCGCCCGCCCATCGTATCAAAAGAGTCAACACAATTTAATACTATAATTTGTATTAAAATAGTAAGTCAATTTATGCTCAAAAGAAGCTCGTATAGAATTGCTTAGTATTAATAAAAGTGACCCATTTAAGAACATGTATTTCCTCTGCTGATATTCCACATTTTTCGAAGAAAGACTACATTTCATTTCGACCTTTTACAAGTTTAAGATTAAAGCTATCAAGTGAAATAGGTTCTTTAACTATCAAATTTTCATATAAACAGAAAATAACATGGACTGGCGCATTCGATGCTATCACGATAACACCTACTCTAGGTGGGTGTTTCTCCGCGGCGTTTGAACGCCGTCATTATCCTCACCGAATATTTTCGCTTTGTTTATAAGAAAAGGTACATTTTTTTAGCGCTGTTACAAGGGGCCTGCGGGCTTTATAACTGCGTTATAAAATTGTGTATATTTTCTTATAAGTGAAAAATATTTAGTGAGAATAATGAAGGCGTTCAAACGCTGAGGAGAAACACCCAGGTATATCTAGCATATCTTTGCTTGTAGTAATAATTCTTGCCCGAGCAGTCTTTATTGACAAGATATATTCCACTCATTCTCTTTTATCATTATCACACAACATAAACTCAATTAATTATAAAATTTATTGTGCGACGGTCAAAAATGTAGCGATTAATTTATAAAGTACTATACCTGTACAATTTTGGGTTGACAAAATGATGATCATAATAACCCCTTACGTTTTCATTAGAGGTCACCACAACCTTTTTCAGGATGTGACCCAAAGATGTACGCTTAAAAGTAAAGATTAAACTCTGTAATTAATTTTAGATGAAAGTATTAAATTAATTTTATCGAGGGACCGCTGCGGTCACCTGCATTCAAGTGTCAAAATTATAATTACGATGCTTTTAATATATTGCTGTCATTTAAATGATTACCCCTCCCCTTACCTCCCGATGATCTACAAGATTATTATTTGAGAATTAATGCACAAAAGTGAAGCAGTATAATTTAACAATATTTTTTGAGTCTGGTACTTTCGGTACCTATATCTTGATCACCAAGGCTTATAGTTTGATTTTACTGCGTTATTGAGACCGGATTGCTTCCTATTTCTCATTATCTGTTTTAATCTAATAAGTCTTATGACTGTTTTGTTTATTAATTTCATTCTATACAATTTTGATTTTGTTTTCGATTTGAGTTATACAATGTTTATATCTATTTTGGTAAGATTAATAGATAACACTTTATTCCCCCGACCCGGTTGGTGTAATGCGTATGGTTACCATGCCGGACTAACAAACCAGGGTCTTGGGTTTGAATCCCGGTTCGGTCATGGATGTTTATATTTTTATGCCGTTGTTGTATGGTTTCCATAATAAGCAGCCTAAAGTGCTTGCTTGGGATCATTACAATGTATGAGCCTGTGAGCGTTATTTATTTATTTATTCATTTAAAACAGTAGGTACCAACTTAATAAGTTGTAAGTGAACAAAACGAAAAGAAAGATTTTCCACTTACCTCCACAAATACGCACTAGGCCTACAACTCATATTCAGACAATCCTCGGTTGCCTGATTAACCTGGGTTCGAATCCCGGTTCGGTCATGGATGTTAATGTTTGTGCTGTTGATGCATGATTGCCATAATAAAATGCCTACTAGTTTACATAAGTTAATATTTTATATTTTTTTATGTTCGTGTATGGCCCACTTCTTGCTACATTAATTAATGAAAGATTATTATTGTCATCATCAGCCTATTAAACGTTCCACTGCCCGCCCATACACCCTGTATGGGCATTAGTCCACCACGCGTGTCCAATGCGTATTGGTAGACTTCACATAGGCATTGGAATTTCTTTTTCAGCGTATGCAGGTATCCTCACGATGTTTTCCTTCACCATGGAAAGATTATTACGACTACAACAAATGACATCTTATAGTAGATTATCCTGTTACATTTTTTTTTAAATATAAAAGCAAATATCTTTAACAATGCTCTTACATAAACATTTGCGTCGGGCTTAAAGCAATTCCTAGTAACGCTGGTAGCTCAAACATGAGAAAAGTCTAGGAAAATAGGATGCTTATACGTATTTTCCTCTTCAAATGTAATGCTTAGCCTAAGGCGATGTTTTTTACTCCTTTCTTTCTTTGAAGCAAGTTCAAATACGTACTTTGTAAAATAAAAACGTTAAATTTTCTTTAGAAAAAATTCAACCAAAACTGCTCACTCTTTCGGTCTACGAAATGTACCCGGAATAATGGCATGAATAAACTTTTCACGTCAAACCCCCTTCATGTGGCTCTCGAGAGAATATCTCGATCTACAAATCTGAACTTTGTTGACGGATATCTCTTTCTTACAACAGACGCGCGACGTCCCAAAAGTGCTAGAGAACTTTCTAGCGAATCATCATTGTTTCGACCACAGACTTCTGTATTATTGTAATACAAAAGTCTGTGGTTTCGACTGCGTCAAGACAATTTGACCGTGTGTTTGCTCTTACAAGTAGCAGTACCTGCGATTTCATCTTGGATTCGTCCAGGGGTTTTCATCCGCGTAGACCTCTGAATTATGAACTGATACCTTATTTTTGACTTAATCTATTTAGCCATTATGGATATACATTTATTTCCCCTTTCCGTTTATTGACTACTCTGGCAACCCTTTTATTTCCAGGGATAAAATGTATTCTAGATTTTGTCCCAGAACAAAACAGTGTTATCACCTGCACCTTGCACCAATGTTTACATAGTAATAGTTTCTGTGTGATACCTGGACAAACCGATACAAAAATTGCAGCTTACCTATTCATTCCATATAAGGATAAAAAGATTTTCCGATTTCTATTTAGCTTTCTTGTTCTTTTTAGCAAATATAATTTTACAAGAAAGATATACTATCCGATATATTTTGTACATTACTAAAGCTGTTCTAAGAATAAGCGAGAGTCATTGACATACAACATAATGGACACCGGGTCTAGTATAAAATTCTCGAAGTTTGTCCGACACTAACCTACACAAATCTAAGTACGTTTATAGTAATATAAACCTACGAAGAACATTGAAAATGCTCGCGCACGAAAACTGTCGCGTAAATTAGTTCTCTTTATACGTTTTGGTGCTCTTTTGGTTCGGACACTTTTGAGCGCAGACCCGACGACGTCCAGTAGCTGGTAAGTCAATGGCGAGAGTAAAGTGTTTCAAATCTCTGTTCCTGTCATTCAAAATAGCCTAACAATTTCGTTGCTACTTGGAATGGAGTATACAGGGTGTAAGTGACAGCCTAGCAAATACTGAAACGGTTGAACTCAGACCATCAAACTGAACAACTTTCACTATGGAGGTGAAATTTTTTTTTCGCACCTATATCAGGTTTTTTAGAACGAGATAATAGCAAAATTTTTAAATTGGAACTGTTGCTGACGTGATTTTTTTTCACATCAATCAAAAAGAATCAAGTTCAAATCAAAGCTCAAATTGACTCTTCCATGTTATACCGAAAAAAAGGTCAACTATTGGCTGGCCTGGCTCAAACCGTAAAATGACTGGGCTATATTATGTGAATAGATTGTGCTTTTCAAGTGCTTTTCAAACAGCAGCAATATTTTCACGATTAGCCGAAGCTTTTCTTTGTCTCGACTGAATGGCACAGTGCACCCGCTCATTTGTGGCGCTATATCAGGCCACCGCGATAACTACGAGCATTGTTCGAGCTGGCGAGTCTATTGTCACCTGTGCATGCTAGCCTTTCACTGCACATGTTATGTTAATAACGTAGTGGCTTACGTATGAGGTTTTTGATTCTATGCTGAGTTATTGACATCGATTGTTCAGAGAAAACCATAATAAGTCCGACAATTTTTGAAGTAGAAAATAGGATGTATAAACATTGTTGCTAATCATCCTTCCGCATCTGATTATCTACGTAATAATAGAACAGACCCTGTACCCGAACTTTCGATGATCGATATATCGCCACTGTTTCGGTTCACACTTCATTGTAATAGAGTTGACATTGGAACGAAAACGTTCACGCAATTGCGAAGTTCGAATGTGCGGGTAGAGGCCCTGGGTTACGTACCTTTCTCCATCGATCGATTTAAGATCGATACGTGTTTCTATCGATCGATTCTAAAGTAATAGTTATTGTATTTTTCTTGGTCTCTAATATTGCCAATAAGTCTAGTTATAGTTATTTGGTTTTAGGGGTTGGTCAATGACCAATAGCTACTGCGACCTGGACAGATCTATTGTAGCTGTCACCCTAGACCTAAAGGTAATTTCCTATGCCCACAGACTTCATGAACCATGTTATGCTTTTGGAAGGGAGGTCCCTAATGTATTTAGGTGTTATTATGTATCCACCTAGATGGCGACTCCTGCTGTGAATGAGCACTTCGCATTCGCAGAGGAGGTGCATGGGCGTTTCCTCTGCTTACCAGCAGAATCTGCAAGTGGAAGGATAATAGTACCTTTAAACCATTTAAATACAGTGATTATTATATTTCTGTTTTCATGTTTCTTGTTCAGTCATGTTTTATTCCTAGAGTAGGTACCTTCCTATTAGTTCGAAAATGTGATGACTGTGTTGAAACTATGTATCATACCACGCAACATCGTCCTTGTCGACATTTATAGGCACTACACTGTTTATACTAGCTACGAGTTTCGTCATTTTGCTGTGGCAGCAATATGCAGCACTACTTTATAATGTTGTATTAAAGAAACAAAGAACACTGTATATTTTACTACATTTCTACGAGTCTGGACTAGATTTTTGTAGTCTTTATTACGAGTGTGACAATGTCCAAGTTATACTTTTTTTTAAAACTGAATTTATTGGTATGGTAAGAAATAGCAAATGGTTACCTAATATTTATATAAATATAGGCCAGCCAAATAATTAGAGACCTTGAACACTGATTGCCTTGTATTCTTTAAAAGACTCTTATTTGACTTATGTATTTCTCCAGCATACCTAATTATGTTGAAAAGCACACCGTAATACATTGAAAAAAATAATTTGTTAAATATACTTAACCAAACTTTAGTGATTATAGATTTATTCTTTTGAATGGATCAAAACGATAACAAAATAAATATTGATTTTACTTAGCTTATTAAAGTATATGGTAGTATTCGTAAACAAGTGTAGCTTAAAATCCAGAAATCCAGAAACGAGAAAAGTCTTTACCGCGATATTCTACCGATTGGGAAAACACTTGAATGCTTTTTATGATGATATGTCGTACAAAACAGCTTTTGATTCCACGGTGATACAATATCTCATTCGTTTATTTCCGAAATATGATAATACCTAGCATATTATTATTTTCTATCTTTCGGAAAAAATATTAACATCATACTAAATAACTTTTATGCAACACTATAACTAACACGACAGGCAAATGTCGTGCGCCACATGAGTGTACGACGAGTGCAGGCGGGTAAAAGAGATAGTGATAGCAAATTACTAAGAAAATGTGGCGATAACGCCACAAAGAATAGGATAGCGCTGTGACGTTCAGTGTTATCTCTATTACGTTTATAATCCATCAAAAGAATTTTATTTAATTGACGACAATACAAATCCCCCTATTTTTCATTGTATTTGTATCATCCCTAAGAGCAGCTGTTTTTCTCCGTTTTTCCATTACAACCCCCATTTCCTTTCTCAAATTTGTCATGACGTACCAATATCTCCAATTCTAAGCGCTATCCCTTCGGATAATGTTTCACCATCAACTTCATTTCTTGGCCATCGCTTCGTTATTGCTTTCGTAAATAGGCCATGATCCCGTCTAGCCAAGGGGAGTGGAATATTCTGTCCTTTGTTCATCCTTCCTAAACCTTTGTTCTAGATTCTAGACCCTTCCTTGCGGGCTAATCAATCTCCTTCCTGATTTTGGACATAATTTGTAGGTGTATTGAATGCGACCATGCGTGATAATTATTTGTGTGGTGTCGGCTAAGAATAGCACCATCCCATTTTCTACCGTGGGTGTCGTAAAAGGTGACTAAGGGATCTACCGGAGGATGGGCAACAGCATCCTCTGAGTACACACATTCAATCCAACTGCGATCGCCAACCCGCCTGCCAAGCGTGGCGATTATGGCAAATCCCCCCGTTTTGGGGGAGGCCTATGTCCAGCAGTGGACGTCTATCGGCTGATATGATGATGATGATGATGATGCGTGATAAACTTTCAAACATAAAAAAGATAATAAAGTTAAAAGATACTTTATTATTAAAACTATTTTTTTTAATGTGTTATACAATAAAAAATTTACAGATCTCGTACGTGTCTTCCACGACCTTCGGGTATATTGAAAATTAATCTGCCAACTGAACTGACATAATTTTTTTCTCCGCGTTACAATAAGGTAATAATAAGAACTTCTGTGTCAGTGATACACACCTCCGATAATTTTTTTTAACACAACCTAATGTCTTATCTCTAGGATTTTTTTATATTTTTTTCAATATCTATTCTCATTTCGTTTTTGACATATTAATTTTTCGATTTTCAAAAAAAAAAAACTATTGTTTTTTATAACTCGTCGAGACGCGTATTTTGACATCCCAATCAGCCACCTAGTCCCAAAACAAACGACACCGAGCGATGTCGCACTTTTGCTGAAAATCGAGCCTGTACCGAAGCGACAAAAAAACATTTTCAATGTTAAAATAAGATAAACACCGAATGCTAATTCAAATTGTCAAAATGTATCTATACCTGCTCGAGTAAGCCTAAATACTTAGGTATACTTACGTATGTTCACAAAGCTATAAAGATGGAGTTAGTTGCCTCAAAGTAGACTAGTTGCTGTCAAGCTGGCCAGATTGATAGTCACATGTGCCCCTCTTGTGGTGCAAAAACAAGCCAATATTATGATGAGTAGAGAGTAGACAACGATACAGAATACATTACAGAGATACAAACAACTATGACCTGAGTAAAAATATCCGTGACCCTCGGCATAATTAGGCAGGTTCACTACCGAATGATCTATCGGGCCATTTCAATAAACCTTGCTATCGTATAAATTCTAAATAAATGATAGCCGTGATAGTAAAACACAGTAAGTAATTGGACTACCTACATAACAAACAAATAATTTCGAAACATTCTACACCACTTATCCCCCAGAGTAACTAAATCTACAACTCTTAATGATCTCACGAATGAACCCAAAATGTCACGCGTATTTTATCGGCCAACTATAAATCCCGGACGGCGTTCCACCGAGGAAATCGTGTCCATTGTGTTAATGTCCATTCGGTTACCATTCCATTCGCGAGTGAATGCGATCTGAATGCTGTACAATACTATGATATGAACATGTTTACTCTTTTATTCTACAGAATGTAAGTGTAGAGAGTTGCATTAGTTTAAAAGGTGATTTGTGCTCATGATATTGAACAACTTTGCTCCCACGATACAAAACTGGTTCACTTTTGGTCTGTTTAGGCTTCATGACATTACAGATTTTTATCGTGAAGGGCGAATTTAGAAAATGATGTGCGAATCAAAAGTAAACATTATATTCTTGTTCCTATAATAATTTTAATTGATTGATTGAATGATTGATAGCGAAAATTCGAAATGTTTTTGCTTTCAACAAAGTATTAACATGATGTCTGAGTACCAGAAGAAAAAAGAGAGAATACGCTGCGCATTTTTTTTAAGACTTCGATTTTGACATTTTTAAAAGCGATTATGCTCCAGCCAGAGTGACCTTGGGAGCGTTTTGAACCAAGTCCGGTATGAAACTGTTAATATTTTATTCATGAACACCTGAAATTCTTCTCAGAACTCCCACATAGATGAAAGGGATTTATACCTACCAAGTTCTTGTGGGGTCTTCATATTGTAGAGGAAAGAGGTTAGACAAATGTTTTGTTTGACATACCCCTTATTGCTTTTCTTGGGCCATTCCTATTTTCTTTTATCGTTGAGGCAGAAAGGAATATTATGCGTTTGAACTTAAATTCAACACGGTTATTCAGAAGGCTCGATAGTTGGCTATGTTATATGACATATAAAGCTATACACCACTATTATTTGGACTTGATACGATAGCAATACACTGAATTAAACCTACTTGGATTATGCATGAGAAAGCATGAATTTACTACTGTTCCATCAACGTGTCGTCTCGATAAGATGGGATTAGCGCACAGTCGGGAAACCAATAGCGGGTAGGGAAGCAAAATGAACTATTTTTTTAAATTATAATAAATTATTAAAAATTATTATTATTATTATGTATCTCTGTAAAAGGCTTACTCACGGACCGTAGCCCGTACCTTTGGAAGGCTTGCGTGGGGACACAGGTCCAACACGTAGAGTCCCTTTTGAGACACTTTTATCTTATTGCGATGGGATGCACCAAGCGTGGTGCATTATTTTTTTTATTGTATTAAAACAATATATTTACTTTAACTTATTAACTCCTCGTCTATAAATTCGGTCTCACACCTAAGCTACCCTCAGAAAAAAAAGGTTTTTTTCTGTATCACAAACATTCGATTATTTTGCCAAATTCTTAGCTACTTTTATGCAGGCACTTCATTCTCGCCGAGAACCGCCGAGAACGAGAGTGTGGATGCCCTTCATTGTTCTCGTGGCGCCATAAGCAGTGGTAATTTTCTTTGTAAGTTCTAGCCGAGAATTCTCGCCGAGAAGTTCTCGCGAGTGTGAAGTGCGTGCTTTAGCTACTCGAGCTGATTATTTTGATAAAAAAAAGGGTAACAATTGAAAAAAGACTAACAATTGTTGCAAACATTTAATCAGACCCACTTAACGATGGAAATTCAGATTAGACTGTAAAGAAAGTAAACAATCGAGGGATTCAAGAGGCATTGTAAACATTTAACAAGCGGCAATACAATAGATTTTAACTAAGCTACAATTTGTACCAGTAAATAAAGATTCGAGTCGTTTTATTTAACTGCGATCGTCTGTTGAGTTAATTCTATTTGAGTTATTCTTTTCGTCTTTTGATTGTCGTGAAAATACTTTTCTTTTAAGATTAATGCTTATAATTATAACGTTTTAAAAAATGAAAGCAAATCTTGAGAAATGTTTTTCTGGAATTTAATCTCTTAAAAATATATAGAACAATTATATTATTACGAGCATTAACCCGCGACTTTGTCCGCACAAATTATATACCAGATTTTAAGTCAGATCATTTGCTATCAAACAAAAAAGTTTCATCAAAATCGGTTTAGTAGTTTTTACGTGATGCTCGTTCAAACAAACAGACAAACACACAAACAAACAAACAGACAGACAAAAAATCCAAAAATTGCTGATATGGAATCAGGGATACCTAAAAACCATATCGTAACTTTTTTTTTGTTAATATCTGCAATGTACAGGCAAACTTCCTGTTACAGTTTTATAATAGTTTAGATGATATTACTATTTAATAATTCTTGGGTAAGAGGCTTACGTTTTAGTGGATGAATATAATGATCTGACGATGCTGATAGTGTTGATATTAATTTCCGTTTATCATTAAATGGAGCTAAAAAGTGTTCACACAAGAGTTAGCCCAGTCATTTTACGGTTTAACTTGGGACTAATAAAGAATTGATTTTTTTGCGGTGTAGTATTTAAGAGAAATGTACCAAAATAAAAAAAAATATCACGTCAGCAACAGCCCCAAATTTTAAATTTAGCATTTGTCTCGTTCTAAAAAAACTAATGGTAAATTTGTTTTTTTGCAAACTTTTAAGGCTTTACCATTTATACATACTTCAAACATTAAAAAGTTAATATTTTTGTCTACTTACAAGGCTTTGGAAATACGTTAGTTTTTTTCTATTAAATAACTTATTTTTTAAATTTCATTGCCTTTTTTATTTTTAATATTGTTAAATCTAATTAAAATGAGTGCATTGGTATTAATATTAATAATTCAAAAGCCTTCTGGGAGATACAATTTTCATTTCTATGTTGCGTAGATAATTTTTTACTCCCCACCCCTCTTAACACAACTCCGTAAAATGACTGGTCTAAGTTCTCTTTTTTCTATGACATTTAGTGCACTATAAAAAAAAGTATGATTCCTTTTGTGAATTTCTAATTTTTACCCGCGTAGTTTCAATACATCCTGTTTCATGTCATTTTACTACGATGCCGATGTAGTAAATAACAATTTGAATTAGAAGTAATACATCATTTTGATTTGTGTGTGCTCGGAAACGCCTTTTAACGGTAAGACCGCCTTATTGAAATTAGGATGCCTAAACCTACTTGTGTTTCTTCGTCTATTATATGAATGACTGTGTTACTAGCATTTGGTCGTGACTTTGTCTGCGGGAATTACAAACGTTTACACCACATGTCACTCAATTAGGGGTTGTGAGGTTTTTGCTAATTTACTAATAGGTTCCTAGAAGAAAGTTCTTCAGTATCATGAGTACGATAACGTCTACACCTTACACTCTGTTTAATCCAAATTCCATGTTTTTATCTTCAGCCGCTAGTTGCACGTACGTTCATTATAGATAATCCTCAGATAAATAGATAATCCTTGCAAATTCAAGAGATTTAATAATCTCTTGCTAGCTTTTATTATGTCAACAAACGTACGTGCAACTGGCAGTCAGTCCGTCAGTCACACACGATACGGAACTGTTTTCTGTGTATAGATTTAGTTAGTGTGCAATATAAACTACAACTGATTGGTTGCTGGACAACGTAGCAAATTCAAATTAAATACAAACATTAGGGATTACAAATAATTAGAGATTACTATTTTCTTCCCAAAGTAGTTATTACTGATAAGACCGCCCTTTTTACCCTTCTCTTCTTCTTCTCTATACTTACAGCAAATAAAGTTTCTATTCTATTCTTCTCATTCTTGTTATAAATTGTATTTGTCTATTTTTGGTGTACAAATAAAGAATATTAATCTTATCTTATCTTCTACTAAATAATACCAACGACATGTTTTTCTTACATTCGTATTAAGTATAAATAATATGTTGATATATTTGAAGAGATGCAATTTGAACGTGGGAAGTAAACTATGCACTAGTTCAAAGGAAGAAGCACTTGAAAACTTTTATCCTCTCTCTGAAAATTCGGAAAATCACATGTAGCTTACTCTCACTATTTATTTTTCTGTCCTACTTTTCATTCCACTGTCTGCAACAACACCTTTATACAAAGTACGGTAGAGTTCAAAATTGGTTTTACACTTTCGATAGTGTACAGAATCGAAAACAATTTCTAGGTAAAAGTTTTGGGAATTTATTGAGTAATGCACAGTAGAGTTTACGATTTGAACCGATTTATTTATTTACTTTTGACATAAAAGAGTGTTGATAGCACGAGTTTAACGTATTACACAAAAAAATCTATACCTCAGAAAGTTAATTATAAACCTTTTAGTTTGGGTTGCATTTGTAGCAGGTTTCACTTTTAGCAAATTTAAGGTTTATTCTGTTACGAACGTCAGCTTTTTCTTCTGCAAAATCTTCCATTTGCATATTCATTGTGAGACTACTCATAATATCAAAAATAAAATTCCAAGAGTATTCTGGAAGAAAAAAGGTACAGAGAATAAGTTTTATTAACAAAATTAGCTTGGATAATAACATGCAATGCTCTTAACAACGTCGAGTCTCCGGTTACAAAGGATTACACTCACCAGCCCATTAAATCTTAATTAATCTAGATTGCTATCTAACCCTGCTTGTAATGCAATGTTCACATTAAGTACATAATAGTTATATTAAGTATGTGGATAGCCGGCGGTCTAGTGGATTAAACGCCTCGTGTGAGCATGGTTATGCAAATACTTTAGCTTTTTTTGAAAAAACAAATTGATAAATCCATTATGATGGTTAACAAACCACTTTTCAGGTCTCTGTAACCAAAGGGCGCCAATGGAATCCTTTTACTATGCTTAAACAGTCCATCTGTCTATGAAGGGCTGTATTTTTCGAACTGTAGGTAATAGGATGAGACTTTCACAAAATATGAGTTATTATATCAATGAAAAAAATGGGTGGTGTCACGAAACCCTCGGTGCACGAATTCGACTCGCAAGTGACCGGTTTTTTCAAATATTGAAAATAGTTCTCTTTGTTTTGCCGTCGGTTTGGGAAGACTAATTGCACTATTTCGACTTGCACTACCGGTGAGAAGCAACTTTTTGGCTTCCCGCTGTAATTGCTAAATGGAGCGTGTAGCACCGCAGGCGAGCCACTAGCATTAGATAAACAAAACCAAGTGGCTTGGCGTAAATTACACAAAATATTTACCTTGAAGCCAGCATGACGAATGAAGGTAATGTGGAACACTGTTTCGTGAAATTGCGGTGGTATAGACATTATTATGCGGAGTGTCATCACATGAACAGTGTCAAGTATGAATGTCGATGAGAGAGAAAGATTAAATGACATGTGCTACAGAAGACATATATAAAAGGGCAATACTGAAATGAGAACTGATATAGATAGATGGAAGGAGATGACCTATCGTTCCAACCAATTACGGGATTTCGCAGACAGAAGGCGGTCATTCGGTCAAGCTCGTTCTTTATTATGGACTAGTACACGCTTCAAAAAGTAACAGATGTGTATTATGTAAGATAGGAAATTTTTTTGAATAATGAATAATATCTAGAAAAGCCACATTACAATGCCATTAATACAACGCAATTAATAAATAAATAAATAGGAACCAAAATCACATCCATCGCATCCACCTATCTATTCAACATATAAAAGATTATGATTACGATTATGATTATATATCCGCTACAAGCTTAATCAGCAGTCTGCAGTCGCGTTAGCAGGTTTCCGACAAAGGTTTTTAATTTCAGAAAGATACTGAAACCCCTTTAGAAAACGGTTCTTCTTCTTATCGTGTAGGCAGCAACTAGCAAGCCTTGGTGTCAGAGTTTTTTCAGACCGCCTTACGGCCTCTGACGTTTTTTTTATGTAACGACTACTACCACCAGAGATAGTAGCCGGGACCAACGGCTTAACATGCCATCCGAAGCACGGAATCATCTTTCTTTTCAGAAAATCAGGTGATTCAGCCTGCAATGTCCTAACCAACTGGGGAAAAACGCACAAAGTGACATATCGCTAGGTGTCCCCCGTGGGAATCGAACCCACGACCTCCGTGTCGAGAGCCAAATGCTCTTAACCATTAGACCACGGAGGCAGTAGTAGAAAACGGTTATATCCATTATCTGCATCTTATCGCTACAGTAAGCAGAAACTCTTAAGATTGAATATTAATGCGTATGGCTTTGTTTATCAAAGAGAAGTGGACGCTTGGAGTAAATAACACGCAATATTCACTTACCTACCTCAAAGTCAGCTTGATGAATGAAAGTAATTTGTGGAACACAGTTCTGAGGACTTAAGTACATGAAGTGTAAGTATCTTGACTGTGATAAATTTTAAACAATTTCTGTTAAAAGTTGTGTTGTATTAAAAATTCACTTTACTTCTTGATGATAAAGAAAATACTGAAGCTAACATTTTTTTAAGCTTAAATAAACCAAAATAGGTGTTCAAAACTGGCATGTGACATTGAAATTGTGAATTGGACATTTTAATAGTAACCGCCTCCGGGGTCTAATGGTTAAGAGCATTGGCTCTCGAATCGGAGGTCGTGGGTTCGATTCCCACGGGGGGCACCTAGTGATATGTCACTTTGTGCGTTTTTCCCTAGTTGGTTAGGACATTGCAGGTTGAATCACCTGATTTTCTGAAAAGAAAGATGATTCCGTGCTTCGGATGGCATGTTAAGCCGTTGGTCCCGGCTACTATCTCTGGTGGTAGTAGTCGTTACATAAAAACCACGTCAGAGGCCGTAAGGCGGTCTGAAAAAACTCTGACACCACGGCTCTGCTCAAGCTCTGCCCACACGATAAGAAAGAAAGATAGTAGCAGTTTAAGTTTGGAATCACAAACATGTCAATTGGCTAAACCATTGACCTCTTATAGTTCTTTTATACGACATCAATGGGCTAAACTTACAAAAAGTGTAAAAGAATCCGGAACTGGTAAGAACTAACAAACCAAAATTATCATTAGTTATAGTCCGAAATGGAGTTTCAAGTGCAAAAGTAAATTGAAAATCTTTCTGCCCAAAAATAATTATGACTTTGAAGAAAAATAAGGCAAGCTTATAAACGGGGCTTTAATTGTATCCCAAACATTTTAGCGAAAAAACGTCATTTGACGCGTAGAGATACAAATAAATTGGCGGTAAAAAGAAGATTTTATGAAAATTTTATCGATAATAACGCCTCGTTGGTTTTGTGACGTGCTATTTAAACCAATCTCTGTTTTGAAATTGCAGGGTTGGCGGTCTGTTTTGTTCTTGTATGTGTTTGGTGTACAAATAAAGAATATTTCATATTGTTATGTTTAGTGGTTTTAGATCATGCTGCGGATAAGCTGATCGCGGATTCTAACCTTGCTTGACACCTAAAATGTCTGCAACTTTAATTTAATTTAAGTACCAAAAGTTCAGTGTAATTGTTTACCCTAACTCCTTGTATATTCATCAATTGTATGCAATCGACCAATAAATCAATGAATTACATTCTAAGTGGGCGGTGTCGCAGGCAAAAAATCTATATAGTGACACAAAATATAAATATAAGAGAGATGTAAAAACTTAAAACCATTCTGCACAAAAATTCTTCAAAAGTTCGTTATTATCAATCGTCTATACCTATTCTTAGGTCGAAAACAATTTCCAATATGAGTCACATTCCCCAGTGCATCATATTCCTTTCAATCTAGCGCCTCTGTTCTGTAGTATAAAATCCGCAGATCGCTCATTATAGCTTCCACTTTTCCGAACAGAAATAACGAGTAGGGGTTACGAGGGATTGTAATTAGATATGGCTGAAAGAAGTTTGCCTTTCATACCGTGAACAAAGACTGGTGGTTTAACTAGTGGAGGCGAATGCAAAACGAGAAATTACGCTTTTTGCGTTTGAAAGTCAATGCTTTCTACACAGCCTTTTCAGTGGCCCACTTACGGGTATTTCCTCTTTTCTTTCTAAATCTTCATTGTGCATGTGTGCGAATGTTGACCAACTTTTTAGGAAGATATCCAAGATGTTTCCATCTACTTCTGGGTACATCGATAATTTAGGTAGAATAAATAGTTCATAAATAATATTTGCTATTTGGTCTTTCAAAGTTATCCCCAAAGATTTAACTTCTATTGATAAAAGAAAGAACTGATGTAATCTACTTTACTATTCTTCAAAACTTTAGTCAGTTTGAACTCTCTAAGAGTCTTGTCTCTGATCTCAATATGAAGCAGATCAAATTGACAGCAAGACAAAATATGGAGTACCAACATCTATTTTAAAATTGATGTAGGTACTGCAAAAAGCATTAATTACCCACGCAAAACTACTTTCCTACTCAGGAGGAGTAGGAAAGTAGTTTTGCGTGGGTAATTAATGCTAATCTTCTTTGACTAATTCATTGCCGGTTCCAAGACAGATTAGAGTCATCCCCCGGGCTCGCTGGACTTCATTGTCCAGTGTTGTGGATGGTCGCCGCTGTTGATCCTGGATTACAGGAGTTACAGCGGTGGGAATGTGTGGTGGGCCTATGCCCGATTTTTTTTTTACCCACGCTAAAAGCATTTTTCGTTTTGCATTCGCTTCCACCAGTCTTTGTGCACACTATGAAAGGCAAACTTCTGCCAGCCATATCTAATTACAATTACAATTTTATTGAAAATTTTGAAATAGATAGGAGAACAATTTGTTCTGCTGTCGTTTTATCAAATGCCTCAAAATGGTCTCAATTTTATCTGACAGTCTCATCAGAACATTACCTGATGCTAAATGATAAAAAGTACGTTCTATATGGTTTTCATACATTATTTATCGTTTCTGTAACAATGACGAGTTGAGTACGTATTTGTACGACAATATCGCCACGGAAGCTTTGACAATCAGCAGTGCGGAATCGCAGACGGATCTTTTTGTCGAGCAACATTTTGTTTTGACAATTTTCACAAATTTCACTTTTTGCCATTTGTGGGATAGGGTGTACTCGTGCATCGAAAATGAGGCGGCCTTGTGTCCATAATACGCTTAGTTTGAGCAGCTGTTTCGCTCATTGTCCTTATCATTGTTTTCTAATATAAATTTATCAGTCGCTGTCAGGATCCAAATCAACAGCTACTAACCCAGTCATTTTACGGTTTGAGCCGGGACTAATTAATAATTGAAATTTATTTTCGGTGTAATAATGAAGAGCCAATTTTAGAATAGAAATGTACCAAAATTAAAAAAAAATCACGTCAGCAACAGTTCCAATTTTAAAATTTAGCTATTATCTCGTTCTAAAAACCTGATGGTAAATTTTTTTTGCACATATTTAAGGCTTTACCATTATACATACTACAAACATAGTATGAGTATTTTTGTCTTCTTAGAAGGTTTTGAAAAATACCATCGTATTTTCTAACAAATACCTAATTTTTTAAATATGAATGCCCATTTTATTGCTCAAAAATAACTTATATTGTTAAATTTAAGTCAAATGAGTGCATTGGTATTAATATTATTAACTTAAATTCCGTCTGTGTTGCGTAACAATTTTTTTTAATGTGTTTTAAGATAGTCTTTTTGTCACTAAATGGTGCCAGTTACAGTTTAAAAGTCCAATTCATAATTAGTCCCTACCCCGCCTAACAAAACTCCGTAAAATGACTGGGCTATACGAGCATTTGTCTGTCAAAGTGTCAGTTGTAGAAACGCTAATTCCTCCATTAAATCTCTTGCTGTCACTTTTTGTCTTGTTGATGTAGTAAAAGCTAGCAAGAGATTTAACGGAGGATTAACTCTAATGAGCGTTTCTGCAACTGATTGATACACTAGTAAAATTTTGATGGCAATGACATATTTTCTTTGTGTAACAACGATTAACAGCTGAAAATACGAGAAATCTTTTGAAAATCGAGAGAAAAATAAATGTTTGTGAGCTTCGCTTGCGCGTGTCGTATGCGGCACAAAAATACAATTTAGAAGGAAAAATAAACGAGAACAGAATTAGTGGGAGGCTAAGACAGAGCTATTTAGCACCAGGTGAATGAAGAGATTTGAGTCTACATGCAGAAAGGAGAATTGTGATTGGCAAAGAACATAGCACTTGAATACTTTGACTGCTTATATAGGGACTAGTTACGCGTGTAATTCTACTAACAAACATTTCTGCCACTTTTTGCGGGGAACAAGATAAAATAACTTTAGATTCTAATTTTGACTGTTAAAAATCATGAAATGTAGTCTCGCGTGAAGCCCAAACGTAGTTATTGTTTCGCAATAATAAGCTGACATGATCAATTGTTCTTATACCGTGGCAGAGGGGAAATGATACCTCAAGGCTAGTCCTTATAATGAATAGTCAAAGCTTGAATAAGATGATGATACATTACGCTAAACGATTAGTGCTTGTAAATAAATAGCCTTCAAAGTGCAAAGTTGCCTTTAGTAATATGGACCGGCCTGTAGTTTTCGTCTAGTTCCTTTCTATACTGTGTCTATTCCAGAAATCAAAGTAAAACATACTGTCACTATTGTAAAACGATGCGCTTGAAGACATGTAAGAACTGTTACAGACGAGCGACACTTTGCGGTCGCCGTGAGTCGCAGAGGGTCGCGCTCATAGACTTTACTGTCGCCGTGAGTCGTGCGACCGTCGCGCGAACCTCTGCGACCGCAAAGTGTAGCTAGTCTGCAAGAGCAATAATACTCGGCTTATTTATCAAAAAAAATCTCGTTTCCCCCCCTCGATGCTGTACCCCACGCATGAAACAAAATATCAATCGAAAAGTCTAGAATTACTCGCATATAAAATCTACCCTTTAACACACAAGACAGCGGATTTTACACAAACGATTTTACAGGTCAAAGAGTATCGCCATTATCCGAAAGAAAAATAACATTTTTAGTATTATTCTCAGAAACAATGAATAATAGGACAAAGGAAGCGTTTGAAGGCAGTTATCTCTAAAAGCTCGTCAAATAGTCTTAAAATACATCCATTGTGATGAACGTTAAGTATTTTTCTCGCTACATTGAACTTTATAGCTTTTGTATTAAAGAATACAATGGGTTGATTCCTTAGGTTGCATTGAATCCATGAGGACTGAGCACTATCGCAGAAGCTTAATGTTATGACTTGGTGGCAAATATTACTTCACTTTATATAAATTTACAGCGGACTCCGCTTGCCTAATTGAATAATTTTATTTACGGAGTAAAAATTATTTGGTGGGCAGGTTGTGTTGCATAACGTAATACAACTTTGTCTACTAGGTACTAGGAAGCGGAGGTCTTGATACAATCGTGTCATCTACATATTAGTCATGGATTTCCGCAAAGTAACGCCTGATTCAATTAATTAAATCAATATATTTTATATTAATAATAATAATAATAATAAACAGTTTATTTCAGACATGGTGTCCATAAAATTTGTTAGTATACATAATAAAAACTTAGAAAACTAATGTTAGTAGGTGCAGAATACTTAATAGGTACAGACAGTCACATTAACATTTACATTTTTAACATTTTATCAGCATGCAGCTGATTAGCTGCATGCTGCATTATATTAGCGCAATATATTTTATCATATTTACAAAACAAAATTAGTTGATTTTAGTGTTCATAATATAATCAGCATGTACACTCAACTGCGACGCAACTTGCTGCCCATATGATACGATGTCAAACATTGTCAATTATCGCTTCTATACAAACGGTTTTCAGGCTTTACGTTAAGGCGGTTGCAGAGGGGTCAATTTTATACAAAACTTTGACGCACAATACGCGTAGACGGTATTAATATAAGTAACTTTGTATATATGGATAAATAATATAGAAAATCTAGATGCCGCGTAATAGAGAACATTTGCAATTTATTAAATAATTACGAAGATATAAAGTTTTGAAATTTTTCATACAAAAATTTAAAAGCTTTGTATCTTCGTAATTATATTATAAATTGCAAATGTTATTTTTTACGCGGCAACTAGATTTTCTAAACTATTTTTCCTTCCATCTACGCGTATTGTGCGTCAAACGTTTGTATAGACTGAAACCACCTTAAGATAATTTAATATTAAATAAATTTTCAAAACTTTTATCACCGAAAACAGTACCAATTTTTAAAATTGTGTTACGCAAACCAGAACCTTTATACCATAGTCCTAAGTAATTTATTAGCTACCCAGGGCAGAGTGTGAGAAATGGCAGAGCATCACCTTGATACAGTAATGCACTCAACACGATGTAGGCACTCATGGCAAATGAGAAATTTCATTTTATTTTCATACCGCCTGGAGAGGCGCATTACGCCGGATTCAGAGATTCTGGGATATTTTTCTCATTCCTTGTTGTTATTATTATGTCGCCAATAAAAGTTTGTTTAACTTTAAGGCTATTAGAGTTTGCCCTATTAAGATATGTAACACAGTTTAATAAGCTTAAAAGAACTGTTATGGTTACCAGTTACAATTCTATTTGACATAGCAAATGGTGGGATTTGCGAAAATGCATCTAAAGTGGACTTAATTGTAGACATTATTGTAATTGTGTATTTGCTAAGTTGGTGACAGTAGTTCAAACAATTAAATAGATAATAGAGTCACAAAAGGTCCTGTATACAGGGTGAAATTGATATCATCAATTCATTAGTATCCTTTGAAATTAAGACCTGTAGACCTGTGGGTAGACCCATCAAACAGAACAACTTTTACTATGGGAGCAAATAGATCGGAGCGAAAAAAAAAATTTACTGTTCCATACTAAACTGCAGTGCCTACTCGACTCAAATGTATGCCACAGCAGATTTTTTTTTGCTCCGATTGGTTTGCTCCTATAGTAAAAGTTGTTCAATTTGATGGGTAGACTCTTAGTTTAAAAGGATTCTAATGATATCAATTTCACCCTGTATATTCATTCATTATCCCAGCTTGAAATCAAGTTTGTTAGCCTATCTTCAACTTATCGATTGTGTCCAAACTATCGAATCTAAAAATATTCAAAAATTTACCAATTATGTTTGGCAATGTCCCTTCGAAAGAGCGTAGGTAATTAACAAATGGAAATTATTTAAAAGTTAGCGAAATTAAAACTCAATGAATAAGAAATGGTTTTCCAAAGTTTCCTACTTAGTATTCATGTGAAGTTGCGAAAAAACAATTTAAAAAAGTAATTTAAGGCAAGTTTCCTCCGGAGAACAATTTAGAAAAGTATCTTACGCTTAATGAGTGATATTTTAGGCAACGTCAGCAAAAAAAATTATTAGAGTTCCATGGCCTTATTACGTTATTACTCGGGTTTTTTACATTAGTACCCTTTTACTTAATATTATATATAAGGGCAATAATCTGTGGAATTGCTCAACTGAAATTTTTTTTAAGAAAATCGTATCGTACAAACTGTTTGTCTTGAATATACATTAGAATATAAAACGCAACACCTTTTTTTCAATATAAATAATATAAAAAAAAAATAAACATCTTGGACATTGTCACATAAATTATCTAGTCACATTTAAAGTACCTGGACTTGTATTAAGATGACTAGACAACGATATAGAATACATATATAGATACAAACATCCATGACTCGGGTAAAATATTCATATGAACTACATATTCGAAATATTAGGTAATTCCTACCGATATACAAAAAACAAAAACGAAATATAACTTAACTCAATATTTCTTAAAGTTTTATTTATCAAAGACCAAATATTATACTGTGGTTTTCCACGATGTCCTTTTACATATCTACTATAAGCTGCCTCTGTGCCAGAATTTAAAATCAGAACAGCAGTTTAGAATTGAAGTTGTAACAGTTATACAGATAGACATACACAGCATCTCTTTAATTATATCCTTCCTGCTTTTTACTACCTCAAATGTAATTTTCGCAAAAAGTCCAACTTGATCAAAGATTTTCGACTTTCAAAAGTCTCCAACTCTATTACTCTAAAAGCCTTAAGTAAAGTTTCCAAATAAGCACACAAGGTTGATATTGGAAATGCAATCTTTCACGTGAGCACTCCGACTAGGTCGAGAGTGAATTTGAAAACTTAAATTGAAAGTCAGCACTCGGGGCTCAGGATTGATGAAGGGGTCCATTCAGGTCGTTTGCACTTCACTACCTCTTCGCACTGTCTTATTGACTGACTAGTGATGTTCAAGACTAAATAATGTTTTATGGATGATTTGAAATAAGGTTCACGGTGGAATAAAATCATTCTATTTTCTTCTTCTTGCCATGTAATGGAGCTTGACTTGCTATCATGGTACCAGCTTTGGAGACTTGTTGGTTGAAATTCAATTTAAAAGTTTTTAAAGGCAGGGATTTTTTAGGTAAGATTTTTACGGCGTTATTATTATTATTTTTTGTAATGAAACTCGGCGAAATAGTTGTTATAGTATTTCTTCTTAAACTGACGACCTTTTTTTGTGGAGAATTTAGGATTCTTGGCCGGAAGTTCTACGGAAGCTCTACTGTAGTTCTTCGGAATTTCGGTTCTTGTACGGTTGTATTTTTCATGATCACTAAGCTCGGTTTTTTCTTTGGAGATGACTATTACAGCTCTGCTCAGGGAGCAACTACTTCTTTTTACTGCGGACTATTGGACCACGAAGGGTCTACTGAGCCAAATGAATGAACTTAAGCAACCGACCTAGGGGCACCTAGAAAGGCACGGACCTCAGCATAGGACGTTGCTGGGGCTACGCGGCGGATTGGGTAGCGGGGATCGGTAAGAACTAGCTCGGCGGTGAAGTAAATCACAGTGAGGAAACCTGCGTACTCGACAAAAAGAAGATTTTTTTTTACCATAAGGTCACTATTAAATAATCTGTGCTATTAGTGAGACACTAGACACTGTCTTGTGTCTCTATCGTACTAAATATGGATTTTGAAAGATAAATCTCTCACTAAATTCCGAGAGAAAATTGGGAAAAGAGGTTCAACTTAAAATTTTGCAGTCCTCGTGACCTTAATGATGATAAGTGTCGTTGATGACGATTATAAGACCGGTTAACCTTCACACATATGTGAATATCAAGAAAGTGTTTTCCTATCCCTCACTCGATGTTCAGATTCTCGAGTTCTCAAGTGTTGACGGACCGACGACCGACCTGGTGAAGGCGGCGAGAACCCGTTAGTTAGGCAGTTGTGGCATTCCATGGGGAGACCTACCAGCAGTGGACTCTATCGGCTGAGGTGATTACACCATGATTATATTAAAGGGTATGAATTTTGTACATTAGTTACAGTCAACCGAGATCCAACAATTATTTAAAATGTTGAATCTCGCCTAATTAAATTAACCGAGCCTGTTCTTGGCTTGTTCTCGTGGCAAGTCGAAACGAGCGCGTTAATAACAAATTAAAATTAAATCAGAAGAGAAACCGTTGAAGGCGTTTAACAAGAATTTAATTAGGATTTAAGTTAACAAAGATTTCCCAAGTTAGATATTTTACGTTTGAAGAGGGTATAAAGTGTTACTAAACATCAAGGTTGTTTAGTTTTTGACTTTTAACCGACTTCAAAAATGGAGGAGATTCCATGTTCGTCTTTGTTATGTCAGCTTTACATTTTTGTCTTTTGTTTTTGTTTTGTGGTCTTGCCCGTGCTCCGACTGTAAATTAAATGTTCCCCGTATCCGTATGATTAATTCAATAGACCTTAGTCTAGAATAGTCTTAGGAGCCGACTAAGGGATAAGGTCTCTTAGAATATCTAGCCACCGACCACAACTTATTTGATACGTCATTTCATTTTGAAATGTATTTGCTCTAGTACCTAGTGATATTGATATTACCTCAACATCACAATCGATAGTACTTTAGATAATACCTTCCTTACTTGAGTAACAACTGAGACTATAATAAAGAGAGAAAGAAAAACATACTGTATCAGTTATCGGTCAAGATACAATGTCTGTTATCCATAATCATCGCCCTAGAACATATTTGACAAGATTTATCACGTCGTTTCGTCTAATTGGACGAAATATGAGAGATTCCGTACGCCCTGCGTGTTACCGAGATCCAGAATATTTCCTACATATGTTACTTATGATACCGTACTAATGGAAGGCTGACATTCTTAATAATTATGTAGCACCGGGACTATTTATTTACGAACACATTACCCTCCCTTTGCGTCGCGCAGTCGGTTTAAAATTCTACCGATTGTTGTTTTGAAATTGTTGTAAAGTACGACATTACTGATATGAAAATAAAAAAAAAATTTTTAATTCACTATGAATTTAAAAATTCGAGGTTATCTTCCGCTTTCTTCTTTCTCTATGTTTTTGCATAATCTTTATTGCGGTATGCCTAGTTTTTTTAAAGGGGTTTAATGTACAGTGCCACTAACTTATCTGTAGAATGGCCAAAAGCGGAAGCCATTTTGAAAACGTCATTTTGTCGCCAGTGTTGCCAGATCCACACTTAAGAATTATCCCAGATTAACAGCAAAATTAACGTGTTTTTGGCGCATCAAAAATTCCAAATAGTCTCTCTTAGAACCTAAAAGAGTGAAATGATGCGTGAAATTCAATCATTCTTACCTATATTGCATGCCACGTGCATGCCACTGTTTAATGTTATAATGTTACCTATTTATAGGTAGGCAAGTACGAGGTTTTTAGGGAAGTTTAGTAAAAACTCTTGATTGAAACGACACAGTGAGGAAATATTTTCTATCTCAATTGTTCTCATTAGAACTTCAATTTTAATGTTAGGTATTTGAAAACTGTTTTACGCGATAATTAACGCCAAAATGATGTATATTATTGGAATTTGACGGATAATATGGTTAAAAATAATGATTTGATACACAGATTTCATTAAATTACAAAATTATCGTGGATTATCCTGGAATTTCTGTGAATTATCGTGCGATACCCGACTTTCATTTTGTATCGCATGCCCCTCAAAAATATCGTGGATCTAGGATAATTATTGCACGTCTGGCAACACTAATGTAGTCTCTCATTCTTTGATACAGAAAGTGGCGTCATCGCTCATTCTATAGATAAGTTGGTGACACTATAACTTTATTTTATATTGTCCAAGGCGTCAAATTTTTTTTGCAGCCACTGATTATTTTATTAGGTACTGTTTTGTATCGGTACCTCTAATAAACATGCTGCAGCCTTAATAGAATCGAAAAAAAAAGGATCTACCAGGGATTGGGTGACAGCTACATTTTCCTGCCCTTCGCCGTGGAGACCCTAGGTTGCTGGGGTCCTGAGGGGAAAATGTTCCTCGAATGCCTCTCAAAGCGCGTATTCGATGCTACATGCGACAGGAAGGCTGGCAGCTATTTTGCGCAAAGGATCAGTCTAGCGCCAAAGAGGCAACGCTGCCAGCCTCCTAGGCACTCTGCCCCGAGTAGGGGCTTTAGAGGACATTTTTTACCTTTAAGTAGCCTAGGTGTTATTTTTTCTGTTTGTTTTGTTTTTCCTATCCATTGTTCTATTATATTGTATTTACCCCATTTAGTTGATTAAAAATAGACATGTATGAAAAAAAAATTTTGCTCTTAGTTATATCGGAGCCGAGATAATATACAGGGTGGTGTTTTTTGGATGGGTAGTAGGGTACTTAACTGTTGTAGCTGCAGGAAAACGTTCTTAAAAGATCGTCCTTAACTTTTTGAGACATTCAGACCAGCGATTGAAAAAATCGTTTACGTATATTTTCTGGACTAAAAGTATCCAATGTCTATCACCAAGCCATGCCATATGCTATCTGCATACCAAATTTCACGGCGAGTTGTGTAACGGTTGAGGCGTGAAACACTGCCTACTTTTCTGTAATATCGGGTATGCCGGTTTCCTCACAATGTTTTTCACCATCCGAGCTACTGACATCAAATTACAATATACCCGAAGAAACACGAGGTCGAGGCCAGTTTTGGAAAATGATGCATAAGCACTCTTAATACTGCTTAAAATATTATCTAAACTATTATAAAACTTTAACAGAAGTGTTTCTGTAGTTTTAGTTACAAAAAAAGATTACGATATGGTTTTTATGTGTCCCTGATCCCAAATCGACCTTTTTTAGAATTTTTTCGGTTTGTTTGTTTGTTTGTTCGAGCATCACGTAAAAACTACTTAAAAGATTTTGATGAATCTTTTTCCTTTGATAGCTTATGATTTGACTTCAAATCTGGTATATAATTTGTGAGACGAAGTCACGGGTTAACTTTTGTTGTTAATATATTTGATCTATGTTTTTCTATTATTTATAATAGGTACATACCTACTTTGCTTCGTCTAGTTATATTTTAGTTTCAGGATATGTTCATTTGTCTTAAATTACATTACATTATATAACATTTTTTTAAATTATTAAAAGATTTGATAACCTCGTAAAAGAATTAAAAAAAAATACAAAATAAATACCTATTTTTTTCTAATTACTTTCCTTCCACTATTAACGTCTATTGCTCAATAGTTAATTTAAAACACTGGTTCATTTTGTGATGTAATTTTAAAAACTTTGAAGCTAAAGTAATTTCGCTTGTGATCTTATGAAGTTTAGGAATTTCCGTTCCTTCAGAACACGAAAGTTTGGAAATACTTTGAAAATTCCACTCGAGGATAGTTAAGGCGTAAGGGACGGCCTTATTCAAAATTGATTTTCATTTCTCCTTCATATTACTTCAGTCTGACAATAATTTATTTAAGTATTCGGACTATGAAGAAAATTTTAATAGTTGTTTATTACGTATACAGGGTGTTACCTTGCATAGTTGCCATACCTTGAGGGCTAATTGTACCCATGATACTGAACAACTTTCCCTAAGAAACCTATAGGAAATTCGAAAACTGATCGAACGTTTGTATGAAAATTATAGATTTTTTTTGCGAATTTCCTATATGTTTCTTAAAGAAAGTTGTTCAGTATCAGGGGTACAATCAAGCATCAAGGTATGGCAACTAGGCAAGGTAACACCCTGTATAACTATCTGTAGTAGTAACGGCTCGCACTATCTCGCTCTTGTACAGAGGGTTGTGCCCAGGAGTGCAATTTTTGAAGGTCGCAAAGCGTTCCAATAAGCAGTAGAAAAGATCAAAATTACTATGGAGATTATGCATCATTCGGCCAAGATTTTAAATCTAACGATTTAAAAATAGCAATTCTTCAAATAGGACGTATACCTAAAATATATTCAGTCAGTCACAGCACTTCTTTGTAAAATATAGGTTCCTTCTTAATAATTATGCTGACACTTTTTGTGGGGATGATCGCAGACCGTCAATCTGAACAACTTTCTATTATAAAACATAATTTTCACCCTACATAGAAAATTTATTGTCAATACGTGAGATACTTTCCGTTAGAAAAAGAGATTCCAAAACCCAATGAGCCAAAACCGGTTATATCCACTTCTTCTTCTTATCGTGTGGGCAACCCGTGGTGTCAGAGTTTTTTCAGACCGCCTTACTGCCTCTGACGTGGTTTTTTTGTAACGTCTACTACCATCAGAGATAGTAGCCGGGACCAACGTCTTAACGTGCCATCCGAAGCACGGAATCATTTTTATTTTCAGACAATCAGATGATACAGCCTGCAATGTCCTAACCAACTGGGAAAAAACGCACAAAGTGACATGACACTAGGTGTCCCCCGTGGGAATCGAACCCACGACCTCCGTGTCGAGAGCCCAATGTTCTTAACCATTAGACATTATTTCCACTTGCTCATTAAGATGCATCAGTTAACATTCCCAGGCTGCTAATAGACGTAGATTAACATAGCTAATTGCTTGAAGAACAATCTCACGGACGATATCCTTGTCTCTCATCACCCTAAAGTCCTTTGACCATACACAGTAGGTTAGGCTGAATTACAAAGCGGTTCTAATTTGGTCTTCTGACCAATTAGACCTTAATAAATGGGTTTTGTGTCCGCGTCGACTACGAATTAAACTTGGTGTCGACCTACTTGTCATAGTGAGCTATATTTAGCAACTAACTAAACTGGATAACAGTCTGGGTGCGGTTGTGAATAGGTTATGCTTTACATATAGACTAAGAGATAAGTGTACTTTTTGCAACCATCAGCAGCAAGGCTGATTCAGTGTTTATGAGGTGTAGAGCATCTCTGTGATGGGGGTGGACCAGGTCTGCCTGCATAACTCCAGTCGGTTTAGAAGTTACTGATGTTTAAAGGTCAGTAAAAAATTTACCATCAGCTCTAAGGGTCATCGTATCATATTATTGTAGTATGCACTGTAGCTATGTGAACAGTACTAAAACTGACCTCGTTCATCAGTCGGTTTAGGAGATACAGCCGTTCAAAGGTCCGACCTTTGAACAGCTGTATCTTCTAAACCGACTGGCAGTTCATGTCAGTTTTTTTACTGTTCACATAGCTACAGTGCACACTACAATAATATTACACTTACAGTTGATCGTTAATTTTTTACTGACCTTTAAAAGTCTGTAACTCCTAAACCGACTGAAGTTATGCAGGCAGACCTAGTTCATCCCCATCACAGATATGCTCTACACCCCATAAACACTGAATCAGCCTTGCTGCTGATGGTTGCAAAAAGTACACTTATCTCTTAGTCTAATAGTTGTCACTCTAGAGACGTGTTAGTGTTTTAATTGGATCTGTTCGTGTTTTTAAGGGTTCTGTACACAAAGGGTGAAAATGGGATCCTGTCAAATTTTCACAGAATGTGCGTTATTATAGCGTATTCGCTAACAAAGGTCAAAAAGTTAAAAATGAGAGATACTAGTTTTTATCAACGTTTTTCTTTCTCCTTCTATCGTAAAAACGGTGATACATATAACTGTCAAACTTGGTGTGATTATAGAACAAACTCTACAGTATAACAATAATTAATAAAAACCGGCAAAGTGTGAGTCGGTCTCTTGCTATAGGTCCCGGAGAACAATTTTTTTTGTAAATTAATACTATGTTGTGTGGTGGTGTGGTACGGAACCCTCGGTGTGCGAGTAGCCCGACTCACACTTGACCGGTTTTATTAAAATTAAGTCGTCTTTTATTGACTAAAATACGCTAGTCAAGCTTCGGCATTTGGAAACGAGCAATGTCATGTCAGGTGTCTATTAGGCTGGGTGAAGTTAGGTAGTAGGTTTTAGTAGTATTTCATGTCAAACGCCTCCATGCTTCAGAAGGCATAGTAAGCAGATGACGTAACTAACTATTCGGTAAACCAGGTCAGAGGCCTATTACGAAGGGTAGAAATTATCTAACGGCAAGTTGATTACTAACTTGCCTGTACCACCGCCGCGTAGGCCGCGTGGGCCATTCCGCTCCCCCTCAACCTTTTTGTGCGAAAAAGTCATTACAAATCTACTTAGTTATAAGCTTTTAAGTTACACATAACACTGAATTGAATGTTACTATCTGGACGATGACCTCAAAGCAATTCGTTAAATAAAAATATTTAATGCGACAGTTCTGAACACAACAGTTTGTATAGCGTAAATGCCTTCCTCGTTTACGTGAGCGGAACCGCAGTTTTCATGCGACGAGAATACTTAGCTTGGCATGTACCAACTAGATATTCAGTGATATATCTCTCTAATTGCTAACTGCTCATAAAATTCAAAATTCAATAATTTTTTATTCAAAATTATATCACATAGATAGTTTTTTGAGTCTACCACCGCATCGGAAGGTGTTTCGTTGAGAGAAGATGCGGCCAGAAACTCTACAACACACATCTTTTAAACAAAACAAAATATACAATGTACAATTAAAATACAATATTGCATTACACAGAGTAACATTGTCAAGACCAGACATTTTGGTCATTCAAATAGTCATCGAGTTTATAGTAGCCTTTTTTATAGAGGAATTGTTTAACATGGGACTTAAACTTTTTGTCTGGCAAGTTTAGAATATCCTCTGGTATCTTATTATAATAGCGTATACAGTGCCCCATGAAAGATGTGTTGACCTTACTATACAAATGACAGCGACAGCATCTTATTTAAACATGTTCAAACCTAACTACTTTTTAACCCACCCTAACTCTTCAACAATAATTATCTTTCATACAGGTCAAGTAAAAAAACAAACACAATTATGGTCAGTAATCTGATATTTTCAACAAATTTACGTAGCAATCTGCAATCTCGATTCTAAACCTTAATTAAAATTAAATGAGTGTCTACAAACATTTCGTTTTAACGATTTAATTTGAACTCGAATATTGTACAGGCTATAATGATAATAATGTTTGGTATGTTTGCTTTAATTACAACAGCTGCTATGAATGAAAACACAACATGAAAGGTCATTCTATTTTATGTTTGCTTTTAGGGTTTGTAATAAATTTTATTGTATCTCTACTTAGGATTGGTTTGGGTAATGTTTCCGTATCTCTTCTTACCTTATCTTTAAGCAGTACTTTTTTTTTTTTTTGTATTCAATTTTTTTAAAGGGTCTTTTATACAAAATGTTATGTATATGTCAGTCCCATCGTACCTTATGTCTAGATTTTCCTACTTTCTAATTTACTTAACGAGACACTGATGAGTTTGCAAAGGCGAACACTTTTCTAGCAGCATCAGAACTTGGTGATGCCAGGATGTCATGAAACTTTAAGCAGTACCTACCGGACAATTCATTAAGGTAAAAATAGACGACTTATATGGGCCTGAAACTCTTATGTGCCCCACGGCGAGTGAGCTCTTTGGTTTAGGAATGGACACCATATAGGTTTGGAAAGCACTGGGTTATGTCAACTATATAAATGAATGAATTGGTTTAATTTTGCTTCTGAAAGTATAACAATTTAAAATTGGCACACACACAAAATACGTTTTTTTAGAGGCATTTTCTTTGGAAATTGAAAAACATAGTAAGTGAACAACGACGTGAAATTATTTAAATAATCATGTCTGGCTAGCTAGGGTATCCAATGAAAACTTCTGAAGAAAAAATTAGTTTAAAAATCATGATGTTTTCTTATTTTATTCGAATCATGTAAACAATAGAAAATTAAAATACTGTCAACCCATGGTCACCTCTCACCTTTTTTCCATCAGAAAAATACAAAAATCTTAATTATTTACAAGGAAATTGAATAAAAATTATCAACATTCATTCAGTGCCTTTGATATTTTATGCGGTATTGAAAAACAGTAGGTACTTTACTTTGCGATAACGGAATACCAATTATGAGTCCAATTTTCACTTAGCTGGTTTTATTTTCGTCTTATTTTCATTATAAAACATCGTAACAACCGTATTAAAAATTATATTATCTACATATTACATTGTAAACACTTTCCTCTGTATAGAAGAACAACATGTAGAGAGACAGTTCACTACGATTGCAAATTGTGACCAAGCTTTAATCAATTAAACGAAAAAAAATATCAGTACCAATCCGTAACCAATACAAATATGAAGAGCTAAAAAATTGAACTGCCATTTTTAATTTATCGGAATTTACATTTAACCAATTTGGATATTGGTTACAGTCCAATATCATTTTGGCGTTACGTGCTTTGTAATAATCGTTCAGCTACCTTTGCTGACTGTACAAGGTGAGATTTTTAAATTACGATGTCGTTTGTACATTTTGTTGAGAGTGCGATTAAGGAAAAGTTCATTCATGACTACGTACGAAACGGAAACCTTTTTTCTCGACTGTGCGACGCAAAGGAGGGTAATGTGTTTAATACTGACGTTTTGAAGTTTTTTTTTTGTGTACAAATAACGAATATTTAGGTTATGTTATTTTATGTGTCTTACTCAAAAGTATTGTCCATTTGATTCTAGTTGCATAAATAATTGCATAAAACAAAAAAACCTTCGTAAATTTTTTTCGAATGCCTCTGCTTTTTTTTTAATTTAAAGCATAAGCATAATGCTCATAACGATATTAAGAAACCTCAAAACTGTCCAGTCTGTCGGGGATTTTTTAATCTTAAACCTGTTCATTGCTATTAAATTCGTATACAGGGAGGGTGTTAGGGTAAACAGTTGCATTACTTTAAGGGGTGATTGTACCCATGATACTGAACAAATTTCCAAAAGAAACCTATAGGAAACAGCCGATCGAACATTTGTATGAAAAGTCTATTTTTTTTGGCGAATTTCCTATATATGTTTCCTATGGAAAGTTGTTCAGTATCATGGGTACAATCACCCCTTAAAGTAAACTGTTTACCGTAACACCCTGTATAATTCCATAAGTTATTTTTTTCTCCATCGCTACCTGTATAAGCGTACACCAATTAACTCGATTGCCAATCCCAATTTCCGATTTCCTCAAACATTTCCCCTGAACTGGATTGTCACTCCCAATTTCATATTTTTCACAACACCGCACCGTTCCGTGAAGCCCGCACCTCACAGGTTAGTTGTTTTCCCGTGTAATTGGCGGCCGGGCAGCTCGAGAGCACCCGTGGACGCTTGACACAGATCCCGATTCCCGGTGCAATTTTAACTTGAAATTGTGGATTTTTCGGTCAGAAATTTGCCTGGAAAGTAACTTGATTTGGTTATGTTTAATGTGTTTAATATAGGCGTAGCGTTTACCGTATGGATGCAGTTAGAGATGGCTACTTGCCGCGTTATTTCAGAATGCAATGAATGAAGTAGTTTTGGTCGGCGACCAAACCAAAAGGGTCCAGTGGGCTGATTCTAGTTTTTGGTGAAGACAGATGGATAGAATTGCATGCTTTTGTTATTTTTCAATAAAAGTGACTTTATTGACCTTTTTTTATTCTTGTTTCTGACCACAACCACACTGGACCCCAATGACATGGATAACCAAAAATATGCTAAAGATGAGCCTAGTTATAACCACACGCATAAAAAGATTGTAGGTCTACCGTAAAATTTCTTACTCCTTTAGTCGGTCTTCTTTTTTGGAGAAGACACAAGCTTATGTAACGGATGGCCCCACAGTGCCGGAGAAATTAACATGTAATTGGTACTTTCTACATTTTTGTGACTATCAAAAATTAAATTTTATAAGTAGTCCGTTAATCGAATCCAACTTATAAGCATGTGTAATTTACAAGTCAACATTAATTTTAAAGACTTTACTGTGGTGTTTAATAACATCCTCACACGTTGCCCCAATCTATCTATCTGGTTTCGTACACAAGACTACTTTTTCCTTATCCTATTTCATCCCAGTGCTGGGCAAAGGCCTCCCCCTTTATCCTCCATGCATCCCTTTCCAGAGCCAGCTCCATCCACCCGTCGTCGAAGGTATCCAAGATGAATCCAAATATTTATTTAAACATCAGAAACAGATTAGGTACTTTCCGAACGAGTTACTTTTTAGTTTTTGCAACTGAAAGTTTTGTTTCACAGGGTAATTACCAGTAGGACGTATTTAGCTTCTCACAGAAATCCGCTTGAAATTATAATTGAAGCTTGTGCAAATTTCAGGCCATAATCTATCCATTTCTGTATTTTATGTGGTTTTAATATGGATGAATTTTCTCATTAAACGTTTGTTTATATTGGTTTCCATTACACAATAACAGGTTTGTGATTAATATATTCGTTACCTACCTATGTTTATAATATATATACTGTACGTAGGTACGAGTATTAGTAATTACTCGTTCTTATATTGTGATTTCGGGATAGATTTTGGCCACAAAAATACTGCAAAAGAATTTTCGTGGCTTAAATCTTAAGAAATTATTTCTTACTCACCGTACGAGGTCGGCTCTAATGAGAAAGGCAACTAACAATCCCAAGGCTGGGAATACACACAATACAAATAAAAAAAAACAATTTTGCATATTGTTTGAAAGCTATTTTCCATTGTGTTCATTCCATTTTGTATTCCAGTTTATTGTATTTTATTATTTAGATGCATCTTATCGTCTTTCCCACATTTGCAAGTCATTAAGCATACGCCCGTGCTTCTCTCGTAAAGAAATCCGCAATCATAAATCAGCAATGCTTTGCTGAACTTGTATTGTTACTCTCATTCGTCCTACATAACATAACAATGCACAAATAATTGTGAAATTTCCTCATATTCCTTCTAACAGTCGAGAACGAGGCTTGAAGTCGTGACCGAGACGATTGCCAGAAGTGGTCGACTTGACACGAATATCTAGTTCATTTGCTTTCCAATTCTTCTTTGTGTCTACTAATAATAAGTGTCTATAGACGCTATACGAGTAAATTTTTGTGCTTGTTTTTGTGTCATCACAATTCAGTTTCGAAGTGCTGTCTTGTTAGGACTTTGGAAGGTTTTGTTTGAATTTTGGAGGTGTTTTGTTTTAGGATTTGATTAAGTTTGAGGACTTGCGTTTGACTTCCGCGAGACCCTTTTAGGGTGATTAGAAAATTCATAAAAACGGCGCGCCCGTTAGTATGAAACTATACAATATAATTAAGAGAACAACCAATTCAAAACCTTTGCGCCCATCTGACAATAACTTTGCCACTTTTCAACTGTCGTCAAGTTCATTATAGCATCAATCAATTTGACATTAACTCTTCAAGAATTTTCAGAATGAAGGCTGCGCTTCATTCTCAGTAGAGTGGCAGTAAAACCTTGCGTCCCGTGATGAAGCTGCTTCGTTTTTTTTTCAGTACCTCTATTCATTAATCTATAGGGTTTAAATTTAAATGTGTTACATACTTAATGGGGTGCTTCAGGCCATCAAACTGAACAACTTTCACATTGAGGCCAACATCGAACTCGCGAAACTGGGTCGTTACACAAATAACTTTTTTTATGAAAGAGCAGATTTTTTTTCACGGTTTCTATGTTGATCCCATAGTGAAAGTTATGTTCAGTTTAATGGTTTGAAGCACCCCTTAAACTATGAAATGGTAGAAACGAAGACCAGAAAACCACTGCAACTTAAAGTTTCAGATTCATTTGATTAAATTGACCACAATTAATTTTGTACGTTTCAAGTCAATGAGACAACATAATAATATAGGTATAAAGAATAAATAATCATTAAACATATTTTGATTGTTTCAGGTCTCATAAAATCCACAAATGAGCTTCAAAAACCTTCTTTGTAAGTATCAATACATAATATACTTATTTAATAGAAATTATTATACTAGAAGCAAAAGGTAATAATTTCTTTCGTCAAGCATTCATTTCAGATTGGTGCAGCATCCAGTATAAAGTAAAATCCTTAGAGTATTGTATAAACTAGCTTGCTTATACATATTCTAAGGTCAGACCACATTGACTTTGAACTTTGAACAAAACAGAGCTAAGGATGATAGCTATTATCATCTTTTATCACTTTTATAGTTTTTTTTTTTTATATCAATGGACTCTTGCCTGTGCATTAGCACTGCATTTCCGTCAGTGTCAAGTAGTTTGTGGGAGTATCTATCCCAATCTCATAGATTGTTTTTGAGAAAACCACATCTTAGAAGAGATTGCGGAGCCTCGTGACAAGTAAAAACGCGAACCGCGCGAACACCCGTCGAAAGACAACCGTTCGCGGCAAAACTTGCAATATAACCCAAGAATTTTGTTCTTTGTACCACAGAAACTTTGACATTTTTTTTAGTGTTAAATCTCTTTCTTGTTTGCTCACCAATTATATAATTACTACCAATACATCTAAACTATTATCAAACTGTAACAGGATGTTTGTCTGTACATTGAAGATATTAACAAAAAAAAAGTTACGATATGGTTTTTAGATATCCCTGATTCCATATCATCAATTTTTGGATTTTTTGTCTGTCTGTTTGTTTGTTTGTTTGTGTGTTTGTTTGTTTGAACGAGCATCACGCAAAAACTACTGAACCGATTTTTATGAAACTTTTTTGTTTGATAGCGTATTATCTGAATTAAAATCAGGTATATAATTTGTGCGGACAAAGTCGCAGGTTAACGCTCGTACAAAATATAATTAGTACTTTAATGTAGCCAACTTAAAAAGGCTTTTCAATAAAACGTATTTCAGATAGTATCATTTTAATTATGTTAGGACCATAATTATAATTTTTCCCTCGACTTAAGTTGTGAAGAGGGTCGTGCAGGCAATAAATTAAATCGTAACAAGGGTTTTATTTTGTCCGAGCGAGAACCATCTCTATACTTACCAGATGGTCAATTTACTGGAAAATGTGAAAGAGAGTTGTTATTAATTTAAGAAATTATAATTTTATGGCACAGTGCACTAACGGTACAATAAAAAGGTTTAATTAATTAGCTGTATCTCAAAGTATTAAAGCTAACGCTGCCATTTGCCTCGGGATTCGTTACTCTATTATTCTCATCAACGTTATTACCAACTAACAATTTGGTCGTATAGGTGTCGTATAGTCGAACATAAGGCGCATAAAGCACCAGTATATGACGAAATTACCGTAATATAACTTTTATAAGTCAAAATAGTCATATTAATGTGGGCCTAATACGACCAAATTGTTTGCGGGGTAGTAACTGTATAAGACATCTAATGAATGAATGAATGAATGAAATATACTTTATTTACACCAAAAGAAAATACAATGCACAATAGGAAACATAAACTGAATATGGTACAAATAAGGCGGTCATATCGCTAAAAAGCGATTTCTTCCAGACAACCTTAGGGTAGAGGAAATATAACAAAGAACGGGTCGGTGTTACCAGTGTTGTCTAAATAGTCACCCAACAAATAATTTGGTCGCATGTCAAACATTTATAAGACTATTCAGTTCTCTGAAAGTTATATTACAGTAATTTTAGATACCTTTCGTCATAATAATTATACTGGTTTTTTATGCGTCTTTTTATATAATAATGTCATACAAGACGTTCTGTCGACTTAACTTCGCAATAGACGTCCGCTTACCAACATTGGGTACATTTTTGCGTATCGCCTATCATCGTCCACTGCTGAACACAGGCCTGTCCCAAGGCGCGCCACAAAACTCTGTCCTCGGCCTTCCTCATCCAGTCGCTCCCCGCAACTGTTATTAGGTCGTCTGTCCAGCGGGCAGCAGGGCGTCCCACACTACGCCTATGAGCGCGTACCGTCTCGTGAACATTTTTTTTTTTTTTGAAGGAAGTGATGTAACAAAGCACCCTAGAAAAGCACGACCATCAAACTGAACCATTTTCACTATGGAGCCAACTTCGAAATCGCGAAATAAAAATCAGCTGTTTCATACAAAACTGCAGTACCGGCTCGACTCAAATGTGTGGGACAGCAGATTTTTATTTTTTCTCGGTGTTGGTTCTATAGTGAAAGTTGTTCAGTTTGATTGTCTGAAATACCCCCTTAGGTATTATTAGGGTGTTTTCTAGTCTGTTGCGTGGACATGGTTCTACTTGGGACCGTGCTGGCAGCTTTCCCCCTTTGTATAGTCAAGCTAATTTGTTGGCAAAGGCAGTTGCTAGCTCTGCGATCACCGGTGATCTCGTGGAGCCGTAACAACAACTTTTTAAATAATTCTTGGAAATATCATGTTCTAAGCAAACGTTATAAACTAGAAGCTAGAGCGTCGGTAGCACGTTGCGGAGAGGTATGGACACCCAATTATGGGGGTCCGGGTTCAAATCCGCACGGACAACATGCCATTTACCAATGAGTTTTTCTAACCTATGTACGTAATACCGACTGCTCTCAAACGGTGAAGGAAAACATAGTGAGAAAACCTGCATACACTGAATAAGAAATTCTGATGTGTATGAGAAGGCTACCAATCCCTGAGGGTAGGCCTGTGCCCAGCACGGCTAGCATGCCACCCACGACAAAGCGTTTCAACAAGAAATACGTCATGCGCGCTCTTTCTGGCCTACGTAAAATAATAAAGATGGAGGCACATCTCGATTTTTATCGTTTTCTCGGAGGTGGCATGCGAGGACTACTGCAGTGAGACGTTTATAGGCTGACGATGATGATGAAGCAAACATTTAGAACATTGTATAAGTAATATACTAACAAAGTATGAACACTTTTATGTATCGAACATAAGTTTCCTGGAGCTTGAAAACGGTTATGTGTTACTCGTAAAACTTGAAAGCAGTGTAAAATGTTATTTTATGGTCACTTTAACGACCACTAATATTGTATTCTTCGTATTCAAGATGCACTTATATTTTTTGTTTAGTGATTTGTACATAATAGAAAAATATACCAATATGCTGACGCTTTTTTAAGGTGGTAATCAGACCATCAAACTAAATAACTTTCTCTATGGGACCAACATCGAAATCGCGAAACTCGGCTCCACTCTCCCATCTTATTTGTAATATGCTTTAAAGATAAAACTTACATTTTCCGTTATATAAGAATACGTTCTAGATAGAAAATAGCTCACTAGTTACTGCCTTTCACTGATGAAAACGAGATTCTTCTGTTCTTTTTTGGAATTTCGAACGGGGATTTCAAAATTAGCGAATAATTGTATGTAAAATAAATTATTTTTAGTAGCTTACCCATATTTTAATAACTGGCCAAGTGCGTGTCGGACCACGCGCAGGGTAGGATTCCGTAGTTTCCCGTAACAATATAATATAAACTTAGTCTTTTTCACAATCAACCTTTTAGCTGGCAGGGAACGCTTGACTCTAACAAAAATTTTCACTTTTAAGGTTAATATTTCGCTAACGGATACCTTAATCCTTCGTGCCTTTGCCCATAATTAACACTACTTTTGCGAGTCGCTTTCCGCGATTTCTGCATCCCCGGATATATAACAGAGTTTGTAAACTTCTCGACATAAAAACATTATCAGTGCGCCGTGCAAAATTCGAGATTAAGAACTGGTTGCAGACTTTGACTTACGATGGAACTGAAGACTTAATCAAGGATATATCTTAACATACAAGGCATATACACACGCAAACAGACACACACCTACACAAACCCCCCCCTTCCCCCCTCCCCCCACTCACACCCTCTCACTTTGTTTCAATTGTACTAGTTCGTAACTAAATTATTGTTTATTGTTAAGGATTCCCAATCGTAGACCTCGCGTATCAGGCTTGCCTCGTTTTTGGTCTACCGTTTAATGTAATAGTTTTAAGCAAAAGTTAAAAATAAACATTTATCTTATCTTATCTTATCTTAATCGAAAAATGGTTTACTCACTGAAATTATATTTTTAAACCATCTATCCAACGATACTCCACACCATGGGATAGACGAGAAAAAAATATCCGTTCCCACTTCGATTGTTGGGGAGGTAGCCTAAAAAAATATTTTTTAAGATTTTATTTTACCACTTTTTGGGTGTGATGAATATAAATTATAAATTATATAGGTCTATTCCAAGTTACAGCTTTCTAGTACTAAGCGTCTCTGAGCTAAGCCGTGGACGGACGGATGGACAGACGGACTTGGCGAAACTATAAGGGTTCCTTGTTGACTTCGGAACCTTAAAAACTGAGTCCGGCTGTAATATAAGTTCATCAAATGAAATATTAGGTACACACGGCGACACATCAAGCTACAAAAAACAAACGTAAGCTTGCCACACGTCGTTATACATTACTCTACCTACGAGCGGCCAGCTTATTTTGGTTTTGCGTGGCTTGATTTTTCGTGAGTACCGCCGCTACGCGCTACGGCGTAGCAATGAAGCGAGAAACAGTTCTTTTTTTCCATATTTACAAGTTTATTTTTATAGCCTGTGTTTTTATATTTATAGTTTTATACTCTCATTTTTAAGGTTAACGTTTAGTTTCAGAAACGCTCATTAAAGTTAATCCTTCATTAAATCTCTTGCTGTCACTTTTTGTCTTGTTGACGTAAAGCTAGCAAGAAATTTAATAGAGGATTAACTCTAATGAGCGTTTCTGCAATTAAGTATCTATCAGTTAAAACTTGAAATCCGATTCCATAATACTTTTTTTGATTTATTTGTCCTTTTTTACCCGACTGCGCCAGAAAGAGTGTTATCTCTTTCGACTGTATGTATTTTGCCATCTTTTTCGTGGTTCTCCAAAAAAAGGATTTTTGATTATTCAGTTAAAATGTTTCTCTAGTAAGATGTACAAAAAACCCAATTTAAAAAAAAGAAACCTACACATTTCCCCAAAGATCTGGGTTCAGTTCGTTTATATCGAACGCGATACTATTAGCATAGAAAGCTTCTAAGTTACAAGACTAACCCTCAGGAGTTCGACGATAGCAGCCAATTGTACTTGTGGGAAACGATATTGTGCAAAGTAGGTCAAAATATCAAACGCTGACAAGTCGGGTTTATTTGCGTCTATCGTATTAAAGAGTTCTTTCATTAAAAAAAAATGCTTTGAATAAACAAATTCTTATTAAATTTACGCCATTTTCCTATGGGGGCAAGCAGAGACTTAGGCCCGCCATTCGCTACGATATGGACCTATATCTCTCTCATCATCCCCTTTATACATCTCTTCACGCATTTCCATCAGTCTAAGGTGGTAAGCAGTACTGAGAAGACTGAAGGCTGTTATTTGGTCGCAGCAAGATCTCTTCAGACGCCATCTCTCGACTGTTTCGCTCACATGATTTTGCTGATCTCAATTGATGCATTTTTGTCTTTATACATCTCTTCACGCATTTCCATTGGTCTAAGGTGGTAAACAGTACTGAGAAGACTGAAGGCTGTTATTTGGTCGCAGCAAGATCTCTTCAGACGCCATCTCTCGACTGTTTCGCTCACATGATTTTGCTGATCTCAATTGATGCATTTTTGTCTTTATACATCTCTTCACGCATTTCCATCTGTCTAAGGTGGTAAACAGTACTGAGAAGACTGAAGGCTGTTATTTGGTCGCAGCAAGATCTCTTCAGACGCCATCTCTCGACTGTTTCGCTCACATGATTTTGCTGATCTCAATTGATGCATTTTTGTCTTTATACATCTCTTCACGCATTTCCATTGGTCTAAGGTGGTAAACAGTACTGAGAAGACTGAAGGCTGTTATTTGGTCGCAGCAAGATCTCTTCAGACGCCATCTCTCGACTGTTTCGCTCACATGATTTTGCTGATCTCAATTGATGCATTTTTGTCTTTATACATCTCTTCACGCATTTCCATCTGTCTAAGGTGGTAAACAGTACTGAGAAGACTGAAGGCTGTTATTTGGTCGCAGCAAGATCTCTTCAGACGCCATCTCTCGACTGTTTCGCTCACATGATTTTGCTGATCTCAATTGATGCATTTTTGTCTTTATACATCTCTTCACGCATTTCCATCTGTCTAAGGTGGTAAGCAGTACTGAGAAGACTGAAGGCTTTTATTTGGTCGCAGCAAGATCTCTTCAGACGCCATCTCTCGACTGTTTCGCTCACATGGTTTTGCTGATCTCAATTGATGCATTTTTGTCTTTATACATCTCTTCACGCATTTCCATCTGTCTAAGGTGGTAAACAGTACTGAGAAGACTGAAGGCTGTTATTTGGTCGCAGCAAGATCTCTTCAGACGCCATCTCTCGACTGTTTCGCTCACATGATTTTGCTGATCTCAATTGATGCATTTTTGTCTTTATACATCTCTTCACGCATTTCCATCTGTCTAAGGTGGTAAGCAGTACTGAGAAGACTGAAGGCTTTTATTTGGTCGCAGCAAGATCTCTTCAGACGCCATCTCTCGACTGTTTCGCTCACATGATTTTGCTGATCTCAATTGATGCATTTTTGTCTTTATACATCTCTTCACGCATTTCCATTGGTCTAAGGTGGTAAACAGTACTGAGAAGACTGAAGGCTGTTATTTGGTCGCAGCAAGATCTCTTCAGACGCCATCTCTCGACTGTTTCGCTCACATGATTTTGCTGATCTCAATTGATGCATTTTTGTCTTTATACATCTCTTCACGCATTTCCATCTGTCTAAGGTGGTAAACAGTACTGAGAAGACTGAAGGCTGTTATTTGGTCGCAGCAAGATCTCTTCAGACGCCATCTCTCGACTGTTTCGCTCACATGATTTTGCTGATCTCAATTGATGCATTTTTGTCTTTATACATCTCTTCACGCATTTCCATCTGTCTAAGGTGGTAAACAGTACTGAGAAGACTGAAGGCTGTTATTTGGTCGCAGCAAGATCTCTTCAGACGCCATCTCTCGACTGTTTCGCTCACATGATTTTGCTGATCTCAATTGATGCATTTTTGTCTTTATACATCTCTTCACGCATTGCCATCTGTCTTAGGTGGTAAGCAGTACTGAGAAGACTGAAGGCTGTTATTTGGTTGCAGCAAGATCTCTTCAGACGCCATCTCTCGACTGTTTCGCTCACATGATTTTGCTGATATCAATTAATACATTTTTGTTCTCCTTATTTTGTGTCTACATACCTATATACCATTGGTCCGAATAGCCCTACTGATAGCCAACCTCCGATAGGAGATGGCACCATAAGAAGAAGAAGAAGAATACCTATATATGTATACAGGTGTTAGGGTTAACAGTTTCATTACTTTAAGGGGTGATTGTACCCATGATATTGAACAACTTTCCCTAAGAGAAGGAAATGCGCAAAACAAAATTTCGACTTTTCATATAAACGTTCGATCAGCTAATTGCATTTAGTATAGGGAGTCAAAAAATTTTTTTGCGAATTTCCTATTGGTATCTTAGAGATACTGAACACAGTATCATGAGTATAATCACCCTTTAAGGTAATGCAACTGTTTACCCTAACACCCTGTATAACAAACATATAATGTCGTCCGTGCGGATTCGAACTTGGAACATACCTCTCCGCAATGCGCCACCGACTTTCTTGGGTTGGGTTTATTTACGGTTTATCTTATTAAAGAGTTATTTGTGCAAGAAAGAACTATTTTTATTAAAGGAAAAGAATGAATGCTTTTATTGATCTCCATTACTTGTTTATCTCATTATGTTTCTTCTGTATCTTATGTGTGGTGTGTATGTAAACATCAAAAGTCAATAACGTGTTGAGAAAATGAAATTAATGTTCTATATGTCGTTATTTTACGTAGAAAAAAATCGTAACTTAAAGTTTACCTATAAAATAATATACACAAACTCAAAAAAATGCGCAACAACTACGACCCTTTTGATTTCATGCAAGGCTCTCTTTTAGCTAATTTAAGTTTTCAGGACGAAATTACTACAAATAAAATATGTTACTTTTGATGTTGACTGTATCAATACAAAGAAAAACATGTTTTCTTCTTAAATAGATGTATAATTTGTTTAGGATCAAAAACAGACATAAAATCCAGACACAGTGGAATCCATTGTGTCTGGATTTTATGTCCATTTTTGATCCCAAACAACTTATATATCTATTTAAGAAGAAAACATGTTTTTCTTTGTATTGATATGAATATGAGTTATATTACTATTGTTTCGTCTTCAAAGGAAACGAAACTAATAAAAATACGAAGAATGACAGTTATTGTCCCAAATTGAGAGAGCAAATATTGTAACGTTGTCAGAACGATAGTACAAATATAATGTGATTTATTCATCGTAGAAACACTTTTGTGCAATTATGAAATCATCTAGACCACTCAAGAAAAAGGAGAGAATTGAATGGATTACTTAATGAAATTAAGAAATGAAGCTTAAGTCATGCAGTGGATGGTCAAGTGGTAATGATGTGAGGCAAAACAATTATTGGATATCTGACCTAATTTTGAGAGTAATTTATATTATTAAACTTTACCACTTCATCATCATCTCAGCCGATGGACGTCCACTGCTGGACATAGGCCTCCCCCAAGGATCGCCATGACGACCGGTTCTGCGCTGCCCTCATCCAACAGGTTCCTGCTCCCTTCACCAGGTCGTCGATCCACTTTGTGGGGGGCCTACCCACGCCCACTGTACCACTTACTAAAATATAATTTTATATAGACGGCCTCATGTGGCGACCGGCTCGTACAGTCGGCCAGGCTTTTCATGCCAATAAACTTCGACATACAGACTTTAATACGACTTTGGTTTTATGTACAGACTAGCTTTTTCTCGCGAATTTGTCCGCACCAGCTCCCGTCATAGTAGGGAGATAAAGTATATCTAATCTAATCTAATCTAAACTATTATAAAACTGAAATAGAAGTGTGTCTGTACATTGAAGATATTAACAAAAAAAAGTTACAATATGGTTTTTAGGTGTCCCTGATTCCATATCACCAATTTTTGGATTTTTGTCTGTATTTGTTTGTGTGTTTGTTTGATCGAGCATGACGCAAAAACTGCTGAATCGATTTGGATGAAACTTTTTTTGTTTGATAGCTTATGATATGACTTAAAATCTGGTATATAATTTGTGCGGACGAAGTTGCGGGTTAACTCTAGTATCTGTTAAAGTCTAGACATAAGCAAAAATCACAACAAATTTTGCGTTATGCCCGAACAAAAACGCAGACGGATAAAAAATTCTGACATCGGTGATTTGGAGTCAAACACAAACACCATTATCGTAACCTTTTTTTTTTAAATATCTTCAATGTACAGACACTCTTCTGCTACAGATCTAAAATAGAGTAGATTAAAATTAGGATAGAGTAAAAGATAACCTTATCTTATCTTCCCATTGTACCTACACGAAACGCTAAGAATAAACATAAAACATTTTACGACTACAAATTAAATTAAATTTTATATCATTTGGAAGAATTTTATAACTTGCGTACGTCGACGACGGAATGTTAAGATTAAGAAATTGATTAAAATTTTAGGACTGTGTTGTCTCTTGTATTGCAATCCGGAGATACAATTTTTTTGATACACTTTATTTTATGAATATTATCCAACATAGTATTATTTATGAGACTTTTGTTTTCCTGAGCTATAATTTTTTTATATACCTTATTTTATAAATTTTATCCTTCTTTTCTGTAACTTTAACTAAGACTTTATTTTTAATAAATAAATACGATCGGCTTTTCTTTTAAGAAACTATATGTATATTTTTATTCAAATTGAATGGGTTTGCTGAAAGTGCAGTGTACTTGATAGGTACATGCACTTTTTATGAGATAAAGCTTGCGTTAGCTACTCAAATAGAAAAAAATTTGGTGTGTGATCTTATCAGAAAAACTATTGTAATTTAGACACACAAGTGAGAAGAACTCAATCGACAGAAGTACATGAAAAGATGTATGAATGTGAATGAGGCTAAAGAGGTATGTCAGAATCGTAGCGTGTGGTGGTCCGTAGTCTTTGCCTACACCCATAGGACAATAGCGTGAGCTTATGTAAATATCATGAATTCCAGCATACATCTAGTCACTAACTGCTGGAAAAAGACTCTCCCTCAGAACACCATTATAAATATAATTTAGTTTAATTGTCATGTTTTTCACGATGTTAACACTTCAGTTAGCTGCTGGATAACCTATTCTTTTCTTGCCTGATGTCGGTCACCATTCACCCATACATACTTTGATTCATCTGCCATCGCATCATCTAGCCATGCTACCAACACAACGCCACTTTAATCCAGCAATTCAATTTCGAACCTCAATTAGGTTTTTAAAAAAAAGTCGGTGATCTCAACACTTGTAATTATAAATATCATCATTAAAACGATAAATAGTACTCTTCTGTGATCATTACCATCGGCCTATCATCGTCCACTGCTGAACCTCTCCTGCAGCACTAAAATGTTATATATGGCTTTCTTTAACCTTATGGCTAAGGAAGGCTCATTGGTGACAGTAAGCTGCTTGAGACCAAGCTTCATAGCCTAGCCCACCGCCGCAAAGTGGCCTGCTTGTCGGTCTTCTACAGATTGTACTTCGGTGAGTGTGCCCAAGAGCTGAATGAGCTCATCCCGCCTTCTCTTTTCTACTATCCGACTTCTAGACGCACCGCGGGATACCGCCCCTTCTTGGTTGATATCCCACAAATCCACACTAAGCGCCTTTTTGATTCTTTTATAATGTGCACAGCCAAGGAGTGGAATGTTCTGCCTGCGTCAGTATTTCCGAGCGCTTACAACCCGAATTACTTTAAAGTACGAGTGAATAGGCTTCTTTTGGGTTAGCTTGCTTCATCTTCGACCCCATCTTTGTCCTGAGGACTGGATTGAGGTCAAGAGCAAACCCAGCGTGAGGTGGGTAAATAATTACACAATATGTTATTAGTTAAGTTACACACGGCAACTGGTGGATGCAACGTCCGCTTGGTACGAGGAGTAGATTAGTAATGATGGCGGGTGTTGCCCCCACCACTTACAATGCATACATTTATTTAAGATCAATACAATAACTATTATTATAACAATACACCATTACTAAACGTAATATATATTTATAATTAATAATATAATAATATCTATTTATTTAAATAGCAGAACACCACACAAAACTTATCCTTATAAAAGGATGAACCATAAACGGGATGACCTAATGCAATAGGAGACCTTAGTAAGATTCAGCAAATCGCAACTTCTCAGATCGGCGTTGAAAGAATGCAGGAGATGTTCTCCTGGGTGGGATGCCTAAAACAGTGACCCATTGGAAACCGCAGTAGAAAAGACCGCGTTGGAGTCCGAAAAAGAGATGGATCGACATTGTTGGAAGAAAATTTGAGTTGCATATGCAACTTTACCTTTAATTTTTGTGATCTGTGAACTTTACCATCTAGAGGAAAGCCGGCGATTGTGACATGTGGAATTCAATTGTAGATGAGGCCAGGCCCCACCTCGGTTGTGTTAATACAACCCTTGGTGGGACCTGGCCTCCTCTACTACGCAGGAAGTTAAAGTAAGTACTTTTCTTATCCAGTCGCTACCAATTACCTGTCTCAGGTCATAGCGACAAATATTCAACGGATTAATTCAGAATTTCGTCGGTTCTTCTCTTATTCTCACTGCAAGAGTTTAATTCTAAGCAATAAACATTAACACAGCCCCTTGCTCGCTAAAATTTTTATTTTACAAAGGACAAATGGCAATCAAATGTTCATTTCACAGGTTATTACGAAGCATCCTTTCGTCTTTCCTCCATGACAGTGACGCATGTTCTAATTTATAGGACCACAATCTTTTTTGTGACCCACTAAAGTTTCTATTACCACTATCACAAGGTTAAAAGTCCTTTATATTAGTAGTGCTGGTAAAGTTGTATAAGTTTGTATGGCCTCTCGACGGGCCCATTGTCCCGGTGGAAATAAAACTGCGACAGGCTTTCGTAGTCGAGTGAGTTCTTCACGCTATGATTTATATTAAGCCACACGTGAACTTTTCATACAGATATAAATTGTTTTATTGTTGGTGAAATAAAGAATGAAATAAAAATACACTTAAATTTTTTAGAGTATAAGGTCTATAGAATAATGGGTTTGTTTTTGTGTCAGGGTTAAAGGAAACTACTTAACCGTGACGCGAAAAGGTTTTTCAATGTAGTAAATATCTAAGACATAAACGTAATTTGTGACAATCCCTTATTTGTGGGAGGAGCTTTTTCCCTAGAGTGGGATCCTACAGGCTTTAACTTTACTGAACTTTAAGACATAAATCGTCTCATGTCGTATAACAGACAACAAATTTATCCATAGATAACCAGTATTATTAATAGCTTTCTAACAATGATGAAGGATGACTTTAGTTCAATTTTAAAAAAACCCCAACGCCAGAAACAAACAATTGAAAAAAAAATTGACAAAAAGTTAAAAATAATTCGGTCACACATCAGTCACCTATTATTTTTATTGTAGGCAAATGTATGTTTTACTTTTTTACTCTCTTCACGATATTTTAGGTCAATTAATGCGTAGGAGACCGCTATGAAATTACCATTGATTTTTTATTCGGCAATCACTTGCGGTCCCCGACACATTCATTGACCTAAAATATCGTAAAGAGAGTTAAAAAGTAAAACATACTTATATTTGCTTACGTTAAAAATAATAGGTGACCGATGGGTGACCGAATTATTTTTCACTTTTTAAATGTTTGTTTTTGGCGTTGGGGGTTTTTAAATTTTAAGTTTAATTTAATTTCATAATTTTTAAAGTTACTTGAAAATTGCTGAACCGATTTTTATTAAACTAGTCTAAGAAAACTTTCGCAAAAATTTGCTTTCTATTAAAATAAACCACATCGAAAGTTTGGGAGATGCGATGCCACAGACAGACAGACCGACATACGGACAGACAGACAGACAGACCGACATAGGCGTCAAGCTTATAACACCCCTCTTTTTACGTCGGGGGTTAATAACGATCATACAATAACTTTACATCAATATTTTTATTTGCAGACAGTAAAACAACAAAAAAACCTAAATGAGCAACAAGGTACAACATAAATAAAGTACTTAAATTATCAAATAAGTGTTAAGTAATTGAAAGTGCGCTTATGAAAGGGTCTAAACAATTGTTAAAATTGTATGATAATTATTTTGGTACTAATTTATGTCCATTTACGGACCAGAAGTTGTAAATTATCGAGTAAATATTCTGTACGGTCGGCAGCAAAGTTTTATTATCACCTCTGAATCTTAATTCTCAAAGAAATAAAAGTGGCAAATTTTAATCAAAAACGGAAAAAACAAACTTGTTCGGTTAATTCAGGTGTTGGTTTAATAATAACTTTCGTTGCCAGCTGTACAATTTTGATAGGTAACCCAGTAAACTATGTATTAATTAATAACGATCCAATTTTAATTATTTATAAAACATTTAGGTCATGAGGCAATATATAAATTACTGAAAAAAGCCCCGACTAGTTCGAAGCCCGGACCGTCGTTATTGATCAGCTATTTAGAGAATGTGGGTCGAAAGCATATTAAAATGTTAATGGTTCCCGAAAGCTGGCCGAATCTGTCCTAAATTCGGTCTCAGTTAAAATATTATTCAGTTTTCATTTCCGTTAATATATAGATAAATACACGACCACATTCCCTTTGGGGTGGTCACTCTAAATTTCTTAAGGTAGCATGATTTGCTTTTAGCATTTTGTAAGGTTTCAGAATGAAGTAACGTATCATGTGGTGATAGGTAGTAACAATTCCCTCACTATTAGAACAATGGATGAAAATCATCGCTTAGTCGCCTTGTAAGACGATCGCGGGACAAAACGTAGTTGTAAATTGTAAGCTTTAGCCAAAGATTATCACACATTGAATCTACATTATCTATCTATAATATCTATCTTTAATAATTGACTGAATACGGGACAGTGTAATCAGAGAAAGATATGGACTGAAAGAGGATATAGTGACAAGGATTGAAAAGGGAATGCTGAGATGGTTTGGGCATGTAGTAAGGTTGAGTAATAGTAGACTGACTTATAAAATATATAAAGCGAGTGTGGAACAGTCGAAAGGGGTCACCCTAAACGCACGAATGCGGCCCAAATTTATCTACTGCGTACTTACTTAAGAAGGGCCAGATCAAATGCACCCGAAACCGTTGAGAATACTGTGAAGAAGCAAAAGAGGTGTATCAGAATCGTAGCAAACCAATGAGTCACAGGCGTATAGGCAGTATTAATCTTTAATTCATTAATATTTCAATCGTGATGGACCTTTGAAATATCAATGTAGTAGGTTCTGTGATACATACCTACCTATTTTGTTACGTTACAGCAACAAACATGGCGCATCCAGAGTATAAAATTTAATTATAACTAAAGAAAGCCACAAAATTTGAGGTCACAAATTCATAATGTTATAAAAGCAGAACCGATATTAAAGTATATCCGCATTCATTTTAAAACCGGCATGTCTTAGGTAACATTTTATCCGTTCAACAGTTCTTCATTTTGGTTTAAAGCAGTCTTACATCTTAAAGAGTATATCTCACAAGGCTCGAGTTATGTGAAGATTTAAGTAGAGTATCATGTAAAGAGAATGCATTATTTCTCATGACGCAGTTTTGTCTGAATACGAAATTATACCCAGGAAACTGATAGCAAAACTTTCCGACATCTTAAAAAGTAACTAGAGATATTGTGCACAAAACGCGTGGGAAACAGTTAGTAGCAAGGCGTTAACATGCTAATCTCTCGTCTCGCCTTTTAAGGCTAACTACTTCTTTTAATTTTTCATATTTATTTTGTTTTTGTTTACAATAAAAAAATCGAAGAATCAAAGAAAGGGGCTGAAAATATCTTAACGGATTACGGTTTAAGAACTTTATTTCTCTAAAAGAATACAATTCACTTATATAGAGAAATACAGGTTAATACATACATCTAAATTGTAAGTAAGTAGTAGTACAGTACAAGAGTGTAGCACGGATACAGCGTTCTTAATCTAGGTAAATACAATAAACTTAATTTTAAAGTGTTAAGCATTTATTTTAGGAATGAAGGTACTTGTGTAAACATTCGAGAAACCGAGAATCGACGGTTCTAGTTTTATTATTTATCAGATTGCAGTTGCTATGGTTTTATAGTGTGAAAGAGATTAGAATGTTATGTTGAATTAATTTTAGTTTCAATTATTTAAGATAACTTTATGTATGTATTAGGAAAAAATGGAAAAATTCTTCAAAATGTGGTACCTCAATTTTTTTTTTAACAAGGGAAATGAATGTATTTGTTTAAAGTCGTTTGGTAACTTATTGTATAGCTCTGCTCCTTCGTACACTATGTTTTTGTGTTCATAATTTGTCCATAATCTTAAACGCCCTAAATCAGCTTTTCATGAGGATACACAAAAATTTTCACGTACCTAATGCAATAAACGTAATGTTGTGTAATCAAACTCAAAACAATACAAAACAAAATTATGCAAGAAGAAGATAACATTCAACTCTCAAATACAACGTAGAACGCCAAACTTTTGTTTCAACAGGCTCCTAATAAACACGCATATATTTCTACATACGAAACGGCATGCGACAAATTTTTCGTCGGCATATTCGGCGTCAGATTTGCATGAAGCCGCGCAGAATCCAATTCTAATGCAAATCGAGGCAAACAGCGCACGGCGGCGTCTTTATTCATGACTAAGTTCTAGGGCTGCTTTATGCCTAGAATGGCACGGATCTAGGTCTTGTTCGCATTTAGTCTGGGCGTTGCGTTGCATTTGATGTTATTATAAGTATCGTTATCGCCAGCTAAAACAACTCCTTTGTTGATCGTGGACCTATCTATGGGCTATACCTCGCGGCCTTTGACTATTTGTTATAAGGTCTGGCCTTGCAGTAGCATTTCCCCACTGCCACGGTATGAGAACAATTGATCATGTGCATTTACATTAAATTTTATACCTTATCGCTATAAAAGAGACAGTCTATAATTGCGAAACAATAACTACGAACTTATGACGTTTGGGGTTGACACGAGACTACTTTTCATGATTTTTAACATTCAAAATTAGAATCTATAGTTATGGGGAATAAAATCCAAAGTTGCGGATTTCATGTTACCTCGCCCCCCGTTAAAAATGGCAGAAATGTTTGTTAGTAGAATATCACGCGTAACTAGTCCCTATATAAGTAGTCAAACCTCGCGGCACGAAACTCTAGCGCTCGAATCAGTGAATTTAGACGAAAATAGTGCATAGTGTCTTGTACATACGGTCAGCGCATTCAAGGTCAGCGCTAGAGATTCGTGCCACGACTTATACCTGTCCATCGGCGCGTATATACGCGTACACATGGCGACAAGGTATACAAAACCAACATAAGCTGGCCGCGCGACGTTATACGTAATGCAACCTACGCGAGGCCAGCTTATGTTGGTTTTGTATAGCTTGATGTGTCACCGTGTGTACAACAACACAGCCAAACGGTAAACCAGGAAAATTCGTTCGTTTTCCTTGTGAAACTATCCTTAGGTGGATTCTTGGCATAATTTCCACATTATATTCCCCTCTTCATAGTATTCAACAGTGAATACTCTTTTGAAGTGGCGGGCAAAAGCCAACCTATTATTAGTGTAAAGCCGATGACATGCATCTTGCAATTTAGATCTAGAAGGAAACGCGAAGTTATCCCAAGTAAAAATGTCAACTGCGATCGAAACGCGAGTCACAGAGGTTTTATGCTGAAGTGACGGCGCGGCGCAGCCTAAAGCTACCGTTCACATTTTTAATTAATAAAAATATGGGCTGCAAGGGCTTCTACCAAGCGCCTGCAATCTAACAAAAGAATGTATAGCTTACTTGTTTGGGTTTTTATTACGACCTAAACCAATGTATTACATAGACAGTTTCTTAGTTGTTTTTGATCATGCATATGCATATGCTCATATGCTCACGACTATATTCCCCGAGGGGGTAGTCAGAGATACTCTGAAACTTCAGAACATCTACGTTTCACTAGTAGTAACGAAACTCTGATTTTAATAATGTTTACCACATTACCTTTTTAATTGTTCGACTTTTCGGTGCGGTTTGTCTGTTATTTTTGTTCAAACGCAAGCTACGGCAGCCCTTGATCCCGAATTAAACTCCTTTAAGTTAACATGGAGAAGTTTTCGCCCCTCCCTCTCAGAATAGGATTAAAGTGAAAACTCTGGCGTTGCAACTTTGAGTTCCTTCTACTTTTGTTTATAAACAATTTGAGTTATTTGTTTTGGTATTTTACGCTTTATGATTATTATTTGGTATAAGAACTTCACATACCTATACGCATCGGAATTTCTTCTTCAGTATATGCAGGTTTCCTCACGATATTAACCTTCACCGTTTGAGAGCAGTCGCATAAGTTAGAAAAACTCATTGGTTTATGGCATGTCATGTGTATGTGAAGTCTACCAATCCGTATTGGGCACGCGTGGTGGGCTAACGCCCATACAACCTCCTGAAGCCTGAGCCCAGCAGTGGAACGTGTGTAGGCTGCGATGATGATTACGTTCTTCTTGTCTCATTATTGAGCAGTTACTTTTAGTTATTTTCGGAAAGATCTTCTTATTTCTTTCTATTTTCATTCAATCATATATAACAGCCGTGTGATTTCCAGCTTACCAACTCAGACGGATCTTGGTAGAGGCGAGTAATTCCCTGCCGTATTGTTTTTGATTAGAATCGCTGCATCTGACCCCGCCTCCTCTTGTAGCGACTTTCAGTAAAGACGTGAGAGTGCATCTGAGTATAACGAACACACTTATACATATAAATATATCTTTCGTACCTATGTTTGTCACTAAGCAGCCTCTTTAGTCGAAATCTATAAACAATACCTCAACTTTTTTACATTAGATAGAGTTTTCATCTATTTAGTCTCGCAGTTTAGAAATGGTAACAACTTTTAAAATCCTACTCACCTCTTCTTCTTTAACGACTAGGAAAGAAACAACGCAATTTAACCTCTAATTTCCTTAACATTAAGTCCTTTCCTCTTTCTGCGAAGCTTTATTTCACTGGCAACACAGAAATACGAAACTCTCAACGCTACGTCTTTTAACAAGAAACTAATTTCCACTGCCACTAACAGTACTAACAATTCTTGTTTCTTTGTCCACAGATTTGCTGCCAGCCCTATCGTTTGCTGAACGCTTTATTGAAAAACTTAACAGAAAATAGATCGCTTATAAAACTAACATTGTTTCTTCCAAAAGTGATACGAAAAACATATTTCACAACGATATCTCGGTGTAAATCAAATATTATTAAGACCTAAAGACAAACAACTCGACCGCTAGTTCGAGGCACGCCTTCTGAATTATTTAACACGTCAAATAAGCACTTTAGCCCTTTGTCACAAAGCCCTGCCTCGGAATAACATTAGTGCTTGTCAGTTCCAATTATCCTCAAGATTATTTGAATTGAATTTCGTTGGCTGTTTCATAAATAAACACTTCATGTCTAAACTTTCCTCAATAAACACTTCATGTCTAAACTTTCCTTAATACAAATTAAATTACTATAAAGTGCTCGAATACTAAAATATAGTGCGTATTGAAAGTGTGATTTGATTCCACAAGCGGCAAAACATCTACGTTTATAATAAATAATAATAGATGTATCTTCAGTAGGCACTAACTACTAATTGAAGAACTAATTAATCAAATTAACGCTAATTTTTGTTAATAATGTGCGAAGGTGACAGCAAAATAATAGTGATTATTGTAGGAGTTAATTAGCTTAACGCTGCTTAGTGTTTCATAACACAAATTGCGTGAAATTTGATCTCTCTGTTAGCAAAGACAAACGTGATAGTGAATATTCATTAAGATATCAATGTATGTGCGAACACCGCATGTGATGTGTATCGTGCGCGTTATAATGGTGTGGTTTCATTAGCAAACGCGCGTGTGTTGTGTAAAGCTGGGTGCGCAAAGCCACGGAGTCGCCGGTGGAGGGACGCGAGGGCGCGGGGGACGAGGCCGAGCCCGCGCCCTCGCCTGCGCCCGACGCGGAGGCGCCCGCTCGCCGCCGCCGCCACCGCCCACTCTACCGCCGCCTCTTCCACTATGTCCGCACCGCTTGGACCGGCGTCAAGTTTGCTCTAGGTATGCTTCCCTGGTTGTTCTGTAGCTAGTGGTTCAGATCATCATCGCCATTATCACTTAGTTTTAAAGTTCTTGATTTTACTATTAGCATTGTCTTAGAAAGCTGATGGAGTCTTTTCAAATATGTAATATACTTTGGTGTCTTATACGGAGCCACTTAAAAACGGCCTCTACAGGGTCAAATTTATATCATTAGCATCGTTTTAAACTAAGAGTCTACCCATCAAAGTAATCAACTTTTACTATGGGAGCAAACCGATCGGAGCAAAAAAAAATCAGCTGTCCCATTCTAAACTGCTTTGGCTACTCGACTCAAATGTATGCAACAGCAGATTTTTTTTTGCTCCGATCGGTTTGCTCCCATAGTAAAAGTTGTTCAGTTTGATGGGTAGACTCTTAGTTTAAAAGGATGCTAATGATATCAATTTCACCCTGTATATTAAAATAAGTAAATAATTTGACTTTTCAATTTATATTATTATTAGTTACAATTATAATGTTTTACTTCTTTTTTTGTTAATTATCACTTATCAATAAATTACTATAAGGTAATATCTTTGTAATACTCAAAAACTCAAATGACTCTGACGAAGTTCAGATTCACGTAACTTTTAAGTTCTAAAGGTAAGCAAAAGTAAATCGGACCTCTACATAATGCAAATTCGAAGCGACTGCAAAGTTAACAAAACAGTTTATTAAACTCGAAGGTCCTGTAACGTAACGCGTTTTATTTTTCCCTTAACTAAACTTTTAGAACTCTGCTCGGAAACAAAGGAATTTAACTTGCGAGTTTACCGGCTGAAATTCCCACTTTACTGTTTTACACTCGGGTAAATATAGCTTGTGGATGTTTTAACTGGGTTTTTTGAGCTACGACACGACCTGACGCGGCCGGAATTGAAAAGAAAATTCAGTTAAAATATCAGTCGGACTATTGTGGGTAACATTTTGGGAATAGGTTAAAGGTAAAAACTGATGTTTACTACGTAAATATACACTCAAGACCATATCATTATTTTTGGATGCTCAGAAACTTTGTAGCGAGATTCCCTCCGTGATACAAAAGATTCCCTCTGCTACACAATTTACCAACCTTACAGAGTGACATGGCCTCAGACCAAGCTCTACAGGGTGTTACAGAAGTAAAAATAAAAATTTAAAACGTTTAAGCGGGTTGTTGTTTAGACCATCAAACTGATCAACTTTCACTATGGGACCAACATAAAAAAAAAAAATTAGCTCTCCCATACAAAACTGCAAATATAACTAGATTAAAATGTATAGGGCAGCAGATTTTTTTTTTTCGCGATTTCGCTTTTGTCCCATAGAGAATGTTATTCAGTTTGATGTCTGATCATCCCCTTAAAATAGTTTCAGCAAATTTTTTTAGACCTTGTATATAACATAATTGTATATAGCATAAATACGAGAATACTTAAGTATATTTGACGAGAGACGTTGCAGGTTCTGACCTGAGCACTTGTCTCGCGTGGTTTTCGCGCGTCGCGTTTTTTCCATGCCACGAGACTTCGCAATCCTCAATCTCTTCTTGTTCTTGACCAAAAAAAATCCCTGAGATAGGTATAGATTCTTCCATAAACTACTTGATACTGGCGGAAATGCAGTGCTAACGCACAAGCAAGAGTCAATTAATTATTTAAAAAAAAGTATATTTGAAACTAAAATAAAAACCTACATTTTACCTACAGTCTAGTAGACAAAAAACGTATCATAGGAATAGTCAGAATACAAGAGTGTTTATTCAGGAAAATGAAAATGTGGGTTCGAGTTACTTTAGACGCCTTATCGAGAACATAGACTCGGCCAATATTTGCATAGAATGTAGCTAACTCTCGCTTTTATATTGTTTAGGTAACGAAAATGTGAGATGTTAAGTAGAAAAAGGTACCTACTACATTAAAATTACCTATAGGGCTCTGAAGATATACAGGGTAGGGTTTACAATTGCATTACTTTAGGTTTTATTATATGAACCCATGATACTAGAGAATTCGCGAAAAAAATCTACTGTTCATAGCTGATTGCATTTAGTAGGTATGGAAAATCCAAAAACAATTTTGCGAATGTCCTATACGTTTATTAGAGAAAGTTGTTCAGTATGTAAAGTAAAGCAACTGTTTACCCTAATAATACCCTGTATACATACATACACACACACACACAATTATAGACAATTCCTATTTAGAATAGATTCAATTATGTTATCTTGTATATCAATAAAACTCCCTAACAAACACCATACTTAAAGGTGTGGTTTAGACCTAACTTTCACTAGTAGCGAACATAGAATATAAATTGACTGTTTCATTGTGTTTTTTTCGACGTTGTGTCTCCATAGTGAAAGTTGTTCATTTTGATGATCTAAACTACCTCTTTAAACATAACTACAGTTTTTTGTGACACCTTGTATACTATAGGTACCTTTTTGAAATACCGAGTAAAAATTTCTAATTTAATATCTCAGAAAATGTTAGTTTTAGAGAGAATCCCAAATCCCTGAAAGACACCTGGAGGAAAATTGCGGTAAATAAATCGCAACCGAACCATTATTGGACCGCGTGCGAAGCTTAGCTTTTTACTCATTTTGTATTATGTTAATCGCGGTACAGCTCATGACAGCCGTTAGAGCCGTTTTGACAGATGGCTCAAACGTTAAAGGCTGTCAGTCACATAGTAAATAAGTCAACTTTAACGCGATACGAAATTAACACAGTTGAATAGTAACTGGATTTCAACTGAAATCGGATTAGGATTGAACTTGGATGTTTTAAATTAGCGCCATTGGACCCCTGTCTTTCTACGAGTTTAAGCCTTTTCTATTAGATAACGTAAACGCCGTTCTATTATTACAAACTTTAAAAATATGAATTCAATCTATCTGCCACAGAACTTCGTAAGAGCGCATCCCAAATATTACCATAAACATGCGACTTCGTTCCACTCCTGTGACATACCGGAAGATTTAATATCCGAAGTATCCGCATGAATATCCGTAAAAATAAACTCTGAGTTATGAAGTATCCGTGTAATATCCGTTAGGCCTCCACCATCATCTATACTATTATAAAACTGTAACAGGAAGTTTGTGTGTACATTGAAGATATTAACAAAAAAAAAGTTACGATATGGTTTTTAGGTGTCCCTGATTCCATTTCACCAATTTTTGGATTTTTGTCTGTCTGTTTGTTTGTGTGTTTGTTTGTGTGTTTGTTTGTTTGTTTGTTTGAACGAGTATCACGCAAAAACTACTGAACCAATTTTGATGAAACTTCTTTTGTTTGATAGCTTATGATCTGACTTAAAATCTGGTATATAATTTGTGCGGACGAAGTCGCGGGTTAACGCTCGTACTATTATAAAACTGTAACAGGAAGTTTGTCTGTACATTGAAGATATTAACAAAAAAAAAAGTTACGATATGGTTTTTAAGTGTCCCTGATTCAATTTCACCAATTTTTGGATTTTTTGTCTGTCTGTTTGTTTGTGTGTTTGTTTGTTTGTTTGAACGAGTATCACGCAAAAACTACTGAACCGATTTTGATAAAACTTTTTTGATAGCTTATGATCTGACTTAAAATCTGGTATATAATTTGTGCGGACGAAGTCGCGGGTTAACGCTCGTTGTTATATAAGGCCGCTATAATCGTAAAAACTGAGGTGTGGCGAATAGTAAATTTTGCGGTAAGCCATTCCATCCCATAATACTATGATATTACCTCATAATTTTCAACATTACCAACGACATTAACAATTTCATTATGTTAATCATAATTTAATGTTTCCCTTTATTTCGCATCATTGTGGATTATACATCATTATAAAGGTAAGCGCATTATAATGGTGGTCATATGGCCGCATCGCAGCGGAAAATGCGTAGTTCGTATTCGCACACTAGAGCGTGCCGGGTTGCATCAAATTGAATCAAATTTTTAGTTTGACGTAATACTGCATAGCGTTGTAAAAAGTGCCACTTGGTATGGCACACTACGACAAACAGCATCGCATAGACGGAAATAAGCCGCGCAATAAACAAACTTTTTAAAATGCTATGCAGTATTACGTCAAACTAAAAATTTGTCAATTTGATGCAACCCGGCACGCTCTAGTGTGCGAATGCGAACTACGCATTTTCCGCTGCTATGCGGCCATATGACCACCATTATAATGCGCTTACCTTTATAATGGATGATAATCGCAGTAGTTGGAATAAAGTTATTAAAGCAAAATTTAATTGTGTCATAAAAGAATTCTACTGCACTATCAATGGGACCTGACGTGAGATGAGCCGTCCACTGAACCTCATTAAGATACAAATTGATGGCTTCAAAATCGGCTTTTTTTAAATTATACTTAACATGTGATAAATCTCTGAGGGGTGGCGCCAAGTAATCAGACACTAAAACAAAAGGCGGATGAAATATGTCCTCGCGAGTAAGCGGCAATTCGCGTGTTAAGTTGCGACCCGCTCTAGCCGGGCATAGTATGGGATAGTTCATAACAACTTTCACTATGGAGCCAACATTGAAATCGAAAGTCGAAAAGGTCAGCGGTTCCATACAAAACTGCAAACATAAGTCGACGAACTGTATGGGACAGCTGATTTTTTTTCGCGATTTCGGTATTGGTCCCATAGAGAAAGTTGTTCAGGTTGATGGTTTGAAGCAACCTTTTAAGAGTCCAACAGGATTTTTTTCACACCCTGTAGAAGAGATTTGGCCTGATTTTTGCGCTACGGCCTACCCCTGTGCGACACGTTTCGTAATAAGCATCAACCATAGAGATCTAGAGAGATGCCAACCAACGCGCTGAGTACGAAACCGAGTGTCGCATTACCACCAGTACCACGCGATAGAAAGTATTTTGTTAGCTTGAATGTGCTCATTATCCATTGCGGTATCAGAACTCAGCGTTCGAATAATCTTTAGTACTACGCATGCATTGTAAACTATTTACACATTATATCTCGACTGGCTTTCAGCCTCATAATATATTGAATCCTTACTGTCGCTAGCAATGTGTTCCGTTTTTGCGCATATTGCTGCGACTCTGGCCCCGCCCCTTTCTCACTTCTCCTTTTAGTTTTTGTGATCTGTGGCATCAACCTTAAGACCTGTTCACACTTGAATTTAGCGAAACCAATAACTCAAATACCTACCTAAATAAATGTACGTATAAAAGTTAGAAGCCAGTTCGAAACAGAATGGTGAGACATTAAAATGTAAAATACGCAAATTCCCCAACTTCCCTTTACCAAAAAGCGGTAAAGCATAAATTGTAAACTTTAGCCGAAACAATATCACACAAACATTTTGAGGTACATAAAACTCGCGACACCTCCGATGCTGCCGACATCATTTGCAAACTTCATTAAGGCTGTGCCACGAATTGCCGCGAATTGCCTCCAATCTTCAAGGACTGCCTTTCTTAGCAGACTTCTATTGTAAAGCATGATAATACTGAAACACGTCACGCCACTTCTAGGCAAGGTCACTGATATATGATTCAGGTAACAAAAATCATTACCCCACAACCTCTATCAGTGTATACTTTTTCAACATCCCTAGACCCCTACAAACGCACCATAGGAAATTTTTATAACCATATAATTTATTATAATTATATTATATCATCATCATTCCCTTGCCCATTTCCCATTATTTGGGGTCGGCGTACTTCCCATAATTATTTCATCCTCTTCCGTTCGTACTTTTAGCACTGTTAGCCGTCATTTCAGCACTCACTCCTTCCTTAAACATATCATTATAATATTCTATAAGATACAAAATAATACATAAAATTAATTATCAGATATTTCTTTGCTCATTCCGATTTTTGTGTAACTTTACATTAACCAACGATGTGCCTATTAGGTACTCCGGGTCTGACTCACGCGTGCCGATTTTTACATTAGAAGTCTATAGAGTAGGTAGTCTATGTCAGAAGTTTTCAGCCTTACACCCGAATACCAACCAAAACTTCCCGCAAACTTGCGGTCAATGATAAATTGCTTTTTAACCGACAATTCCATAATTGCCTCTTATTAATGCTAATGAAAATAACAAGGATATTACACGAACATTTATTCCTCTGAAAATGTAATTCATTTTGAAACGGTCGGAGAACATCAAATGAAAATAACTTGTGGAATCCAACCATTTGTTACAAAATTAACGATCACGCTATGAGTTTGATTATACCTACCTACTTGTTTGTTATACTTAGTCCTTTTTTATTTAAAATAATTAACTGGCCAAGTGCGTGTCGGACTACTCGCAGGGTAGGGTTCCGTTGTTGCCCGTAGTTTAACGGCTAATAAAGTCTAAAAAGTACATTTTATAAGTTGGTCGACTATTACTCGTAAACTTGTAAAGCCTACTTAGTGGTAGCTGGCAGAGGGCACTTGACTCTAACAAAAATGTTCACTTTAAATCTTAATATTTCGCTATCCGTTAGCGAAAATCGAAAAATGGTGTCCCAAACCCACAATATTTTAAAACGACCTATTCAATGATAGGTACCCCACACCATGGGGTAGACGAGAAAAAAAAAATGCCATTCCCAATTCGCGTGTAGGGGAGGTACCCTATAAAAAAATATTTTTCACGATTTTATTTAGCATCTTTTCTAGCGTGATTAATGTGTTTATCCATGCCAAATTACATAGCTTTCTAGTACTAAGCGTTTCTGAGCTAATCCGCGGACAGACGGACGGACGGACATGGCGAAACTATAAGGGTTCCTTGTTGACTTCGGAACCCTAAAAAAACTGCGAAGTAATTAATATTATTATATTAAAGAATGTGTTCTCAAAAAAAATTACCCGTTTTTACAAGCTTATAAGATTGCAAAAAAAAAAATCTCGCACTATAATAATTTAACTTTGCTTTTGTTCATTTTGTTTCATCGACCGCCGTCTTTCAGTTTTAAAACGTATTCTAAACTCCTTATCGATATCGATTTTTACACACTTTGCATTCTTTCTCGATTTTGTGCATCGATAATAATCAATAGTATACTTTTACTTTGTACATACTAAGTATTTTTTTTTATAGTTTGGCCTAACATCTAATCGAAATAAACATTAAATGCTGTTCAATTAGTAAGCCCATCACTTGAGAACGCCTGAACCAATTTGGGTAATTTTTTACTGTAGTAAGGCTGCGTTTCCACCAGAGCTGTGCGAGGACGCGTAGCGAGGGATGTGCTTTTCAAGAACCAATGGAATCGCTTCATTTACTTTGCCGCGCTCAGCACAGCTCTGATGCCCGATTGCGCTAAGTTAAAACATCGAAGTTCTATTCTTATCCAATTTCAGTTCTAATCACATTGCAATCCAATAACTATTCAACTGTGCTGAATTCCGCATCCATATCGCACCTTTGAGCGATCTGGCAAAACGGCTCTAACGGTTGTACCGCGATTAGCGCAATACCAAATGTGTCAAAAGTTATGGTTCGTACGTAGTCCCATAACAGTTCAATCACCAAAAATTTACCGCGATTGCAGCCCTGGTGGAAACGGCTTAGCGGAGCGAGGTTTTTGTGCGTACAAAACAACCGAGAGATTCGTGCGAGGAATGTGTTGCGAGGTTTGCGACAGATTTGTGCTAGGAATTTGTTGCGAGGTTTGCGACATACTGTACTAGCCAGTCCATAGACGTCCCCGCCGTGCGACTCATTTCACAGCTTCGCAACGCATCCTCGCACGGCTTGGACCGCACATTAATACACATCTTCACAGCTCCTTTAGACATCCTCATACGACACATATTCCTCGCACAGCTTTGGTGGAAACCCCCACACATTTTCACAGCACAACCAGACATCCTCACACGACACATTTCCCTTGCAAATCTCTGGTGGAAAAGCACCCTTATAATTGGAATAAGGTTTTTAGACAGGACCACGTCTATCGGGTCAGCCCTTCTCTAAATGTCAGCCAGTCAAGAATAAAAAAGTGTCATGTTTTAAATCGAAAACCTTGCGAAAACCCCGCCACTGTTCACGTCTACCTAAACCGTTTACATACCTCACCTACTCTCACGAAATAAATAACATTTTCGAGCTGAATAGCCTCAAATTGTTGAAACATTTTAACCTAAGAGCCTGGAAAACCCAACGAGGAACCGTTAGAAGGTTAATTTCCACTCCAAAGGGAGGCTCTCGAAAGGATTTTAGGATTTATAAATTGTTCATCGTGGAATATCTTCAGTCTCTTTTCCATTCGAGGGGTCTCGACAAAAGAATCATTTGAAATGTTAAATCGATCGCATTGCAATCTATAAGAAGTATTAAGCTAAATCAAGCGTTGTACTTCAATCGGTCTTCGTATTTTCTGTGCTGTAATATCTATGCCGACATTACTTAGGTTGAATGTTTTTTCAGCTATAAGAATGCACTAAATACTTTCAGATTTTCCTTGCATTGGAGTCGAAAATAAAAGAGACTACCTACTCACTCACATACGTATTAGGAGATATTCAAAGAGAATGTAACTCACTACGTTAGAGATATTGCTTGGTTTTAATCATAAACTTAATATTACTACTGTAAGTAGACCAACACAGTGTGCGAATGAGATTCTGACCTTACCGAAAAACCTACGCGTACGAAAGAGATTATAATATAATAGCCGTCAAACCACTTTTAAAGAATTAAATCTCGGTTGGTATCCTGTCAAAAAATTATCTCATATTATTTTATGATTTTCTTTATAATTCATTTTGTGTTTTATCAGACAAATATAAAAAATCATTACGGTATCATGTTCTATGTTGGAATGCAGTGTAACATGTACCAGGAACTCAAATAAAGAGACGTTTCAAAGGTAAATAACATTAGTACAGTACTACTTTCGTAATACTTTTTTTTCATATAATATGTTATTCTTAAAATTATTTCGTAATACATTCATCACATGCAGTAAACGTCCTATTTTCTAGATCATAAATTATTTCAAATATTTATATGTAAGATCATAAAATACTGTATACGTGAAACGTTGATTTCCAAAATCTATCACTAAAACTCACACATGTTTCAATTTCGCACATATTGACATTTCGGTTTCGGTGATACGATCATGAGAAGATTGTTGGTCTATTACGATAGTTTATTCAGTTTAAGGTTTAAATTGAGTAATTAGTGATTATTTCGGTACCTATAAAACGGGGCCGATGCGATCACTATCGTACATCTGATCCTGATTTAACGTGAGTTAATAGGTTCAAAATGATAATTATTATCAGATAAATATTATAATGTTATTATTATCACTATCATTATTACAAACGTTTATCAGTACGAAAAAAAAAATCGAAGACTACTACTTCCTATTATACTAATAGTACCTCTTATATAAAATAAGTTATATCTACAATATAGAGCTATGATTTTGAGACAATAATTGTATTCATCTCTTCCATTAGAATTTTTCGTTCATTGGTTTTGGCTTCATTTAAATTGAACTAGAAATTTCTATTTGAAATGCATTTTCATTGTCAGACAAAAGAAATAAAGACCAAATTAAACACAAATTGAAATACTATGAAAATGTACTAGCTGTTTAACTCTCATGGTTCAAAGATCCACATTTTCATAACGTTTCGTACGTTTAATCAATATGGACTGAAGCAAAGAAAACATTTCGAAATATATGTAAAATGCAAATCGTCTCTAAACATGATCCCTTTGAGTTTAAATTAAACACGATATACCGATGGTGGGTGTTTCCTAAACGTTTGATCCGGGGAGCAATTCAACAACGATCGTGCCGAGGGTAACGTCACAGAAAAGAGATATACAGTAAAGCAACTTCATGCAATTAAACTTCTCGAAACGATGCACACATAAAAACGAGCGCCACGTACACACGGCGCCACATCAAGCTACGCAAAACAAACATAAGATGGCCGCGCGACGTCATACATTAATCTACCTACGCGCGGCCAGCTTATTCGTTCTTCTTCGTACGTCTTGTTCGTTCTCGCGCAAGTATAAAGAGACCTAAGGCGTGATAGCACTAATATCACGCTCACACACGGCCGCAGTAACTGTTGCAATTGCGCCTCGAAGTACCTTAACGTGTGTCGGTTCTAGCGCTTGCATGAAGTTGCTGTACTGTATGTTTCTTTTCTGTGGAAACGGTCACCTCTATCGATTTCATTCGAATGACCGAACTAAGAATAGGAACGTCTGTTAAATCTAACCACACAGAAGACTTGTCATTCTGGCTCTACTGTTTGTTAAAGTTCAAGCTTTCGGAACCGTTCTCGTTTTGTAATGATTCGTCAATATATCTGCGAAATTTGTGGATTATCGGTTTCATATTATGATTCTCCTTGAATGAAATTCTTCCAATATACTTATTAAGAAATTGTTGAATAATAATCAAACTCAAACGTTCCTTAAGCTTTAACATTAATGAACTGAATAATCTTAATTCATAATGCTTTCGTTATTAGTTATTACATTGTAACAACCCGGTTGGTGTAAGGGTTACCATGGCACCGGCGGACTGTCAAACCAATGGTCTTCAAATCCCGGTTTGGTAACGGATGTTATATGTCTGTAACGTTGTTGTGTGGTTTCCATAATAAAAGCCTAGCCTAGCTTACGCTTGGGATCATAAAAATATACTTATTATGTGCTTGCCGTGGCATGTTGCTAAATGGTGTTTTGTTTTGACGACGCATGTTGCTGAAGAAAATTTTGTAGGAAATTTGACGACACATGTTGCTTATGTGCCTTAAGGCGGTTTTTATTTATGTTTAAACATTTCAAAATGCACTGCTTTCATCAATCCGCCTTGAATAATTGACACAGAACGTGAAAGACACAAATGCAGCTGTACAGATCAAATCTGATTACAGAATAGCCACCTGCCTATAAATGTTTGGCAAGCGTATGGATGAGACGGCACGTGTCGACACTCATGGCTAATTGTGTAAGCGAATCGAGTAAAATATGTTAGAGTTGGACGTGTTTGAGATGATATCTTTTGATGTTTGTTGTTATTGAGCGACTGTGTTTACTGACAACCCTGGGTACAGTATAAGAAAGAGTATTACACTGGCTGAACAGAAGTCGGATGATGCCTTGAAAAGGTTCAATAAGTTTATTGAAAATTGAGAAGATAAAACAATATTTTATTTTTATCTTCTCAGTAAAAAATGCTTTAAAATAATGCTACACTTACACTGAATTACTAAAATATGTTAGTTTAGCGTTATATAGCTTGGATACTATTTTTAATAAAAGTATAAACTATAAAAAGTCACGAAATAGGTATCGTTGACGTCACTGTTTTTTTATTACGTATGGGTTTGCTCTTGACCTATATCCAGTCCCCAGGACGAAGATAGGGTCGAAGATGTAACACTGTGTCTTATTTAGAAAATTTTTTCAAAAAAAGTTTGTGTTTTGACGTTCATTAAAGAGTTGCTCATTTGACCAGTTGTCAACTACCGGATTAGTATGGGATACTCCTCGATAATGCTCAATAGTATTTTTAAATTGTTAATTAACAATTACTTATAATAAAAATATCGGTCAACAAAATCATCTGTTAGGGATTGCGCTATTTCATGACATGATAATTATAGGTACTCAATACAAGCAAGCATGACGTTGTAATGACAATGTTAATTATGTCGTATAACATACTTGCCAATAATCATCGATCAATATTATATTGTAAGCGAGTTTTATTTACAATCTCAGTATGCAATCCTAATTGAAAGCAATAATAGTGATCACATAAAAATATACAGGGTATAACAAAACATCCTAGTAATATTTAAGGGTGTGGTTTAGACCATCAAACTGAACAACTTTCACTATGGAGCCAACATCGAGAAAAAAATCTGCTGTCCCATATAAAACTGCAGTACAAACTCTACTAAAATTTATGTGACAGCTGTTTTTTTATAATTTTTCCTCGATGTTGGCTCCATATTGAAAGTTGTTCAGTTTGATAGTCTTAACCAACCCCTTAAATATTACTAGAGTGTTTTGTTAAACTCTGTATAACATAATTTGAACAAAAACAAGATTACGATTTTTTTTTGTTTAAAAACATCTATCGTATATGATAGTCTCACAGTAACATGGGAGGGGCATGATGTGAACGCTGGACTTGCATCGCATCCACATTTACTGTATTATAAATACAACGTATCTATACAAAACGGTCCAATTGCAAACCGCTACGGTACCGCCGCGCGCCGGTGTGAACATCTGACAGTAATTGCCTAGTATCTTTCTGTTACAGTCAAGACTACAACTGCTACTAAACACTATCCGACTTAACACTACAATAAATTCTTCAAACAGTATATCTACACCCAATAAAGTAATAGCTTTACGTTGTTTATAATAGAATCGTATCTAAATTGTCGCTTAGTAAAATCTTGGCACAAAACCAAACCCTTCTCAGTATAGTGTTTATTATTGTCTGAAACATTCATTTATAATACATCAATAACAACCTTAGTCGGAGAATTTGATTTGTTTACGTGTATATCTAATATTTAGTACATATTTAAATGGTTCGAAGTTGATACAAAGCCAAGTGTGCTCTCAACTCGCGGTGTCGTTGCAAATCATATGATAGTACAATACGCACTAGTGCATTATCCGATTGTGCGTTGCGCAAATGTATTCGATTATATTCTTTGATAAACAAACAGTCAGTGCAGAATCGTAAATAGTTACTATAAAAATAAGTACGGAGCTAAATCAATACGCGACATCAAAGCAAAAAATCAATATAAGACCTCTAAATGCCAAAGAAAAACCTATGGTCAAAAATGTAGTCCATACAAGTGTTACGGTGGAAAATGAAAACACAAATGTTGTAAATCAAAGTTCCGTGTTCAATGAAGTGAGTGATTTATCAAATGAAGTGAAAATTACGAGACCAAGTGTACTGAAAAGTGCAAAACCGGGCAAAAAGAAAAAAGGGAAGAAAAGAGTTCACTTCATAGATAGTGAGCCTTTCGAACAGAGTACGTTACGTGATCGTTTTATTCGCTTCTTCCGTTACCTATGGACTTGCACTAAGAGAAATGTGAAAACAGCTTTAAGTAAGTTACACACACAGTTCAATATCCCACGCTTGTATAATGGCAGCTAAATTTGCTCTGACCTTTGTTGAAATACTGATTATTTACGCGAGAATAACTAAATTATCTACGCTTCGTCGTAAAAGTTAAAAGCGTACGTTTTCTAATTTTGTTAATAACCTTTTTGGTGATACTTATAGCTAGACCGTTTGTTTTAATTAACGTGAAAATAGCTGAGAAGCATGATTACAATATTGATACGTACTTTAAGAATGCACGCAATTAACTTAGGTTTATGCACCATCAGTTAAACAAAGTTTTCCTGAAACAACATTCTAAATAGGTACATAATTTAAGTGAAACTTTCCATATTAAATGTTCTACCCGAAAACGAAACAAAATGCTATATTTCAGGATAAATTCGATGAACAATTTCGGACAGTCCTCTCCCGAAGCTCGCCACAACTTCCCCGACAAACTTCACTCTTTGTCGATTAATGAAATTTCCGATACTCGGCCAGAATCGATCAGAACACTGTTTCCCTATAATTAATAGTAGTCAATCTCTTTTCATCTGTTCTGTTTTAGTTTGAAAGTAAAGAGAAGAATCGATTGTGCATTTCTTCGTGAACTCAAACTCAATTTTTTTTATTCAAAATTGTTCAATCTACCACCGCGTCGGAAGATGTTTTGTTGTAGAGAAGATGCGGCCAGAAAGTCTACAATATACATCTTTTAAACAAACAAAAAAAATACAAAGTACAATTATAAATACAATATTGAATTACATAATAATGAAAAGTGTAATTTGATGCGATCACTTTATTATTGCCAGTCTTTTTGTCAAAAACATTCAATTAGACGAGACGAATGAAGAAAGAGCTGTACCACTTCAAATAGCAATCCACATCGAGGGACTACTTACAAAGGGTCCAGTCTTCGGTACTCGATGAATATTTGAACGGCCGCTTAACTTCATCTCAACGTTATTGGTGTCCCTTCTCTTAAACGGCTTGGAAGTGGCATAATCATAAACTGAGTAGACTCTACTCGTAGAGGTTAGCCAATAAAATTGTATCCAAGTCACGTAGCTCTTACTGGCTGTATAGATAGACGACAAGGGAATTAGTCTGTTTTGAATTAGAAACGATGTTTAGAATTAGCTTTATTTGTATAATAAAATGAAATATGGCTTTGAGAATTAAATGTATTTATCACACAATATAATTATTATAATGGGACACAAAACGTTTTTTTTTTTTTATGATTTACAAGAATGAATATTTTTCTATAGGTAACTATTTATTAAGGGCCTGTTTCACAACTTCAGAATAAGTTAATTAAGAATAAGAATAAGTATTAGAACTCAATCAGAAGTAGTGAAACAGGCCCATAGAATTTTAGATTTTCACCACCTAATTCTTGTTTACGACTTCGCCACCGTAGACTTCGTTTTGTCAGAGAAAGTTGTTCAGTTTGATGGTCTGAAGCACCTCTTTAAGTAAGTGTCCCATTAAATTTTACATACATACATATTCCCACAAACAGGAGCGCGATTTTTGAATCTTATACGTTGAACTCAGCAGTTGAAAATGTATGGAGATACGCATATTTCTACCGCTGATTTGACTTTCAAAAATCTCACTCTTGGAGTATGATTTTTGAAAGTCAAATCAGCAGTAGAAAGATGCATATCTCCATAGTAATTTTGACATTTTTAACTGCTGAGCTCAGCGAATGAGATTCAAAAATCGCACTCTTGGTGTAACAAAAAATAAAAAATTCTGCTGTTCCATACATTTGAGTCGAGTAGGTAGGTAGGTAGGTACTGTAGTTTTATATGAAACAGAAGACTTTTGATTTTTTATCGATGTTGGCTCCATAGTTAAAGTTGTTCATTTCGACTCTAAACCACCCCTTTAAATATAACTAGGGTTGTTTTGTTACACCTTGTATAACTTAATTGATATTACTAATTAGTGTTAATACATAGTTAACTTATTTACGAACAAAAGAGTTGCTGTTTACATAATCTTATAGTTACGTTAGTTGTACTTTTAGTTAACTTGTAAGTGTATTAAATTTTACAATGAACAATTATTGTCACTATATTCTGAACTTATTAGTTTTACTCGTTCGATCTAGGAACGGATAAATGTATTATCTGAACAATACATTTTTCTTCAACTCCATGTTTTGTTACCAAAGTTATTGTTTTGCTTCACTGAAATGTTGTTGGTTTTAGAGTGGAGATTGAACTATTATTCTATCACAAAAGAAATTAAAAGCTACAAAGAAATCTTTTTCTGCCAAAGCAATTTGTCTAGTGTGTGTGTAAAACCGGACGTAGTTAGGCTTTTTGGATGTGTGTCCGGCCAAATTAGACGATGTGCGGCCTGTCCGACTTTTGTTAGGCTTTTACATTTGACCAGTCTACTCCATTTTGAAGGAAACTGAGCTTTTAAAGCAGGTATCTGGCAACCATAAATATTAATCATTTTTGTTTCAATTACTTAGGTACTCTAAAGTTTATCTAATTAATTAGTGAAGAAGTTCTGTTTTGTTTAATTTTGTATTCCATTCCAAATTGCAATATTAGTAAGTAAGTAATGAAATAAATGATTAATTATAAAGAAAACTAATTCAATTTTATTATAATTTAAGAAGATTATATGGTAAAATGTTGTTGTCGTATTAATGTACAAAAAATCCTCAATAATTAAGGGTGTCCGGCCTTTTTACTCAAAACTCCGGCTAAACTGGCTGGTCTGTCCGGCTATTCGGTTCCAAGACCTAGCAACCCTAAGTGTGTCTCGTCACTGTAGAGAGTATTATTTTTGTGGCTGCTGATGATGATGAAGATGATCAAAACTCACGTCCCAATATTATCCGGGAAGTTGTAGTAAGATTTGTAGTTTTGTGTAGATTTAGTAAATTTAATAATGAATATAAATAAATAAATATCTAAAAAATAACCCTCCTAGTTATTAGGACGGACGTAAAAATTATTCCGCATAATGACAGTCCTGTTAAAAAAAAATTTATCAAAGTACAAAAATTTCCCGAAATTTTGACTTTATAGTTCGAGCTATTGGAAATTTGGGATTCGATAATTGAGTTATTAATTGTTATAATTTACTAACATAGCATAGCGTAGCATATGCTCATGACTATATTCCCTATTATCCCCATCATAGATATTATGAAACCTCAAAACATCCGCGTTTCACTACTAGTACGGAAACTCTGTCCAGTGTGACGTCCCCGTCACTCCACTCCCGTCACTCTACCGTGAGCCCGTCGCCACTTGTAATGGACAGCGGGTACAATACATGCCTCGGAGCATTTGCAAATTGGAGCATGCAGGTTTCCTAACGATGTTTTCCTGCGCCGTAAAGCCAGTGGTGTTAAAAATCGTACATAAATTCCAAAAAGTTTACTAACATGGAGTTCAAAATACCTTTGGCTACATTGTCTTCATTATTAACAACGTCTAGTCTCAGAATGTAATCTAGACAGCAAAATAAAGCTTTTCAGAGGCATAACTTTACAAGACAAAACAGCTAATGAGTGTAGTCTTTGTTTTAAATACCACACCAATATAAGAAGTAAATGCTTTCTAGATTGTTACTTATAAATATAAATAATCATATATGTAGGCATGTTGCATAGGTATGGCATAGCGTAAATATCAATAATATATTATACGAGCGTTAACCCGCGACTTCGTCCGCACAAATTATATACCAGATTTTAAGTCAGATCATAAGCTATCAAACAAAAAAAGTTTCATCAAAATCGGTTCAGTAGTTTTTGCGTGATACTTGTTCAAACAAACAAACAAACAAACAGACAGACAAAAAATCCAAAAATTGGTGAAATGGAATCAGGGACACGTAAAAACCATATCGTAACTTTTTTTTTGTTAATATCTTCAATGTACAGACAAACTTCCTGTTACAGTTTTATAATAGTAATATAGATACTTTGGGTATGGCGCAGTATGGGCGATTTACCATTGCTCAAAACCTTTCAAAGGTTGTTGAGGTTACTTGTAAAAGGTTTCTATGCATCATTGAGCTACACAGTATAAATCATATTAAAAAGGCCCTTTTAGTCATGTACATTTGAACGCTGGAAAAATAAACGTGAAATTTATGAAGGCTTATTCGTAAAGCTGAGTATATTTCACCACATTTTTGTAAAATCAACAACGAAAGGTCTGCTTTATTGTCACAAAGTTCAGTGTGCCTGATTTCGTTGCTGCATATCACAAAAACCGTCAGAGACCGCCCATAACGGGGTTCCCTTATTTCGTTCCTTTAGTGATTATTATAAAAAGTTTGTCCTTAGATAATTCATGGAATCTTTAAAAGTAAACTAAAAGTTTATTTGTATCAAATTACAGTTACTACTGTACAAAACTTAAAACATAATATAGGTGTTACGTAATGTTTTTGCTGTCTATCTATAATACATATAATAAAATTCTAAACTTGGCGATGATGTACACACGGCAACACATCAAGCTATACAAAACCAACTTAGGCTGGCCGCGCGATCTTATACGTTACTCGACCCACGCGCGGCCAGCACGACAAAGCTTTTAAACGAGAAAAACGTCATACGCGCTCTTTCTGGCATACGTAAAATAATAAAGATGGAGGCACATCTCGATTTTTATCGTTTTCTCGGGGGTGGCATGCTAGGCCTACAGCTTATTTTAGTTTTGTATAGCTAGAAAGCTAGAAAAAATTAATTGGGCGTGTTCAGAATACATTAAGACCATTTTTAGAATTTTTGTCTGTTTATCTGTTTGTCTGAAATGTGGGAGTAGGTATTAGAGGCAGGGCATACAGACGGACAGAATGGACGGAAGTGTAAGGGGGAACCCTTGTTTGACTACCGAAACCTACAAAAACAAAAGTATTGCGACGCGAGCGACTTAAAAATGTACACGCAATGTAAATTACGTAGATATCATGGGCTTGCAAAACGTGTAGCTGTTTATTATTTTATTAGCCCATACTTCTGAATTAACTCAGGATAATGTCCATTCTAAATCACTTTTACACAACAAAGGTAATTACTTTCTCTGATTTATTATTCGGAGAGAATTTTGTATAGATTGTACTTAACTATATACCGTTATCGAATCGAATACATTTTCAGCATTTTGCAAGACGATTGTGTAGCATACAAAAAGTGTTACGAAATTACAAATAAACTTTGGGGGTGATTTAGACATAAAACTGAACAATTTTCACTATGGGACCAATATCGAAATCGCCAAAAAAAATCGGATGTTCCATACTAAGCTACAAATCTCTCCCTCTCTCTCTTTGCTCTCTGTATACTATGTTTCTTTTGGAGTAAAATAAAGTATAATTGATTGATTTATTGAAATCTACTCGAGCTAAATGTATGGGACAGCTGATTTTTACCTAGTTTCATGGTCCAAACAACCCCCTTAAAAGTTTAAAATTTTTATTTTAAAATTTTGTAACACCTTGTATAAAGGGTGTAAAGGAGTTACATGATGTTTCAGACGATCTAACTTTCACTATGGGACGAATATTGAAATCCTGAAAAAGAATTCCGCTGTCCCATAAATTTAGGTCGAGGGACTATTAACATTTTCAATGCAATAACCATTTTTTCGCTATTTTTATGGGGTATCGAGTGGTGACAGGAGACTCGCGATCATAGATACACTGCAAAAGACACCATATTCCTAAGCATCCTCGTACGACACCATGGGAAGAAATTGAAGAAATGTAGTAGCCCAGTCATTTTACGGAGTTTTGTTAGGAGGGGTGGGGAGTAATTATCAATGGGACTTTTAAACTGTAACTGGCACCATTTAGTGACAAAAGACTATCTGAAAACATATATTTGTATATCCCAGAAGGCTTTTAACTTAATAATGTTACCAATGCACTAATTTTAATTAGATTTAACAATATACATTATTATTGAGCAATAAAATAGGCATTAAAATTTTTAAAATGAGATATTCATTAAAAAATACTAATGTATTTTTCAAAGCCTTCTAAGTAAACAAAAATATTAACACTATGTTTGAAGTATGTATAATGGTAAGCCTTAAAAATGAGCAAAAAACAATTTATCATCTGATTTTTTAGAACGAGATAAATGATAAACCTTTAAATTTTGCGCTGTTGCTGGCGTAATTTCTTTTTAATTTTTCGTACATGTCTATGCTCAAATTGGCTCTTAAATACTATACCGAAAAAAAATCTACTGGGCTATATAGTACACCGGGAACTACTCGGAACGTGTTACTAGCACAATACATGAACATGTTTCATACTGTTCGAATTAATTGGCGTATTCGTTATGATAATGGATACAACGATGCTTCCTCAACGGATTGTTGTGATGTACATAATTAAATAGGTATTAATTCGCTTTACATCGTTATGAACCGCCAACAATCACATCATTAATTGAACCACAATACTCTGTCAACAGTTTTAATTTTAATTAAAAACTTACTGTACCTCCGTTTACAATAAAAACATTGTAACCAACCGTAATCCCTTTGTTAGTAGAATAGAAGCTTTGCTACCAAACAATATAAAAGCTTTTGTGGTACATTGGGTTTGAGATAACATCGCAACAGCACCGCCGCGATATCGCAACTGGATCGCCTAAAGATATTATATTAAAAAGAAGCAGATATGTTACTAGCGTGCGACTCGAGAGTGAAGACTCGAAAAAGACCTCATAGGTATTCTTCAATAGTCCGCGTCAAGCAATGATACGAGCGAGGCTGCTGTAGAGCGGAACAATATTACGTGCCATTTCCTATAAGGTACCTAACATATTATATTTTTGGGATCGCTACGGTTTACGGTAAACAATTTGGTCGTATTAGGTCCCCATTTGTATGATTATTTTGACTTATAAAAGTTTTATTATTGTAATTTCGTCATATACTGGTGCTTTATGCGTCTAATGTTCGTCTATATGACACCTATACGACCAAATTGTTAGTTGGGAGGCGTTGACTGAGCGTTTTCGCTGCGATTCCGCCGCGAAATTGATTAATCTCATAACTGTCGCGGCGATATCGTGGTGATATATTTCCGTCAACGCTTATATCGCTTATAAATCGCTTGTGTGTGATTTTTACTTTATATGCAGAGTCAAATAATAAACTAACTTCACTGTAGTAGATACCGATATACCGATGAAAAGTTTTATGATGTAGGTATGAGCGGAAGCGAGAAAGTTAATAAATACCTGTAATAAATATAAGCAACTCTTTGTCCCAAAGAACAACAATATGCAAGAACAACAGCCGAAGTAAACCGATATTGATCGATTTCGGAATACACCTATAACTTTTCCATTAATGCTTTATTTTCGTGCAATGTTTAATTTAGTTTATTTGTTTACTTAATTTCGTTGTTGCGACACGAATACAAATTGCCACTCCAATTATTTATTTACCAGCTAACGTGTGACTTTTCTCCCCAAAACATTGTTTGTCTTAATTGTTAGGTATCTCATCTGAGTTAAGGTGGTTGCAGAGGGTTCAATTTTATACAAAACTTTGACGCACAATACGCGTAGACGGTATTAATATAAGTAACTTTGTATATATGGTTAAATAGTTTAAAAAATCTAGATGCCGCGTCACAAATAACATTTGCAATTATAACACAATTACGAAGATATAAAGCTTTGAAAATTTTCATACAAAATTTTAAACGCTTTTCTTCTTCGTAATTATACTATAAATTGCAAATGTTATTTGTGACGCGGCAACTAGATTTTCTAAACTATTTTTCCATATATAAATTACTTTTATTAATTCCGTCTACGCGTATTGTGCATCAAACTTTTTATTATGGACTCCATACAAACCTACTCGACCTAAATGTATGGGACAGCAGATTTTTTTTTCGCGATTTCAATATTGGTCCCATAGAGAAAGTTGCTCAGTTTGATGGTCTGATCATCCCCTTAAAATAGTTTCACCTAATTTTGTTAGACCTTATATACCCCGAAACCAAGTGAAACTTGCGTGGCAAATTATAAATAATTTAGTATTTGCAAAAAATTCTAAACACGTGTAGTTTCAGATATTTCATAATTTTGGGCACCTAATGAAAAATGTCATTTTGTATGAGAACAAATTTAGAAGCGACGTGCTAACTCCCCGTCACACTGGGCAGAGTTTCGGTACTATAGTGAAACGTGTCGTGAGCATATGCTATGCTTACAAATTTAGAAAACGGTACAGTTATTTTGCCACTTTTTGAGCTTCATTTACATTTCTTGTAGCTTTAAGGGGATTGTACCCATGATACTGAACAACTTTCCCTAAGAAACCTACAGGAAATGAAAGAGTATGGAAAGTCTTAATTTTTTTTTTGCGAGTTTCCTTTTATGTTTCTTTGGGAAAGTTGTTTAGTATCATGGGTACTATCACCCCTTAAAGTAATGCCACTGTTTTCCCTAACACCCTGTATAATTAACATGCTTGATAGACGTATAAAAAAATTACATATATATACTAAATTACGTCGATACGATAGTTAACAAGCTCCTTCTATCTGAAACTGATTATGTCAATAACGTTACACGATATAATACATTATTTAATCTCTCATTAATACTAAAGCTTAGTGTGGTATATCAGAAATCAATACATTACGTTAGTTTGTAATACACTTGACATCCAGTTACTAGTCTATTACACGAACCAACTTAATCACTGTACAATGTAACAAACAATGCGCACTCTCTTCGTGGTCATTCGATTTGATATTGACTTAAAAAAAACCTTTTATATAATGGCTGTACAAATATAACAATGTATCTACTAATGACGACCCGGTTGGTGTAATGGTTACCACGCCGGACTGCTAAACCGGTCCTGGGTTCGAATCCCGGTTCGGTCATGAATGTTATACGTGTGTGCCGTTGTTGTATGGTACCCATAACATACAGCCTAAGGCTTAATTTGGGATCGTTACAATGTATGTATGTGCTAATAGAAAAATCATACAGATGGATATTTCAATACTAGCGCGCGACTCGGTTCTTTCCCATACTACATGTCGCGACAATCACGCCTTTCGCTCTCTGAAAAGTGCAGGAAGAAACCATACTAGAGGTAAATCTTGGACACTGTCAGCTGACAGCTGTAATTTCATACGAATATGGGAAAAATTTAAAAGAAGAGCATGTGCGATACTGATGACTGAGCGAGACAGGTTAAGAGGAGGGTGAGGTAAAAAGTCTGTGGAATGCAAGGAGTGTCCGAACTGTATGTAGTTCTAGATACTCTATCTTATACTGTGCTAGAGGGGAGGCGAAGGAAATAATGAACTCCTGAAAATTATAAAAAAAATTATTGATTCAAAAACTTTAGCACCGTTACTTGTCTATAACTCACCAAAAGTAGTAACTAGATCTTTAACAGATTATTCATCGTCAAACACATGAAATGAAAATACCAAACCATCAATTTCTCTACCCACGTCATCCATTCAGCATTAGCAAGATTGTTAGCAAGCCATAATCATGATTGAAAATGTGGTCCGCCGTCTAAGCTGACTGTTAGCTTTGCGCGATTTGACAGCGAGAGCCGTCATTTGTTTCGCTTGGCTATCAATATAGATGGATCGAATCCAGTGTCATCAATGAAAAGCCTTGTGACACTGATATGTCGGTGGTTAAGCTCTAACTAATGTACTTTAGTCAACACTACATATCGGATAATGTAATCAGATAGTTATAGATACTATGGTCACAGTATAAGAAAGCGTATCTAGTACTACATACAGTACGGACACTCCCTGCCTTCCACCAATGTCTTACCTCACCCCCTCTGGCAGGATCGTGGCATAAAATGTAAGCAAATGAGTATTCCTGTCTCGCTCGCACTCACTCAGTATCGCACATGCTTACCTCTTGTTTTAAATTTTTTCTATATAAGGTCTAACAAAATTAGCTGAAACTATTTTAAAGGGATAATCAGACCATCAAATTGAACAACTTTCTCAATGGGACCCATATCGAAATCGCGAAAAAAAAATCAGCTGTCCCATACATTTCAGTTGAGTTATGTTTCCAGTTTTGTATGGGACAACTGATTTCTTTTTCGCGATTTCGATATTCGTCCCAAAGAGAAAGTTGTTCAGTTTGATGGTCTGATTCACCCCTTAAAATAGTTTCCGCTGATTTTGTTAGAACTTATATAATACACAACTGAACTAAAACACTCTCCGTTCAGTTATTAAAATTTAATCAAAACAAAACAGTTACTTCATCCAATCAGATTAAAAGCTAAATGTATTACTATTAAATTAAACTGATTTCGTAAAAAGGTTATTAAATCCCTTTTGAACCCTCAAAAGGTTTTTAGGACCCACCTAATCTCGGATTAAAATATTGCATGTCAAAACCTTTCTCTAATGAAAAGAAGAAAATGTTTATATTTCATTTTTCTGAGTTGCCTCGAGCATAAATAAATACTAGGTAATTACAGCTTGTCGTTTTAGAAATGAAATATCAATATAAATAACCCTCGGGCCACCGTGCAGCCCGCATAGGTCCTTCATCCGGCCCGCGAGCTAGTTAAAAACTTTAAATAAAACAAATCAATAGGATATTGCGCGAATCGTTTTAAGAGTAAGCATTATTAAAATAGATAATTTGTAAAACTGAGGCTTTCTTTTTGAAAATTACCATGTTGGACACCCTGGTTTAAAGCATTCATTTCATATACACTTAACAATATATTCTTTAAAAAAAAATACAATTTAGACTCGGCCTGCAGCAGCAGATCACTTTGTACTTTGCCTTTTTCGTACATTTTGTAGGGACCAGCCGCACACTTGCGGATTGGTAGACAGCACATAGGCGCATCTTCTTCGGCGCATGCAGGTTTCCTCGCGATGTTTTGCTTCAACGTTTGAGAGCAGTCGGTTTTACGTACATAAGTTAGAAAAACTCATTGATACATGGCATGTCGTCTTTTCGGATTGGATCCCGGACAAACATGATTCAGTGTCTATATCTCTCCGCACCGCGCCACCGATGCACATATTGTTGATTTGTTGTTTAACCACTAATAAACTGCTACACTAAAACTGCTGTTCCACTCCTTTTGAAAGAAATAAACAAGATCGTCGAAACCACCGGATGAAAATTTTCAGTCGGATCCGGTCAAAAAATATGCCTTTTGTATGCTTGCAACTGTTGCTACATTTGCAGCCTCATCCTATAATCTGAAGTACTTCCTCGAGATGCGAATTACACATGAAATATTTTATAATTTTTCACTGTGAGGCGACAACTAGAAGGATATTAAGATGGGATATTACCTTAGTAATTAAAATTCTAAGTATCTTCACCGTAAATTTACACTCTTTATAGACTGTTTTTGATTTTTAATTTTATCGTGAAACAGAAACATAAGTTCGATACCTTGTTTTCGTGTTTCTGGTTTTGAAACTAAATGTATGGATAGAATGTTTCGTGCTATGAGTAGAAAAGTAAGAAAAACCTCTTTGATACAACGCATTTAATTTTATACCCTATTGCTCCTCAATTAAGGAATTCTGTTACCTGTTAGGCTGGGTGCTATGCTAGGGGACCAGCCTTTGGTCAGCTTTTGGTTCTAATCTTGCCTTCATAATTTGATTGGTGAAACGATTAAAAATGGTTAGATTTACTGTGTGCTCATTCATATTTACCGTTTTGTCATAATCATGTTCTATGTAGCGGTCGCCATTCATTTATTTAAAAAGAAGCTCTTGAATTGTGACCAGATAGCCTGAATATATCTTTTATCGTATTCGCATCATTCAGCGGCATTGTGTTAACAAAGGCCGATCTAAGGCGGAGATCTGTTAATGAACCTGAGACTGCGCGGGCGCATGGCGTCCAAAAATATCCGATGTTTATACTTTAATCAACAAAGTAAATCCCCTGTTAAAGCTCTTATGCCCGTGTTATACAAATGAAAATAGCGTAACTTGCGGGATTTCGTAAACTGATTGAACGTTTAATTTTGTATACAATGCTCATTGCTCATCCATCACATACTCCGGCGCCATAAACGGGCCCTAAATTCTTCAGGTGCTAAGATATAAATTGTTTTGAAATGATTGGAGTTGCGCTACTAAACTAAATTATGAATTCAATTTCTTGTTCAATTATTGCTAAGTTATTTTAAGTTTGCTAGGTAAAGAAAGACTATTCTCTTCTCTCTTATCGTGTGGGCAGAGCCCTGGTGTCAGAGTTTTTTCAGACCGCCTTACGGCCTCTGACGTGGTTTTTATGTAACGACTACTACCACCAGAGATAGTAGCCGGGACCAACAGCTTAACGTGCCATCCGAAGCACGGAATCAGTTTTCTTTTCAGACAATCAGGTGATTCACCCTGCAATGTCCTAACCAACTGAGGGAAAACGCACAAAGTGACATTTCACTAGGTGTCCCCCGTGTTCCCACGACACACCTAGAACCCACGACCTCCGTGTCGAGAGCCAATGCTCTTAACCATTAGACCACGGAGGCAGTTAAGAAAGACTATTAAATGCATGTAAATATTAATCAAAATTTCATTGCATGTTTTCTTAGTGCTAAAATCATAGAATTATCCAGCTCAAAAGTCAAAACTTTCTCTACAAGCTATTCACGAAGAACTATCTAATATTTATCTAAAATTAATACCTCCATCGTCCATTACAAAACTTCCACATAAAATCCTCATAAACGAAATGCATTCAAAACCACAATTCATCAAAACGCTCATAAAGTTTTGAATTCAGATACGAAAAACTCATTAATTTTTTTACTATCTTCGATTTATTACTCTAGAATACCTCTTTAAAATTCCATCTCCGCGTATTTCACTGTTCGATTCGATATGGGAGAAGACTCCTGATTTTCAAACGTGAACTGACTGTTACTGATATGAATTTACGCGCAGTATATTCTCGACTTCGCTAACAAAAGGTACTCAAATTGCGAAATAGTTTTAATTTAAAGTGCACGATGTCGGTTAACATAGATATGGAAAACTTTTCCGCTAAGAAGAACTTAAGGCGACGTACTCTGAACACTCTCAAATCGGCCGTGACAGCATTGAAACAAATCACAAGTAAGTGCTCTTAGATTCTTTTATTCGAAATTGAGTCTATCCTTATACCGTCTCGTCCGTCTTCTTACATTTTTGCTTTAGCAGTAGGAAGGTTTTATAGAACCGTTTTCCAGAAAGAAAATATTTATTGTTGATGTCATAATATGATGTTTTTCCAATAAAACGTTTGGCTTCACTACACGGGGTTTAACAAAAATGTTGGCATGTTTGACATGAGACTATTGTGTAGCTTATTATACAATAATTTATAACATTGTAGGCTGGATATATTTTACTTATTAATGTGTGTTTTAAAAGGCCGTTCAGTAGCTTAAAAATAAGGATCCTATACTTGTTGCAAATGATCTGAAGAGTGCCTAATATACAATCAAAATATTATGAGAAGTGACTAAATCAATCAATTTATACAGGGTGTAAGTGACAGCCTAGCAAAAACTGAAACGGTAAACTCAGACCATCAAACTGAATAACTTTGGAGGCTACCTCAGGAGACGCGAAAAAAAATCTGCTGTCTCATACATTTGATTCGGGTAGGTACAGCAGTTTTGTATGGGACAGCTGATTTTTTTTCGCGTCTCCTGAGGAAGGCTCCATAGAGCAAGTTGTTCAGTTTGATGGTCTGAGTTCCCCGTTTCAGTATTTGCTAGGCTGTCACTTACATCCTGTATACAATAAAACTACATGCCATGTACCAATGAGTTTTTCCTACTTTTGTATGTATAACCTAAGAGCAGACCTCTTAAATGGTGAAGGAAAACATCGTGAGGAAACCCGCATTCGTTGAACAAGAAAATCTGTTGCCTATGTCAATCGAAATCGCTTGGTGGACTAACGCCAATACACCCTGCTCGATAGTAGGCCTGTGCCCTGCAGTGGAACTTATATGGGCTGATGATGATGAAATAAATAGTAACCTTTGTTAAATTCAGTCTAAAATTCTTCACCAAAAAGCAGCACCCAATTAATATTGTTAACTTTCATAGCACCATTAAGTGCTAAAACAAACCTCACCTCTCATAACCCTCAAGCCTGAGAGCCCAAGCAAATCCTTAAGTACCCGCGAAACGTCACTGTCAATAATGAAGGTGTCATTCACAGGGTAGAAAGCCCATTGTTAGCTTCGCTCAAAAACAGGCGTCGTCACTCTTAATAAGAGATGTTTGGATATGATATTTCGGATTTGTATACGAACTTTAACCCCTAAAACATTAACGTGGATGTTCTGAGGTTCCAAAATATCTGTGACTACCTCGAGGAATATAGTCGTGTGAATATGCTTAAACATTAAGGAAGACTGTAAGCCTTAGGAACTTTCGTCTTTTTTACTATTGAAATTCTAAATCTTTATCATAAATGAAAACGAATAACAAATTAATTCTCAGTCAAGAAAGAAAAAACAATTTAGTACCTCTATGGGCGGTATGTAACGTACCCTCACTGTACTTTAACTTTCTAGTCATAACCGTTTTTTTCCGTTAAATATTTCGGATTTTAATACTAATTGCAAAACCCAACCTATTATTTGTTCTGTGACCCAACCAACTGCACTACTATAAATGAATATATGGTGAACGTACCACAGAATATAATACTCTCCAATATTCTAAATAACCTGCATAAAATATTACAATGTAAAACAAAAAACAGTGTAAAAATATTCTTAATACTAGTATCTCATCTTATTATGTAGGTAACTTATAAAACACAATACGCTGTGAACAGCTACTCGCACGATTAAATCAAATAAGGTTTGCTGTAGAAAGGCCACAAGGTGGTAAAAAATGTGTAACTTTTCTTTATAAAATGAATTAAAAAAAATTAAGCTTACAACGTCGATAGGTATCACACAATAAGATTTAAACCTAACGAATGTGTTTATTCGGTATTTTCGGATACGGATTCTCGGCTCCTTAACAACCCAACTCTAGTTTCAAACTCTTATTTGTCACCACAATAATTATTTGTTAGCGTCCTTGAGAGCACTCCTTCCTTCATTTATCCGAGGTTTGTTTTCTGTATTTCACTTGTTTATTCTTGCCAGCTCCCTCGCCTGGGTTTAACCGTCTTTTGGAAACTACACGTTTGGATTTACTGGTGGCTTAGAATACAGGGAAGTTCAGGGAACAGTAATTGAGATCTAGATAACGTAACTTGCATGTGGTTAAAGCTTTGACTATTTATTATAAGGACTAGGCTTGCGGTAGCATGTCCCCTGTGCTGCGGTATAAGAACAATTGATCATGTTCATTTACTTTCAATTTTATACCTTATCACTAAACGAGAAAGCCCATAATTGCAAAACAATAACTTTGAACTTAGAACGTTTGGTGTTCACAAGAGAGTAGTCTCTTGTGAACACCAAACGTTCTAAGTTCATGATTTTTAACATTCAAAATTAGAATCTAAAGTTATAGGGAATAAAACCCACAGTTGCGTATTTCATGTTACCTCTCCCCCCGCAAAAAGTGGCAGAAATGTTTGTTAGTAGAATTACACGCGTAACTAGTCCTTATATAAGTAGTCAAAGGGTTAAAGATCTTTTTTAATATACTGATGATTTTTGAGTGGATGATTAGACCATCAAACAGAACAACTTTACCACACCACCACACAACATAGTATTAACTTACAAAAAAAAATTCTCCTGGACCTACGGTACCCTTTTACCTATAATAGCAAGAGACCGACTCACACTTGGCCGGTTTTTATTATATTTGTTGTTATACTGTAGAGTTGAACGTACAAAACTACCTAACCAAACCGACTTAAATGTATGGGACGGCTGATTTTTTTCGCGTTTCCTGAGGTAGACTCCATATTGAAAGTTGTTCAGTTTGATGGTCTGAGTTCATCGTTTCAGTATTTGCTAGGCTGTCACTTACACACTGTATAACCAAGAAACTTAATACTTTAACAATTAATTACATAACACCAATTTCCATTCCAAACAATAATTTGACTGTACAATGCTACCACAAATTTAACGTGGCAGTCGAGATAAATAGACAGAAACACGAGCGCAATACATTAGTAGTGTCCCAAAAGGCTGGCTTGGTCAGTACGAACCTCAAAATGTAATAATGCAGTAATACATCCAGCTTACAGCCAGGGTAATTGGGAACCAATTTTGAACGTGGCTGCATTACGCATCGTATGGACGAGCTGTGATGTAATTCTATCAATGCAGGAAGTCGATTCTTTGACATTATGAAAGAATTTGGTCCTTTGTGGCGCGCCTTGGCTTGGGAGAGGCGGACAACGGACAAATGGCGGACAAATGTTTTAAATATAGACAAGAACAACGCTGGTTTTAAATTTGGAAATCAATAGGGTTGTCCTCACTAAGGTTTTTTAAAAAGCGGAGTTTTAACTTACAGTAACTATTTACTGCTGCGGTCTAAAGCATTATTGTGACTCACCACAGAACATTATAAGTGTGACTAGTGTGAGTCGGTTATACAGAAATACATTGACTTAAACTCTAACGTACGTACTGGTACATTAACATCGTTTAAGAAATACATTATTTTCTTCAAAACATATAAATTATCTCATGTATATCCAGTTTCTAATCTGTTTAACTCTATGAAATCTTCTGTACTACAGGGCCTCTACCTGCACATTCGAACTTCGCAATTGCGTGAACGTTTTCGTTCCAATGTCAACTCTATTACAATGAAGTGCGGACCGAAACAGTGGTCGAACATCCAAAGTCCAGGTACAGAGCCAGGCAACCTCAAGTACTGGAAACTTTAGATATTTCTAAGAAAATATAAGAAGCAAGGAATTCATTGTCACAGCCCTCAGCTATGTCGTCATAGTCATACGAATCTCTAAAATTAATTATTCATAGGCTATGAACACCAACAACACAAATCCCCAACAATATACCTACTGTCGTGTCGTGTAAAGTATAACATTTACCGTAACTCCCTCCTCGCAATCTGTGCGCCATTACTTACGCTCAATGAACATTTTCAGAAGGTAGGTACAGTAAATTCTTTGTCCATTTCCAAACAAGATATTCTATTTCGAAAACGCGTCAAAACTTGACGCTAATTAATGAATACAGACAGTCCATTGTGTCTTTCCCGATCATTGAGAAGATTTCCACCGAGAGGCGTTAGCTTTTTAAGGCAGAGTCAAACTAAAGCGGTCGGCGTTGGCGGTCATGATCACTTGAAATCTCAAACGTCTGAGATTTTAGTTTATACAGGGTGAAATTGATATCATTAGCATCCTTTTAAACTAAGATTCATACTACCCATCAAACTGAACAACTTTGAATATGGGTGCAAACCGATCGGAGCAAAAAAAAAACAGCTGGTCCATACTAAACTGCAACGTCGACTCAAATGCAACAGCTGATTTTTTTGTGCTCCAATTGGTTTGCTCCCATAGAAAAAGTTGTTTAGTTTGATGGGTAAACTCTTAGTTTAAAAGGATGCTAATGATATCAATTTAACCCTGTATATGATACTAATACCTTGAACATACATAGATACATAAACTAGCGGCCCTAAAAACTTCTTCCTACAACTACCGAGTAAGTTATAGCGAGATCCAGGATTTTCGTTGTGGAACGGAGTCTGAAATGGTGATAATAGGCTAAGGCAGTCGCCAACAAAAACACTGCTTAAGAAATAGAATCCCTCGCAATGTAGGTGTCCCATGGGAAGACATGGGGTGAGCGATTCTAAATCAAGAACCATACGGTATTTGTTCCAAATATGAATAAAAAATAGTTTTTTCATCCCAGTGTCAACTTTCGTCCCGCTGCGCTAAATGAAGTTGCCGCTTTCCGCCTCTGTCGGGGAGAAAAATAGTGTACTGTAAGGAGGTTGTATAGCTTGCTGTATAGCTTGCTGGCTGGTTCCTATTTAAATTTGGAACGTTGTCGAATCCCGTGGTGGATTTCATTGATTATTAGACAGAAGGGGGAGTCGATGATAGGTTCTAGAAGAAAAAAGTAAAATAAAATTTAAATATCTAAATAAGCAATAAAGCTTTTATTTATTCTACCATCGAGTTCACGCCTCCACAGTACTAACCTCGGGAAGTAAATAAGAAAGCCTCAGATAACATGTTTGTTGATGCATGATTGCATGAGATCTGAGACTTTTCTTACTTTCCTGCCCTCGGTGTGTAATCTACTATTTCTGTGTCAATACAGCACACAATAATGAACTTTACATAATATCACAGATATTATACATAATTATAGTGTAATGTGTTGATAGAAGAGCGACCTAATCGAGATCGCGTCCGCAGATCGCGCTTATTTGACCGCGCTTTGAGATGAATTATGGAATGGATTTGCATAAATACACGTAGTTTATTAGGGAAAGCTTTATCGATAAACACTGCATAATTAACGAGGAAAAGCTATAACTTTAGAAACACTTTTTGTTTCCTTCACCTTTGTTAATGGCGACAAAAGATATTATGTAGGTATTCAAAATTCTGCCTCAAATTAAAAAATCACTGTCGACGTTCCTTTTGTTTATTGCACACTTGACTGAAATACTGCAGACACAAACTCACGACCATAATTCCCTCAGTGTGATCAGAAACCTCGCTTCAACTACCAACTATATTTTTGAGAGTTTCAAAACACTAAACATGCATAATCATAGACGATATAAGGTACATTAATGTTTACGAAATATTACCTAATATACAGGGTATTAGGGTAAACAGTTGCATTATTTAAGGGGTGATTGTACCCATGATACTGATCAACTTTCCCTAAGAAAAAATTATACGAGTGAATAGGCTTCTTCTGGGTGAGCTCGCTACATCTTCGACCTCATCTTCGTCCTGAGGACTAGATTGAGGTCAAGAGCAAACCCATAGGTAATAAAAAAAAAATTAGAAAAATTTTTGCGTTTCCGGTTTTTTTTTTTGCTAATTTCCTATCCTAGGTTTCTCAGGGTAAGTTGATGAGTATCATGAGTACAATCACCCTTTAAAGTAATGCAACTGTTTACCCTAACACCCTGTAGTTCGGCATAGTTATTGTTAAGTATTGATCGCCAATTTAGTACGCTGTACATAGATACTCCGTTAGAGAAATAAAACCAATTTTTCTAATGCTGCAGACGAATCACATCACAGTCACTATAATAAAACCGATCAATTTGTTACCATTTATAACGACTGACAGTTGAATCTGATTTGTAACTTACCGAAAAATAAAACGTTATTTTTCGTATCATATATCAAATTGTATTGTATTGTATCACTTTCTTTCTCAGCCTTACTCCTTTTTCTATTTAAAGCGTTTTTTATCCAGTTTCCGGGTAAAAGGTCCACGTCACTCTCCCAATTATCCCCATTTTGAAAGGTCCACGGGTATCGAACCATTTTCGCTACTTCTCTACACAAATTCTTGATAAATCTACATTTGAAAAGGCAGTATGAATATAGTTTGATATAATCGTATACCTACTATGCCCGCTAATATGTTTGTTATATTATAAAACAACTAATAAAGGAATAAATGACAATGGAATACATGCTGAACTACGTTAGTTGTTTAAAAAATTTCTTACGTGTGTAAAATAAAAAACAAAAAAGTACTTACACCCGTATTCTAAGTCGCTTCCTTGAACTCTTCATTGACTCAACCTCACTCGAGGACACCTTAAGGTTTTCCTCAACACATCCCTAAAATCCATATTTTCAGTCATAATCTCGAGGCTCCTCGAGTGAGGTTGAGTTAAGTAATGTCATGCTATTCGGTTGGTAGCAATGAGAGTTCCTTCTTGTCTATGATGCTATCGTGCCTGCTTGGTCCCTACATGTTTCGTTACACGCAAGAATTGTAATAATTATAATTTATTTGTCTATGTAAATAGAGCAAAATTACAAAAATAATTCTTTACTTATTCTCATGAATATAATTTGGACACGGTTAAAACAATTTTTTTTTGTTAATTAATAAATGACGCGGGCTTAATCAGTAAAAATACTTTACTGATTAAGACCGCGTCAGTCTTCCAACTACCTCCCTAGCTAGTTACAGCTCCAACCAAACGTTATCCAAAAGTTTTGATTGTAAAGACAAGTACAAATCGAGTTAGAAACAATTGTGAATGTTTCAACCTCAGTGATTCAGTCTGACGCAAACTTTGCTCAGTAAATACAGCCGCTCAACAACGGGACCTGCGATTAAATTATAAACACCCTTACGACTTTGAATGCTAACTAATGCATATTCATATTTGTACGTTTGTTATAGAATGGATAAAGTAAACAAGTTTGCATTTAAATTGATATTGGCTAAGACAAAAGCCTTTACAGAAACTGCTAAGTCATTGGGTAGAAATTACAACATTACTGTTTGAATCAATTTATGAAATATGGTCTTATAGGCATATTTTGTCTTCTTGCTTGAATCCGGGAGTATTCGATTTCGAAGTGAAAGTGTTTCAGCCAGTCTTTCACTGCCGTGGTTAACCTATAGAGTTCTTCAATTCCACAGTGAAACAGGATTTGGTCAGGAACCCCGCAGTCGCACATCGGAAATTCCCTCAGACCTCACTTGTAGGAATGACGGTTGGTTCGGAACCGTTTAAGCTTAACTCAGGTCTTACGGTCCTTTTCAAAACAAGCCGGCTTAATCTCGGACATCACTCTGTGATCTTCCTGTACTTTTATGTCCTCCTGGTGTAATTATTAAAGTCATTATTATTATAAGACAAAAGACTTCAAACAAAACACATCGAAAATAAGCCAGCCCATTTTAAAACAAACTTGGCAAAGCAGGAAATAAAACACAAGATCTTAAAAGAAGAAAACAAATAAAACAATTTCTACAAAGAATTCTCTAAAACCTAAAATAATAGAGTACACATGAAGCCTAGTACTCTTGTCGTCTGGTTTGAAAGAAGCTTTTTCAAGCTTTACATAATCTTAAGCATCGTGAATAGACGACTGTTCCTTCCCGGTCCCGGGCAATACGTTCCCGGGTCCCCTTTTATATTCGCCGAAATGTTTCCTGTCCGTACAAGCTTTTTCAAACATTCCTTTTTATTTTTCTGTATCTATCAGTATTATGGGATAGACCTTGAAGAAAAATATATCAAAATAAACAGAACAAGCGAGACATATATTTCCGCAATGAATAATAATATTATTTGTTATTCAAACACACAGTACTCTATAGAGTGTGTGTTTGATTATTGAACTGGACAAATAAACACAGTCATCAACTTTTTGGTAAAACTTGGAAGAATTTTACAAACTCAATTACAAAATAATATTTTACTGAGCGTCGGATGCGCGTTGCGGAGAGGTATGGACACTCAATAATGGGGGTCCGGGTTCGAATCCGCACGGACAACATGCCATGTACCAATGAGTTTTTCTAATTTATGTACGTAATACCGATTGTTCTCAAACGGTGAAGGAAAACGTCGTGAGGAAACCTGCATACGCTGAAGAAGAAATTCTGATGCGTATGTGAAGTCTACCTATCCGCATTGGGCACGCGTGGTGGACTAATGCCCATACACCCTCTCTAAGGGTAGGCCTGTGCCCTGCAGTGGGACGTTTATAGGCTAATAATGATGATGTTGAATATTTTACTGATATGGAGGACTAATATTGTCTGGAAGTGGATACACTCTTCTTCAGGTCTTTTGTTGTAATTTTTGTTTGAGAGTTTTTAACTTCTGACGTAGTGCAATTCTTTTTGTGTAGGTACTTACAATTATTGGTAGTCGAGGGCTTTGACAGTCTTGCGCGTATGCCACTGCGACCATCGCTGGTCTTTTGTTCCTATTATCATAAACAAAGTAAACATCGTCAGTTCCAGTTTAATATTACCAGCTGCAAACACACAAATCGCAATTGCCAGTTGTATGCAAAATGTAAAACAGGTACACAAAATTGAATTACCATTTGTCCATCGTCACGCTCCATGAAAGCTATTTGGAATTAAACAATACTCATTTGAAATGTTTGCCTAATGTAAACTGGTCACCAAATGCTTGAACGTTTTAACCTGGATCCTAAATATCTATAGATAGAACCAAAAAGACATCAGCTCTAGAACGGTGTCCATAAAATTTGCATGCCATTACCGTTCGATTTTACTTAGTATAATTTAAACTGAGTGTGTCCTTAATTTTCGAACTTCGTTTTAAAATGTTTGCACTTCTACGAGAATTTGAGTAAGCTAGTCAATGTAATTTAATCGTAAGCTATGAATATATTATCTTGTCAGAAATTATGAATTAGGTAGCTATATGACATTAATTGATACGTTACTACATAGAACAAAATAAGGAACGTCTGTGTGAGCGTAGTTTTGGAATGTATCACAATATTTTTAGTCTTGTCAATGATATTATTGACGTACCAATAACATGCTCATTAACCAAACCAATTAAGCCAATAACAGGGTCATTGGTGACAGTAAGCTGGTGGAGACCGAGCTTCATAGCCTGGCCCACCGCCGCAGAGTAGCCTGCTTGTCGGTCTTCTACAGATTGTACTTCCGTGAGTGTGCCCAAGAGCTGCATGAGCTCATCCTACCTTCCCACTTTTACTATCGGACTTCCAGACGCACCGCGGCATCCTCACTAAGCGCCTTTCTGATTCTTTTACAATGCGCACAGCCAAGGAGTGGAATGCCCTGCCTGCGTCAGTATTTCCGAGCGCTTACAACCCGAATCACTTTAAAGTACGAGTGAATAGGCTTCTTCTGGGTTAGCTCGCTACATCTTCGACCCCATCATTGTCCTAAGGACTGGATTGAGGTCATGAGCAAACCCATTTTTAATAAAATAAAAAAAAATAAAAATTCATGATTTTGTTTTAAAAACCCTTCTAATTTTAATTTTCTTCAAAAATATTATTCGCTAAAATATTACTCTACCAACGTAATGGACAAAATACTGCATGCAAGAAAAAACTATGTTTTATGTACATAAAGCTTATAACAACATAAAATATTGGAATAATAATGTATAGTGAATTGAAAGTCTTTCTCAGCGCGACAAAAATACTCGTATATACATTTTTAATATCATGTAGTACATACGTTAGTATTATAAATAATGTATAAATATAAGTACAACAATTTTGTTTAATAATGAGCCATCAAAAAACCTAACTAAATATTAACGGAACTCGTTCGCAAGCACGCGCACGAGGCACGGCCCATTTCTTTCTACTTTTATTTTGATTCTCATCACTCGGAGCTCTCGCCAAAAACATGAAACATCGCTTCGGTTTTCCATCTCCAGGCTTGAAACGAAGCAATTAAACCCGACAGCGTAGCTTCTACGGATAGCTAAAAACAGAGGGCCAATTTTTAGACACCTACCGCTAATATTTCCCTTTACACCGTCAGACAGCATTCAATTACGGTCGAGTGAAACTTGGAAGTCAGGAATTTTAAGCTATTTTCGACTTGACCGCTTTGGGAAACCTTTAACGAGCCACTGATGCGTTTAAAACGATGTTGTACAGCGCCCTGCGGCTTAAAGTGATTTATTTTAACGGTCTTGCTTGATTTATTGCGCTGCAATGTTTGAAGTTCTACGTTTTGTGGGCACTAGAACCATTTATGATGTTGCAGGATAGGAAAATTACATAATTGTATAAAGTATTCTAGTAATTTAATTATCACAAATTAACGTCCTCTTTATTAACGTTTGCGTTGATGAAGCCTTTTTTTTAAATTCTCTCAGAACTCACATTATTCTTGCACGTTACATCAAAATGAAGAAGGAATAAGATCTGCTAGATCTACTTGTTTTTCTTTCTTCATTTTTTTTTAAATACTCGCCCACATCTACGTAAATGTGGAGGAGTGGAACTCTCGTTAGGCACATTATGACAGAAAAAGAAAATCCTACAAGTGTTGATATATTATATGTATTAGATATTGGTGGAAGGTCCCACCATTCTGCCCTCACTCATTGAGGTCGCCGTTGCAAATATAGAGTACGAAAATAAAGTTAGTTGTTGGTCACAGGAGGCTGATTGCCTTTATGTAGAAACGTAGATTGATACGCATGTTTGTAATGTAGTTTATTCTTTTGTTTGATCGTAGCAGGTGGTAATCAATTAGGAGTAATGTTTCTGCCTATACGGTCTTACGGATAATTCAGTCTTATATGTTCGTTTTTCTGTATAAGGTCTAATAAAATTTTCAGAATGGAATGATCAGACCATCAAACTGAATAACTTTTTCTATGGAACTAACATAGAAATCGCAAAAAAAATCAGCTGTCCCATACATTATGGTCGAATAGGTTTGCAGTTTTGTATGGAAAATTTGATTTTCTCCGCGATTTCGACATTGGTCTCAAAAAAAAAGTGGTTCATTTGATGGTCTGACCATCCCCTTAGAATAGAAGAATAGCTTAGCTATTTAATTTTGATTGACCTTAAATTCTTTGACATAAAATAGCATTTCGCCCTATAACCTTGGCTGACTTAGAAGAAGATTAAAAGAAAAATTAATTTTCAGTGTGCACCAAAGATGGCTCCACGCGAATCACAATTTGACAAATTCTTTCCACGGTATTTGTAGTAAAGCTTCTAAAAACCTAAAGGTAGTACGGTTATGCTGAGTCATTGAAGAACATGTTAGTAGGAAGCAAACAAATCAGCTCGATATTTAGGGTCCACGTTTTCGACGATTCATTACCATCGCATTTCCTATCCAAAAAGAAGCCTGATTTCCTGACATTTCACTGCCAAATTATTGCGTGCAGGGAATAATATATATCAACGTATACATTAGACATCCTGTCGGATAACGAGTAACCCAGTAGAACGACAAACGAGAGAAAGCGAGAAACGAGATAACGTTACACAAGAAAACTCTCTCATTAATTTCCATCCACTTCGCTTAGGTAAATCGCCCCAAATTAAGGTTTATTTACGCATTTATTGCAAACGTAAGCCCCTGAGAAATTGGCACAGCTCGTGTGTCGAATCTTTGTGCCGGTAATTTACATTCTTGTACGTAATCCGCGAGTTACCGTACAAAAGGTCGCTGTAAAACAAAAGACGGAGATATTTTTGAATTTACTCGTAGAACGTAAATACTGTTTGTGACGCGAATCTGGGCGGGTTTCGCGCGTGTATTGTTTAGTTTATTAACTTGTTTTTGTTTGAAGAGGAAATATATGGAACGAATTATTTACGTAAATCTCTTTCTTACAATAAATTCAAGTTCGTTGCTTTACAAGTCTTACAACCCAAGGTACTCTTGTAATACTAGAAGATTGATGTTAACGTATTGCTAAACATTTTTGAATTTTGAAGCAGCTTTCAATTAAAAGAAGGAGGTTTTCATTTCGTCCGTTTTTGACCTGTTACACGATAACTTCGGCATTTCTAGACCGATTCGGATAATAATTTTTCAGAAATTTGTCAAAATTTTATAGTAAATCATCCGCGATTGTAGGAATTGCTTCACATCCATGTACTCCTCCGGTAAAACATTTTAAAGAGATGATCAGACCATCAAACTAAACAACTTTCACTATGGAACCAACACTGCAATCGCGAAAAAAAATGCTGTCCCATACATTTGCAGTTTAGTATTGAACAACATATTTTTTATTCGTGATTTCAATGTTGGTTCCGTAGTGAAAGTTGTGTAGATTGACGGTCTGATCATCTCCTTAAAAAAAACGTCAGCATATTAAGAGGACCCTATACAGGGTGTTAGGGTAAACAGTTGCGTCGCAACTTTAAGGGGTGATTATACTCATGATACTGAACAGCTTTCACTAAGAAACAAATAGGAAATTCACAAAAAAAAAGACTTTTCATACAAACGTTCGATCAGCTGATTGTATTTAGTATGGGAAGCCCAAAAACTCTTTTGCGAATTTCCTATAGGTTCTTAGGAAAAATTGTTCAGTACCATGGGTACAATCATCCCTTAAAGTAGTGCAACTGTTTACCCTATCACCTTGTATAAGTTATCTTATTAAATATTTTTGTGAGATAAATGCTGGACCACGCATCTCTACTTCCATACATCCTTCTATTCCATCCTGAGTCTTTCAGTATACTGAAGGTCAGCCTTTAACGCTTGAAAGACACCAGGTGGTTGTACCATTTCTGATCCCCTGTAATGTTGTACTCGGGTAAATAGTCAGTCAATCTCTATTGTACACCCGCGTAACTAGGGGACCAGAATACAGCGTAGTTCCCTATTCAACCCCTATGAGGCTGTTGACCTATCTCTTCAAATTTTACGATGTGGCACCCATTTTCAATCAAATGATGTTTAATTAAGGCTCCCTGGGAAGGCGTTAGTAATTTATTCATCATCCATCTGCACCAATAAACTAGCAGTGGCGACAAAATACTGGGTGTAAAATTGTATTCGTTACTTATTAAACAAAGTGATTTACCGCTAGTTACACTTACATTCATTAAAGATAATCCTCCATTTAATCTCTTGCTAGCTTTTGTTATATCAACAAAATAAAATGTGACAACATGAGATTTAATGGAGGATTATCTTTAATGAGCGTACTTGCAACTGGCAGTTAGACCATAAACCTGAATAACCTTTACCATGGGACGAACATTGAAATCGCAAAGAACAAATCAACATTTAGGTCGAGCAGCGATTGACGTTATCATTGAAACAGCAGTTTTTTTTTGGTAATTCAAGTGTTGGTCTCATGGTAAAAGTTGTTCAATTTGATGCATTTTACAGTTTCGTAGTAGCGCTACCGCTGACGAAAGTTTTTCGATAGTCAAACAATTCTCATCTATAGTTCAGAAAGTGATTGTATCCATAGTTATAGTCTCCTAGTCATAGTTAAGATAGTTTTAAGCTAACGATAGTGGCTTAGAGGTATATTATGGTATCAGTAGGTACTACCATTATAATAATTATGATACTTTGACTATTTATTATAAGGACTAGCCTTGCGGTAGCATTTCCCCTCTGCCACGTTATAAGATTAATTGGTCATGTGCATTTACATTCAATTTTATACCTTCTCACTAAACGAGACAGCCTATAATTGCGAAACAATAATTTCGAACTTAGAACGTTTGGGGTTCACACGAGACTTCTTTTCATGATTTTTAACGTTCAAAATTAGAATCTAAAGTTATGGGGAATAAAATCCAAAGTTGCGGATTTCGTGTTACCTCGCCCCCCGCAAAAAATGGCAGAAATGTTTGTTCGTAGAATTATACGCGTAACTAGTTCCTATATAAGTAGTCAAAGTCACGATACTACAAATAACAAAGCCGTTATTGCAATAATGGATATTGGGCAACGCAATTATACAGGGTAAAATTGATATCATTAGCATCCTTTTAAACTAATAAGAGTCTACCGATCGAACTGAACAACTTTTACTATGGGTGCAAACAGATCAGAGCAAAAAAAAAATCTGCTGTTGCATACATTAGAGTCGCGAACTCGCGCGTCGATATTGCAGTTTATTAAAGAACAGCAGATTTTTTATTTGCTCCGATCGGTTTGCTCCCATAGTAAGAGTTGTTCAGTATGATGGGTAGACTCTTAGTTTAAAGGAATGCTAATAATATCAATTTCACCCTGTATATTTAGGTTGTAAACTCAAAATGTATTACATACTTAAGGGGCACTTCAGACCATCATACTAAACAACCTTCACGATCTGATCAAATTTTAAATCGCAAAAAAAAAACAATTTAATAGAAAATTTCAACAGCTACTAGATCAAAATTTATGAAGCAGATGTTTTCATAGCTGGTATAGGACCAACTATGAAATCGATGGAAAAACACTGTGGTTTGATCGATAGCTGTTGAAATTTTCTGTGAAAGCTGCTGCTGCTGCTGCTGCTTCTGCATTAAGCTGTTCGATCTTATTTGTTCAGTTTGATGGTTTGAATCATCCCTTTAAGTATGTTACTTATTTAACTTTACAGCCTGTATTACGTAGTGCACGGCTTTCATAACGTACGTTATTGTCCGTATGCTCTGTGTAATCATCATCAGCCGCAGTATATCAAGTGATATGGAGGTGCTACTGGGAATGTTCCTCCATTGAAAAGGGAAGTTCTTCCGCCAGGCTATGTGTGAAGCCTGGGGACCGTCCAACAATTCTTAGTTGGACCTTGTATATGTATCGAATCCATAGAGATCTAGAGAGATGCCAACCAACGCGCTAAGTACGAAATCTAGTGTCGCATCACCACCAGTAGCACGCGATAGAAAGTATTTTGTTAGTTTGAATGTGCTCATTATCCATTGCGGTATCAGAACTCAACGTTCGATTAATCTTTAGTACTAAGAAAGCATTGTAAACTATTTACACATAATATCTCGACTGGCTTTCAGCCTCATAATATATTGAATAATTACTGTCGCGAGCAATGTGTTCCGTTTTTGCGCATATTGCTGCGATACTGGCCCCGCCCCCTTTTCACATCTCCCTCTGTGATTATTTCTCTTGCGCGATTCATGTCTTGTATACTATTCTGAACCTTATGTGTAGCGGCTAACGGATTACCAATGTGACGTCGCAAGTTGTCTTACGTGCACAATTTGCTATTGCGATGGTATCGCCATCTGTTGGGTTCCTTGTTATAACTTGTGGGTGTTGACATCTGTGCCAATTCCCCACAAGCGCTATCGCACCATAACTCTCCTTCTATGAATGAATGAATGAAATATACTATATTATATAATACACTATACTATTTTATACTATATTTGCCCGGTAACGAACGAAATAAAAGGAGTGAAATAGCCTTATTGCGCGCTTCATACTACGGCCGCTGTATCATGTAATCTTGGTGTCGGTACTGTGTTATCAATATATCGGGTCACTGTCGGCTTCAGAAGATCGGTGACACAGTTCCGTCCGTCTAAGTGCGGTTATTGAATTTCCTCCATATAATGCAGTTTCGGAGATGGCACGATACAGCCAACGTATTTCTCATCATTTGCATTCATACAGTGATGATACTTATATTAACTGCTGAGCTCAGCGAATGAGATTCAAAAATCGCACTCGTATATTTTTTTCGACTTTGTGTCTATAGTGAAAGTTGTTCGGTTTGATAGTCTATCTAAACCACGCCTTTGAATATTATTAGAAAGGTGTTTTGTTACACTCTGTAGGTATATGTAATTTTAATTTTAGGTAGAGTTTGATATTAAAAGGAACTTTTAAGTTTGGGTTAGGTACGTAGGAGTATATTATACTCGTATTTGGTAACATGACAATCTATGTATAGGAATTATTAGAATTAATAGATGAATATTTTTCCGAAAATAGTTATTTTTTAATGATATACTTCATGTATATAGTACGAGCGTTAAGCCGCGACTTAGTCCGCACAAATTATATACCAGATTTTAAGTCAGATAATAAGCTATCAAACAAAAAAGTTTCATCAAAATCGGTTCAGTAGTTTTTGCATGATGCTCGTTCAAACAAACAAACACACAAACAAACAAACAAACAAACAGACAAAAAATCCATAAATTGGTTGTATGGAATCAGGGATACCTAAAAACCATATCGTAGCTTTTTTTTGTTAATATCTTCAATGTACAGACAAACTTCCTGTTACAGTTTTATAATAGTTTAGATACATTGAACACCTTTGGCATAATTTTATGCTATTACCAATGCTCTCCTCATTCTTATCTTATTTACTCTCGTTCTCTACGTATCTGAAGACATAAATATACTGCCTCATCTATCCAAAAACCACAAGTAATTTAATTTAAACAGTTTTAGTTTACATGTGGTCCTGTTCGCAATCACAGCACTCTAACGTCTGAGTTTGAGAGTTTAATGAATGTTCTTGAGCGAGTATCGGACCGCTTGGTTTAAGCACAAGCAATAACGACGTTTATACTTTGTATACAGTTAGCTATACAGGATGAAATTGATATAATTAGCATCCTTTTAAACTAAGAGTCTACCCTCCAAACTGAACAACTTTTAATATAGGAGCACGCCTATCGGAGCAAAAAAATCTGCTGTTGCATACATTTTTGAGTCAAGGAGGCATTGCAGTTTAGGAACAACAGATGTTTTTTTTTCTCCAATCTCTTGCTTTCATAGTAAAAATTGTTCAGTTTAATGGGTTGAAAAGGATGCTAATGATATTAATTTTACACTGTAGAGATTGGTGTGTTTGAAGGGTTCCATACCTGAAAAGGAATAAACGGAAGCCTTATAGGTTCACTCGGTTATCCGTTTGTCTGTCCGTCTATCATGAACGTATTTCGCAGGAACGGGTAAAGGTATCAAGTGGAAATTAATACCTTTTACTCAGATCTACGGTCCCTTCGAGGTGCAAAAATGCAAAGCTTCAAACTCAGCGCAATCAAAAGATACGGCCGTTTATGCAAAGTAACAAAATATATATATATATATATTTTGAAACTCGCAACTCTTTTCAGTTGACCGATGTATGGAAGAAAAATTGTTTCCACTGCAAAGTCAAGTTTCTCTTACCGTATCCTGAGGGCGCGAGTTCGACTCGGACTTGGCCGGTTTTTTATGTTACATACTTCTTTTTTTTAGATGACAATTACAGCTCTGCTCAGGGAGCAACTACTGCTTTTTACTGCGCACTATTGGAGGGACCACGAAGGGTCTACCAAACAAAATGAATGAACTTAAGCAACCGACCAAGGGGCACCCAGAGGGGTACGGACCTCGGCATAGGACGTTACATACGCTCGTATATAATCACTAGAACTACTCGTAAGCATAACTTGAAGCCACATGCTATCTTAATTAAATAATATTAGTTTCCATGCGGTTGATACGCAATTACAGCATGCACACGTCTGGTGCTGAGCTTAATGCGTGTTCAGACTCGAGCCAGCTTCGGACCGCAGGGAATAAGCACAAGCAACAACGTCATTTATATCTGCGATACGCTCAATTACAGAGACAGATTGCGGTTGCAAACAACTATCATGCTCATGTATTTAAATTGGAGTCTTCTTCTTATCGTGTGGGCAAGCCCCAGGGCTGACACCAGTGTCAGAGTTTTTTCCGACCGCCTTACGGCCTCTGACGTGGTTTTTATGTAACGGCTACTACTACCAGAGATAGTAGCCGGGACCAACGGCTTAACGTGCCATCCGAAGCACGGAATCATTTTTCTTTTCGGACAATCAGGTGATTCAGCCTGCAATGTCCTAACCAACTGGGGAAAAACGCACAAAATTACATTTCACTAGGTGTTCCCCGTGGGAATTGAACTCGCTCACTCGAAAGGCTCTCGACACGGAGGTCACCTCCGTGTCGAGAGCCAATGCTCTTAACCATTAGACCATAGAGGCAGAAATTGGAGTAATAAGTATAAAATATCACAACAACTAAGATGATCAAAGAACGCATGCAATACATCATCATCTCAGCCGATGTACGTCCACTGCTGGACATAGGCCTCCCCCAAGGACCGCCATAACGACCGGTCCTGCGCTGCTCTCATCCAACTGGTTCCCGCCGGCTTCCCCGCCCCGCCCCGCCCACTGCCACTTTAGTTTAGCAATTCTTTGGGCTATGTCAGTTACTCTGGTTCTTCTGCGGATCTCTTCATATAAATGCAATACATACGTCAGGATAATTATACACAAATTAAATGAATGAATTAAATAAACTTATGATAAAGTATAATTTGGTGTTAATACGCCAAACACAAATAAAATTATTACCTGTGTACTGTATTCACGATACAAAATCAAAATAAGCTGGCCGCGCGACGTTTTGCGTTATTTATCCTACGCGTGGCTAGCTTTGTTGGTTTTGTATAGCTTGACGTGTCGTCGTGTATACATATTTTTGTATGACTAAATAATACTACAATAAAAAATACTACAACAAATCATTTATAATACTACAATACAAAATTAACAACATAAGATCCCTTTTACAATTGCATGAATCCAGCGTACATAGGCGCTAAGAAATTGCTTATACTAACTTGCGAATAATTCTTATTCGTAGTTCTGAAATATATACTAAATCTTGACATACTTTATTGTTCACGTGGAACGACCAATTTGATAAAGTATTTTAATGAGTCACGTTGCAGGTACTGACCCGAGCACTTGTCTCGCGTGGTTTTCGCGCGTCGCGTTTTTGCCCGCCACGAGGCTCCGCAATCCTCAATCTCTTCTTGTTCTGGACCAAAAACAATCCCTGAGATTGGTATAGATTCTCCCATAAACTACTTGACACTGGCGGAAATGCAGTGCTGACGGACAAGCAAGAGTCCATAAATTATAAATTAAAAAAAAGTATTTTAATTCTAGGTGCAGTCATAAGCCACATTATCATTCACAATCTAAGAATGTAAACCCTCGAGAATAAAGGCGTAGTGAAGAGTTGAAGTGGTCTACTTGTGGGATATTTGCCAAACTTTGACTTGTTACATTGTTCCCGTGATACCAACACAATAATACCGTCAGTTTTGTTCTGTTGTTTGGCAAACTTTGTCTTTGTTGTCAAAGTTACCTATCTGTTTTACCGCCTCGGTAATACAAATATCAAATCTACAGACTTTCTAATACAGGCCAACACAGACTTCTAGCTTTTGGCCGCTTTGGGATTAAAGGTAATTTATCCTCTCGAACCAAAGAAGAGAGAACCCGTGAATTCGCCTTAATGGAAGTAGCATGCAGATGCTGTCCGCGTACCCACTATTGATATGGTCGATATGACATATCTGTTTATACATTTCGTTCCGAAAAAGTTTATGTCAGTATGATAATTTTATGAAGATTCAGCCACGATGACTTACTGTAAGGCAGATTTTTTTTTGGTCACTCTAGTTTTCAAACTAAATAATCCTCATGCTTTTTATTGAAATCAATTCAGTACACATACCATACCAAATATTATAAACAAGATTCAACCATTAAGACTTACGAAGGTAACGCAGATTTTTTTTTGGTCACTCTATTTTTCAAACTAAATAATCCTCATGCCTTTAATTGAAATCAATTCAGTGCACATACCGAATAGTATAAACAAGATTCAACCACCATGGCCTACGAAGGTAAGGCGGTTTTTTTTTTTGTCACTTTATTTTTCAAACTAAATAATCCTCATGCTTTTTATTGAAATCAATTCAGTGCACATACCAAATGTTATTAACTAATATTTGTATGGAATTAAAGTACATTACATACAAATTTACTAGTCACAAGAGACGGGAGGTTTAAAAGTGTAATGTAGTAATTGAACGACCCCACACAATTTTAGCCTTGACAAGTATTTCCACTTGCTCTAAATTCGAGGCAAGTGTGACACAGATTCGAAAACTAACAAGTTTTTTCACTATGTGCTGCCAGCGCCCAAACAATAAACTGTCTCTTTATGTATTTAAACATTTGGCCCGCAATCAAATCCCATGCTTGGCAAGCTCTATACTTCTAGATTAAGAATCTGAAGTTCATTAACAACACTATTATACCTATCTATATTTAAGAATCAATAAATTCAATCTGGATGACATCACACCATTTGATTTTCACGCTCAATTTACATTACGGTCTATGACGTCAGACGATTTATTATTATATCGCATAGACTTCGGCATACGTATTAGGAACATCTACGTCTATGTACATCTACATCTATTGAACTGTACATACATACATACATAAGCTCACGCCATTGTCCCATGGGGTTAGGCAGAGACCACGGACCGCCACACGCTACGACTCTGACACACCTCTTTAGCCTCATTGACATTCGTGCATCTTTTCATGCACTTCCGTCGATTGAGGGTGCTATGCACTTGTCCTTTTCGGAAAATATTATTGATTTGATCATGGTATGTTTTCCTCGGACGGCCTCTTCCAACAGTTCCGCTCACCTTTGCTTGTACTGTAAGTATTCAATAAAATGGAATTGAAAAAAATATCTACTTAACTTTCTCAGTAAAGAACAAGTACGAATTGTAAAGTGCGTGAAAAGATATAATGATTGTGGATTAGGCTAGAGCGAGCATTATTTTAGTATGATAAATTAATGTAGATAACTGTGTATTTCAAATCACTACCTCCACCAAACAACCACCCCTAAAAATTTGGAAAGTATTTTGAAAATCGCACAGTATTTAGTCCTATGCAGCACCCACTTTATACGTATTAGGTATATCCAATGACCTTTTTATATACCAAGACAAATACAAATACTAAACCCTTTGAGCTTTGAGTTGCATATATACTTACTAAAAAATAAATACGAATAAATCTTCCACTGATAATATTCATAAAAACATATTCCTCGCACTAAAAATATCGCTATTTGCACACTCTGCAAGTTCAACGACTTCTTTGACCTCATGCAAAGTTCAAGAAAGTTTACAATTCTGCAACTTTTGTTACCGACATTAAAAACTTAAACCGTACGTTTTAAAATAAATAGTAGATTTTGTTGCAGACCGTCTAAATGCTTAAGAGATTCTCATCCCATTCGCGACATTTAAATGAAGGCTCTATCAGCTTTCAACACGTCATCAGTTTTCGAGTAAAGCACCCTTCAGCCTCCCTTCAATGGAAATTTCTCCAATAGCCACATTGGCCTCTCCCTGGATGTCTATATTTGCTGACAAAGCGTTTTGGTTCAGGAAAAATCTTTGCTATACAGCTCTATGATTATGAATATATATGTTTTGTATTTACTATTATTATGATACTACTAGTAAAACTTAGATGTTCTGTGTTTTCAGAATATATTTGACAGAATATGAGCATATGCATTCACATTCAATTTTATACCTTATCACTAAACGAGACAGCCTATAATCGCGAAATAATAATTTCGAACTTAGAACGTTTGGGGTTCACACGAGACTTCTTTCCATGATTTTTAACGTTCAAACTTAGAATCTAAAGTTATGGGGAATAAAATCCAAAGTTGCGCATTTCGTGTTACGCCACCCGCAAAAAGTGGCAGAAATGTTTGTTCGTAGAATTACACGCGTAACTAGTCCCTATAAGTATCCATCTACTGAAAATGTCATCCAACCATCCAAATCGTTAGAGCCGTTTCCTAGAACGCGATTACAAATATGTATAATTATGTATATACAAACAAATATTGATCGTTGAATAGTAATGTATTAAGGTTTTATTTATCGCAGTAACGAGATACAGTCATATTTCAGAGATGTCAACAACTGCTATGATTACACAGTGACTTTGACTTTGATTAGGTGAACAAGAAATAATTGTCTTACCCATATTCTAGTGGTAATTGAACAAAGACAAGATGGACCTGAGAGAGGCTCTTTAGTTCCCTCTCTGTTTATCTTACTCTCTTACATTAACTGCACAAATCCTCCGACATTTGAAACCGGAGCGCCATCGAACGGGCTCTTTTGTCGATTGAGTCGTCTTCCGAATTGATCTAAAATGTTTGCTCTCCTTTCTTGTCTATTTGATGTGCAATGTATCCAGTTGGAGAATCATTGGTTTATTTTCGAATTCCTGTAGCGCCTTTATGGACTTTCTTTCTTTTCGTGTCGATATGGTTCTTCAGTGGTATTTCTATATTTTATAGGCCAGGTATCGAGCTTGATAGCGTCTGATGTTCCCATCCCACGTCCCATCGACTTGATAGGTTCACCGCAATCAAACTGTGTTCGGCCAGGATCCCTATTGCATAAATTTAGTCTGCAATTCAAATGGACTGGTAAAATTGTTCATAGAAATTGTATATTTTCTTAAATCATTTGATTAGGTGACAATAGGCTAGAAAAATTGTATAATACTCGGCTGAAGTATTATAATTCTTTTTATTAATTATTGTAGAAGTTTTAATAAGTACTCGTAAAACTTAAACCAAACTCTCAGTTTGTTGAAACCGCCCCAAGTTTGTAGAATCGCTGTTCTAGTTTTCTACGCTTATTAATTTACAAACGCATTCCCTTCTGGGGTGGAAAGAGTCTTAGAGAAACCGTAGAATCATATGAAAGCAGCCTGTCTGCATGCTAGTGGAATTCTTTCAGATATCTGTTTTTTGAGACTAAAGAATTGAAGTAAGTTCTTCTTATCGTGTGGGCATCAGAGCCCTGGTGTCAGAGTTTTTTCAGACCGCCTTACGGCCTCTGATGTGGTTTTTATGTAACGACTACTACCACCAGAGATAGTAGCCGGGACCAACGGCTTAACGTGCCATCCGAAGCACGGAATCATCTTTCTTTTCAAACAATCTGGTGATTCAGCCTGCAATGTCCTAACCAACTGGGGAAAAACGCACAAAGGGACATTTCACTAGGTGTCCCCCGTGGGGATCGAACCCACAACCTCCGTGTCGAGAGCATTGGCTCTGAAGTAAGTTAAAACTTATTTATTCTGAGATAACTTTTACGATTATAATATTATAATTGAGTCAACACTTTGACTAGTATTTATTATATCGTGAAATAAAAGCAACAGTTGAGTGCTCAAACTAAGTGGATCTGACACTTTATGATTCGTTAAATTTTCGTAATTTGATCAACGTTTAAGACTCGATAGCTCATTTTATTTGAAAACTCATAAAGACCCAAATCTTGCCGACTAAAGATATTCTCGTAACTTTTAGTCCTTAAATTTATCACTCGATTGTCAGCAAAGGAAACCAACTGTGAAGGGATATCGACACGAATAAAAAGCGATAACTGTCGATAAACGTTCACCTATGTCACGTCGGAATGTTCTAGAAATTTAAAGAAATACTGTTCCCGTGGCGTCGTGATATCCGTTTACCCGAAGAAGTTCTATTCAGCATTTTCTACGTGAAAAGAAAAGCTGTAACAAAACCTTTCATTGAAAGCTGTTTAAGGCGGTTGCAGAGGGGTCAATTTTATACAAAACTTTGACGCACAATACGCGTAGACAGTATTAATATAAGTAACTTTGTATATTTGGAAAAATAGTTTGGGAAATCTAGATGCCGCGTCACAAATAACATTTGCAATTAATAAAATAATTACGAAGATATAAAGCTTTGAAATTTTTCATACAAAATATTAAAAGCTTTATATCTTCGTAATTATATTATAAAATGTAAATGTTATTTGTTATGCGGCAACTAGATTTTCTAAACTATTTTTCCATATATAAAATATTACTTTTATTAATTCCGTCTACGCGTATCGTGCGTCAAACGTCTGTATGGACTGAAACCACATTAATCAATATTCCGAATTTTTTGCTGTCGTTGTAGCCAATTAGTTACATTCGATTCGATTATTCGTTCCGGAAAACCAAAACGATAAAACTCAAGTCAAAACAGTTAACATTATTGTACATTTTTATGACTCCTAACCACAGATCACAAAAACTAAAGGGAGATGTGAAAAGGGGGCGAGGCCAGTGTCGTAGCAATATGCGCAAAAACGGAACACATTGCTCGCGACAGTAAGGATTCAATATATTATGAGGCTGAAAGCCAGTCGAGATATTATGCGTAAATAGTTTACAATGCTTGCGTAGTACTAAACATGATTCGAACGTTGAGTTCTGATACCGCAATGGATAATGAGCACATTCAAGCTAACAAAATACTTTCTATCGCGTGGTACTGTTGGTAATGCGACACTAGTTTTCGTACTCAGCGCGTTGGTTGGCATCTCTCTATATCTCTATGCTCCTAGCTAAAATGATTATCGAGATGATGATGCCAACAACTACAATAAAACGTATGTTCCATCAAATTATATCGATTCCATGAAAGCCTTCCGAATTGTAAAAGCACTTTCACTGAGAGGCAAAGTGTATTTACAATCACCCAAAAAGCCTTTTTTTCTAAGATACTACCACAACTCGTAACTCAAGGAAACTATCGCTTACTTTGTCGTCTGAATATGTACAGTTTGCAACGAAAATTAGAAGCTTCATAATAAATTCCACTTAAGGTGCAAACAAACTGGGCTTACGTACGTGATGCCACGTCCATCAGAAGACATCAGTTTTCATAGTAAATATATGAAAAATCATTATTTAGAAACACATTCATCTTACGTGACGTCGCTGAATTATGGTAGTTTTTATAACGTGGCGTGGCATCACATAAGCCCAGTTTATTTTCACCTTTATAATCATTTAAATTTGACGTAAACAATAAATAGGCTATCAAACAGCCCAAGTACAGATGAATATTATTTTTGGGGCTTCGTTTTTGACGTCGACATCGGATTGATTTCATTCCGATTCGAGAAAAGTTTACTTATGTTTTCTTATTAGGTAGGAATACTAAGTTAGATGCTTCTAAAAACACGAGATTTATTATAACACGAGAGTGAAATGTTTAATGTGTACACACGGCGACACATCAAGCTATACAAAACCAATATAAGCTGGTCGCGACTCGTTATACGATACTCGTCCTACGCGCGGCCAGCTTATTTTGGTTTTGTATAGCTTGATGTGTGTACATCCCTCCTACTCTATCATTCTGTATTATCTACTTATCTCATTATCATTATCACACATAAACTAAAACTGTCACAGGCACAAACATAACATCCATGACCGAACCGGGATTCGAAACCAGGACCTTGAATTGGCAGTCCGACGTGGTAACCATTACATCGTCAAGATAATCAACTTTAGATATTTTATTTTATCACCCCAGTACTTAAAATACATAGCGTATTAAAATGCCTATAACAAAAAATATAACGCTATAACGTTTTACGTATTCGCATTGTTATTTTGTTACGCTCAATGTCTTTTAAATGTTTTACACATTTTTTTTTGCTGATCGTACCGTTGCGTGCTGTAGTGAGTTCCATTCCATAAAGTTGATACTAAAAGTGATGTTAGTATAAAATTTAGAACCTATGTCAGCTGTAAATACATTGTATCTGGTCCTTAATAGTCAAGCATTTGCTACATTTTTAGATGAGAAAGCTTTTTTTACGCCATTTGTCTATTTATCTCTGAGAATAAGTCTATTTTTGGTAAACTTTATTCAAACGATTTATAATGGAGCCCTTTTCAAATAATTTGGTTTATTTATTTCTGCTTGCTTCAATTTATTATATAAAAACATCACTGCAGAACCATTGACACGAAAAGAAGAAGAATTTATTGTCAAACGGTTTTATTTTGCATAATGAATTGAAAAAAATAGGTCCTAGATCATTGCGTCAGTTTACAAAATTTATAAGATTTCTTGTGGTCCCCAGACGAACCGAGCTTGGATCTTGGGGGCTGCTGGTTCAATGACAACAGAATTTTTATTTAATACTAGCTGGTGCCCGCGACTTCGTCTGCGCTTCGTCTGGACAATTCACACAATATCTTTATAAATTGTAGCCTATGTGTTATTCTAATGTATAAGATATATCATTGTAATGTTTCATTAAAATCCATTCAGTAGTTTTTTCGTGAAAGAGTAACAAACATCCATCCATACTTACAAACTTTCGCGTTTATAATATTACGAGCGTTAACCCGCGACTTCGTCCGCACAAATTATATACCAGATTTTAAGTCAGATCATAAGCTGTCAAACAAAAAAAGATTTATCAAAATCGGTTCAGTAGTTTTTGCGTGATACTCGTTCAAACAAACAAACACACAAACAAACAGACAGATAAAAAATCCAAAAATTGGTGAAATGGAATCAGGGACACCTAAAAACCATATCGTAACTTTTTTTTTGTTAATATCTTCAATGTACAGACAAACTTCCTTTTACAGTTTTATAATAGTATAGAAGTAGGATTAGTATAGTTAACCTGCATTATAAGAATGAGTTCTGTTGTCTAACTACCTAACAATCAAATCTTGTAAATAATTTCTATGCACGTCAATGGCCACGTCATAAATAACGAACACGTTATTAAACTTGCCGACTTGCCGCTACCGATCCACACTAGCCCAGTAGGCCTAGCATGCCACTCCCGAGAAAACGATAAAAATCGAGATATGCCTCCATCTTTATTATTTTACGTAGGGCAGAAAGAGCGCGCATGACGGTTTTCTCGTCGTGGGTGGCATGCTAGTCCTGCTGGCGTGGGGAATGGAATGAGCCACTCCTTCTGACGGTCTTTAGCAAGTAGACGCCTTTTCTTCCTAATAAAGATCACGAATTTTCAAGTCACGTTTGTAATTTTCACTATAAACAATTTTTTATTAATATTTCTTAGCTCTTTTACTTTGTCAGATTTTTATCACTATTACCTTTGGTTATTTTTCTCACGCAGCTTTATTGTTTATATGATTTCTTTTTCTTCGTCTCGGACACGTCTCGGACCACATTTTCAATGAACGCCAAAATTGTCACGTACTATAGTCTCTATCTTAGACTCTTTTTGTGACGGTTCCCATTAGTTTTAGTGGTTTTCTATCTACACTTAGGTATATCGATATTATACTGCTATCTTCGGCCTGGTTGTGTATTGGATGACGGTGATAGTGTTAAAATCTCGATTTTCAAAATTATACATTTTCCAAATTCCATAATATTAGTACTCTGTGATTAAGATAGGGTCTTAATTATCCAAATTATAAACAGAAATTTCGAATTTTCCTCGTTATTATTTTTCTTAAATTATAGATTTACACTCTGTATTTTCCTTAGTAATATTGTTTATGGTATTTTCCGAATAGGTACAGTTTGATTTTTTACATTATTTAAAAAAATAAAGCATCATCATTAATTTATGCGTTTTCATTATTGTATTTACTTTCGTATAAATAACTTTGTACTGTGATAATATTATAACAGAACGGAATGGACACATTAATTGAATGAAATACAAATAACTCAAAAGCTTCTGTTTTTCGGTCATACTAACCTTGTTCCCGCCAACGTTTTCCCTCCCTTTAGATCTTAAAATTAATCAAATTAATTACGTCCTAAAAGCGAATTGAATTTTTCATTATGAAATCTTGGACTTTTGTAACTCATAATAATATTAAATTTATTGCATTGATGAGTTGAATTAATTTGAATTTGAAGTAACCATGGTGTAGTCTTGGGATTTAATATTATTGGACTTCGAATAAAAAATTGATTTCTATACAGGGGTCAAGCAAAATAATGAAACGGTGAACTCAGACCATTATAGACTGAACAACTTTCACTATGGAGCCTACCTCAGGAATCGTGAAAAAAAATCAGCTGTCCTATACAAAACTGCTGTCCGACTAAAATCTATGGGACGGCTGATTTTTTTTCGCGTTTCCTGAGGTAGGCTCCATAGTGAATGTTGTTCAGTTTGATGGTCTGAGTTCACCGTTTCAGTATTTACTAGGCTGTCACTTACACCCTGTATAAGCATGATTGACCGATCGACTGACTTATTTATCAACCCAAAGCCAAAAGAAAGACTGCCTGCCGTTCTGTACGGACACTCCCTGCGCCCCACCAATCTTACCTCACCCCTTCTCGGTGGTACAGGAGATGGACGACTGTAAAGCCGTGATCAGACGACCCACACCCGCCCCACACCCGCCCCGCACCCGGCCCGCGCGTGAGCGTGGGTGACCCCGTCCTAAAATGCATTGCTTGCAATTTGAGTCTTGACGCGGGGTGAGCGCGGGTTGAGTGCGGGCTGGGTGCAGGGCGGGTGCGGGTCGTCTGAATGCGGCCTAAGTAGTGCTGTATTCCTCTCTCTCTCGCAGCACTCACTCAGCATACATCTAGTTGTCAGTGCAAACCCAGCTGTCTAAACAAGTGGACCTATGACCTTGAAAGCTGGAAGGTAGTCTTTAAACTTGTGTCCATTAATAAATAAAAAAAACGACATATTATCATCGTCACTTATATATTGGACCGTTTCCTCAGCAGTCAACACAGATCCCTAATGGCCGTTATTTCACCACCAGTTAAGATTGATGAAGGCAACTTGTTATAAGAGTATTATTTTGTCCTCAACATGCCTCATGCCATGCTAGATGTAGCAGCAGAATCTAAGGTATAGTTGCGCAGGATGACATAACAATAAAACAGACTCCCATCCAAAGACGTGCATCGAGCATCTCGCAAAAATTAAATAACCGATTTTAATGCGGTTTTTTTCTGCTAGCTAACTTAAGTTTTAACCTAAAAACGATGATACTTTTTGCACCAAAGTTCTTCTCAGATTCGCTAGTATCCTCTCTGATCGTTTCGAACACCGAAACTACTTTTTATTATAATATCTGTGCCAAAACGAAGCTCTACCACGCCACGTGCATATCATTGCGTACATTATTCAGTCTATCTATTTCGACTCCCGCAAACTTTATCTCGATGTTACGTGGATAACTTAGTAACAGCCATTTCCCTAACATTACCTACACCATTATTTACGTCCCCGTATTTATATCGTTGGAAAGTTTCGTAGAGGCAATAAAATAGAACATAAATTGTACCTACGTAAACTGTTTCGTAAGTTATTCGTTAGAAGGTAACGCAATGGAAAATTTTCGGCTTTATCTTTATTTGCATGTATCTATTTTCTTATCTTGGATGGTTACAAGCTATAACAATCTTTATTTCGAAGGGTTACGTTTTAATTTCACGTGGACATTTAAATTGAGAGAACAACAAAACACGTTGACATATTGCGGTAGTAGGTACTTAAATTTAAAGGACACAACTGTTGTACAGATCGTATTGTTATATTTTATTTCATTATAACATACAAACATACAATCGTGGTCCCTTTCGTGTTGGTCAAAAAAATTGATTCAACTCCCAATATTTTTAAGTGCGCAGTTATTGTAGCACGATCATAGAGAAACACGTAACTCGTGTCAACGCCCCGAGAGGAGTAGGTATTGTTTATTTCTCCATAGAACATTTTTCTGTCATTTTTTGCGGGGGCGGAGAGACCGTTGCTATGACAATAACAGTAAAACGCATCGAAATAAGTAGCCCATCGGGGCTAGGTCGGGGCCGTCGCGGTGGTAAGTCTTTGACAAAGGGGAAAGTATGCGAAATTATGCGTAAGGCCACTCCTCTCGGAGTACGTGTTACGTGTTTCTCTATGAGCACGATTCACCTACATAATATTATGCATATTAGATTCGATAGTCATTGTATCGCTGAATCTTAGCGCTCTTACAGACGAGCGACACTTTTCAATCGCCGTAGGTCGCAGAGAGTTGCGCTCATAGAGTTTACGGTCGCCGTGAGTCGCGACACCGTCGCGCGACAGTCGCGCGACCCTCTGCGACCGCAAAGTGTCGCTCGTCTGTAAGGCGCGGTTTATATAGAAGTGACGTGGCGCGGTCGTGACGCGGGTGGGGTGCGGCAATATAAACCTTATAGTAGTAGCGTCGTTTAGAGAATTACGCCCGCGCCTCCAGGCGACAGCGCCTCGTGGTGCGGGCGCGATTTTCCTTTACGACAAAAACGACGCTATGCTATGTTTTATAAGGTTTATATTGGTGTTACTTTGACAATCCGCCACCGCCACACGTCTCTTCTGTATAAACAGCACCTAAGAGCGCTTAGAGCTCTTACAGACGAGCGACCCAGTCGCGCGACCCTCTGCGGCCGCAAAGTGTCGTTCGTCTGTACGAGCGATTAAGGGGTGGGCTGTGCACCATACATACATAGAACAATCACACAAAATCTATGATTTTCCATTTATCCATCTACTTTATAACACCTCTAAAACTAAATCAAAGTTCGTAGATCGGACGTATTTTATTTTTAAAGTTTGAACGTTTGAACAAACTTGAGAATAACAAGTTGATTATACACGTAAAAGCTAATAAAGTCCTACCCAACTTTATTTCTAAATCACACGATGACGTCACGACTTTGTTTTTCTTCGAAGTTTGGTCGCGTGGGAAGAACAAACAGGAATCTTCATACTAAAGAAAAGTTAAATGTTTTTGCGAAAATCGTGAAACAATGATGATGGTTTGGTTTTTCGAAGCAAATCTATGCTAACATTACTGGGATAGCTATAAACTAAAAGTGGGTCATCAGGAACCAAAAAACCGAATTCCAAAAATCGTACAAATAAAACTTATCCACACACATCAAACTCTGAAAGTCTAGCCGGCGGCGAATCCTTATACATATTTGGATAGGCTTTCATCAAAGACCGCTTCTAAGAAATCTCCCAAATCTTATACAAAGGAAAATGGGGTTAAAAGGCAAAATGCGATAAGTCACGGTAGGCCAAGGAAGGGCAGGCCTATAAAATTGGAGTGGAACTTTTTGACATATCGCTGTAATACATTATTTACTGTTACAAGGTTCAGAGGAGCGGCATGTGTCGCTTTTAGGAAAATTGAAATTAGTTGAGGAAAATGGCCGACATACAAGAGTGTGAAGGCAATTTTACACAATAGCCCCTCACTGCAGATCAATAAGGCTGTGTTATCAGACTCGAAATATATTCTAGGCATTGTACTTGAAAATGTAAAGAATTTGTTTTTCAATGTTAGTTTCGTTGATTTTCTATAAACACACATAAATCAGTACAGACATTTATATGTCAAACCAAAAACAATGTGAGCTATTGTTTTCATAAACGCGTAGACAGATGTTTTTAATTACCCCGAAAAAAGGGTCCGATTCTGACAACCACTCGAATCCTGAAGTGCTCAGGACTCAGACTTATGATTAATGAACGAATGGGCGGCAATTGATGTATTGATTCGAAACCCAACACTGATCTAACCATCGTGATTGATTGCTCTTGTATACATCAATATTTCTTATTTCATTGTTATCCTGGTAATATTTCAACGGTTGGTCGACGATTATGCTCGCCTGCGGGTGATACGCGGTTGACTGATGTACCTAATAAATTTACGCACCCGTTTTCCGTTTAATCTGAATACGGATGCGTTTATTTACGAAAAAAAGAAGAATTTTTTACTGCGCAACCCATCAATAATACATGTTCGCTTTTTTAAGATAAAAGGGCATAAAAGATAAAGCAATTTTCTTGCAAAAATTTATTAACTTCGGAACTCTTCAACATTTCTGATACATTAAACTTCTAAGTATGTTGCTTAAGTAAATAAACGTAGCTAGTTTCCCTAAGGTAACATCTTTATTCTGCGCATAAAGAATCCACTTTTCTTACAAAATATTTACAGGCTGAATTGTGAACCTAACGTGTAGACACCCTACTAACAAGTTGCTATTTTCCCAGGTCTCACAGAGGAGTCCGAAAGTAAGCTCCAGAGTCCAAAATAAGCATGTACTTTGTAGATACCATTTGAATCAAGCTACATTTACTATCTCATTCAAAACCGAATGCATTTTAGAGCTCTCACACTTTGTAGATTCGATAATAAACCTCCTCACAAACGATATTGGTAGAACATACACTGTATTGCAATGATACACTCAGTAGCAAATTTATTCATCCGAGTTTAATAGTTGAAAACGGTTTTAAAGTTTATCTGTTATGCTTTCAAAATAATTATAATGTATTTTGACTGATTTTGCAACTAAGTGTATTTGAGTTTTACAACGTTTCTATTATTCCTACCACACATTTATCCAAACTTAAAACTTTAGCATGAAGTAGTTATCAATTTTGGGACCTTGCAACACCCATACACTTTCATTCATCATAATTATACCTAACACATAAGTAGATTAACTAATGAAACAGAATATTATGTTTGTACTCCTATAGTAATTTTTCCACAGTTCATCGATTGGCAATTAAAGAAACATGGAGGTAAGTGATTTTAGAATTTAAACCAACGAAATATTAGCTTGCAGTAAAGAATGAGCTGAAGCAAAAGTTTCCGCTGTTGTAATCACTGAAAATATTTACTGTAATTACCATGACACCTCTTAAATAATCTACAAAAATGTGTTCAGTCCAAGACAACTGAAGCAAATTTAATATTCTGTAAGAGACACCGAGACAAGAGTTCAGTAAGAGCATATTTATATGAACATCGTTTTCTCTTTGATAATGAAAAAAATAATAAATCTGGAAAGATAAATATTCTATTCTAATCCGAAATCAGCGAGGAAACGCTCCCAGCATCTTGGCTACCCTCCCGCGCGGTCCAAACCTGCACCATATTTTAGGTTAAGTTAGTTTTATGTTCTCAATATTTTTATTTATTTTTAATGTACATACTTACCTTCCTTTATTTTGTCTTTAATAAAATTATACCCATGCGAAATTCAAATAAATGAGTTTTTTGTATATTTGTTAGTTGCACTTTCAAGATTTAACCGTTCAACAGACAGACAGACTATGAAGATTTTGTATTGTATTCCAATAAAAACATACATTTCACGAGAGTGTTTGAGTGATACCACGGCGCACGGGCACTAGCTTATTTAGTACTAAGCAAGTACTAAGTCATTAAAAGATATCGTATAATAATTCTTTTCTTTGGTGATAAGTGATAATTGATGATTCATTTTATTTTTATTTATTTTCTTTATTGCTTTCCTAACAGTTGTTACATAAATACAACAATATATAATATAAGGTCTAACAAAATTAGCTGAAACTATTTTAAGGGTATGCTCAGACCATCAAACTGAACACCTTTGTATGGGACAGCTGATTTTTTTTTCGCGTATTCGGTATTGGTCCCATAGAGAAAGTTGTTCAGTTTGATGGTCTGAGCATACCCTTGAAATAGTTTCAGCTAATTTTGTTAGACCTTCAAAGGTAAATGTACAACTAATTATAGCACATAGTTTAAGTAACATAACATAACATAATTATATATTCTTTATTTGCACACCAAAAATATACAGTACCAAAAACGAATAAAAAGAACGTAAGTACAGCATGCATTGAAACAAACATATTATCAAGTTTACTTAGATTAATGATACATTTACTTGATAAAAGAGGTTCTCTATATGCAAGTTCTTACAATAACACATTTATTGTCCCTCCTACTAAAAAGTAGTAAAGAGCAGTTAACAGAAATTGCCAAAATTCTGTCTGTGAAGACAAATTAAACTTGGGGAAATTCCATTGAATTACATTGTGTCGAAATGGAGAGCCATACCCTCTTTGTTGATGACGCGATCTGCCTGGGTTTTATTATAGCTGAAACTTATGAACGAATTAAATCCACTTTGGTCGGAAAACTTTATCTTTCGCTCTTTTCAACAAGTTTTAAGTAAACAATGTTATAATTTGCTTTGTGCACTGGAAGCTTATTTAAGATGAATTTAAATCCGGAAAATTTTCCTAAGTTTAACTTCACTGTACTTACCATACCTACCGTGAAAATAGATTTATTAAAAACATAAAAATGCATACAGAAACCGTTATGCCTTTCAGGGTGATCAGAAACATTAGGTAGTACAACTGCCAATTTTATTGCAGGCAGTTGAAGCAAGGTTTACGTTGAGCATATTGAAGGTTTCAATATGGAATGTTGTAATGCGGTGATAGGTTCTAGCCTTTCGCCACAGTATAAGACAGTAAGCCATCTTCATATGGTTCCAAACACGGCTTATATGTATGCTCGCCAGTACGTACACCAAGTAGCACGCCCACACTGATGATATCTAAGGCAGCCAAGGCAGTGCTAGTCGGGGCTACGCGGAGATATTGTGTCAGTTTGTACGTGCTACGAGGCGTACGTCGCGTTTGGTACCATTACATGCAGATGCTTTACTGTCTTATACTGTGCTTTCGTTTCGCCCACTAATACACATATGAAACCCTTTTCCCTTAGTTGATTCATACGACACCCACGGGAAGAAATAGGGTGGTCCATTCTAAGCTGGAGCAGTATTTACGGTTTAATAGCGTTTTGGCAGCGGCGCGGAGCACGGCGGCGGCGGTTCGATTCCTGCTATGGCCTACAATAGCATTCCCCCAAAACACACCTCAACTCTACGCTACGCTTAGTTTGTCTGTGGTGTGTTACAGTTTCAGTTCTTTATTGCCATTGAATGCATTGTGTACACAGATGGTATGTTACAATAGAATCAATGCAATTTTACCCAAGGGAGATGAGAACGCTTCTCTTTCTTTCTATGACTCCTTTGCTTCTTGTCATTTTTTACTCGATCATTTTTTTGTTTCTACTGTGGACTTAAGAGGACAGGCAGGTCACGTTTTTTTCCATACAAATGTATTCCTCTGTTTCCTCCTTGGATAATGACACCAGAGCTAACACATTTTTACGATACGATTTATGTTACCTCTGCTATGTCCCAATGTTTTGCTTTTTTGCATTAACTAATTACTGTAAGAACTCGTTACCTCCGAAAATGACCAATTTCACCGCCCGTTTTCAGACATCCAGCAAACAAATTTGACGAATATAAACAAAAAAGGAAAACATAGCCAAAATCTTTCTCATATTATTCTTGGAAGAATTATTAAAATCGGTTGTGTTTTGGAGGAGGAAACAGGGGAATACGAAATGCTGATTTCGTCGATTTTTCTTTCGCACTATAGTCGGCGAGGTGGGTGTTATGGGTGGGTTGGATCGGACAAATACATATACAGTCGGAAAAATAACCTATTCTCCAAATTTCCATTTCAGCCCGCCTTTCCTCTTAATTTTGAATTATTGCTTGCAGTCAAATTATTTGAATTGAAGCATTCGATACGACAGAAGAGTCGTGCCAGATATGGATAATCAATTACTTCTGAATGTCTCAAAGTAAAACATACTAGGAATAAAACCTTTATTCGCAAAGAAGGAAACAGCTGTTATATACCTATATTCAGTTCATAAAGGACAATCAGATATTTGCTTTGACACTTAATTCCCAAGTTAAGTTACAAAAGGACAAAGAACTTAACAATCTCATATTTTTGCAGAAGTAATTCCTCCGACTGAACTTTCTTATTTGTTAAAAAATACGAATTATACTTTCAGCGTTTTCCCTTTTACGTTGAGGAGAAGAAAAACGTTTTGAGCGAGCACAGCCTTTATCATCTCATCGAAATCTCAAGGCACCGAGGCGTGGACGTAAATTTTCATACCAGTTTATTAAACGAATTCCTTTTCTTTACGCAATGCCTACCAAAAGTAGGGTAATTTTCTTTAAACTTTGTAAAATATAAGATATACTTTTGGAATTTCTCTCCTGAGCTCCAGGAGCTGAAAAGTTTAGACACGAACTTGTTGTGTTTAAACATTCTCAATTTTGTTCCTAGTTATCAAATCAGTTGGAGACGTTAGTGACGTAGTTAAGATCTTAACGATAACGGGTTGAAGTTTGCTAACTAGGAGCAGCCTGCGTCTTTGAATGAGTGATCGTTTTCTATTCTATTCAAATTTTAAAATAATGGCTCAAACAATTGCTAGTCACTATTGCTTTTACTTTGACGATACGTCAGGTAAATAAGCGAAGGAAGGCGTGGGCGGTGTGGGTGACTGCCTGCGGCCTCGCGGTCCGACGGGCCTCGCTCCTCAAAGGTTAATGCAGCTTTCTTCAAACTGACGAAAAATATTTAGCTAGGACCATTATAAGCCACAGTTCTAGTCACAAACAAGCGAATCATCGTGCTAAACATTTCGTGCTCGGTTTGCTTACTCTAGGACAATTATTGCACTGCATTCAAGCACTATTTGAGTAGTAGCCACAAGCACAGCATACTGCTGAAAAAATTCGAGGCCACTTCGCTCGCTCCGAATTTGTTACTTTGGTGTTACTCACAGGAACCGACTAGCTCTGTTACTAAACGGTTTTATTTAGTTTCACTTGGTTTATTTGTTTTTTTATGTATCTGTTATACATATTTGAAATGCTTGATGTCAATCTCGCAGCATTTACTTCCGATACGTAGCGAGATGACAGACCAAGTGCACGCCGGCGCCTACTTTGTGTGCTTGAACTAAATATACTTTGGGCCTATCCATTCATTTTACTTTGGTCGAAGGCTCTATCATGCTGTCGATGATACAAGTTGAAATAGAGCTTGTTAAAAACCACATGTGCTTGACAGTTGTACGTTAATGTAGTATAAATTGTTCCATTAATAGGGTCGCGTTTGCAGTGGTATTGCCTTTGGGTGCGGGACCCTAAAAGGGATTTTCCCCTGTCTACAGCGGAAACCTTCAAGCGATAACTAAACTAATTAGTTCATCAACCTTCCACTGAAACGGTTTTATTCCAGTATAAATGTTTTCCACTAAAATTGTGATGTGAATAGAAAAATATAAACAAAACTGTAAAACAAAAGCTTAGCTTTTGGGATTTAAATCTCTTTCTGAAAGCTGCAAAGAACTAAATGGCAACAATAAGCTTTCACAGTAAGACGACGGCTTCGCAAATTTGTTCTGAAACCGCATCTTTAACTGCTGCACGATGCGCTTTTACACATAGACTGAAAGGGGTTTGTGTAACTTTATATGGACCAATGACGTCACTTTTTTTGTTACTGCCACTGACAATTTTATTACTGTTTTGTAACCACAAATAAACATGTATGATTAGAACACTTTGCTCTAAGTAATATCAGAACTGAGATATAAATGATTTTTTGGACGGGGTAGTGGGGTAGGTACCTTCACCGTTGTAGCTACAGGAAAACGTTACAAGAAGACTATCCTTTACTTGTTAGATATTTAGACCTGCATTTACAGATTTTGAAAAAAACGTACCAACTTCTTCTTATCGTGTAAGCAGAGCCCGGGTGTCAGAGTTTTTTCAGACCGCCTCTGACGTGGTTTTTATGTAACGACTACTACCACCAGAGATAGTAGCCGGGACCAATGGCATAACGTGCCATCCGAAGCACGGAATCATTTTTCTTTTCAGACCAATCAGGTGATTCAGCCTGCAATGTCCTAAACAACGGGGGAGTGACATATCACTATGTGTCCCCCGTGGGAATCGAACCCACGACCTCCGTGTCGAGAGCTAATGCTCTTAACCATTAGACCACGGAGGCACGTACCTACTTTAGTCGGCAAAAAAATGGGCAATTTAAACAAAAACATTTTTTTATGCCAATCGATCCCGTTTCTTAAAAGGAACATAACACTATGTCATATGTCAGGCCAACTGAGGTATGAGGCAACTATGCCCCCATGACCTTGCATTGCTTGCATCCTCTGTCACCCAAATACAAAAGCACAAACCGATGATGATCATACTGCACAATATTTATGTACATGTAAACAGTACGTTTTGCCGTTGCCGTGTTCGCACCATCCCATTTCCTCCCGTGGGTGTCGTAAAAGGCGACTAAGGGATCTACTGAAGGATGGGCAGCAGCATCCTCTGAGTACACACATTGATTCGATCCAACTGCGATCGCCAACCCGCCTGCCAAGCGTGGCGATTATGGCAAATCCCCCCCATTTTGGGGGAGGCTTATGTCCAGCAGTGGACGTTTAATGGCTGATATGATGAAACAACACGTTTCGCAAAATTTCATGTTTTCAAGACCACACTTCTGATCCATCTCAAAAACTGAAGCACCAACTCAACTTATACCTAAGAATATCCCGAAAAATTGCGTCAAGAAATTTCCTTTGTTTAGAGCAGTCGCCAACCATGGGGACCTCAAGTGACTCGAGTGACCCTATCTAGTCTCACTACCTAAGCTATTATAAACAAGTATGCCAGTCGTTTGTGATCTTAGGTTTTGAAGTGTCATTGATTATTGAAGTAGACACTTCGCTTCGGTTGCAGTCTTTGGTATAATATTTCGCGGAATATTTCGTGAACTTAAGCACAGACATAATGAAAGCTCGATACGCTTTCGTATCTACATCGTATAAATATAGGCAACGAGCAACCCGCGACCCGCGACTTCGTCCGCACAAATTATATACCAGATTTTAAGTCATAAGATCATAGATCATAAGCTATCAAACAAAAAAAGTGTCATTAAAATCGGTTCAGTAGTTTCTGCGTGATACTCGTTCAAACAAACAAACAAACACCCAAACAAACACACACCCAAACAAACACACAAACAAACAGACAGACAAAAAATCCAAAAATTGGTGAAATGGAATCAGGGACACCTAAAAACCATTATATATACCTAACTTTTTTTTTGTTAATATCTTCAATGTACAGACAAACTTCGTGTTACAGTTTTATAATAGTATAGATAAGTATTTAAGAAAATCGTAAGGTCTATACAAAAGATGCTCAATCCGAATCACGTGGAAATTAGTCTACAATCATATTTTATAACGTTTTCGGAAACTTTGCTTTTTTAACTAATTCTAAAATGAAATTGTAGCGAGATTCCATATGAACTAAATTAGGGTTCCGTTACACCGTCATCTATGATGGAACTATTTAGAACCGACTGTTTTACGTGCCTTCCGAAGCACGGAGACGCTCAAGATGAAATATCACTTAAACTGTCACCTATCGAAAGACTGATAAGATCTGAAGCTCCACGAACTCCAACGAGCATGTCGTATTGGATTTTTTTATTTTTTTTTATTCTTTTTTTTTTTTTTTTTTGGAGCTTTTAACCCTGAGGTTACGTCAGCCCCATCGTGCCTTAACCCTTAAGACTCTACAAAATGAAACAATTTTACAATGAAATAAAAACCTAACACTACCTAACGAATATACAAACAAACACACATATTAAACACTAGTAGGTACTATAAATAAAAAGGTACACCATTTTAGCCTCTCCCGACGTAGGGGCGGCTAAAATGGTGACAAAGGAGCCTACATTCGCAATATTTAGATTTAAACTATTATACAAGAAGGCAAGTTTTTATACGAAAAATGTATGTACTATAAAGGGTGAAATTGATATCATTAACATCCTTTTAAACTAAGAGTCTACCCATTAAACTGAAGGCATGTTTTTATACGAAAAATGTATGTACTATAAAGGGTGAAATTGATATCATTAACATCCTTTTAAACTAAGAGTCTACCCATCAAACTGAACAACTTTTAGTATGGGAGCAAACCGATCGGAGCAAATAAAAAATTTGCTGTTCCATACTGAACTGCAATGTCGACGCGCGAGTTCGCGACTCAAATGTATGCAACAGCAGATTTTTTTTTCCTCCGATCGTTTTGCTGCCATAGTAAAAGTTGTTGAGTTCGATGGGTAGACTCTTAGTTTAAAAGGATGTTAATGATTTCAATTTTACCCTGTAGAATGCGGTAAGTATATTTCTCAGATTTAATTCTGCCAATTATACTAAGTTGCAGGTACGGGAAACTGGAAGCGGCGTTCCGTAAAATTATTATTTTTCTCTAATTTTCACTACTCTTGAGAGCTTTATATTTCGCATAAAAAGAGTAATTAAAGTTTTAATGAGACATCTGCAAGCCGGGTGCAGACAGGCACGAGTTATGAGACCTTTTTAAGATAAGCCAACTTTGAATTTGTTAGCAGAGATTAAAAGAGACTGTGGAGATGACATTGACAACTTTCTTTTAGTCACTAAATTCCGTAGAAATATTAAGCACCTACGTCTAAATTCTACATTTAATAAACTATGTCAATTTCGCAGATTAATTAAAAAAGTAATTTTCGTAACTTCCAACTTTTAACGAGAAAAATATCAGAGGCTCCTCTAAAGCTAAATAAATTTTGGTAAGTCAATTTTATTTGCCAAAAATTTATTTTTTATTACATAATAATAAGCTATCATCAGATATAAACAACAACTTATCGCAAAAAAAGGCTTTTGCCTACAAATAATACACACACTCCAGAGCGTCTCGCCGCAAGATACGGTGCCCAACAGGCTAGCAGCATTCCCCCTCTGGATGGTGAGGCTGATTCTTTGATCCAGGGAGCTGCCAGCTCTGCGGTCACCAGAGGTCTCATTTTGTTTGCTTATTGACAGTGTAGGTAACCACCATGTAATAAATCCTAGTTTGTAATGTTGAACCACAAAAAGTTATTAAAATAAGTAACGTTCCAACGACAAGCTAGTTACTTATAATTTAGCTAGACGCTCGGCAGGTCAATCCATTGAGCAACATTAATTATGCTAAATTTAAACCATGCAAACTAAAAAATGTTGTTGTTTGTTGTAGCAATGTTTTTATGTTTTTAAAGCAATAATATACAAAAACCACATAACCAGTCAAACAGTTATTCACGACAATACATTTTCATTTATAATTATATTCAAATTCACTATATAAACTTACCCAATAGGAGACGTTATAATATCATTATGAACGTCACTTTTTAATCTGTACAATACACGTGGACACTCCGTAACCTATTTCAATTATTACAGCAAGAAATGAGAACAAACTCAGTAGGGGTTAATTTTTCAGGCGCCAGCAATCTCGGCTGCAGCGAGCAACGAGCGACGAGCTGCGATGAATTATTTCCTATGAATCGCAAACTTCACTTCATAAATCAAATTCGCCTCAACCGAGCAAAACTTAAGTTTTTGTGGTGCTTATTCAGGAGACAGGTCGCGATTTTAATAGATCTTCAAAGAGAAAAGAGATAAGCCATGAAGATTTTAAATAAATGTTAAAAATATGTAATGCATTTCATCAATACAGACAGAGAAAAGAAAGAACTTATAATTGAAGGCAAAGACAGTATTGTGGTTCATAGTAATAGTATAAAAACATATACAGGTGTTACAAAAACATAAATAAACATTTAAGGGGGTTTAGACCATCAAACAGAACAACTATCACTATGGGACCAATATCGAATAAAATAAAGGATGTTCCGTACTAAACTACAAATCTACTATAGCTAAATATAATGAGACAACAGAATTTTTTTTCGCGATTTCGATGTTTGTCCCATAGTGAAAGTAGTTCAGTTTGTTGGTCTAAACAACCTTACCAACCTTAAAAGTTTTAATTTTTTTTTTCCTTTTGTAACACCATGTATAAAGGGTGAAATTAATATCATTGGTATCCTTTTAAACTAAGAGTCTACCCATCAAACTGAACAATTTTTAGTATGGGAGCAAATCGATCGGAGCAAAAAAAATCAGTTGTTCCGTAATAAAACTCACCCGCCGCCTTGTTCAGTTTGATGTTTAGACTCTTAGTTTAACACGTTCCGGGGCAGTGAACGAGACACAATAGAACTTTTATTGTTATCACGTTTATAGCCGGTCACTGTCCCGGAACGTGTTAAAAGGATGCTAAAGATATCAATTTCACATATATAAAAATCTAAATTCAGAGAATCCGTCGCGGTTCCTTTCTGATCTAAACAAGCCCATGACGCTTGCGGCATTACCCCGTTGGATGGCCAGCGCAATGCGTTGGACCAGAAATGAACCTGACCGGGGATCGCAGCCCCTATCCCGCATCCTGCAACCCAACTCTTGAGCCAGGTTCTTTGCCTCAGCACTCCAGGGACCAGCCGTCTCAACTGCGAAAGGCACGAATGAATAATTTGCCTACAAGGACGAGTCCCAGCTGGGATACAGTGGAGAACAAAGCAGAATGGTGCCAGTTGGGCCACGCCCAATAATGTCTAAATGGAGAATGAAACTGATATTGATGACTAAATCGAGTAACGTGGTGAAATCCCGTTACAGTACCAAATTTTAGCAAGATTGAACTCAATATTTTGCTACCGAGGATCGTGATCAAACTTCAGAGCTTTTGAAGGTATATTGTCAGAAATCCTATTGAAAGGGATGTTAACGCTAACTTGCTCCAAAAATTATAAACTTAAAAAAGGAAGCTTTATAACAAGGCTGTAGTTTACATTGATATAAGATGAAGAATCCTACTTCTCAGTATCTCGAAAGTTATAGCCCAGTTATTTTACGGAGTTTTGTTGGGAGTGGGAAGTAATTATTAATTGGACTATTTAGTGACAAAAAGACTATCTGAAAACATATTTAAAAAAAATCGCTACGGAACATAGAAATCAAAATTGTGAGTCCCAGACGGGTATTAAATTAATAATATTAATATCAATGCACTCATTGAAATTAAATTTAACAATATAAATTATTTTTGAGCAATAAAATAGGCTTTGGAATATAAAAAAAGAGGTTTTTATTAGAAAACACGAATGTATTTTTCAAAACCTTCTAAGTGGATATTTATATTAACACCATGTTTGAAGTGTGTATAATGGTAATGCCTTAAATATGTGCAAAAAAAATTACCATCAGGTTTTTTATAACGAGATAATACCCTCATTTTAAATTTAGAACAGTTTCCGACGAGATTTTTTTTTTATTTTGTTACATTTCTAAGCTCAAATTGGCTCTTAAATACTATACCGAAAAAAAAATTTATTACTAATTAGTCCCGGCTGAAACCGTAAAATGACTGGGCTATTGATGATCTTAATGAAATTATTCAAAAGCATGTCAAAATCGTACTAAAAGACCATAAAATAATAATTATAACAGTCAAATTGAATGTCCTCTTGGTTCGATTAGGTATTCTGTAGGACCCCACTGCAGGGCAAAGGTCTACTCATAGAATCTGTAGCATAAATATCATAACCACAAGAATAAGGACGCTTTACTTTGAGTCCGACAGAATTCAGTACTATTTGATGAAGTCGCACCAAACTTCCCGCATTCATCTTTAGCAAAGTTCAGGAGTTCCGTGTAATTGTCGACTAATGATCTGCATCCAAACTTCGCTCTAGTTTAACTTAGATAACACAATTTAATAAACTTTTAAAAAGCCTTTGAGAAAACAGTAGAGCGATAAAAACTATTCTTTACAAAGTTCTCACTATAAAACTCTTTACACAGTTTAAATCGCTCGGATGTTTTAACCACAACGCTTTGACTACTTGTATAGGGACTAGTTACCTGTGATATTCTACTTACAAACATTTCTGCCACTTTTTGCGGGGGGCGAGGTAACATGAAATCCGCAACTTCAGATTTTATTCCCCTTTAACTTTTAACTTTAGATTCTAATTTTGAATGTTAAAAGTCATGAAAATTAGTCTCGTGTGAACCCCAAACGTCATAAGTTCGTAGTTATTGTTTCCCAATTATAGGCTGTCTCGTTTAGTGATAAGGTATAAAATTGAAAGGTAAAGTATTAATTGTTTTAAATTGGTATTGTATTTTTAAGGTTTAAAATGATTATGAATTATGAATTATCATTATTGAATGTAAATGCACATGATCAATTGTTCTTATACCGTGGCAGAGAGGAAATGCTACAAAAGGCCAGTCCTTACAATAAATAGTCAAAGCCACAACGTTGTTCTTACCTATGGTGAATAAGTACTACAAAATTGTATAGTAGTCTGTCAAATTGCTACCTTATTACTCAGTTGCAGAAACGCTCATTAGAGATAATCCTCCATTAAATCTCTTGCTAGCTTTTACTACGTCAACAAGACAAAAAGTGACAGCAAGAGATTTAATGGAGGATTAACTTGAATAAGCGTTTCTGCAACTGACCGTATGTCGCGTAAAATTCCATAACGGACACTTTGGTAATTTAAAGAGTTAGTTTTCGGTGTCATTAAATGACGATTATTCACCGGCGGCAGTAAACACATAAAACCCAAATTCGTATCCTATTGAATACTATTATCAAAATCCATGCGGGTTGTGCAAACAATAGCTTTTCAACTTTCAGTTTATCATTTGAAACCATTTTGAATGCTTACAAGAGACACAAAGCCTTACTTTATTGGATTTAAAGCTACGTTTTTATACAAAACAATTGGAAGCAGAGCCTCTTTATGCCTGAAAACCTTTGACTATTTATAATAAGGACTAGCCTTGCGGCAGCATTTCCCCTCTGCCACAGTATAAGATCAATTGATCATATGCATTTACAATCAATTTCATACCTTATCACTAAATGAGACAGCCTATAATTGCGGAACAATAACTACGAACTTATGACGTTTGGGGTCCACACGATACTACTTTTCATGATTTTGAACATTCAAAATTAGAATCTTAAGTTATGGGGAATAAAATCCAAAGGTGCGGATTTCATGTTACCTCGTCCCCCCGCAAAAAGTGGCAGAAATGTTTGTTAGTAGAATTACACGCGTAACTAGTCCACATATAAGTAGTCAAAGCAGAAAACACGTACTTCGACTACGTGTATGAAATTCTTTACATATACACAATTACCCACCTGATATGAATTCCAACAGCACATTACTTACATGCAGCTTTAGCAAAACAATTCCAAGCTTTGTATAAATATATTTGAGTTCCACCTAACCAAAACCAAATGTATTCAACTCGAATTGTTTCGTTTTTATCGTCCGCCAACGCCTCATTGTTTCACTTCGTACATTTCGAGTTCCCTTCCCCCAACTTCCGTTTCCGATCGAGTCTCGTATTGCTACCTTATTCAGTATTAGAACCATAGAGATCTAGAGAGATGCCAACCAACGCACTGAGTACGAAACCTAGTGTCGCTTTACCACCACGCAGTACCACGCGATAGAAAGTATTTTGTTAGCTTGAATGTGCTCATTATCCATTGCGGTATCAGAACTCAACGTTCGAATAATCTTTAGTACTACGCAAGCATTGTAAACTATTTACACATAATATCTCGACTGGCTTTCAGCCTCATAATATATTGAATCATTACTGTCGCGAGCAATGTGTTCCGTTTTTGCGCATATTGCTGCGACAGTGTCGCAGTGTCTAACTTTAGTTTTTGTGATCTGTGATTAGAACCATATCACACAAGTGATTTTTGAGCGCAGGCATTGGTTCCTGAGATCGCTGAGATCAATCAAGTTTCGCGGCGCAATCCCGGCTATGTCGCGGCGACAACGCTTAGTAAAAATCGTGGTGATTCAGTTGCGATTTGACGGCGGTGCAAAAGGAAATTTTCTCGGGCTAAAGTTTTTGGCCACGGCTAAATAATCTGATAAGCCCGCTATGTCTACCAACATCATTTCAGTCAATCGGCCACCTGCATTTTCAATTTTGTAGTTGACTTTTAATAAGGTGAAATATCTAAATTCGATGTCTTTCTATTTTACTTAAGGCTAGTTTTTCTATTAAACTTAAGATAAGAGGATCTTCAATATGTTGGGTTTCATCCACCCACACATGTGACCTGAAAGGGACCGGAATTTCACCCGTGAAAAATATCTTAAAATAACCAAAGTTAGGCACGTGTAAAATTTGTATCCTCTTAATCCAAGCTGAGATTAAAATACGACCCACCGACCTGTACAATGTTATTGAGATAGGTATTATCTTTATTCAATCGCCAAAATTAACAGCCGTTTATTACCGGCGGTTAACGGTGGTTTTGTCTATAGATAACTAATACATTACATACTTTTGGAGGAGTTTCTGACCATCAAACTAAACAAATTTTACAATTGGACCAACATAAAAATCGCGAAAAACAAAGCCGTTTCATACATTTTGGTCGATAATATTGTAATTTTCTATGGAACAGCAATTCTTTTTTTTCGACATTTGCTTCATGATGAAAGTTATTCAGTTTGATGGTCTGAAACACCCTGATCGATACTTTTTTTTTTATTACTATTACAGCTCTGCTCAGGGAGCAACTACTGCTTTTTACTGCGGACTATTGGAGGGACCACGAAGGGTCTACCGAGCCAAATTAATGAACTTAAGCAACCGACCTAGGGGCACCCAGAGGGGTACGGGCCTCGGCATAGGACGTTGCTGGCGCCACGCGGCGGATTGGGTAGCAGGGATCGGTGAGAAGCAGCCTGCGATTGGCCTGTAGCGTCTGTAGGCGCCAGAAGTGAAAGGAGTGGGCGGAGGTCGCGGCTGTCCCCGCCGGCGGGGACGTTGTTTACGGTGTCGACGCATTGATATCGTGTTACCTGTTGTGGTGTGTTCTGAGTTTGCGATTTTTAGTCGTGTCTGCTGGGCCGCCTGTACGGCAACCGTGACCCTGATCGATGCGTAATGCATTTAGGTCCGTATTAATAAATGAAACTCAACTGTTTTAGGCTTAAGTAACGTCAATATTAATTTTAAAACCCCGTATATTGAGCTTAAAATAAGTTGTAATTATTATCAACTATACTTTCCCCTACTAAGAAAATTGTTACGACAAACTTCCAAACTAGACCTTCTTAATTTATTCTCTAACTCAATTTCCTCAACCACCACTTAATAGCATAACTATGGTCTTAAGCGTAACAATAATAAGCAAGTGTAAAAGTTGTTAGATTTTTTCTCATCTCGTAGATATCAATAACCTGCAACGAACCATAAACACCTATAACGATTGAATTAGCCTTTAGTGGGGGTTAACCATTGACATTACAGATACTAAACATAGCATGGACACAACCAACTATGTTTTATTCAAGAGTTCAGGAGTGCAGCAAAGCCGACAAGTCATGGGCTTACAATGCCGAAGCGTGTGCTTCAATCTTCGTTTTACGTAAAAGGACTGACAAATCAAGCGATCGTCGACTTTATAGCGTAAACATAAGAGTTTTTTCAAAGTTCATCTTTGATAGAATGAGCGGTACTACAGGTCCCGGGATTGTGACAACACGCCCTCCTAGCTTGAAGGCTACATGTTTGCTTAACTAATGAAGTACCTAAATCGAAATTTTGCTGCTGCTTTTTAATTAAAATCTTTAAGGAGGGTGAACGTTGTAGGATGGATAGTCTGTTCTTTAGAAAACAGGCTAGAAGTAAGATTGGTTTTGAAATTTGTATTAAATATAAAAAGGCCTATGTGAATCGTCTTCCCAAAGCACAGGTCCAAAAGGTACTTAGTAATCCAAACCTCGAAAGGTGGATATAATCGACCACCCCAAGGGGGATATAGTCGTGAGTTTATGTATCCATGTATGTAATTGAAAATTTTAGGTTATTTCTATTTCAATGGGATTTCAAAAACTAACCTCAAAACAATTAAAGTAAGGAAAAGGTACCTATTATCAATATTATTATTACCTATTATTTTGTTTACTTTTTTATTATCATTGGGTATTTGTTTATTACTATTCTTGGTGTTTAAATAAAGAAAATATGTTGTTATTTTATTAAGTCGATCAAACTCATCGAAACTACATAGTTTCAATTTCGATGCGTATTTAGGTATTTTAATTGAAGTATCTACGTAATTAACTTAATGAAGTTCCTATACTTTTTTAATTATGAACGTATAACTGGAAAGGATTGTATGAAAGAGATTTTCCAAAATTCATATTCTAAGATAACGAGGTGTATAATCAAACCACTAAAGGCTAAAACCGAATGCCATATAAACAAAACAGTCACATCTCTCTCATTAGGATCGGTTCACAGTTTTATTCGACCCAATCTTTTGACTAAAGCCGGCTAAACGGGATTCCTGAGTCCGACTGAGACCAACAAGCGAGATGAAACAAACTTAAGAGATTTACCGCTGTTTGTTTCAGCAAGATATTAAATAATGGTTGGAAGGACTTCACGTTTTCTATAAATTCTAATAACCTTTTATATCTTTTGCAGGCACAAAACGAATTTATATTTCCTTTTTAGGGTTCCGTAGTCCGTACCCAAAGGGTGAAAACGGGACCCTATTCATAAGCCTACGCTGTCAGTCCGTCCGTCCGCCTTTCTGTCTGTCCTACCAATTTATGAATGTAATTTTCGAACCGTAATATCAAGACAATTGAAATTTTCACAAAATGTGCGTTATTACGGCGGATTTGCTAACAAATGATATTGCAGCCGTTGACTTTTTCGTTCGCAACATTAATTTGTTTTACAGAAGTCGGTGTCAAGCCAAGACAAACAACAAATGTAAGCCCTGTCGCGAATCGTACCGGCTTGACAGCGACTTCGATAAAACAAATTAATGTTCTTATGATGCGAACGAAGAAGTCAACGGCTGCAATATTATTTTTTAACTTTTTAGTTTTTTTGAAGGCGGTTTAAATTTTTTGTTCCCTAATATCCTTTGATCTCCAAAACGTGTTATATAAAATCACTCAGCATTATATTATGTATTTAAAACGTATCCATGCAATTCCTTTAAAAGCTCAACCAATTAATTTAGCAACAAAACAAAATACCCGCTTTATGTTCGCTCATTTTTCACATGGAGGGTATGCAGCACCTAGCAATTTGTCAGTGAAAATGAATGAATAATCACAGCGAAAATTGGAAGAGGGAAGAGATTGCGCCCAATTGCGGACAGGAAGCGGAGACGAACGAACGAGTGAGTGAATGAATGGAAAATGTACGAAAATTAAAGGACGGCTGCCATTTTTGATTCCGTTATTTACGGTTATTTTTGATAAGATAACAAAAACAATTATCTACTGTTATTTCCAATGTTTCAATTTTGTTTTGATGTAATCTGTTATAATGTTTTTTACTTTTATTCAGGTTTACCTTTTTGTATTAGGCATAGACATTTTCTCCTGAGGCATATTCAATTTAGGGAGCAGACATTGTTCTTTCAACAATATACCTAACTCTAAAAGGCAAATTTCTTTATAAGTTATAACTAGGTTTATGTAAATATTTTTTAGTTGTTATCTTCATACCTAACATAACAAGGACCTTGTTATATTTTTTAAACTCTCATTTTCATGGCTAGAATTGTTTTTCCCACAGAAGCGTGATGTATCTTCTGTATTCGAAGCGTTCATTGTAGATACTTGAATATTCAGGGTGTAAATTTAAATACCTATTAGTTGGACTACCTATGAGTATACATTATTAGTTGGACTATGAGGTCAGAGGTCCGATCGCGCTAAATAAATCTCCACTGAAATGTCATTAGACCGCATGCGAATCACAACTTATGTTTACACATTCGGTACCGCGCTAATCATTTGAAAGCTCATGACAGTAGTTTGACAGATCGCTCAAGTTTTTCGGGCTGTCAATCACATAGTAAATAAGTCATGTTTAGCGCGATACGGAATTTGGTAGAGTTGTATAGTAACTGGATTGCAATGTGATTACAAGATTACAACTGAAATTGAATAAGGATTGAACTTCGTTGAATTAAATTAGTGCGATTTTGGCCCAGGAGAAGCACATCAGACCATCAAAAACTGAACAACTTTCACTATGGGACCGACATTAAAATTGCGCGAAAAAAATCAGATGTTTCATACATTTTGGTCGAGTAGCTATTGACATTTTCTAAGGAACAGTTTTATTTTCGTGATTTCGTTTTTGTCGTCATGTCTGTCGTCGGCACAGATTAATATGTATATTGGTTATAGACAGGTAAGTCGCTTTGAATTGGACGTCCTAATTATAAGCGTTGTCGCTTATTAGCACCAGGGGGAGCCATATGAAATAAAATTGAAAAATTATCGGCCGACACGAGGATCGAACCATAGCTACCCGGATCGTGAGCCCGTTGCTTAGACCGCTAGACCAACAAGACAGAGATTAATATGGGCGAAATCTCTCACTACTACAGCGCAGCGGAGAGGTGTAGCTCCGATATGAACCCTAGTACAACACATAGTACTTCGAAACATAACCGATAGATGGCGGAAGCTGTCTATGGAAAATCAGCGTTCCACTTAGTTTGTACTAAGATAACATAGCATGGTCGTCGGGGATGTTTTGGTTGCCTATTTCACTACTTTTATGTGGGTCGAAAACAGACAGATGTATTTGTCATGTCATGTCTGATATTTGCCAAATACGCCATGTGAAATGCCACCCTTACACGTGTAATTCTAGGAACTAACTTTTCTGACACTTTTTGCCTAGGGTAGCATGAAATCGGCTATTTTTTATTTTATTCCGTTAAATTAGATTCAAATTTTATTTGTTAAAGATGAGAACCCCAAACGAGACTATAGTTTGTTTAGAGTTATTGTTCCGCAATTATAGGCTGTTTCGTCGTCTCGATTAGTGATAATTTAGTGATAATGTATAAAATTATTATGCAAATGCACATGGTCAATTGATCTTGTAACTTGGCAGAGGGGAATACCAACGGCAGAGGGGAATGCAACGCATGGTCTAGAGTGGTCTAAGACTATCTTCGTTAGTGAAAAGACCAATGTATAGTAATCCCGGCTTTACATGAATTGTGAATTTTTACACTCTACTAACCCGGTTTTCAATAAAAGAGAGTATTTCCCGTTTAATATCAACTGAACCAACACCAGAGATTATATTTTCTATAAAAGACCCTCTGAATGGGCTCGTTGCATAAAAAGTGCAGTAAAAACCGTCTCTCGCATGAACGGTGGCTGTTGATGCAGTCGAATGCACCCGGATTTCGAATACGGACCAGGAAAATGAACAGGGTGTGTACGGACCTTTATTACGTATTTTATTAAACTTGTGGACGCGCTTTAATAAATCAAGAATCATCAGTTAAAATTATTGGTTAAAATAAAATCTTTTTTGTGAAATATTTTTGAAATTCGAATTTTGAACGTGACGTGGGTAGTTTCCCAATAAAATGCTCATTTGTTTTAATAAAATTGACTATAGGATAAGGTTACTTGCACAGTATTTTGATAAGGCTGGATTCGACCGAACTTTGATTAACAGAAGAGTAACTATACAAGGAACAATTTTACTTCTAGTTTAAACTCCGAAATAACTTCATTTGTCTTCTACCACACTAAACCCATACTAAACGAACGAATGTATAATCCACCAAAAGAAAATGCTCGTTGTATCCGTACTTATTGCAATTTGAGGTTATACAGTTTTAATTTGTTAGGTTTCTTTTTATTTTAATTTTTTTAATTTTGTGACTTTGACATTTCATTAGTCTCGTTATAAGTTTTACACCGTCAAAATTGGCCGTGTGTAGATTAGGGTTGGTAAAACGAAAAATCAGTTTACTCTAGAGTAACCGGCGACTTAATCTAAGAATAAAAATTACTCGCGTTTGGTCGAATTGGGCCACTAAAATAAAACTGCTTAAAGTTTCACTATTTAAAGCACTGATTTAAAGCACTGTGTTGTTAGTTGTAGCAAAATTCTAAACATCCTTAAATGAGTTACGGTCGTGAGCTTGTGTATTTATATACTTTATCAAAAGGAGGTTATTGACCTAAATCTATACAACCAACGTAATCCTAAAATAGGATACCTATAGCTATCAAGCTTTCTCCCGAAAACCAAGAAGCGGGCAAAGGATAGTTTCTATACAACCTGAGACGTGCCACAGACAATATCGTTCGGACGATAGCCTCTCCGACGTTCTTAGAGGAAAATCTTTGTTTAGATTTAATCAAGTTTCCAGTCACACTCTGTATCAGAACAACAGCGAGGAAATAAATTGGTTCCGTTCAGCTCTATGCAAATTTAAGGGCAATAGGTTCGCGCATAAAATAGTGCCACATATTTTTCCTATTGAAAATTTTACTTAGCTTTTCTATTTCACATCAGCCTGTGGTAAAGGTGCGTTTTTTCGATTGGTTCTGGCATTGCGAATAAATATTTACTTGATGTTGACTCTATTTAGGTTTTCTACTTCATACCAGTCGATGGTTAAGGCGTGAGGTGTTAGTAACTACAGACTAACCTTGTTTGACCTGGATTTCCTGGATAGAAATACCAAAGTTTTCTTTTAAAAAATTTCATTTTATTGAATAACTATTTATTGAGTGAGTAAAATGTAGAAATCTAAGGTTAAAATGTTGAATTCATCGCAATAGAAAACGATAATCCTTAGAAGTGTTTCCAGCAAGCTTGTGAGTACGCATGAATGGTTGACTTCAGTTAAATTGAGTGATATTTTGAGATGCTGTAGAGTATTATATTTAGCTTTGTATTCGATCACATAGAAATAGTCAAGAAATTTATTGAAAGTTCATTGGTTTCATCATTCCGTGATATGTAGGTATGGTTAATTGATAAATATCTAGTTTTTTTGTTTGTTTATTTTCTTTCAACCTAATGACGACTTTAATTAAAATAACGAAAGTACATAGGTAGTTTATAAAAGTATCAGCATATTATGAAGGACCCTGTACATAAAATCTAACAAAATGAATTCGATTTAAAAACAACTTAAACTGACTTCAAACAAAAGCTATTTTTATTTACATAGGTTGCTTCTTTTTAATAATACAACACAGAACAAACTGTAAACAAAAACTACAAATTAGAACATTTTTTTAAATATTACTGTATAATCGATTGCATTGTCCTGTTGATCACGTACAAACAATGATCAAACAACAAAAAAACATGTCTGCAGCGTAACTTAGTCAGATCAGATCCTCAATTGGTTTGGATTGTCTATACAAGTTGGAACTGAAATAGTCTAGCTAAAAGCGACTATCCAGAGAAATCACTGAACTCATTTACTTAATTGCCGCACCCATAAATTTTTCCATATGAGAAGGAAATTTTATTAACCTTAATTCCAACGACATTTGAACTAAAATCCTTTGATTCACGAGTCTTTGTATAATGGAGGGACAGTCTTCTACAGTTAACTTTGCTATCTACAAAGTTAGCGTAATAGCGTTAAGTAGAGGAAGTTTGCGTTAAGTACTACGCGGGTGGTCGGTATTAATATCAATTTTTATGGCAAATGTCTAATGGTACCTTCAAAAGAAAACGGTTTGCGGTTATAATCGTGATGGAGATAATGACTGAAAGATACGATTAAGCTTTCGCGGTTTGCGGTCTAGTAGCAGTACTAGTAGTAATACTTTCGATAAATTTTACCCGTTTGATATATCTAAAAGAATTTTTTTATAAAATACGAACGTTAAAAGGTTATAAATAGTATGAAGTATTGTATTTTCTAGTGGAAGGTGTATCAAATTATTATTAAACATATAACAAATATTGATAAAATAATAATAAATAAGCACCCAGCCTTAAGACACGGAACGGGTTTTGTTTGGTTTTTTGTTCGTTTTAAAGGCAAACTAGCGAAACCATACACTTTGAATAGTTGTGCGTGATCACATAACATTATATTACGCTCAGTACTGGAAACCCTATAAACGTAGAAATATTATACTGCATGCTCTGAGTGTGCGAATATCACTGCAGCCAGCTTGATTTGACTGTATTTGCCTTCGACCGCCACCGCAAATCGCGTTCGTTTAGAAATACTTTAATTAGCTGAAGTTTTCCAGTGAAACTTATAGTTTGAAGTAGAAATGCAAATAGGTTTAAGAATGTTTTGGACTAATTGAAATAAAGTTGGAAACGCGTTGAAAAATTCATAATTAGGAGCTGGAATATGAAATGTTATTAAACTAACCGATGAACAATGATTCAAAATGAATCTAATAACTAATTCAATAGTTTTGGGATCCTATGTCTTAGTTGTCACCTGCAGTTTTGTGTATACAAGACATATTGGTTCCAATCCTGCAAAGGCTTACAAAAGGCTTTGGAAAAATACATTATTTTGGTACAATCTTTGACTACCTATATAGGGACTAGTTACGCGTGTAATTCTACTAAAAAAACATATCTGCCACTTTTTGCGGGGGCCGAGGTAACATGAAACCCGCAACTTTGGATTTTAGTCCCCATAACTTTAGATTCTAATTTTGAACGTTAAAAATCATGAAAAGTAGTCTCGCGTGAACCCCAAACGTTCTAAGTTCGAAATTATTGTTTCGCAATTATAGGCTGTCTCGTATAGTGATAAGGTATAAAATTGAATGTAAATGCACATGATTAATTGATCTTATACCGTGGCAGAGGGGAAATGCTACCGCAAGGCTAGTTCTTATAATAAATAGTCAAAGGGTACAATGTATGTTATCACCACTTACCCTTTGCAGGATTCGAACCAGCATACCTGCATACTTAAAGCTACAGGTAACTGTACCAACTAAGAATTTGGATCCTATAAGCATTTTTTTTTGGAATTTACCAATACAGCATTACTCAGGGAGGATCGACTGCTTATTACTGCGGACTATGGGGGGACCATACCAGTGACGGCGAAGCGTCCTGGTAGGTCTACCGAACCAGTGAATGAACTTAAGCAACCTGCCCAAGGGGCACCCCTAACGGGTACGAACCTCGGCAATGGGCGTTGCTGGGACTACGCGGACTACGATTGGGTGGTGGAAATCGGTGAGAACCGGCCAGCGATGTGCCGGTGGCGTCTATAGGCGCCAGAGGAAAAGGAGTGGGCAGAAATCGCGACTGACCCCCCGGACGGAGGGTATTTCGATTTTTACGACGACGCAACAAAGAGATGATTGTGTTACCGTCGGCGGTGACCGTGTTGGTCCTATAAGTATTGTCAGAAATAATTTGAATAAGCTTCATATCTCCTAGCAGGCAGATACTGAATCCAAAATCCCGCATACGGAGGCTTAGTTTTATTCATGTCTGCATACATCCATGACTCAGATGATAAACATTACCGTTTACTCCACAAAGTCTCTTCACATAACTCTTATCCTTATGGACCTAAGTACAAAAATTGCTAGTATCATTCGACTCGAGCGTAACGTCTAAGACTCGCTTGCTACAGTACCTAAATGTAAATTAAATCTAAGTAAACGTTTCAAAGATACCACAGTGTGTAAGGAAATGGAACGTGTATTTTCTAAAGTGTTTGTTCAAAAAGGCATCGCTGCTTTGGATTTGAGAATAAAATTTTTTAAGGTGGTTTCAGTCCATACAAACGTTTGACGCACAATACGCGTAGATGGAATTAATAAAAGTAATATTTTATATATGGAAAAATAGTTTAGAAAATCTAAATGCCGCGTAACAAATAACATTTGCAATTTATAAAATAATTACGAAGATATAAAGCGTTGAAATTTTTCATACAAAATTTTAAAAGCTTTATATCTTCGTAATTATATTATAAATTGCAAATGTTATTTGTTACGCGGCAACTAGATTTTCTAAACTATTTTTCCATATATACAAAGTTACTTATATTAATACCGTCTACGCGTATTGTGCGTCAAAGTTTTGTATAAAATTTACCCCTCTGCAACCACCTTAAGTGTTTCTTCGTATGAAACAGTAGAGTACAGTACCCGGCGAAACACGTGAAAAATACGGGGGATGAGGTGCGCAATAATGCTTAAATAAGAGACAAATAAATACTTTTAATTTTTTTTTTGCATACACATTTTGTTTCTGCGCAGGAAGTTTGCCTGCCATTATAATAAAATTTGTTCACTTTCGTGTGGTCATAAACTATCAAGAGGGTATATACTGAGCCTATTGTGCTAACCTCAATCATATTTGTTTTATTTCTTAACAATTAAACAACATTCGTAAAAAACAAGATTGTCTGATTGTAGTCCTGGAGTGCGATTTTTGAATCTCATACGTTGAACTCAGCAGTTGAAAATGTATGGAGATACGCATCTTTATACTGCTGATTTGACTTTCATAAATCGCACTCCTGAAGTATGATTTTTGAATGTCAAATCAGCAGTAGAAAGATGCATATCTCCATAGTTATTTTGACAATTTCAACTGCTGAGCTCAGCGAATGAGATTCAAAAATCGCACTCCTGATAGGCTTTCGTTGTGAAAAGTAGCCACTTTTGGCGGTTTTAAGGATAATAACTGCAAACATAAAAACAAATCCGCAGTGACCCGATAAATTAAAAATCAGCAATGACTACTATATGACATTCTTGTTTTATGGAAATTGTTTTACAATAAATGTTTAGCATAGCATATGCTCACGACTATACCCTCGAGGGTCAGAGATATTCTGAAACCTCAGAACATCCACGTTGTTTAATTGTTAAGAAATAAAACAAAAACGATTGAGGGCAGCACAATAGGCTCGGTGCCCCCTTAAAATCTGGTCGTAATAAAACAAATTAAAATCTCCTAATGTCTTTTTGATCCCGTAAAGTTGCTTAAATCCAGTTTTTACCTCATGTAGATTTAATAAAGAAAAATTTTATAAAGGGACTGTGTTCATTGTACCTACCTACTATAAAATAAGGAAAGTACTTGTGAAAGGGTAATTGTAATTGACTTGTAAAAAAAATGAATTTTCAACCAACTCTCAATTTGTCTGTAACATACAGATCCTTTCTACAAAACAGTGACAGAAATATCACAATGAAAGCAAATGCCATTAATTAAATTAGGCGCCTGAGGTTTATTCTCCATTGAAGGTACACTCTAAACCCGATATAATAGAATAGGTAGTTGGCACAATATCCCGGCTTATCTCCAAACCTTAATCCAAATTAAAGCAACGTAACCGCCGGTGTCAGCAATCCGGAAAATTGTTTCGCCTTTTCAACTCTGCCGCGTAATAAACAGCAATTTCGTGTCAGCAGACGCCGAAATATTAACTTAATATTGCATTAATTTAAATAATTTTACGCATTATAACACTGCAAGCTATTATCTGTGAGGCGCGAACATTTTAATGGTATTAAATCGGCTAAATTAACGTTATAGGTTAAGGATTTTACGGTACATCGATCAAGGCGTACCTTGTTGGAATTCGTTGCTGGCTACTCTGTATTATTTATGTGCGGATCTATTTATTAATTACGAGCGTTAACTTGCGACTTTGTCCGCACAAATTATATAAGGTCTAACAAAATTAGCTGAAACTATTTTAAGGGGATAATCAGACCATCAAACTGAACAACTTTCTTTATAGGACCAATATTGAAATCGCGAAAAAAAATCAGCTGTTCCATACAAACCTACTCGACCTAAATGTATGGGTATGGGACAGCAGATTTTTTTTTTTGCGCTTTCGATATTGGTCCCATAAAGAAAGTTGTTCAGTTTGATGGTCTGATCAATCCCTTAAAATAGTTTCACCTAATTTTGTTAGACCTTATATACCAGATTTTAAGTCAGATCATAAGCTATCAAACAATAAAAGTTTCGTCAAAATCGGTTTAGTAGTTTTTACGTGAAGCTCGTTCAAACAAAAAAACACACAAACAAACAGACAGACAAAAATAAAAAAATTGGTGATATGGAATCAGGGACACCATATCGTAACTTTTTTTGTTAATATCTTCAATGTACAGACACACTTCTGTTACAGTTTTATTATAGTTTAGATTAGTAGAGTAGTTAATGAGGCTTGGTTAATACTGGATTTATAGCTATGTTAACAACGGTCTACCAGTAAAGTAGGTATAATAATTTTTATGTCTATAATTATTGGCCCTGCAATCTTTTTCATTTACGAATACTTGGTATCTAAACGGGTCAATTCATAAAATAAAGAAATTATCGCCGTTTTTTGGGTATACTATGTCTGCCCGAAACATGTGGACGCGAAGTTTGTCCATTCTTCACATTTGCCAGAGAAACGAAACCTTTTTCTTTCAACATTTAAATAATAAATCTTCCTGGTAACACATTGTCCACCTACCCTTCAAAAGCACGGAATTTAATACTGAATTATAACCCTTAAGTTTTGACGAAGAGCCACGACTTTGTTTTTGCTTTGGATTGGTCACGCCGAAAGATCAACCTACGCATAGTTGACCTCTATGTTCATGGATATAGAGTTCAACTATGCGTATGTGCATGCATGTGTACATATTTCACTCAAGCATCAGATTATTCAATCAAATACGACGTTCTTAAAGATCTGAAACTATAAGTAAAACATGTACTTCACATAAACACAGTAGGTACTGTTGGGACGTAACTTAGTGGAGGCGGTGCAAATACAGTATGTAAACTAACTAAAGGCTAACCTTTTAACCCGTTAATGTATAGGGTCGAAACATGCACATGGTACATGTTTTTTTCAAATTTAAATAGTTTAATTTTATTCTAAAGAAAATATTCAAACAGTGGTTGTATGTTTATGTTGGATATCTTAATAGTTAAAACACTATTGTATTTAAACTTTTTTTTATTTCACTCATATTTAGTAAAATCCACTTTTTTGGTAGTCGGTTAATATTATTTACATCATTCTGTGAAATCAGCTGTTCGATGTAAACAAAAATCAGCTGTCCGATGTAAACAAAAATCAGCTGTTCGATGTAAACAAAAATCAGCTGTTCGATGTAAACAAAAATCAGCTGTTCGATGTAAACAAAACAAACTAAACATAAACAAATCTAGATTATCGTAACTTGTACATGCAGGACCGCGTTAAAATGATTCATTATCACAGGCACTTTAATGCACTAAGCCTTTACATACTTGCCTAGAAATTTAATTTCCTTGACTCAGTTTTACAGGATTTTGATTTAAATCACAAAAACAATCTTTGGATAAAATTAAATAATCCTTTGACAGCTATGTTTTATTTTGACTTAAGTATCCATCTCCAAAGAGAATACTTACAATAACATGTTCATCTCTATGAAGTTTATGGTTTTTTTAAACATGAAGATTGTAGGTACGTTTTTACTCAGAGCATTATTTTATACCTACAACATGTTGATTTTTTTTCCAAAAATGCAATTAGTTTGAAGACATCATTATAATCTATTAACATTTGAATAAATATGTACCATGTGCATGTTTCGACCCTATACATTAACGGGTTAAAAGGTTTGCCTTTAGTTATTATACGTACTGTATAACAAATTTTAATGGATATTTTTATTTATCAAGAAAATTTACATCATGTCACCAGTTTTAGAACAAATCAAAAAGTACTTTTTTAAATCTTATGTAATCCAAATTCAAACCAAAACTGCCAGTCGCCGGGGTCTCTCATGCGGCCTCATTACAGTACCTATACCTAATAATACAGTACACGTTGCAAAACAAAGTATTTAAAATTTGCCCACTTCCAGTATATTCATTAAATGTAATAAATACTAAAAAGAAAAAGCTTGGAAAGAGCATAATTTTATTGTAATGTTAAAAAATAGTAATTTTTCTTTTTGTTGTGTCTATTTGTAATTTTTGGCATTACTTCTCCACAAATAACTTTGTATAAAAAAAGGGAAACCTATAATTGGCCTATAATTTACCAGTTATTTTTAAGAACTTATTGTAACTATGTTTAATACGCTGTTGGTTTTCTCAATAAATAAATAAAAAATACACTCGAAAAAAATTACCCAACTACTGGCGCAGTCGGGTACAAAACGTTTTAACTTACTGTCATTTTCAGATTCTTAAATCTCCATCTATTCTGAATTATTTTTAATTTAACAATCCAGAAACATTAGCCACTAAAATTAACACTACAAATTTTTTTTTATTGTTTCTTCACAAACAACGCTTCGCTTAAAAAACGAAGGAAGTAATCTTTTACTGCGTTAACAGAGCGAAATGTTGATAATATTTTTTCCTGTTTCACTAAGCGAGAAACAGCGGGTAACTGTAGAAAAATACGAGAAAACCAGAATAAAACATTAAAACCAATAAAGCAACGAAGCAATTTCATAACGAGTTGATCGTCGTTATATAAGAATTCCTTTATGACAAAAGGTTGGTGATAACTTTCTAGTATTTTGTTCTAACAATTCAATTGTGAGAAAATTTTTAGGAATGTATCTATACTATTATAAAGCTGTAACAGAAGTGTGTCTGTACATTGAAGGTATTAACAAAAAAAGTTACGATATGGTTTTTAGATATCCCTGATTCCATATCACCAATTTTTTGATTTTTTGTCTGTGTGTTTGTTTGTGTGTTTGTTTGTCTGAACGAGCATCACGCAAAAACTACTGAACCGATTTTAATGAAATTTTTTTTGTTTGATAGCTTATTATCTGACTTAAAATCTGGTATATAATTTGTGCGGACAAAGTTGCGGGTTAACGCTCGTTTACTAATAAATATGAATTAAAACATCGAATGTGGGAAGCCGAGGAAATTTTATGGCATGCGTTGGATGAGGCCTAATTCAGCAGTGAACGATGACAGGCTGACGATGATGATGATGAATGTGAAAGCATTTTAGGTCACGCTACGTAATATTTGAGCGACCTATTATATTTTAACTGGCAAACGCTCATATGAAAAGCTCAGGATGTAAAATTAAATGCGTTACTTATTCAACTGAGCTTGAGACCATCAAACTGCCTCCGTGGTCTAATGGTTAAGAGCATTGGCTCTCGACACGGAGGTCGTGGGTTCGACTCCCACGGGGGACTTCTAGTGAAATGTCACTTTGTGCGTTTTTCCCCAGTTGGTTAGGACATTGAAGGCTGAATCACCTGATTGACTGAAAACAAAAATGATTCCGTGCTTCGGATGACACGTTAAGCCGTTGGTCCCGGCTACTATCTCTGGTAGTAGTAGTCGTTACATAAAAACCACGTCAGAGGCCATAAGGCGGTCTGAAAAACTCTGACACCAGGGCTTGCTCACACGATAAGAAGAAGAAGACCATCAAACTGGACCACTTTTATTATGAGATTGGAAACGTCAACGGCTACTCGACCCAAACATCCATACGTTCATCATCATTTCAGCCGATGGACGTCCACTGCTGGACATAGGCCTCCCCCAAGGATCGCCATAACGACCGGTCCTGCGCTACCCTCATCCAACGGGATCCCGCCGCCTTCACAAGGTCGTCGGTCCACCGTGTGCGGGGCCTACCCACGCTACGCTTTCCGGTACGCGGTTGGGCAGCGTTCGGGAAACTACATAGTATCTTCACGTCCCAAATACCGCAGTGTCTTAAAACGAAAGTCTTCGATCAGTGTGTGTTGCCAGTGATGACATATGGAACAGAGACGTTGTCGTTCACTCAAGGCCTCATCCATACGTTGCAGCAGTTTTTTTTCGCAGTTTCAATGTTGGTCCCATAGTAAAGTTTTTTTCGCTTAACGGGCTACTAAAGCAGCCCCTAAGATATGTAACGTATTAAATTTTACACCCTCCATACCAAGCCTGAAAGACTCAAATTCGTCAATTAATAATTGTGAGTAAAGGTTATCGCCCGATCCAAAAAAATCTTTTTAGTCATGAGCTTTGACTATTTATTATAAGGACTAGCCTTGCGGTAGCATTTCCCCTCTGCCACGGTATAAGATTAATTGATCATGTGCATTTACATTCAATTTTATACCTTATCACTAAACGAGACAGCCTAAAATCGTTTGGGGTTTACACGAGACTTCTTTTCATGATTTTTAACGTCCAAAATTAGAATCTAAAATTATCCTCGGCCCCGCGAAAAGTGGCAGAAATGTTTGTTAGTAGAATTACCCGCTAGACTAGTCACTATATAAGTAGTCAAAGAGTCAGAGTGAATTATTCCCAGATTTTCGCGGGACATTTAGACAGTCCCACGGGGCAACAATTTCCCGTGAACACAGTTCACCTGCGAGCGGGGGAGTAACTTAATAATCGCAAATCGAAAGCGTGTCTATCGGTTTATTCTGAGTAGCTGCGATCAACTCGTGGCAAAATTTGTGAACTTTCCATACTAAATGCATACGTACTGTCTACCCTAACACCCTGTATGGTTGATATCGTCAATTTTATAAATAACGAGCGTTAACCCGCGACTTTGTCCGCACAAATTATATACCAGATTTTAAGTCAGATAATAAGCTATCAAACAAGAAAAGTTTCATCAAAATCGGTTCAGTAGTTTTTGCGTGATGCTCGTTCAAACAAACAAACAAACACACAAACAAACAAACACACAGACAACAAATCCAAAAATTGGTGATATAGAATCAGGGATACCTAAAAACCATATCTTAACTTTTTTTTTTTTTGGTAATATCTTCAATGTACAGACAAACTTTCTGCTACAGTTTTATAATAGTTTAGATGATCACTAGTGCAGACATTGTTCTTATACCACAATGAGGCTATACAAGACCTTCATATTGGAAATTAAAGAAGATAATTTCTCAAGCTATGGGAAAAAGGGCCCCCAAAAAATTTTAGCGTATAGTTGGCGTATAGTTATGGAAGTCATGTCGATTTGTTTCTCATAATTTTTAGATTATAGTGGTAATATTAGCTATACCTCATCTAAAAGGAGTGTCGCGTAATAGCAGTTTACTTTTTCTTAAAAAAATAAAAACCGCTCACAGGCACATACGTTGTAATGATCCCACGTAAGCTCTAACAGACTTTTTGTTGTGGAAACCATACAACAACGGCACAAACGACCCTGGTTTGGCAGTAAGGCGTGGTAACCATTAGACCAACTGGGTCATCAGTTGCCGCACATTGTCTTGTTCGCATTCAATGACTGAATATCAAATCGTGTATCGGGAAAATATTCTTGAATTTTCAAACGTAAAGCTTCCAACAAAATAGGCACAGAAAATTCCAAAAAACAATGTAAATGAAAACTCACTCTTGTAGATGTCCTTGATTCCTCAAGGCCAATAACGTACGTAACAAGGCCGCCAAAGTTATCAACAACAATCTTTCTAGAATTATCATTAAAAGTATTTGAATCTATGGACCAGGCTTTAAAGAGTCGTTTTTTGTTTGTTAGTGCGACTGAGGCGTTTTGGCAGGCGGTACGGGCGTGTGTACCGAAGGTGGAAGAGGAAACCCCGCCGAATTCGGAAGAGATTAGTCTTTTATCGTCGGATGAGGAAGAATAAACGTTCTAGTTTGTCAAAGTATGAATGTTCGTCTCCTTTGGTGGGGCGGTTTTTGCCATGTCCTCGTGTTTTTCGCGAGACAAGAGTTTTTTATTTTTATTTTCGTATCATCTAAGACGTTCCGATACACGCATTGGATTGCATGTGACATTTTAACAAGTTGCTGGTTTTAACAGGGAAAAATAATCTTAGCAAGAAAGTCAAAACGTTTTTTTATTGATTTCATAATTCCGTTTGCATTTTTACCTAATCCTTCTTCCGATTACTATAATAAATTAAATTACGTTTTTAATTTGTAAATAATACCATCAATAAACATTATGGCCTAAAGTAAATTGACTCCGTTTTTGTCTGTCTGTTTGTTTGTTTATTAGGGCATCACGCTTAAAATACTGGACCAATATTGATGAAACTTATTGTGTTTGAAAGCTTATGTTTAGACTTAAAATCTGGTTAATTATCTCGCTTAGATAATGGGAAACCGTGCGGACGATGTCGCGAGAAAACTCTAGTCTGTCTATTACTATTATAAAACTGTAACAGGAAGTTTGTCTGTACATTGAAGATATTAACAAAAAAAAGTTACGATATGGTTTTTAGGTGTCCCTGATTCCATTTCACAAATTTTTGGATTTTTTGTCTGTCTGTTTGTTTGTGTGTTTGTTTGTTTGTTTGAACGAGGATCACGCAAAAACTACTGAACCGATTTTGATGAAACTTTTTTTGTTTGATAGCTTATGATCTGAATTAAAATCTGGTATATAATTTGTGCGGACGAAGTCGCGGGTTAACGCTTGTTATTTATAAATGTAATGGATTGTTATTAAAATTCCCCTTCGAGCTCCGTGAGAACATTGCCAAATGTTTACACACTCGTATCAGAGTAGACAAACAGTCAAATTGAAAACAACGCCTAGTTTACACTTGAGGCTTCTGCGAGCTTGTAGTCTCATGTAGCTTTAAGTATACAGGCAAGTTAATGATATCTAGTGAGAAATGTAACGTACACCTACAAATACGAGTAATAGTTTAAGAGGCTATGTGAAAAAAACAGGATTCTTCAAAGCGCCATATATCATGAAGTACTAATAGTAGGAGTATGATTAGCGGATATGTGTAAATTGAACATATAATTGAAGTTTCGATTAGAGCCAAAACACGATTAACACGTTCCGGGACAGTGAACGAGACACAATAGAACTTTTATTGTTATCACGGCTATAGGCGGTCACTGTCCCGGAACGTGTTAAGACACATTTTCCCGATAGAAAAACAAGCCAAAGTAGCCTCCGTCTTTATCGATAAACGCTTGGAACTGCTAAACGGTGAATAATAGAAACACGAGACTTGATAAAAGGTAAATAAATAAAGTTTGTTTTACGGTTGCATCGTTTCAGGCGCGCGCGCCGCCCAATCTCTTTCTCTCGCATAAGGCAGTAATATCACACGCCCATTTCGCTTCAATTATTTTTCGACATAGGTCCTTAATTATTTATTCATATATTTAAGGGTGAAACAGTGGTTCCATTCCTTGAATGACACCTTAAAGAAAATAACACAAATCATTGCTGAATGTCCCATGCAGGACAGATTTTATTAGTAAGAGGATAATAATTTTTTTTTTTGTATTCAGTGTATAACAAAACACCCTGGTAATATTTAAAGGGGTGGTTTAGAGTCTAAACTTTAGACTATCAAACTGAAGAACTTACACTATGGAGACAACGTCGAAAAAAATATAAAAAGAATCAGCTGTCTACCCCATACATTAGAGTCGAGCACATATTCTTTTTTTTTTTTTATGTTCGCGTTTTTGATCTTTGAAAGTTGTTTAATTTGACTGCCTAAACCTAAGCTTAAACCACCCCTTTAAATATTACTAAGGTGTAATGTTACACCGAAACTAAATTGCCGCTACAGGTCAATAGAGCGGGCCGTGCGGGGCGCGGGATATCGGGCCATTAATTCACAGTCCGGTAAACTCCGGTAATCGCCCAAGTAGTACACAAGATCTACAGTAGCTGTGCAATTACCTCTATACAGCTACTTGCTTCTAAGGCGTACATGACAATGACAAGACTCAGCCTCAGCTTATCCGCCATATTAGGGCCTAGTCAGCATACCGCGCAATTTGCGCGCGGTTACTCACTTATAATACAGTGTAATTCTATTGTATAGTCTACCTGTTGTCGACGGACAGTGCGCGTTCGAGAGAACGTAAGTGAGCAATCACTCGAGCTGTCTTGGACGCACGCTGGTCTCTGCATTCGTTTAGTGTTGTATAAAATTTTTGTTTACTTACATAGAATTTTGTTAAAAATTTAAAAGGTGCCAAGACAAACCCAAATGGGGTTTTTTGGTGTCATCATAATAATGTGAATATAAGACAATGTATACTGAAATGTTAATAAATAAAAATAATTGATGTCACATGACGTATGTCACGTTGTTTTTACAAGACTTTATACAAGTGACAGCGAACCGCTAGTTAGTACCAAGTTAGTACGAGGCCTTTTCCTTATGTCCCAGTTTCTTAATCTCTAAGATTAAGCGCTATGTCGCATTTAACGATGTTTACTTTCTAAATCGCGATGATTTTTTACTGGATTAAGAAAATCGTGCCGTCCGAAACGAAAAGAGGTTAAGATTTATCTTGATTTTTTTTAAGTGTGATTTTTAATTAAGCATTAACATGGAAAGAAACCTGTATAAACTAAAGAAGAAAAATTCTGTTGTGAAGTCTTAAAGAACCGCATTGGGCACGCGTAGTAGACAAACACCCACACACCCTCCTTGAAGGTAGGTATGTGCCCTGCAGAGGGACGTATTATAGGCTGATGATGATAATATGATGGTACCAAAAAATTCAGATCTTTAACATATGGAGAGATCATCCACGTAACTCAAAAAAGATTGTAAAAGCCACTCGCTAAATGCTAATACAAATCTTAGTCGAGCCTTAATAAAAGTGAAAGTGATTGAATGGGGGAGTGATGGATCAAGAAGTTTCGTACCCTCGTCACGTCTTCCAACTTCTCGGCGTGTCATTGCATCTTAAGGATACAACAAATTTATTGGAAATAAGCCCTTCTTGGTATACATTGATATATTTGCAGTGAATCTCAGAGATAATTACTTAAAGCTTGTGAAACGATATGATATCAGATACAAAATTTAAACTTTAAACTCACGTCCCGCCTATCCGTGGCATTAGCTCTAAACCGCTATACTACTGCGCCGCACACCACGCGAAAAAAACGTTCCATACAAAATGGCAAACCTACTTGACCCAAATGTTTGGAACAACACATTTTTTTTTCTATAATTTCTATGTTAGTTTCTTTGAGAAAATTGTTCATTTTGATGACATGATCATCGTCCTAAAAACTGTCAACATAATTTATTTTTATTTTTCAATTTTTGACGCAGTTTTTAATAAAAAACAATATAACTAAAACTATTAGTATTAAGAAAGACCCTGTATAACTTACATCAAAAACTGAAATGTTCCAGTTTTTCCCAAATCACATCAATTAGTAAACAAACTGCCTTCTAATGGTTAAGAGCTTTGGGCTCTTGATAAGGAGGTCGTGGGTTGGATTCCCACGGGGGAATGTTATTTTCTACGTTTTCCCCCAGTTATTTAGTTTCATATTGTATATTGCAGGCTGAATTACCTGATTGTTTTAAAAGAAAGATGATGCCGTACTTCGGATGGCACGTTAAGCCGTTGGCAATGGCTACTATCTCTGCAGTAAGACGGTTTGAAAAAAACACGTGACACCAGGGCTTGCTGCCCACATGATAAGAAGAAGCAGCGCTTCTTTTATGACCTTAGATTCAACTAAAAATGCAAGTAGGTCTTACGTAATATTAAAGTACGTTGCCGATATGAAAAAAGACTCTTAGCACTCCAGCTCTTTACAATCTGCTAAATTCCCTTTGTGCCGAAATAACTCTTTTGAGCAATAAAATAAGGTACGATATCGATTAGATTACAAAGCTTTGTGGTTTGATCATTACGAAACGCTCGTAAAAAACGCATCATTTTGAGAGGACAGGGATATTATTCATTGTTTTATCCAGCCCCTAAAACATAAAATAAGATAATAAAACCGTGATATTGGAAAAAAGGATCAAAAGCTAAGTTTATATACAATTTCGTATATCAATAAGGGATACTTTAATGGTACTTTATGTTTGAAAAACAGTCCATGAGATAGAAATGAAAATCAATCATACAGCAACCCTCAAGGCTTTTTCTATGATTTTTTAAACGACTTCAAAAAAGGAGGAGGTTTCTCAACATATATATATATATATATATATATATTTTATAATGACACTTTTTATAATGTCACACTCTTTTACAAAAAAAAATGTATCTATTTAATAAATTTCGCTTTAATAAGTTATTATGTCAAGATCGCGAACACGACCGCGTCGAAAAAAATATCAGTGAACTCTTAGTTTATAAACCGTGTCTGTATACACACACACAGAGATAAGTTGTATGACGCCTCACGCGCACCAACCTAAGAAAGTTGGTCACTTTTGTTTTATACCGTAGAATACAAGTCGGAAGTTGATTCTGATACTTCAATACAGACTGCCAGATAATCTGAGCTAGCCCAGCACATACAAAACAAGCAAAATTTACATTCATAATCCACATCACATATCAGGCTTGCCTCGTTTTTGGTCTACCGTTTAACGTAATAGTTTTAAGCAAAAGATAAAAATAAACATTTATCTTATCTTATCTTACCTTATCATTAGCCTATAAAGTTCCACTGCAGGGCACAGGCCTCAAGGAGGGTGTATCAACATCGAATAGATATCATACTCTGTGGTATGGGCGTAAGTCCACTACATGTGTCGAATGCGGACTGGTACAATTCACATACTATGGAGGTGCTACTGGGAATGTTCCTCTTTTGAAAAGGGGAGATCGTCCACCAGGCTATGTGTGAAGGGGGACCGGCCGTGGTCCAACAGTTCTTAGTTGGACCTTGTAATATGTATCGAATCTCTGTGATTATTTCTCTTGCGCGATGTATGTCTTGCATTCGATTGTGAACCTTATTTGTAGTAGGTTACGAGTTTCGTATTCACGGTGAACATTGTCTATGTATGGAGCATATTTTCGAGAGCGACGGTATCGCCATCTGTTGGCATCTTTGCTATAACTTGTGGGCGCTGACATCTGTAGCAAGTCCCTACACCTAAATTCATCAGAAATTCTCCTCTAACGTATGTAGGTTTCCTAGTGATGTTTTCCTTCACGGTCGTATTCGTACGTGACGTATCGTCCGTGTGGATTCTTACCAGGTCCCTCACGCTTGAGAGTTCATACTTCTCCGCGACCACAGATTACCCCCAGCAGATACCGCATGATGAAAATTTTGTACAGGCCCGAAGTCACCATTTTTGGCGGTAGGTGCGGGTAGCGGGGCACGAAACAATGCAACATGATTGGTTATTTCTAGGTCGCACTACTTCGAGCTCGCTCACTCGCGTTGTTTATATCAGTGCAAAATAATAGATGTGTGGCGCGCGTCGGCGGCCTTGTATGCAGTATCTATTGGGGGTAATCTGTGTCCACGACGCTCTTTAACTTAACCTTCAGATAACCCACAATTTACAAAAATTCAACATCGTACAGATTATTCAAATACGAAGCAACATACGCACACAAAGACACGTAACGCAACCATTTCTTTCCTTTCTCATGTCACATGACGTTAATCCTATTACAGTTTAAACATAAAAAGGCCCGTGACAGAATCCTTATGTCTTCATCATAGATATGAAATTAGCACGAGTCACATGACTTCATACACAGAATAAACCATAAGGTGTATTCGTCTCACGTAGGGAACGTTTTGGTCATACGTGACCGCTTCGTGTTAAGGTGGAATAGATTATAATTGCTATCGGTTACCTTCATGGTTAGCTTGAATTGTGGCTGTTTAAATTTAACCTTAGGGGTTCTTGAATTTGTATGTGACTGGCATATATTCATTATAGTCTCAAGTTTACAACATTGACAAACCCAGTCAACTAGATTTGATGTAACAACGATATGGTGCGAATCGTGACAATTATAAATAAATAGCAAATTAGTCCCATATTTCATTTCATTTCATTTCATTTATTCATATAGACAACAATACATCATACATTTCACACCTTAGACAATAGTGATAATAAAGAGTGACTTGTCTTAGATGAACGTTTTTTTTTTTAAATATTATTATCTAGGCGTTGCAATAGCAATCCAGAATGACCAAAGAGGTCTGTGCCAGGATTAACTAATCTTCCATGATTATAAGGACATGCAGAGGACATATTATGGTCTGATGTTGAAGAAAATGGACAGCTGCGAGCTCTCTATCGACGATGTTCAGGATAGACCAAAGAAGAAGAAACAGACTAGGAAAGCAGACCCCGTTACCCAGCGGGACATCAGCTAGGAAGATGACATGCACATACCAGGTTAAAAAATTATACAGTATACAGGGTATAAAAAACACCCTAGTAATACTTAAGGGCGTGCTTCAGCCCATCAAACTGAACAAATTCCACTATGGAGCCAACTTTGAAATCGCAAACATAATATTAGCTGTTCCATACAAAACTTTTTAGTTTAAAAAACCTGTCAGTCAGGTCGCCAGCCCCCCCTCTGTTGTGGAAATTACATAACTTAAGGCAACAATTTTGAGCGATAACTATATGTGTTACAAAAGTTCTTGCAGTGGCCATGCTGACGAAAGAAAGAAAAGCTCAGAAATTAACTTTCAAAATCAAATAAAAATAGTTTATTTATATTCAAACCGAATTTAATAAAAGTCAGCCCTAAGTCTTGAGCCAAAATTAGGCGCAATTCATATGCATGAGGCGGTGATCGTTCAGAACTCACAAACAGGAATTTGGCTCGAAATTCGATAATACTACCTATCTACCTACCAATAACTTTATACCTTTGAGAAAATATCGTAAGGTAACCTTGTTTCCAGAAAAACAGCTTGATATTTCAGAACCGTGTAAAGTAATACGATTTCGTATTATTTCGTTTCAGCTGCGTAAAAATAAAAAGTAAAAATATATTTGTGTTTGCTACGAAAACGTAGAGCGCTACGGAGCGTAGCAAAAACGTAGCGCATGCGTAGGCGAAGTTAGTATAAAAATATTATTTTTGCTACTAACATTTTACGATAGCTTAGGAATATAGTCTTAAGCTACACCAAAGCAGCCATTTTACTTTATCTTTACCGAGTTGTAAAATTTTATCTATTTACCCGACTATGGTAATAGGAGTAACATTTATGTAGTCACAGCACTGCGACTGCAGATTATGTCATATTAAATTTCAGAAGTTTAATATTTTTAGTTTCTATATTTTTCCATATTTTTAGGAATATGGATGAAAATGTATCCTAAATAGATGAGCATAAACAGTTTACACTTCGGATTCGAATGTACATCGCTCATCTGCAGAACATTCATACATACATACATATTCTCACGCCTGTCTCCCACTGGGATGGGCAGAGACAACGGAACGCCACCTGCTACGATCCTGACATACCTCTCTAGCTTCCTCCACATTCATAAGTCCTTTCATGCATGCTCGTCGGTTTCGGGTAGATCTGACCTGGCCCTTTTTAAGCACGTCGCCAATTATGCAGAAACAATAACCTAACTTCAAAATAAAAAAAGACATCATCTGTTTTGACCCAAAATCTGTTTGTTTTTTCAATAAATAAATAACATAAATAATAAAAAATATGCAAGTGCCGGCCAAGTGTCCGTCAAAACATTTTTTATTGTAGCACCAAAGCAGTATAAATTCAAATAATTTATTTCAGACAAGATGTCCATATAGTGTTAGTATACATTTATCTTAAAGCTAGTGTTAGTAACAAAAAACATATTATTTTAAAATCTGCCTCGGAATTTTATATTCTACAGAGAACGTAGGGTGCACTAGAAAAGGATTTTTTTGAAAATCATCCCCTAAAGGCATGCTACGGGGTTTTCAAGTCCGAAATCCACGGGCACGAAGTCGCGGCCAAAATCTAATTTTTCTTATACTGTGGTTGGGGCACTCTTAGTGAAAAGTGGACATTATAATTATGTTAAATTTAGAATGTCTCTGAGTAGCCCTCGGGTAACATAGTCATGAGTATATACTAGGTATGCTACCGCCAAGTTGATGGCCTACTTAAAAACATGAATACATTCATTTACTACTGTCACTTAAGGTGGTTTCAGTCCATACAAAAGTTTGACGCACAATACGCGTAGACGGTATATTATTAATAAAAGTAATATTTTATATATGGAAAAATTGTTTAGAAAATTTAATCTAGATTTTCTAACCTATTTTTCCATATATACAAAGTTACTTATATTAATACCGTCTACGCGTTTTGTGAGTCAAAGTTTTGTAAAAAATTGACCCCTCTGCAACCACCTTAAGTGCAAGACGACTAAAAGCTTGTTACATTAGTGAGTAACATTTTGTAATGAACGTAACCTAACCTAACCTTACTAAGCTCTGCATTTCCTTGTTACGTATGACTCTACGAAATGAGAAAAGTTCTATGACGTTTTTCATCCAAAGTAAAAAATAACTTTAAAAAATATAAATATAATGTAAATCATCTTGTTATTCTGTAGCCCGAGGCTATCATATCACCGAGGCTATCATTTCATACAATATTTAATTTATGACGATAATATTTTAAATGAATACCTTTCTTAATAGTTGGCCCGATTTCGCGTTGGATAGGGAGGATTGGAGGAAAAGACGGAGGCCTTTACCCAGCAGTGGGAAACAAAATAGGCTAAATAAAAAAATAAATTAAAAAGAGGATAATTTTAACCTTTGGAGTTTAATTATATTTTGGATATTAACCAATTAAAGTCATTTAAATAATAATAATCATCATCATTTTATTTAAGATCTCATAAATCAATTGTTAGTAAAAATGTCTTAAAAAACCTATACAAATACAAAAATTCTTTATTTGTCTCACAATAAACACAAAATTAATTTAAACAAATTAGAATATGTTAGTATAGTGCACATCAGTACGCAAGGCGACACATCAAGCTATGCAAAACCAACATAAGCTGGCCGCGCGACGTAATACGATACTCCACCTACGCGCGGCCAGCTTACGTTGGTTTTGTATAGCTTGATGTGTCGCCGTGTGTACATTACAATCAACTCCAACTGAATTACACACATTTAAATACGGTCTAGAAACTAATTTCTGGACCCGTGGTTTGTCAGATTTTCGCATAATTTATAAACGTCCCACTGCAGGGCACAGGCCTGCCCTCAGGGAGGGTGTATGGGCATTAGTCCACCACGCGTGCCCAATGCGGATTGGTAGACTTCACATATGCATCAGAATTTCTTCTTCAGAGTATACAGGTATTACGTACATAAGTTAGAAAAACTCATTGATACATGGCATGATGTCCGTGCGGATTCGAACCCGGACCCCTATTATGGGGTTTCCATACCTGTCCGCAACGCACCACCGACGCTGTTCCTACAACTACTATCAAAGATTAATATGTATATTGGATATAGATAGGTAACTCGCCTTGAATTTTAGGACGTCCTAATTGCGTTGCCGCTTATTAGCACTAGGGGGCGCCACATTATGAAATAAATTGAAAAAGACGATCGGCCGACACGAGGATCGAACCTTAGCTACCCGGATCGTAAGCCGGTTGTCTAGACCGCTACACCAACAAGACATTGATTAATATGGGCGAAATCTCTCACTAGTACAGCGCAGCGCGTGAGGTGTAGTGCGCTGTTACTCCGATATGAACCCTAGTTAAACACATAGTGCTTCGAAACATAACCGATAGATGGCGGAAGCTGTCTATGGAAAATCAGCGTTCCACTTAGTTTGTACTAAGATACGAGTAACATAGCATGACTACTAGCATATAATTTTTAACAGAGAATCCAACCACAGTAGGCCTACCATGAGTTTTGTATGACAGAATTAGTTCTCAACGTAAACACTAGGAGCGCTGTTCGAAATTCAATACAAAAACTGTAGTTTACTACACTAGTATTACTGTAGAAACTACAGTGTAAACTCATGATAGGCCCACAGTACATAATGTAGAGTAAATGTAAACTTTAATATTCAACCTCATTCAATGAATCATTGAGCACATAACTTCAAATTAGCCGAATTCCCGTTAAAGTCAACGTTATGCACTATTAATTAGACATCGTTTTACCGCTCACCGGAACGGTAATAATTACTTTAAACAATGAAACTAAGCACGATTCAATTCCGTTAAATTTGGTATTATAATTTCATTGCATTGGGTTCAACGTTTCTAAGTAGAGATGTTAAGCTCCGTAACCGTAATCGAAACTGAATCCCTTTTAAGTTTGGGATTTCATATTCGATAATGAAAGTTTTTCTTGTTCTCAAGGTTATCTTAAGGCTGCACCGAGCCTATTGTGCTGCCCCCAATCGTATTTTTTTTATTTCTTAAGAATTGTACAATATTTCCGAAGAACAAGAATGTCATGTGTTTTAACGATAATAGCTATGAGCATAAAACATAATAAACCGTAATATTTCAATAAATTGAATGCCAATCAGGACTACAATGTGATATTCTTGTTTTTGGAAATGTTGTTTAATTGTTTAGAAATTCACAAACATCTCACATTAGTGGGTTAAGTGGATGCAGGTCAAAGTATTATAATGCCGCCCAAGAAAACCATTTCTTCTTCTTATCTTGTGGGCAGAGCCCTTGTCGCAGATTGTTTTCCGACCGCCCTACGGCCTCTGACGTGGTTTTTTATATAACGACTACTAATCACTAGAGATTGTAGCCGGGACCAACGGCTTAACGTGCCATCCGAAGCACGGAATCATCTTTCTTTTCAGACAATCTGGTGATTTAGCCTGCAATGTCCTAACCGACTGGAGAAAAACGCACAAAGTGACATATCACTAGGTGTCCTCCGTGGAAATAGAACCCACGACTTCCGTGATTACAGCCCGAAGCTCTTAACTAATAGACCACGGAGGCCGTTAACCACTGATTTGACTAAACCAGGATGGGAATATAATCGACGACGGCCCGGTAGCACAGTCTGTAGTGTACCTGCCTGCTGTGCCGAGAGTCGCGGGTTCGAATCCATAAGTGACAAATATTTATATGATGAATATGAATATTTGTACCCGAGTCATGGATGTTTGTATCTATATAAGTATTCTATATCGTTGTCTAGAGGTACTTTAAATGTGACTAGATAATTTGTGTGACAATGTCCAAGATATTTATTATTATTATTATTTATTATTAATCATTTCGGAATTCGGACGCTTAACATAATATAAATAAATTGAATTCGTAGTTTGATAAATTTTACTGAAGCCAACATTGAAAAGTTGTATCCAAATCCGAAATCTCGTACCCACAACATCCCTACTATTAATAAATAATGCAGTGAGGAATAATTTTGACCAAATCCTCTTACTGTAAAGATAATTCTTTATTCATATTTCCTTTATTGCATTCTCAGTATGCATTTTATGGACCTACGTAGTTTATTGTGCTGCTACTCACATACTAGAAGTTATGGCACTGAAATGAAATATCTGGGTCTAGATATACGATCGTATGTTTATGTGCTTCTTCTTTTGTTTCGATATTAATGTCTGGTTGTGTTATATTTTATTTGTCCTTAAAGCATACGTCGAATTCTTGTTATGTCCTTCTTCTTTCGTGTCAGCATGAGCTATATCACTATATATGTCTTCTAAATAGAACCTCTTTATTAAAGAAAACACTTGATGATAGACTATTGTTTAGAAAAGATCCCCAGCCCAGGTAAATACTGTACCTACACTATTATAACAAAATATGTTTAACCAATTCGTATAGATATTGTGCAACCATAAACTTCCTCCCATTATAACCCACATTGAGATAACCATAATGTTGTATGAAATGAAGAAGGCACATCACCCCATTAATCCTGCCAAGAATGTGAATTACACCTACGTAAGTTTAATACCATAGGGTACTATAAGATCTCTGCTTTTAAATGTACGAAGAAGATATCATAAATTCTTAAAATTCGCCTCCTTAACATCTACTCTCGTATTCTAAAGTCTAACTTACAATTCTATTTGAAATATATGCAACGTGAATATACAGAATTCGTACAAATATGGACCTATTGAAATATGAAGTTGTGCTGGCAAGAGACTGAATAAAACGGATGGATCCGTTCCTATTTGCTCATTCGACTCGAATCTGCTTTTCATCATTCTTTCCTTCATTGCATTGCGTTACTTCTACTTCTCGATAGTGACTCGAAAGTGTTTGTAGAGATACTTCTGAGTATTCCATCCCCTTTTTCGTCCTTTCTTTTTGGCAAAATAATGGTATATGAGTTATGTTTTATTATATGTACGTAATTGACCCACGTCGTAGATGAGCAACAAATGGGCCGCAGCGCACAAAAACCCACACTCATGTAGCAAGTCAGTTCTATAATTGCATTTTGCCTGTGCTTATCACCTACCATGCGAGTCAATGAAAACGAGTTACGGCTATGCGAGTGACCCACAAGGTGAGCAATGTTGTACGTTACATCAACGTTACCACTATGCGCACGACCTAAGGGGGGGGGGGGGGGGGGGGGTGTCAATTTTGCATTGCGCGTGTGTTATTCTTTTGAGTTTAGCAGCGAAAGGTAAGCAAATCGACTGGACTTCAGGAACCCGTGGTAGCCTTCTCTCCAGAGCATTCAGACTCTCCGTTTCAATATTCATTCAGGTTCAACATTTGAGCTTTTCTCTGACATAAGACAATAGGATGCCCTCCGCTCTAAGCACTTTCAGCGAGTTCTTTTATAATTACTGTGCGTAGTTGAAGAAATGCAGTAATCACTTAATATTGCTCTCATTAAGTGGAGTATTTTACAAAACCAAAGTTAATCATTTTAACGGGTTCTTACCACGTTGATTATTAAGTATTTAGTACTTTAAAATTGTTAGGGTTTGTCTTCCACGTATAAAATAAATTGAGTCTAGGTTTAAGTGGCTTCATACTACTATGTTATGTTTTCTATGTGAAAATTGTGTGCAAATATCATATAACTGCCTCCATAGTCTAATGGTTAAGAGCATTGGCTTTCGACTCGGAGGTTGTGGGTTCGATTTCCACGGGGGGCACCTAGTGAAATGTCACGAAATGAGCTCATGTTTAGCCTCAGTATCACCTTCTTTTTAACGGGCATAGGCCCACCACACATTCCCACCGCTGTAACTCCTGTAAGCCAGCATCAACAGCGTCGACCATTCACAACACTAGACAATGAAGTCCAGCGAGGCCGGGGGATGACTTTAATCTGTCTTGGAACCCGCAATGAATTAATCAAAGAAGATAGGGGAAGTAGGAAAAAGAAATATCCGACTTCCCTCCATTGCAAACGGGAGATAGCAATAAGAAAGAAAAACATGGCTATTAGAGAGCCAATTCCAGAGATCATTTATGGCAGTGTTGAAGACCTTACCGCAAAAGCACCAAAAATAAAATATAAAACAATAGGAACCTAACACTGTACTGAACCTATTACCTATTTTGCTTCCAGTAATAAGTATGGCAAACATATCTAAACGCACGGAAATTATCCCTAGTTGCAACAAGATCACAGTATCACCTGTTGGTATGCACCACAAACCATTCACTTAATTCGTGTTCATTTATCCTAAATCAGTCATTGTAAACAAAGGCTAATGTTGTAATAACATAACAATCGATGCACAAATACTTGTTGCCTTTGATTCAAGCTTCGTTAACGATTATTTTAGTATACTAACGCTGATTTACATTTCACTCGCTACGTCAAATGCAATGATTTACATAATAAGCCCCTCGAGCTATTACTGGACTATTGCAATTTCGTGTTTATTATTCGTGAATCAGTTCCGATTTCCTAATAATAAATAGCATCCAATAGTCATCATAATGGTGTTCATTCTCAAATTAATCGTTCTTCCTTTATTGTTTGGAAAGAAGGATGGCGAATTAAGGCCGTATGGATTCCGATCAAGGCCATACTCACTAGTTTTTTTGAACACGAACCAAATATGAAAAAACAGTGTTTTAAAATCTGGAAACAAATTATGTCTTATTTAAAGATCTGGCGGATAGGCGATAGCCATATAACACGATTAAAGTTACCTTTTTTTTTTGTTATGTTTTTTCAATATTGTGATTAAATCAATCAATCAATTATACTTTATTTGACACCGAAAAAAACAGAGTATACAGAGAGCAATCAATCAGGAAATACAAAAGGCACAAAAACAGGCGGTCTTATCGCTAAAAAGCGATTTCTTCCAGACAACCTTAACCTTGATTAAACTGCTGCTATTTAACTTTTTAAAATTGTACTCGTACGTAACTAAATACATTAAACATTTCTAGACAAATTCGCTGAATTTGGAGCTTAGAAACACCTAAGAAAAAAGATATTGATGAAAAATATATAATACGTTTTTTGCTATCCTGCATTCAATTGAAGCAGGATGGTTAATTGCAAACTTATGCTAGCAAGAAAATGCATTCGGATAACCTGGCCGTTCAGATAGTTTCATATTATATTATTAAAACATGGATCCCTCTCCTGTGAGGTTCCGGCTTAGAATGAACCACCCATTCTTCCCGTGGGTGTCGTACGAGGCGACTAAGGGATTATATGTTTCTTATGCAGTGTTTATGTGGTCGAAAGGCTAGTCTCCTATCACCACTTGACACGCCATTCCATCCTGAAACTTAAATTGCAAGATGTGGCAGAAGAAGCATGCAAGTAAAATTAATGCTGTTGGAATGCGTTCCTTGCGAAGTATTTGTGGTGTGACGCTGAAAGATAGAGTGAGAAATTGTGTAATAAGAGATAGATGTAAATTAAAAGAGGATGTAGTGACAAGAATAGAGAAAGGTATGCTTCGTTGGTTTGGTCATGTGGAGAGGATGAGTGATAGCAGATGTACGAAAGAGATATAATTATGTTGCTAATGTGAGTGGAAGCGTCGGCAGAGGGCGCCCTCGTAGGACGTATGCTGATCAAATCAGTTGCGTCCTACAAAAAGGGGAGGTGCGGAGTACCCGAAACCGACGGGCATGTATGAAGAGATGTATGGATGTGCAAAAGAAGTATGTAAGGATCGTAGTAAGTGGCGCGCCCTGGTCTCTGCCTACCCCATTGGGAAAGAGGCGTGACGTTATAGATAGATGTGAGCATTGCTGCAACTAAATTCTTTATCAGAAAGTTGGTAGTTCTAGCAATGTTTTGGACCACCCCAAAAGGGATTACGGTCGTGAGTTTATGTATGTAACATGGGTAAAAACATGGGTAAATCAAAAACATGACCTCCGGTCCATCTTACATTGTTAGGTGTAATCAATTGGTCATTATTTCCTCAATTACAACTAAATTACAGGAGTTAATCACTCTCTCTCCTGTTCCCGTTCCCCACTCAGCAAAATGTCAACCTGTCGCCGCCTATCACCTCGTCTCCACTCACGGAGGGAAATGAAAACCTCTGATTACCTGTTAAATAAAAGTAGACTTTAATATGTAGGGCTTAATGAGGGTTTTTGGTAATCTGATTCTACTAAGTAAATATTAATTATTGATCGAGTTGAATCTGCCCTTAAAGTTGATCAGTATTTTGTCTATATATGTATATTAATACACTGCACTATACTACATATTAATACATGCACCTGAAGGTGCCCTATTTACTTCTATCTGTTAATCCGTTAGATGGCGCTGTACCTATACGTTAAGCTTGACTAGAGGCTTGTTAAAAAAAAGCACTGAGCACTGGGCCATAGGGTAGTGGGATATGCCCCAATCCCTCTCACCCCTATTTGCGAGTGGCATTTACCTACAGTGATAGTGACATCTTACAGGCTTTTTCTGACTAAAATGAGCCATGCAGTGTTCAACAACTTCCCTACAACTAGTGTTTTCACAATAAGTACCTAAACTATTATAAAACTGTAACAGAAGTGTGTCTGTACATTGAAGATATTAACAAAAAAAAGTTACTATATGGTTTTTAGGTATCCCTGATTCCATATTAGCAATGTTTGTTTGTTTATTTATTTGAACGAGCATCACGCAAAAACCTCTGAACCGATTTTAATGAAACTTTTTTGTTTGATAGTTAATGATCTGACTTAAAAATCTGGTATATAATTTGTGCGGACAAAGTCGCGGGCTAACGCTAGTTACTATTACAATTTAAAATGACTGTACACGGTGTTAGGGTAAACAGTTGCATTAATTTGAGGGGTGATTGTACTCATGATACTGAACAACTTTCCCTAAGAAAGCTATAGGAAATTCTCAAAAAAATTTTGGACTTCTCATCCCATACTAAATGCAATCAACTGATCGTACACGTTTGTATGAAAAGTCGAGTTTTTTTGCGAATTTCCTATTGGTTCCTTAGGGAGAGTTGTTCAGAATCATGAGAACAATCACCCCATAAATTAATGCAACTGTTTACCCGGACATCGTGTATAGTGCTGCTCACGCACTGCTTGTTACTGCAGGAAATTAGAGGGACATCATACTCAAAATTCGAAGGGTTTGACAGGTCCATCGAACTTGGGAAAAACTAATTAACCTGTACGGAACTCGGATTAGAACATTGCTGAATACACCGGGGTTTTGCCTCACTGGGATCTATGACAATTCGAAACATGCATATCAAATTGCGTAATAAGAGGTCATCCCGTAATTACAATCCATATTAAATACCTTCATTGCTTTAATTGCCAATATATCAGTCGATGACTCAGAGTCCGAGATTAGATACGTCCTCTAATTTACATATTCACCCAAAAACGTAATAACTTACCCTACATTCACGTCAGTCCCCTAAACCTACAATTTATTTGAATAAAGCTCAACTTAAAACCAGCGTAACGGTTAAAACAAATACGACTAATTCCAGGACAAATTCAGTTTTGTGTATTCGTCGACACCCGCAATCCGTAAAGCCGACGGTTGTCAGCTCTCAACAACTCCCCACCTATTGACATTCATTGTACAACTACAGTCCTGCAAAAATGTGGAAAAACGGCGTAAAGGATTTTACGACTCGGCGTGTTTGACCAACATGTTACGTGACGACGTATTTGGGAAAATAAGTTTTTTTAGGTTTGATTACAAAATGACAATTTAAGTTTCAAGATCCTGAACGATGTTGAAAACAAACTTTATCTTGAATCGTATTTTCAAGAACAAACAAAATTTTATCAGCCTTGGTCTAAGAATCGGCGACATAAAGTCTTTCAAAGAAAATATTTGGAATTGGACCGATATCACGAGGAAACATCTTTATCCTTGCGAGAGAGAAGAGGTTATAAAGCTAATTGTGAAAATATAGTAGAAAGTAGAAATTATGCCAAACTGCATCACAGTTTATCGGCTTTAAGGTTTTTATAAAAATAGGCAAAGATAAGTAAATCAAAGGTGCTAAAATGTGTGCCATCAATAATCAAGCAATAAATATAATCATACTACGCTATTCCCGCCTCATTAAAACATTATCTATACAGGGTGGGAAAAAAAGGCCGTGGTTGGAGGGAAAGTACCCTTAATATTTATGATGGCAAATTTTACTGAAAGGAAACATTCCTTTATTTTCAAAAATAATTAAAAGTGCATTTAAAGATTTTTGAAAAATCATCTGCTTGAGCCGGGAATCAAACCGGTGAAATGTGAAAAAAAACATCCTGTATTTTATGATACGAACTGAAAGAGTAATTCATAAGGATCAATTTCTTTTAAACAGCAGAGTATCTTAAATTAAAGAAAGACTAAGAAAAAATGATTTTTTCATTGTTAAACTTACTCGCTATCTAAAGAAAATACTTTAAAGTATGAATTCTACGACTGCATTCTCTACGAGTCGTCTTTTATGTAGAATTGATTCAATATTTAAAATATCAAGTTCAAAGTTTCTGTAAATAGAACATAATAAATAATGTAATTGCATTTTATTATCTGTGCACTTGGCTGTTTTCTTTTTTTCTAACGAACAGTTTGAATTTGGAACCAAAGTAAAGTAAGGAAATTTAAAAGTTAAGTAAAGAATTTTCTTTAGATAGTAAGTTTAACAAAAAAAATCATTTTTTCTTGGTCTTTCTTTAATTTAACATACTATGTTGTTTAAAATAAATTGATCCTTATTCGGTTGGTATCATAAAATACAGGATATATTTTTTTCACGTTTCCCCGTTCGATTCCCGGCTCAAGCAGATGATTTTTCATAAATCTTTAAATGCAGTTTTAATTATTTTTAAAAATAAAGGAATGTTTCCTTTCAGTAAAATTTGCCATCATAAATATTAAGGGTACTTTCCCTCCAACCACGACTTTTTTTTCCACCCTGTATATACATTATCTATCATATAATAATATTGCAACTGACAGAATGCATACGAACAATAATTTCGTTCGATCCATCCACAACAAATTCGCTATCTCTGCAAATGCTGCAACAATATAATTTGTTAAAAGCTGTAAAAGATTTATTGTCCGAGGTCACATTCAGAATTATCACTGGGAACATTTCACTCGGAGCGTGTCACAAATTAATTTTATCAGCAATCCAACAACTTTTAATCCAACGGTGAAACTATTATTCGGCCCCGCCGCGTTGCCAGATCAGTTTACGTGCATGTCGGGATTTTACATAGTGAAACTTTTACAATGTGGGATTCGTAGGATAAAAAACAATCTTGTAGCACTTGGTCCTCGCATTTCGTTCAAGTAAAAAATCAAATCAGTATTAATCACATTGCGATAAAAATAAGAGTTGACTAAAATTGAGGGCGTCACTTTCTTTCTTCGGACGTCAAAATGATGCATAGCCTGCCAAGACCGACCTACAACTTGTACAAAAATATTTAGTTGCCGCTATCACCGTTTTCTACACCTTTTATGTACTATATTAGACTGTAAGTACCTACTATACTTAATTAAACTAAAAACTAGCAAAAATTATTTTCATCTGACTTAAAAAATAAATATGTGTGATTTCTGATTAAGCTGTTCTGCATGTTCAATGCTAATAAATCCGAACATAGACAAAAAGTAAGATGTCCAGCACGGCTAGCATGCCACCCACGACAAAGCGTTTAAACGAGGAAAACGTCATGCGCGCTCTTTCTGGTATACGTAAAATAATAAAGGTGGAGGCACATCTCGATTTTTATCGTTTTCTCGGGGGTGGCAAGCATGCCACGCAGTATGCAGTAGGCCTAGCAGGCCTACTGCACGGGACAGTTGAAATCAGGTTTTTGGTCTATGCATAGACCAACCTAATTTTAGGTGTCCCGACATCTTTCTTTTTGTTGTAAATCCAAACATAGACCAAAATCCTGATTTTAGCTGTCCCGTGCAGGACATCTTACTTTTTTTTATTTTTTTCACATCAGCAGCCGTGGTATGGTAGCTTGATACAGCGCTATCACGCCTTCGCTCTCTTTCTATTTGTGCGCGACCGAACGAGATACAAGGCGTGATATAGCCGTATCACGCGCAATATACGGGTTTTGGACGTCTGTAAACGCTGATATGGCCACGCGGCGCGATACGGCATGATACATAAAAATGTAACGCAGGTAAACACAATAATTTTGCTAGAAACGAATATACCGAGTCAACGTAAATGGAAATTCACGGCGCGTGGCTATGAATATTTTCGTCATTTCACCAAACCTTCGCTATACAATAGTCACACTGGTATTTTTTTGTTTTTTTAGGGTTCCGTCTTGACTATAGCACTGAGCAAGTAATCACTACGTTTTAGACTATAGGTTCTGGGCTGCAATCGCGGTAAATATTCGGTGATTGAACTGTTATTGGACTACGTACGAACCATAACTTTTGACGCATTTGGTATTGCGCTAATCGCGGTACTGCTCTTGACTGCCGTTAGAGCCGTTTTGACAAATCGCTCAGACGTTATTGGCTGTCAGTTACATAGAGTGTAGCGCGATGCGGAATTCAGCACAGTTGAATAGTAATTGGATTGCAATGTGATGAGAACTGAAATTGGATAAGAATAGAATTTCGATGTTTAAACTTAGCGCAATCGGGCTGCAGTATGGTTGATTTGAGCTGTTTACTAAAAACTGTGTATAGATAGACAACTTTGGTAAGTTAAAATATGAAAAAAAATACGCCACTGACCAGGTGTTTGTTTCTGCCCACCCCGAAAGGGATTACGATCCTGTGTTTATGTATGTGTGTATGTAAATTGCAAAATGAAATTAGCATCTTGCATAACATTAATTATAAGATAAAAATATACATTAAAATTATAATCTAAATACAGGATTTAAAGTAAAGTCATACTAATTATTCATAACTTCTTGTAAACCACAATTGTTAGGTATTTTATTATACAGGACCATTGAACACTTACAACAATTTCGCGCTTGAAAATTTATATCACTGAAACAATATTGCCTAGCTATGATATACGCGACATTGTATGATATTTATTGTGCAAGTTTTACTAAACAAACAAAATCTATTAGTCGATGGTGTTATGTATGACGACAAACCAGGCCTAAAGTACCTACCTAGGTGAACAGCTTGAATCATCCTTATCTAAACTATTATAAAACTGTAACAGAAGTGTATCAGTACATTGAAGATATTAACAAAAAAAAAGTTACTTTATGGTTTTTAGGTGTCCCTGATTCCATATCACCTATTTTTGGATTTCTTGTCTGTTTGTTTGTGTGTTTGTTTGAACGAGCATCACCAAAAAGTACTGAACCGATTTTGATTTAACTTTTTTGTTTGATGGCTAATGATCTGACTTTAAATCGCGGGTTAACTCTAGTTTGTCATATTTGTATTCTCAAATCAATCTTGAGCAATTTCTATTTTACTTTGATCTAAGATCCTAATAGTAAATTTTCAGATTACGTTAATCATATCATAACATAATAATAAATTATCGTATGAACAAAAACAAAACACCGTACAATAAGTACTTACTCGTATAGCATGAAGATGAAATTATGATTTTTTTTAGTCGAAAAACAACATGTGAAAAAAGATTTAAACAGTCAATTTTATTTTCATCCAAAAAGATTTCATTAATGCGATGGTTACGCAATACTGGCAGCTTTTCCAGTAAAAAAATATCTTTACCGCCATTAACTTCAATTAAAAAAAAAAACGTTTCTTTCTTTTCAGATAATAAGGCGACTGACGTTTTTTTTCACACCACTTTGCCAGTCCAATAAAGAAAATTTTAAACCAAAGAGTTCTTAATGTTAAATTAAACACAAATACAAATTCAAAAAAAGGATGTTTTCTACACTTTTTCATATAACTAAAGACGAGAATTAGACTGAATTGAAAACTATCGGCTGTCGCACAGGCTTGAGTTTATATTCGTCGTCACTAGCAATAGTACTATTATCTATTCTGTGTCACTGGCCCAGTTTCTAAGTAATCGTAAATCTAAAGTTTACTGCCACATCGTACCTATAGCGTATTTATACGAGCTATCTGTAATTGCGTCCAAAGAAATTAATGTGTGCTATGTAATGGATATTTTTGTATCGAACATTTTGCATTAGAATCAAACTAATGGGGACGCCGAATGCAAGGAAATTAATAGAAGAATTAGGTTTTGGTATGACTACAGACGATTCGGAAACGGAAACCATTTATAATAATAATAATTTATTCAAAAAAGGATTACAAAGGTTTTCACTTACACCTTATCCAACAGAAATCTTTATAAAGTTTTACATAATTACATTATAATGGACCTCTAACTCCTTATGTCTAGGTAACTTAAGACCTGTGTGGAGTCAACGTTCCTCTAACATCTTATGGAAACCTAGATAAAAGTAAAAGGATGATTACAATTAAAACTATTTATATGATATGTGTGTGTGTGTGTGTGTGTATTTTTCTGTGGGGATATGGGGGTGTATTTAGTGTAATGTTGTAGTGTTTCTGGCCGCATCTTCTCTACAGCAGCGACAACGTGGTTCAAGCGTTCCGACGCGGTGGTAGCTTCAAAAAAGATTTGACGTTTAATAAGTGTGCTTCAAGCTCAGGGTAGCGCTTAATTTGTCTATGTTCGACTTTGACTTATTGATTCGAGATCAAAAAGGAAATGTACTGGTTAGTGTGTGATTAATGTTTTGCTTAATAACTACTTTTATTTTTGATCATGTTAACAATTCTAAAAACCAACTCTGTGAACATAAATTAAGATTCTAATCTAAACTATTCTGAACTATTTATATCAACACCACACCCCGGACATTCGTGTGGAGATTCGGAGGGCAGACGCGTGGCTCCGCCATTTTGTAAACTCTTTTGTGTTTTAACTATAAAACGTTAACTTAAGATAATAAATAATAATAAACTACTTGACATTGGCAGAAATGCTACTGATCATTTTCCTACGTATACTCTCCGCATAACGGGACTTTGGCGCAATTGTGATAACACACTAAACAACAAAAAAATTGAATGGAATTGACATTCGTGTATGAAATGCCAAATTATAGCGATTTTATGTATTTTAAGGACGCCTTGCACCTTTAGTGAACCTTCAAAGCAAGCCCTCGAAGTTTTTGTATGCTGAAGAAATAAATCTTTTTAGTTCGGCTTTTTTAATATTAAGCTAGTTTAATCTTAAGCCTGAAAATTGGTTGGTAATATAAAAAATAGGTTAAGAAATAAGAGATACGTATTTTTCCGATTTAATTTTTGACCGATATTTCTATTTTTAATTTACTTCTGAATTTTCTGAAAAACGTCTGATGAATGGCTATAATACCTTGGCCGAAATAAAATAAAAAATGTCAAATACAATAGAAAAGACAAGCAGGCAAAGGAAGAAAATCTCATAACTTTGATATAAGCTTTGAATCACATAATCTCCAAATGGTTTTCTAATTATAGTACCTGTCTTAAAATGAAATGTTGTCAATTATAGCAAAGATTCGGACCACCCCGAACGGGAGTATCGTCGTGTGTTTATGTATGTATGTATTACACGTTCAATAGTATATTCAGCACAGGCTAAAGGCAAACTTGAACATGACGGTGTACAGTTCTGAACACGATCAAACTATTCGCAATAACGCTCGTAAGCTGCACCGCATGCAACAGCCAGCGCGATGTGAAATGTTCGATAAAACGTTCTGTTTGCTGGCTAGAAGCATTTAGGAGCGCCCCAGAACTTTTGTGGTTCACTGTACTTTAGCTTGGTGCAATTCGGTATGTCAAGTTTTTTTTAAGAGGGCTGGTTCGGAAACTATTCATACACGGTGTTCGGGTAAACATTTGCATTACAGCCCAGTCATTTTACGGAGTTGTGTTAGGCGTGGTAAGGAGTAATTATTAATTGGACTTTTAAACTCTAACCGGCACCATTTAGTGACAAAAAGACTATATTAAAACATATTAAAGAAAAATTTGCTACGCAACATAGAAATCGTGTGTTGGGACACACAATTTTGATTTCTATTTTTTTTATTTTGCCTTCTGGGGAAGGCTTTTAAATTAATAGTGTGCACTCATTTGTCTTAGATTTAACAATATAAGTTATTTTTGAGGAATCAAATGGGCATTGAAATTTAAAAAATGAGGTATTTATTAGAAAATACGAATGTATTTTTCAAAACCTTCAAAGTAGACAAAAATATTCAAACCATGTTTGTTTTATGTCTAAAAAAATTTACCATCAGGTTTTTTAAGAACGAGATAATAGTTACATTTTAAAATTGAAACTGTTGCTGACGTGATTTTTTTTTAATTTTGGTACATTTCTAGGCTAAAATTGGCTCTTCAATATTATACCGAAAAAAAAATGTCAATTATTAATTAGTCCCGGCTCAAACCGTAAAATGACTGGGCTATTACGATAATGGTTGATTGTACTGACATAAGAAATTTATATTAAATTCGCAAAAGAAATTTTAAGAATTTTGAATTTTGACTAAATGCATTCAGATAATCGAATGTTTGTATGAAAAGTCGAAGTTTTCTTTAGCGAAGTTGTTCAGTAGTCATGATACTACTGTTTACTCTAACACCTGTACTGTGATAGTGCAAACAGATTTAGTAATAAAATCAATTTTATAAAAATTTAAAACAATATATCAAAGAAATCGAATCAGCAACGCAGGCTTCACATTCATCTACCTATATATCCGCGACAAGCTTCGTCAATGGCAACACGCAAGATATAATCTTATAGATATACAGGGTGTTCGGCAGACGGTTGATCATAGTAATATGGCGGATCAGTGCGGCCGGCTGCTACGTGTTTATGCCCAATAACAAGACCCAGCCAACATGGATTTTTTAAAATGATTTTTAAACTTTATTCGAATTCGTCATTGCTCGACCTTCAGACATCAATAATGTCATTTAAAAATAATAAAATTGGCAACATTTTTTTTCAATTTGTTTGTAGTTTAAGGGCTCGCGTATAATTGTCTAGCAATTATCTGCGTCAAATATGACTCTTAGAAGATTTTAAAATTATCCTAGATTAAAATAAAAATATAATGCTGTCAGTTCTGTTGTTTTTAAATTAAATTATTGACGTCTGAAGGTTGACCAACGACGATTTTCGAATAGAATTAAAAATTTTTTTTTTTAAATTCATGTGTCCTGGGTCTTGTTATTGGACCTAAACACGTAGCAGACGGCCCCACGGATCCGCCATTTTACTATGATCAACCGTCTGCCGAACACCCTGTATTACTTTATAGAAATGAACCTGTATAATCTGCATGCAAGCTTCAACATATATCACTAGCTAAGGCCCTGCCTGGCAGTAATAACAGTATTAATTATTTTTATTAAAACCAAATTTTAACAAAAAATTAAAACCGCCTTTAAAAAAAACTAAAAAGTTAAAAAATAATACAGCTTTCTTGTTCGCATCATAAGAACATTAATTCGTTTTATTGAAGTCGCTGTCAAGCCGGTAGATTCGCGACAGGGCTTGCATTAGTTTTTTGGCTTGGCTTGACACCGACTTCTATAAAACAAATTAATTTTCTTATGATGCGAACGAAAAAGTCATCGGCTGTATTATTTTTTAACTTTTTAGTTGTTTTTGAAGGCGGTTTTAATTTTTTGTTAAAATTTTGTTTCTTTCACAAGTTTCAGTTGTGAATCCATTAGGTCAATTTAATAGTAGTGCTTTAAATTAACAAACGCACTAGCCGGCACTCGATTTTCAAAAGTTCCCCTCGATTTCTCTGGGATGCCAACGTCGGATCCTGGTTTCCTTATCATGGTACCACCCTTGGAATATCTTCTTTCCAACAAGAAAAGAATCATAAAAAAAACCTCCTCCTTTTTTGAAGTCGGTTAATAAAAAGAGATTTTATAAGACAGTTTATGGCAGCTTTTTAAGTAAAAAAAAATAACGGTACCGCCATTAACCTCAATTAAAAAGAAAAAATTTTATTCTTTTCAGATAATATGGCGAATGACGATTTTTTCACATCGCATTGCCAGTTCAATAAATCAATTATTATTATTATAAACCAAAGAGTTCCTAATGTAAAAGAAAACCTTAGTTATGCCACAGTTTATACTTTCATATCGTAAGATTCTGGTTGTTTTCTATTATTTTAAAGAGTTATTTTTACAAATAAATGAAAATATTATACTCAATCATCAGATCATATAAATTTAGCTATTTCAGGGTCTCTTATTAATATGTAAAATTTTATCTCTCTTTTTTAAGTAGACTTTAAATGTAATTTAATTTAATTCAATTTAAGATTTGCAGAATGTTTGTATCTGCAACATGCTTCGTCAAAAATAAATATATAAACAGGAACCCAATCAGCAACACGCTTTGTCAAAAACTTAATCCTATACATTCTAAATCTGCAGCATGCTTCGTCAAAAACTTAAAATTATTAAAATAAATAAAAATAAAATTAAAAATAAATTAATAAATTTAATATATTATTAAATTAATTAAATGCTTGGCACCATGTCTCGCGGGGATGCACCCGACGACCTTTTTTATCCCTGAGACCTAATTTTTATTGTTTTCATTTTTAAACTTTTTCACTTCTATTATACCACAAAGCACTTTTATCAATTTATACAAATTTTATAAATTATAGTAAAGTTACAATTAATTAAATAATTAATAAAATTATAAATTCATAAAAACATTTTTTTTAAATAATTTAAAAATTTTAAACTTTAGATGGGTCTTAGTTATGTACTGTTAACTTCTTCTGTTCGTTTTATATTAAATACTTTCCATGCTATGGTTGCAAGTCATCCTACATATAAATATAAACACTTTGCGGGTATGGCTCTGCCATCAAGCTATTCTATGCTACTTAGGTACTTAATTACGATGTCCTATTTAAGTGCGGCGGTGTCGCCACACCCCACTCAGTCACGCGCTAGATTCTCTTTCACCCGCCTCCGCTCCCCATGTGGCGCATGACGACTGTTCTTCGTGTCACATCAAGGACATAACAGCTCAATGCGTGGTGCATTAATACATAGTTTGGGGAGAGACGCGACATCGTCGCGACGTGTTTGTGCTACTAATACAGCCCCATTTGTTCAAGCTGTCTTTGTAGCGGCAAGGCTCGTCGTTTCATGGGTAGATTTGCCTTGGGTAATGTAGCCCAGTCATTTTAAGGAGTTTTGTTAGGTGGGGTAGGGAGTAATTATGAATTGGACTTTTAAACTGTGACCGGCACCATTTAGTGACAAAAATACTATCTGAAAACATATTAAAAAAAATCGCTACGCAACATAGAAATCAAAATTGTAAATCCTAGAAGGGTTTTATATTAATAATATTAATACTGGTGCACTCATTTTAATTAGATTTAACAATATAATTTATTTTTGAGCAATAAAATAGGCATTGAAATTTAAAAAATGAGATTTTTAATAGAAAATACTAATGTATTTTTCAAAGCCTTCTAAGTAGACATAAATATTAACACCATGTTTGAAGTATACTGTATGAAATGGCAAAGCCTTAAAAACTTGCAAAAAAAAATTACCATTCGTTTTTTTTAGAACCGGATAAATGCTAGATTTAAAATTTGGGGCTGTTGCTGACGTGATATTTTTTTAATTTTTATACATTTCTGAGCTCAAATTGGCCCTTAAGTACTATTCCGAAAAAAAATATCAATTATTCATTAGTCCCACTGGGCTAATGTTGTCCCATTGACAATTATGTTGACAGTTATACGGTCATAATTAAATCGAACCCTTTAAACAAATTTAAGGACAGTTCATTCCGTTGGGTGTTCTAAACTACTATGATATGAAATATAAATAGCTTGTAAATCACTGTGAAATCAAACTATTAAAACTGTCTGACAAGCTTCTCATACTCGTAGCTCTGTAAACAAAATTGGATTTTTTAATCGACGCATCAAGCGCCACGTACACGGCCCGTTATGATAAGTCAGTCACAGTATAAGAAAGAGTATCTAGTACTACATACAGTAAGGAAAGGACACGCCCTGCCCCCCCCCCCCCCCCCACCAATTTTAACCTCACCCCCTCTGGCAGAATTGTGGCGTAAAATAAAGGCAAATGCGTATTCCTGTCTCGCTCGCACTCACTTAGTATCGCACATGCTTACCTCTTCTTTACCATTTTTCCGTCAGCTAAGTTTCTAAGGTGTGGTTCAGTACTGTTGCGCCCCGAATTAACTTAGCGGGCCGTGTACAGTGCAAAAATCTTGAAAAATTCGGGTTGGACCCGCGCAGTAGCGATTTTGCCTACAAATTTTGTTTCAGCGCATTCAAGGCCTTGCTCAAGAAGATTGCTGGCCATTATAAGTGGCGTTTGTCTGAGTGCATGGGTCGATTCGAGGGCTGGCACAAAGAGAATGTAACTCAATACGTTATAACAGTCGGGACTTCCATACTAAAAACTGGTCGTGACCGATGATCCAGAATGTATGAAACGTGTGCAACCGTTCAAAGAAATTTAATGGCGGCGGTGCACGTTTTATATAACTTTTTTTTTGTTCCAGAGTTGCGGGAGCCTGCCCTGGCATTAAGTTGCTGTACTGTATATCTCTTTTCTGTGACCTAGTCTCTGGTTTAAACACGCGATCGCGTGACTAACAGTGACTTGTGTTGTGCTCATCGCAATTGGAGTCAGTGACGAAAATGTCGAGTGTTGCCACCATGAAACATCGTAGATTGGATCTTTACTGTCTGTGGTTTTGCATAATTTATATAAGAAAAACAGTCAGGTATTAGTAAATACGGCGCAGCGATCGTTAGAAATAGATAAATTTCGATAAGTTTATAATTTATTATGCTTTGAACACATTGTCTGAACGACGACCTCTGTATGTATCAGATGGTAAAATAATAAATACAAGAAAATATAAAAAAATTATTTAAAGTTATTGCTATTGGTTAAGGTGGTTTCAGTCCATACAAAAGTTTGACGCACAATACGTGTAGACAGAATTAATAAAAGTAATATTGTATATATGGTACCTTAAGGTGGTTGCAGAGGGGTCAATTTTATACAAAACTTTGACGCAAAATATGCGAAGACGGTATTAATATAAGTAACTTTGTATATATGGAAAAATTGTTTAGAAAATCTAGATGCCGCGTCACAAATAACTTTTCCAATTTATAAAATAACTAGAGTTAACACGCGACTTTGTCCGTACAAATTATATACCAGATTTTAAGTCAGATCATAAGCTATCAAACAAAAAAAGTTTCATCAAAATCGGTTCAGTAGTTTTTACGTGATACTCGTTCAAACAAACAAACACACAAACAAACACCCAAACAAACACACCAACAAACAGACAGACAAAAAATCCAAAAATTGGTGAAATGGAATCAGGGACACCTAAAAACCACATCGTAACTTTTTTTTTGTTAATATCTTCAATGTACAGACAAACTTCCTGTTACAGTTTTATAATAGTATAGATTACGAAGATACAAAGCTTTTTCATGCAAAATTTTAAAAGTTTTATATCTTCGTAATTATATTATAAATTGCAAATGTTATTTGTGACGCGGCATCTAGATTTTCTAAACTATTTTTCTATATATAAAATATTACTTTTATTAATACCGTCTACGCGTATTGTGCGTCAAACTTTTGTATGGACTGAAACCACCTTAACGCAGTTCAATAGACACTAAAACCTTTTTCTAAATATAATTTTACTGTTAAATGAATATAAGTTTACTAGTTTTACTATCATTTTCTTATAAATTCACGTCTGATTACGGTCTTAGTCTAGGACTCTAAAACTAAGGCCGTAAGCAGCGCGCGAACAAATTGTCCCTCTAAAGTTTAGAGGGACAATTTATCCTCGGGTACCCGCGGTCACGCTGCCTCAGTGTGGAAATTGTATGAGAACATACATTTAGGACAGTCCCAAATGTATGGGACTGCTGATTTTTTTCGCGATTTCTATGTTGGTCCCATAGAGAAAGTTGTTCAGTTTAATGGTCTGAACATCCTCTTAAAAAAAACGTCATCATACCCTATATTTATTTAGAAGTATTCAGTATTCAGTATTTATTTGCAGTATCACAATAATGAAGTACATAGTTACGTGTAACACAAGATCTTATTTAATTATGGTGACGCCCTGTTAGGGCATGGCAATATAATTGCAGAGTGTTTGAAAGTTTTATTACATTACATAATATAATCATTAATTTAAGTAATAGAGATGTCGACGTTATGGTCAAGAGCCTAAAATATAAGAACATTGTTGTCCTGGAAAAAATCATTAATGTTGTAGTAACTTTTTAAGATGAGGAAGTTTTTTAATTTTTGTGCAAAAGATTTCTTTGTCTCTATTTTTTTAATTTCATGAGGGATGGCGTTAAATATTTTAATTGCCATTAAGTGGGGTCCAGATGTAATTAATTTTAGTTTTGAAAAGGGTTTTTTTAGTTGTTTTTGGGTACGATTATTTCTTTTTATTGTTTTAACTGGGGAGTACAGGGTTTCATGGGTCCTGACAAATTTGCATGCCTCTAGTATATATATATATAGATTGATGTTAGTGTGAGTATACCATGTTTTATAAAATACGGTTTGCACGATTCCATTTGATCTTGAAGTAATATCAGTTTTCGCTCTCCGCGCAGGACCGGTCGTTATGGCGATCCTTGGGGGAGGCCTATGTTCAGCAGTGGACGTCCATCGGCTGAGATGATGATGATGATGAATATCAGTTTACCAATAAACAAAAATAAAACTGCCTAAAGCCTAAATTAACTGAAGATCCTACTTCTTCTTCTTCTTCTTCTTATCGTGTGGGCAGAGCCCTGGTGTCAGAGTTTTTTCAGACCGCCTTACGGCCTCTGAGGTGGTTTTTATGTAACGACTACTACCACCAGAGATAGTAGCCGGGACCAACGGCTTAACGTGCCATCCGAAGCACGCAATTATTTCTCTTTTCAGACAATCATGTGATTCAGCCTGCAATGTTCTAACCAACCCTAGGTGGTTGTCACTTTGTGCATTTTCCCTAGAAAATGCACAAAGTGACATATCACTTGGTGTCCCCCGTGGGAATCGAACCCACGACCTCCATGTCGAGAGCCAATGCTCTTAACCATTAGACCACGGAGGCAGTTAAGTAAGATCCTACTAATCAACTAACACTGAAATGTTGCACACCTCGACGAGGTAGATTGTTGAAACCTAAATTAAGATAAGAACTCACTGTACATACACAATCAAGCAAGGAATAAATGATTTATGAACCAAAAGGAGTCAATTTATTGTAGGCGAACAAACGGTTACGTTTATTGATGGTATTACACTCTAAAAACATAATTTCATTTACTTTAGTAATCGGACGAAAGATTAGGTAAAACTGCAAACGGAATTATGAAATAAATACATATAAAAAATTCACCGTTTTGACTTTTTTGGTATGATTCTTTTTTCCTTTTAAAACGTCACATGTAAAGCAATGCGTGTATAGGAACATCTTAGATGATAATGCGAAAATAAAAATAAAAAACCAACATATCTTACCAAGACAAGATGTGCGCCCACTGCGATTACGCGACACTCTGTTTAGATGAGGTATAGCTAATATTACCACTATAATCCATTGATCATAAGAAACAAATCGACATGAGTTCCATAACTATACGCCAACTATACGCAAACATTTTTATGTTAGCCTAATTCCCATACTAAGATTGAGGATCTCTTTTTCTCAAACATAAACACAAAACAGTCACAAATAAGTTTTCGTCCAATTCTGCAAACAATACGCAAACCATATCAAATCTAGGTTGCTTCATCATACTTACTGTTATTATTATCGTCCCAAAAATAAAACGGTTAACAATTGTGTAGTCAGGCTTGACCCCGGCAGAGTCAAAACGCTTATTCGTATTATCAAAGAGGTTGCCCGATCGAGCTGTACAAATGCCTTTAATAAAACGACCTACGAAGCAAATCTATATTTTGCCTTTTCTACCTTTGCCCAAGGATTTTACTAAGAGGTTCCTTTCACTGTTCAGAGGTTTTATGAAAATTGTACATGTGCGTGGCCTCAATCTTATTTGAGCTATTTATTCTGAAGAACTATGTATATTCAAGAACTCTGTCAATTCAAGAAAAACATTATTGTTTCATTGAGTTTATCTGTAGGTACACGCAGAGAATAGATTAGATACCACTGCTAAAATTATGTACCAATAGCTAAAAATCTTCCAAACTATACGGATAGGCAAGAGCATATTATTATTATTTGGTTGTAAGGGCTTGGTCAATAAACCAATAGCTACTGCGACCTGAATAGATCTATTGTAGCTGTCACCCTAGACCTAAAGGTCATTTCCTAGGCCCACGGACTTCATGAACCGTGTTATGCTTGTGGAGGGAAGGTCCCTAATGTCAGTAGGTGTAGTTAGGCAAGAGCATAGCAACGACAAGTAAAAGTATTTATCTGGGTGAAATTGGCAATGTTAGCTAATTAAATTAATCCCAATAAAAAAAACAAAAGAATTAAAAAAAATTAAAAAAAAGTACCTTAGCAATCCGACTAAATTATTTGGTCAGTTAGCAACTGTAGCTAATTTTTGTGACTTTTCTTATCAATTCTATGTGTTTATTTAGTAATAATATGAAAAGTTTTAACACTACTACACTACACTACTAGATAATTTGTGTGACAATGTCAAAGATATTTATTTATTTATTTATTTACTACTAACTAATATTTTTTTAAGGGCCTATGTCGAAAAATAAGTGAAGCGAAATGGGCGTGTGATAGCATATATTACTGCCTGAGATGCGAGAGAAAGAAATGGGGCGGCGCGCGCGACTGAAACGACGCAAGCGTAAAACAAACTTTATTTAATTGTGATTGTACTATTTATGTAAGTTCAATTCTGCTCTAATCAAAATTTGTAAAACATCAATCTCTTTTTTTTAAATCAAGTCCCGTGTTTCTATTATTCACCGTTTAGCAGTTCCAAGCGTTTATAAATAAAAACGGAGGCTACTTTGGCTTGCTTTTCTATCGAGAAAATGTGTCTTAATCGTGTTTTGGCTAAAATCAAAACAATTCAATTTACACATATCCGCAATTCATACTCCTACTGTTAGTACTTCATGATATATGACGCTTTCAAGAATCCAATTTTTTTCACATATCCTCTTAAGTACTAGACCTACAAAATTAGCTGTTATGGCTAAGGAATCTTAACTATCCGAACAAAAAACTCATTTATTTTGCAACCATATTTAACTTTTATTCATAGTAGCAGTTAATTTATTAGCACAATTGACTAATCATTTAAGTTGCAGCAAGTGACAACAAAAATTTGTAAGAACAACGAAATGTTTAAGACTGCCAAACAAAATTCCATTGCTATGACAGCAAAAGAATAACTTCGTTACTACAAATAAGGACAATTTGCTGGATGAAGAAAGAAGTTAGCAATACCGGCAAATTTTTTCAGCTAAAAATTGTTTAAACCTGCCGCTAACTGCTCTTTGTTGAGGAAGAAAAGCTATCGCAAAGGCTACAAAAAATTTGCTTGGACAACTAAATCGTGGCAGCAAAATTTGTTTAGCTGCGTCATGTAAACCATTTCTTTCCGTGTAGAGAAGATACTATAATTCATTACGCTGCATTCAATGAGGCGATATCACCACACTACACTTATATTAGTAAATCGCTATCGCTTTCAACCACCCGTGCTCCTCTTACCCTGACGTTTATTTGTAGTGTCATCTCTTGTAATGCCTTTTCAAAATTGCATGTTGGTACTTTCAGTATGTTAAGAATAGAGGCGAAAACATGCTAGAAATAGGTAGATAGTTCTTGGGTTTGAGTTTCATCCGTACAAAATTTGTCATTTAATAAATAAGTAAAAAAAGAACTTTATTTATCCACACAATCCAATCCAATCTATAGCTAGAAACTCAAATTAAAAATTTTTCTCGGGCGGGACACGGGTCCCCTTAAGACGCAATAGATTGAAAATTTCGTTCTCTGGGTAGTGGGCTCGGTGGCGAAATTGGATAACGCAGTTCCCCGGTTTGAAAGAGTGCGGGTTCAAGACAAATTTTTCAATCTTTAATTTGATTCAAAATAGCACAACATGGCTGTAACATGTTTAAAATCAATAATATTTGAAATAGCTAGAAAATGTTTTGGTTCAACAATAAATTCACTGATTATATGACAAAAACATAAATTATTTATCACAATACGCAGTCAAAATATTAATAAAATGTACACGTAACCGTATAAACTGCACCTGTTCGTTCTAGCACGTAGATATCAGAGAATCTACGGTACTAAAATACTACTAAAACACACACGGTACGCCCACAATATTCTGTATCCTGCTTTTATTATATTATCCGGTTTATGAGATAAACTTTTTACATTGACACATAAGGGTATGTGGTGTAACAGATGCTACAACTTTGGCTAAGTTTAGTGAAAATGTATGCGTAGATTGAACTGCTGCGAGCAAACGCGTACACAAGTGTTTTTTACTTTCAATACAAAATTGAATTTATTCCCAGAACACATTGTCACAAGAATGGTAGCAGACAGTTGCTGCCTGCTGTCGACTAATTTGTATTAGATTTTACTAGTTATTAAAAATTCTGTACAGTTTGCTAATTTGCATTTTACGCTTTCGTAAGACGTGGCAAGCTTATCTTATGCCTCCTTACTTGATTATAAAGTTGCTTTAGGTGTGTCACGTTGCAGGTTCTGACCCGAGCACTTGTCTCTCGTGGTTTTCGCGCGTCGCGTTTTTGCCTGCCACGAGGCACCGCAATCCTCAATCTCTTCTTGTTCTTGACCAAAAACAATCCCTGAGATTGGGATAGATTCTCCCATAAACTACTTGGCACTGGCGGAAATGCAGTGCTATGGCACAAGCAAGAGTCCATTAATTATAAATATATCTATATAAAGTTGCTTTACTAAACTGCATTAAAGTTAAATAAATGTATCGTTAGTAAATTAATTACCTTACCTTTTGTTATCCAAGTGTATGTGTTAACGCTGTATGTTTCCCTAATTCAATAAAATTAAATAAATAAATAAAAATTACAATTTAAAAAAATAAGGTACATTTAAGGGCAAAAAAAGCTAAACCTGGTAGCGGGACTGTCATGCATGACAATAGATTTATTGATAATTAAAACAAAATTAAATTTAAATATTCTTTATTCATTTTCTTCCTAAAACAAAAAAATCTTCCTAAAATAGTTGAATTACTAACTTATAACAAGTTTTTCGTTTTTCGTTAAACTAAAAAAAACCCTTATTTTATTTCATGTATGGTATCATTTATTATGATTACTAACCGCCATTATTAATTGCGATTCTGAATAACATTTAGGCTTTCTCACGATACACCAATAGAGCCTCAAAATATCGTGAGTAAACAAAAAACTTGACTCTACAGACTAGCTTGATAAACTTTTGTACGTTATTAGGCACTTGTTCTAAATGTCACTTGTAACAAAACTTGGCGCTTGTTTACAAGTGGGCTCGAGTTGTTTAATTAAAACTCTTGGTTAAGTTTGTTTAGAGTTTATTTCAATATCCAGTTGCTTTACAGAGTTTATTTATTTATCTTTTAGATTCGATTTCTTCAAGAGTATCGACTTAGATTATTAATTTTATCTCCGTTACTAAATTGGTATATAAGCGGACTAATTACTATTTGACACAAAACCCAGTCATCAATTTGATTATTAGTCGTTGGGCTATTGCAAGCAAGGGTCGTTGTAACACTGAGACCAGCGCTGGTCCTTTGTGATCGCCCCAAGCTCACCCATATTTTACGCATACCTCCGAACTTATGATATTTTCTTTTCATTCTCGGGAATGCAGGTTTCCTCACGAGGTTTTCCTTCACCGCCGAGCTAGTAAATGATAAATAGTACCGTACATAAATTCTAAAGAACTTAGTGGTACAGGCCAGGAATCGAACCGCGGTCTCATGATTGAGGCGCTAGTTCTCTTCCGTATGCTATCATCGCTCTTTAATGGCCAGTTATCAAAGTCATAACATAAGTATCACACTGTAAAGTTTTATAAAACCGAAACTTTTCCATGTCTTATTCTATTAAACGATAAAATCTTCTTTAGTAAATTGGTCTCTTGACTGTCAACGACGATAATGATTTTAACAAATCCGATGAAATGTATGGATTAGAGGTATTTTGGGTCAAAAAACCTAAGTAGCCCAAATTTTTGTAGACAGCGAAGTTCGGTCGCCCAGATACTGTTTAAACTACAAAAGTATCTAGGTAATCAATTTATAAATCGTTGGTATACCGTATGGCGACTGACGTCTTCGTTATGTAACTGATTATTTATGTCAAACCCCATAACGGAATAAAAATTACAAGTTTGCTCCATGGAAAACAAAATAAAATGTCAATCTCTACAATCACTACAGAACATATAGGTAAGTGGATTAATATAAATAGCAAAAGGCGACCACACTCATCTCCGTCTATTTCACCTTGTCGGCCAACATAAATAATATTTTTCCAACAAAACGCGGGAACATGATAAGAAAACACACGCGAAGGTGCAGGCGGAAGCAAGCTCTCACAAATCATGTAATGCTTCTCATTCACACCGGTACGCTTTACTATTGAAACTCGATTTAGTTTTAAAGTGAGAAACGCAGCAGAGAGCCTGAAAATCCCGGTATTCTAGACAGCAATTTTTATTTTAACACAAATTTCACTTTCTTATTCATATTCGAATAATTCATTTTAATTCGAGTTGAGATGAAACAGAAAGTTTAAAAATACATTTCTGTATATCAATTAGAATGTGTGAAATTAAAAAATAGCGCTCAAACTCTGAAATGAATATCAGATATAAGAATGAGAATACAGCGTACATAATAAACTAATTTCGTTAACCTATCGCTAACAGGGAGAGCAGAGCCTCATGCTGTGTACACTAAAGCTTACACCGAAGCAACTTTTGATAAAATTGGCAATAGCTGAAAAATGTATTAAGAATATTAAAAGAAATTTATCTACTGAACATCGAATCCCTAAATAGTTTTCTTTGTGAAGTAAGTGGAATTTATAAAAATATATCTTTTCACACAACATATTCATAAGAACATTAGCTTAATCTTTACTCAGTTCTGAGATATCTCGAACCTGAAGTAATGAATAATAAATGATAAGGGCGAGAATAATGTGAGAATAAATAATAGTAACGTTAAAGAGACAAGACACTTGAGTACATAACGGGAAGGAAAGAGCAAAGAATAAAACAATTCTGTACGAAATGTTTTTATTAACAAGAAAACAGGAAATCGTTTCGATGGTTCGTCGCCAATAAACGTCACTGGCTGGTCTCTTTCGCGAATCTATTGCCTTCATATACGTCAGGTTAACAAGTGGAAAATATTTATTGTATCGATACAATTTAAGTACTTACTGAAACGAAGTAAGGAGTGATTTATTTTATAGGACCATTTTAACATGGTTCGGGCGGCGCAGTCAGAACATTTTAAAAGTTTATGAACATTAAGTAACTACCTTCTGAGATTTTTGAAGTAAGAGAGATGGGTAATAATGAAACGGTGAATTCAGACCATCAAACTGAACAACTTTCAGCTATGGATCCTCAGGAGACGCGAAAAAAAATCAGCTGTCCCATACAAAACTGCTGTACCTATCCGACTAAAATGTTTGGGACAGCAGTTTTTTTTTCGCGTTTCCTGAGGTAGGCTCCAAGTGAAAGTTATTCAGTTTGATGGTCTGAGTTCACCGTTTCAATATTTGCTAGGCTGTCACTTACACCCTGTATAGACTCGCCCTCTGGATTCCAAAAGATGCGAATCGTCGTCATCCATGTTGACCAAGGAAAGAACGAAGACGTGGTAAGACGTCCTGGATGTATTTAGTACCAAGTGGTCAGTGAATGCCCATGGAAATGAATGGAAAAGTTAAAGGAATCTCATCCCCATTAGTGAACGAAGGTATTTGAAGTAATTTTATTTAAGATTTTTTTTTGTCCGTTAGCACTGCATTTCCGCCAGTGTCAAGTAGTTTATGGGAGAATCTATCCCAATCTCAGGGATTGTTTCTGGTAAAGAACAAGAAGAAATTCAGAATTGCGGAGCCTCGTGGCAGGCAAAAACGCGACTCGTGAAAACCACGCGAGACATGTGCGTCAGAACCTGCAACGTGACTCATTTATTTTATTTTAACACTTTTTTGTACACTTAATTTGTTAACGCCAAACAAAAGTAATGTTCTTAGTTCATATTTACTTTCGTACTACTTCATATAATCGTGGCGAAGTATATCATAAAAAACTAACCTAGATTCTAGATTACTCGCATTTTCTGACTTCCTCGCAACTTCCACAGCTTAGAAGTGTTACTGCAAAACAAGTGACTTCTTTTTATTGGTAAACCAACCCTTATGAATAGCCACTTAAGATCTGAAATATTTGTGTGTTTCCGTCGTTATGATACATTCGCGTCGGTAAAAACTCGTACATTAGAGGGTCCCTAGGAACAGCATAAATATTAAGCAGGAAAAACAAGCCCAATGTCGGCAAACTCAAAGTAGGCTCTTAAAAAAATTACAATAACGTTTCTTTTTATTTGTTTTGTACCTCTTCTCTCTCTTGCTTCAGATTTAGACCACCAAACTGAACAACTATTACAATGGGACCAACTTAGAAATCGCAAAAAAACAACTATTGTTTCGTTTTAGATTGATATTTTCTATGGAACAGCTGATTCATTTTTAGCTGTTTCAAAGATGGTTCCATAGTGAAAAGTTGTCCAGTTTGATGATCTAAAGCATCCCCTCAAATTTGTAACGCATTTAATTTTACACCCTGTATTCTATCAGATTTTGCATAAACAAACGTGAAATCGCAAAAAAAAAGTCGGGTCTCCTATACTAAACTACAATGCTTACTCGATTCTTATGTATGGAACAGTGTACCTAGAGAAGGATGTCAACGATTTCAAACTAGTAGAACGCAGTACCCTACTCGAATTCAGCATGGTAAAGCAAAACAAAGCTAGAAAGCTTTAATCGGAACCTGCCGAAACAATTTAAAACTCAGGCAAAGCTAAAAACATTTCTCAAACACTAACTATCGTATTGTAACCCCTTTGACCCCTTCTGGCATCATTCCAAAAGGTGTCGACCGAACAAATGCAAGCTCGCAGCTGACAAAATATATCGTTTTCTAGTAGGGATTACTTAAATGTATCCGTAAACGAAATTCTAAAATCCAAAAATAATTACCAGGCATCAATAAACAAAAACAATTCTAAAATAAATTTTCGTATATTTTTCGGATACTGTAACACGTTCTACTTTTTTTATGACTGGGCATAGGAATTGTGTAGCTATAAATTTGATATCAGAATCCTAATGCAGTTTGTATTCTATCCAGCAGCCATGTTGCTTTGCGACATCAAAGAGAAGAGTCAGTCAAACTGAATGAGATTCACGTAGGAGCGAGAAAAATGTCATGCCATTGTGATAGAGAAGAGACGTATGCAGACCCGAGAAGTCTTCATTGTTTTCGGATATTATATATGGATGAAACAGCAACCTGACACCCCTAGTCTCTAGACCAATCGTTTATCGCACGCCAGCTATCACGCTACGGAAGTGACTTCGATCCTAGCCTTTGAGAATAAGTGTCTGCTTGAAAAATTGTTGTCACAATTCTGCTTTTGATAGTGTTGCACTTTCGATTACAAATTTAGATTTGAGTTTATGTGTTTGGTTTGATAGCCCAGTGTGTAGTGATGGATGTTTGTATCTATTATAATGTTATCTAGTCATCATTATACATAACCAGAATAGATTTTGATACTTTCAATGGGACTAGATAATCTGTGTGACAATTAGATAATGTTCCTTTATTTATATGAATATATTTATCTGAATTTATAGTACTGATCTGAACAACTTTCACTATGGGATCAATCTGATATTCCATAATAAACTACAAACGTACTCGAGCTAAATGACAGCAGTTTTTTTTCACGATTTCGATGTTGGTCCCCTACATAGTGAACGTTGTTCAGTCATGGTATAGACAACCCACTTAAAGCCACAACCCACTTGTTAGTATATATGTGTTTTTTGCCGTGTGGTGTCGGCTAAGAATAGCACCATCCCATTTCCTCCCGTGGGTGTCGTAAAAGGCGACTAAGGGATCTACCGGAGGATGGGCAGCAGCATCCTCTGAGTACACACATTCAATCCAACTGCGATCGCCAACCCGCCTGCCAAGCGTGGCGATTATGGCAAATCCCCCCATTTTGGGGGAGGCTTATGTCCAGCAGTGGACGTCTGTCGGCTGATATGATGATGTGTTTTAAATGTTCATTTTTACTTTTGTACACCTTGTAAAGTGTCATAAATTCTTATTTTAAATATCCATTGAATATTACTTATAGTAATAGCATAATATCTCGTAACAAAAGCTGTATATAGCGGTCAATAATTTTAATAATAAATATAATCAGAGTGGTTGCGTGATTGTGTATGATAAAGACAATAAATAATGGTCCCAAAGCGTGTATAGCTGCAAGTAACGAACCGTTGGAAGGTCAACTTATCTCTACCTACCCTGCTAGGTCAACGCTAATTAGACAAAACACGATGATTTTATAACGTCCGTCCACGTATCGAATACGATAACTTTTTAAACAACTATTTGACGTAAATGGATTTACACGTTTTCATTCAAATAAACACGCATGTTCATCTTCAGACCAACTCGCTCGGAGGCTCCGCTATGATCATCGAGCATTCGACTGAGCTCCTCCATAGTCTCCGCCATGATGACTATATCATCGGCAATCCGAAGGTGACTGATGTACTCGCCGTTTATATTGATGCCTAGCCCTTTCCACTCCAGAACCTTGAAAACATCTTCCAAGACATAGACATCTGACATAGCCCAAAGAATTGCTAAATTAAAGTGGCAGTGGGCGGGGCATATTGCTCGCAGAACCGATGGCCGATGGGGCCGAAAAGTTCTCGAGTGGCGACCGCGTACCGGAAAGCGTAGCGTGGGTAGGCCCCGCACACGGTGGACCGACGACCTTGTGAAGGCGGCGGGATCCCGTTGGATGAGGGCAGCCCAGGACCGGTCGTTATGGCGATCCTTGGGGGAGGCCTATGTCCAGCAGTGGACGTCTATCGGCTGAGATGATGATGATGATGATGAAAATGATGATGATGATGAAACACGCATATAAACCTACGGCCATAATACATATCGAGATGGCCAGGAACGTTGCTACAACTGTTGACTTTTTTTAAGTAGCGAGACTTACTTTTAACCTATAGAAGGTAGTGGTACAACCAAACAAACAGTCTTTTATTTTCAGTATATTCATTCTAGATTAATGTGAGGGCAAAACGGCAAAAGTCATTAATTTGTTGAATAAGTGTGACCGATGTGTGATCAGTGATCACACATCGGTCGAATTTATATAAAAATACGCGTGTAATACTTATCTCTTCCTATTCTCTCTCCCTATACCAGAGACACACTATCACGCGCCATCGTTCCTAGTCGACGGCGACGCGTAAATTCGGCAACTGCTCATCAGTCATCACGATTCACACTAGCTTGTACCGTTTTCATGAAAATTCATATTCAGAAATTTCTGAAAGATCCCACACTTTCCAAGGGAGCAAACGTCGTGCAGCAGGGGCGGAAGTGTTGTGTATTTTAATGTATTCACCCATAGGTAGGTATGACCCAGCAGCAGTTCCAAAATGTTTTATCTTTTGCATTTATATCAACTTTGAAACGTTGACGCTTCCTAGAATCCACCTACTCGCTAAATAAAAGCGTAGACAACATAACGTTCAAAACATGTTGTTTCGAAACCCTTCTAACAAACACTTTTAAAACTGTTGTCTCTACGCTAGAAACTGGGTGAAATCTCTTGAATATTGCAATCCCGTGTTCACCGCAAACAAATGCATATAAAAGGCCTGTCTTAGATGGAAGCATGACAAATTGAGCAATAGATGTACACAAATAAGGAAAGCGTTTGTTAGTGAGCATTATTTACTTGTAATTTTAACCATGTCAGTGTACCATGTCAACTATATATCTTAGAACATGATGATAAGTTATAGGTGTTATCTAAATCAATATTTCACGTTTATTTAAAAGTCTTGAAATGTCAAAGAGACACACACTGTAGAAATTCTTTTTGTTTCATTCTTTTTTTTTGAAGCTTTTAACCCTGAGGTTACGTCAGCCCCATCTTTTATGTTTTGATGTTTTTGTTTACGTTTTATGTCCGTCCGTCCGACAGTCTCTGACGGATTAGAATCTATTGTAATCGATTTCCTGGTACTACAACTAGTTTGGTAGATGCAATTATTCCCTCGACGAATTCTCTGTGACTGTTTCATAGTAATTATTGCAATTTGCATTTCATTGTTACACCAGGTAGGTACCAGTTAATTGTTGGTATCGATTACAAATAGAAATCGAATAATTAGAAATAAACGCCCTGAGAAATAGGTACCCCAGATGTACACATCTGATGCTCATTGTGTACTCATTCAAGCTTTTAATTAAATTATTTTTAGTTCATCGTACTGCATGTGGTAGATAAAAATATGCAGACTGTCTCTCACTGAAAGACGTGACAAAATTCTATACAAGAATTGACACATTGAATTTGAGACAAAATTCTATTGTTGTAGGGACTGATACAACAATATGGCAACACCAGTTATGACCGTTACATTAAAATGACCCGGAATATTAGTTTTCTACATGTAACTTACATCATCGACAGTACTCTTTGTTTATGAATTGTGTAACGTAACGTATATTTTAACTGTTTTCTTTAATGTAAGGGACATGCTATCTCTGGAATGACTAAATTTATATTAATACCACAAATTATATACCAGATTTTAAGTCAGATTATCAAACAAAAAAAGTTTCATCAAAATCGGTTCAGTAGTTTTTGCGCGATACTCGTTCAAACAAACAAACAAACAAACACCCAAACAAACACACAAACAAACAGACAGACAAAAAATCCAAAAATTGGTGAAATGGAATCAGGGACACATATAAACCATATCGTAACTTTTTTTTTGTTAATATCTTCATTGTACAGACAAACTTCCTGTTACAGTTTTATAATTGTACAGATTATTATATAGAATGACAATGTTGTTGTTGTTGAATGTTTTTTTTAGTGTCAAATAAAGTATAATTGATTGATTAATTGATTGAATGACAAGAAATCTAATTTACTTTGCTCTAAGAGCCATAAAAAAGGACAACAAGATATAAAATATGGGCTCTTTTAAAAAAAAATATCTTATTTTCGCTCTCCTGAAAAACAAAGTTTTGTCCCTTACACTAATTGATACTTCTGAGATCGATAATATACTTTTTCATTACATTTTCTATGTCACCCTTTATAGTAAACGGATGATAAAGACATCATAAAGCGATCATAAAAATCAAATGTAAAGTACCATTACATCAGTACAAAAACATTAAAGTAACGATGCCAAGCACGTTCAAATGAAGTTTAAACTATGCATTCTTAGTTAAGTACTCCATTTGAATACATTTCCGACTTTAACCGCTTCGTCCAATGAATTTTATGAATGTCAAAAGATGATACTATAACCCGTACATGTTTGGTCTGCTTAAAACTTAACATACCTAATTCAAATGCTTAGTTGCAGAAACGCTCATTAAAGTTAATTCTTCATTAAATCTCATGCTTTCACTTTTTGTCTTGTTGACGTAGTTGAAGGTAGCAAGAGATTTAATGGTGGATTAACTCTAAGGAGCGTTTCTGTAACTAAGTGGTTAAAGCAAGGCTCACTTTTACCGTATTAAAGATTTTAAGAATTGACACTTGACTATTTGTATAAAAAAAATCATTTAACTAAAGAGATTATAGTGTTCGCGTTCGTTGACGACTTAATAAACTCCTGTAGGCCTCGCATGCCACCCCCGAGAAAACGATAAAAATCGAGATGTGCCTCCATCTTTATTATTTTACGTACGCAAAAAAAAATCGCGCAAGACGTTTTTCTCGTTTAAACGCTTTGTCGTGGGTGGCATGCTAGCCGTGCTGCTTTACGACTTATAGCACTCAATACACCTCAACTATAATACCAACATGTTTACATCCAACTACCGTAATAACCGTGGGTGTCGTAAAAGGCGACTAAGGGATCTACTGAAGGATGGGCAGCAGCATCCTCTGAGTACACACATTGATTCGATCCAACTGCGATCGCCAACCCGCCTGCCAAGCGTGGCGATTATGGCAAATCCCCCCATTTTGGGGGAGGCTTATGTCCACCAGTGGACGTTTAATGGCTGATATGATGACCGTAATAACTTCTTCTTTTCGTGTCAATGGTTCGAAACACGATAATAGTTAAAGTAATAAATTATTGGAAATAGAACCAGTGACCCCTGCGTCATAATCGAAATCCCAACGACGTGACAATGATCGGTTCATAAAACAAGCAATCCCGTTGCTTGTGGACAGTGAAAATCAGAGCGTGCACCAGCGCCAATAGTAAAAGGAATCGTAAAGTTGTTTGTGCAAAGCCAACAAACATGAATACTCGTAAAATGACGCAGACAGACCGTACCGTAACGTGCGAGTCGACAATGAAACGTTTTATAAATCAGCTGTCTTTGTTGTGATTGTGGAATTGAAAGACTTATCTCAGCAAAAAGAAAGTTGGCTGTTCTTCTCTCGTGTCAGCATGATGTGTGTCTTATGAAAATCGCTCATGCTGTAGTGTAAATATTTTCCAGTAAACAATGTTCGTATTGAGGCTGACTGGCCAGGGTGCGCCAAAGGAACTCACGTTTCAGCACTCGGGGAGCACTTTCCTTGCACCCCAGTTTGCTGATGATATAACGCAGGGGTGGCCAACCGGTCGATCGCGACTATTAGTCCAGTCGACCGTGGCAATACATTTCAAATGCAGCACATGATGTTACAAAACGAAATTATTACTCTGCGCTGCGACATATTTCTAAAAGCAAGGTCATCCTCAGGTCAAGATTTCTGAACATTGGTTTCCAACGAAAAATATCCAAATTTGAAGAAATGTGTTGAACAACTTCATTCGTGTTTTCGTTCAACATATTTATGTGAGTCAGCATTTTCCTACTCAAAACAAACAAAAACTAAACACTGTTTTCGCTTGACAGACGCTCATACATTAGATTCTTTAAGGTTGGCAATTTCCAACTACAAACCTGATTATGGTAAACTAGTGGAAGATGCTCAGACGCAATGCTCACACTAATATATAGGACCTATATAATATGTTGATTAAACATCATCAACTCAGACTTCCATTCCAATGTATTAAGTAAATTTAAGGAAACAATCTCACATGTGACATGAAAAGGAACTCCTGAGACTGGTCAATAAAAAATACTACATGATTGTGTACTAAACTATGCTGTTTCATTTAAGATTTCAAGAAGTATGTACGTGGTAGATCGTACAGGGTTTCGTTAGTAAACAGTAGATCTTATGTCTAATCAAGTTGGCCACCCCTGATATAACGAAACTGCTCGATATAGGCCTACAAAGATCGCCACAATGACAGATCCTACACTGCTTTCATGTATGTATTCTCTTGATGCAAACCCTTTTGTTATGCGAGTCTTACACTCAGTTGCAGAAACGCTCATTAAAGTTAATCCTCCATTAAATCTCTTGCTGTCACTTTTTTTCTTGTTGACTTAGTAAAAGCCAGCAAGAGATTTAATGGAGGATTAACTCTAATTAGCGTTTCTGCAACTGACAGTTATAAAAACTGTGAATCGGTAGTATAATATGTTTTATGATAGTATTTTTGTAGTTAACATATAATGATGACAACAATAATATTGTTTTATTAGGGAGTCATATATGTGTGAAACCCGATCTTAAAACTTCCTTCAAAGTATCTCGCTCAGAAATGGCTTTTATTATTTGTGACCGAGTTGAAAGTCTTAAAACTTAGCTCACATTCGGTCTGATCGTGAAAGACTACCGAAATTCAATTTCGTTCAAATCTCATATCGGATAATCGGCTCAGGGCAACGTGGCGACGCGGCGGCGTGAATGCAATCTCCTCCATCCCTAGATTTGTCTGTGTTTTGAACGTCGCCAATTGAAACCATTTTCTGATTTAGAAAAACAAAAATTTTGGCTTTCAGTTGAATCAGGGACATTTGTTTTATCTCTATTTTCCAAACTATGCTATCTAGTTCTTTTCCTTTCTCATTTCCAGTGTTCATAGTCTATCTATACGTAGGTAACGTCACGCCTCTTTCCCTAGGGTGAGCAGAGCCTGGGATGCGCCAATTACTGCAATCTTTACTTACCACTTTTGCAATTTTGTTACTTCTACACAAATCTTCTTACATAATGCCCGCCGATTTCGAATAAAATTTTCTAGTCAGGTATAAGTTTATTTCAAATCAAAGGCAAATAATTTAATAAATAAACAGGATTTACTTTAAGTCACCGAGTCGGAAATGATGTGTAAGATGCGGCAATGCAGAGGCTTGCCAGAAACGCTGAGCCCCAGGAAATTGGTTTCTGCCGTGAGCTGCGGATGCACTGTCCACTGCACAGTGGCTTCAACTAAGGTTTTTCCAAAACCGCCACTAAAGTTATATTATTCACAAATTCAAGCTTTTATTTGCAGCTTTAAACTAGTGAAAGTTCTAGACAAATTTTCAAAGAAATTATTGGCTTTTTACAGGTTAGATTACCTACTACTCTACTATTAGAAAAAAAAAATTTCAATAAAAACCTTAACAATTGATTTTAAAAGTCCACATTTGAAAAATATATGTATGCACACGATGCATTTCAATATCATAATTTATTCAACATAGAAGTGAACGTCAATATTCAAAAATATAATGTAAAACAGCTATATTTCACTAACAGCCCCCAAATTCTATCCAGTCCAGTGTCGCCCACATAATTTTGAATTCGATCCCATAAATCTATCAGAAGTCCCGTTAACTCATTCTATTGATAAAACGTAAGAAATCCTGTGATCCCCTGAGAAATGTGTGAAAACTTTACACAATGCAAGCTCAGGAGAACGTCGAACGTAAGGTACCGACGCGACGTCTAAAGATTTTCACAATTTATTACTATTGTACGGGAATAGGTATTTGCCATAATATTTTAGTTTCTTCTTGCGTGCGATAATTAGTATTTATCCTGTTGTAAGGCTCGAATATTATCATGCATTAAATAGTATCAAAATAATTTTATATAATAACAACATTAAATTAATTAATACAATTAATCAAAAAATAAAACTGTAGGGTGGCTGAGAGAAAGAGGGTGATGGTTTAACTATTTATTGATGAGCATACAATATTGGTACATAAAACACATACAAACATCCCTAGCTATGCATCAGAGTGGACTGCGTGGCTATCTCACTCTTCTGCTTAGAAGACATAGGTTTTGGAACGGACTGCGTGGCTATCTCGATCCTCGACCTGGCCAGCACCTGAGGACTGCAGTGGCTATCTCTCAGGCGAAGCCGCCTAGCTAAGTGACATTCGCTTTTTTTTTTTTTTTTTTTTTTTTTTGAAAGTGACTATTACAGCTTTGCTCCGGGAGCAACTACTGCTTTTTACTGCGGGCTATTGGGGGGACCACGAAAGGTCACCGAGCCAATTGAATGAACTTAAGCAACCGACCTAGGGGCACCCAGAGGGGTACGGACCTCGGCCAAGGACGTTGCTGGGGCTACGCGGCGGATTGTGTAGCTGGGATAGGTGAGAAGCGGCCTGGGATTGGCCTATAGCGTCTGTAGGCGCCTGAATTGAAGGGAGTGTGCAGTGGTCGCGGCTGTCTCCGCCGGCGGGGACGTCGATTACTGTGTCGGCGTGTTGTTGTCGTGTGTTGTGAATTTGCGATTGTTAGTCGTGTCTGTTGGGCCGCCTGTACGGCAACCGTGATCTCATCGTCTGGATCGACCAGTACATTGCGGGGTCGACGTCTATTCGTCCTAGTAGTATCACAAGGATAGATGGCGTTTGCCCTAATTAGAGGGTTGGAGTGGCGGGGGGTGGTGGCGAAATAGTCCGCCACCATGCATTTGAGTAGTGTGACATTCGCTGGCCGCGTCGGGTCTTATATACGATCCTCGGAGCGCGTGCCGCGTGCATAACGATGGAGAGGGCGGTGACAAGGGCAGCTAGATGTGTGCGAGCGAGAAAGCACTCGGGTCCGTGCGCCTCTCGCTACAAAACTAAATAAACGAGATACTTATGTAAATCAATTAAAAACTAACTAAATCTTTGACAAAACATAAAGATGATTTATAATTAATTTAATTCAAATATCGTTAGATTCGTTATAAAAATCGATATAATCAATTTGCAGAAAAGTTGATAATTTAAATGTTTTAATTTTTACATGGTGGATAGATAACATTCATTCTGTGCTAATTTCAAACTGTTAGAAAAATTTAAGAGGTAGGTACATTAAGTACAGCTTAGATATTTTCTACTATTTTGTGTTATTCGAAGAATACAATTTTTAAATTTAATGTTTTAATGATTTCTGAATCGGGACTCTTTGACCTTGATGTTGCCGAAAGTTTAGAAAGACCAGTTTTGTGGAACTAAGAAAAACCCTTAATAGAGAGCGCAATACGGTATGTATTATTTTTCCTATTTCCACAAAACTTTCTAAACTTCTGTGCAACATCAATGTCAAACAGTCCTAATTCAGATACCATTAATACATTAAACTTAAAAATTATATTCTTCGAATAACACGAAATATTAAAACCTAAGCTGTACTTAATGCGCATGTTAAATTTTTCCAACATTTTGAAATTAAATTAGAATTAATGTTATCTATCCACCCTGTAAAAAAAAACTTTAAAATTATCAAGGTTCTGATTTTCTGGCTACTGGACTGGACTAATTGATTGTTTTTAATAAGGGCTTTCATTATTACAATAAAGTATAAACAAAATTATGAAAAAGTTGAAGTTGCTAGTTTCACTGCTTCTCGAATATGCATCATGTGATGTTTATTTGATCTTGGCTTTTATTTTGCAAATGTTTAATAATATAATTGAAATCCGATTTAAATATATATCGACATGCTAAATGAAACACAACTGAAATAACACACATCACATTATAAACTCAACATTTCTATCGAAACTAAAAAGCGAAAGCACTAAAATGTCAATGGCAACGTTCGATCCATTATTTTACGATCTATTACACTAATAGGCCTCAAAACTCAGCGGCCATCGCCAACACCTGTCGGGTAACCGTACCATTTGTGGCCTCAAACTGTTCTTTTCGTGGCACTCAAACCGTGCCGTCCTCAATAATGAGACGCAATGCGGCAGACGTGCCTTGGGAGCTGGGTGGACTTGGGTTGGGCCTGGCCGTCGAGTAGGCTGTTGTGACTAATACCTACGCACTACAAGTGTATTTACCCTACTTCAATCGCGCTGAGACTGCTAGGTGTTTTTGTAAACGTTTGTTTCTATTTGTATCTAACGAGAACATAGTTCGAGAGTCCAAGTAGTCGAGTAGAACGACAATCTAATTTCACAGAAATAGATAGGTATAAAAGATGTAAGTGACAGCCTAGCAAATACATTTTAGTCGGGTAGGTGCAGCAGTTTTGTGGGACAGCAGATTTTTTTTTCGCGTTTCCTGAGGTAGGCTCGATAGTGAAAGTTGTTCAGTTTGATGGTCTGAGTTCACCGGTTCAGTATTTGCCAGGCTGTCACTTACACCCTGTATAATATAGATTTATAGTTATAGGTCTTTTTTAATATGTTGACGATTTATTAAGGGCATGATCATACTATCAAATTGAACAACTTTCTCTATGGGACCAACGTCAATATCTCGAAAAAAAATCCCATGTTTTATACAAAAGTGAAAATCTACTCTACACAAATTGGGACAGCAACAGGCGGAGGACAGTCGCCTTTTGATGGCTTTTTCCGATTCACTTTGCATAGAATGTGCTGCCATCTATTAAAAATTTCGCAGAACTATGAAAAAATACATTTTATTGTCTATGTCAATGTCTAATTGACAGATGACAGATTCACAAAATGGCTACGTATCTTGCGTAATGCGCGAATTGTTTGTAGTTTTCGTTCAATTTCGTGCCGATTTAGTGATGTTCTGGAGTTTCTGTTTTTCTCTTACTAATGTTTAGATTACAGGAATAGTAAAGATACTGGAATTTCATTCGATCGGTGCGGGATTGAACGAAATCTAGCATTCAAAACAATAATATGCATCGGTATGAGTAGATATAAGTAGGTATGTATAGTATAGGTTGAATTATTGTCAGTGAAACACAGATGGCGCTAGCTAGCCTTGAATTTGACATAAGGTGGATGCATAATGTTGCCGCGAGTGGGTTCTCTTTTCTAATATACTTATATTACTCTTTGGACAGCAGATTTGTTTCTTCTCGATTTCGATGTTAGTCCCCTAGAGAAAGATGTTTAGTTTGATGATCTGACGATTCCCTTAAATATCGTTAGCATATTAAAAATGACCAGACCAGACCAAGGTATATATTCCAAAACAAACAAATGCTCCAACAAAACTAGAAAACGGTACATGATGGTCTCAGTTAAATTGAGATTGCCAGTTCCAACGATCCCAACTTAGCAAGGTTTGCTCGGCATAGTAGGACATTACGAGGATTTTCGCAGTCATTTTCAAGTGGCAGACATATAAGTAGGGTTGCCTCTGATAAAGTTACATAATTATTACAAGAATATAAATACATCATATTTAAATTAATTCTTTACCAAATAACATTACCCGCTTGCTTGCTTATGGTTCTGTCCCCGAGACAATTTTTTTTTTAAATCATCTGGAGCAGCGTCCGTGGAGGTGGACGAATATGGCCACAGAATGGGTTCCACAAGATGGTGGCCGACGTCGCGGAAGGCCCAGGAGAAGATGGAGCGATGACTTGAATACCTTCCTGAAGTATTGGCGAGAGATTGCATTGCATAGGGAGGATTGGAGGAGAAGAGGGGAGGCCTTTGCCCAGCAGTGGAACACAAAACAGGCTAAACAAAAAAAATCATATGAAGAAACGGGCCCAGAAAACACTTGATTGCATAAAATTAATAAGTATATATTTTAGTTTCATCTTTGCAGTAAACAAATGCTTGAAGATATCGCTAAACTCACATTTTTAGTGATTCTTTAGCTTGAGTACTATTTTTATAACAGGATAAACTATAAAAAAGAAGAAAAAAATAATGATAGAAAAAATAATGTTGATGACGTCACTGCGCATTATTTAGTATCGCGTTTTCCTATAAAGAGTTGCATGATTTGACTAGGTACCTAGTTGTCGACTAGCGGATTATGGCTTTTACTATGCAGAATCAAAGCCAGAAGTTAACACATACAGCATTAAATACAACGAGCGTTAACCCACGACTTTGTCCGCACAAATTATATACCAGATTTTAAGTCAGATCATAAGCTATCAAACAAAAAAAGTTTCATCAAAATCTGTTCAGTAGTTTATGCGTGATGCTCGTTCAAACAAACAAACACACAAACAAACAAACAGACAGACAAAAAATCCAAAAATTGGTGATATGGAATCAGGGATACCTAAAAATCATATCGTAACTTTTTTTTTGTTAATATCTTCAATGTACAGACACACTTCTGTTGCAGTTTTATAATAGTATAGATTTAAGCGTTGAGAATGATGTTTTCAGGTCAAGGTTCTTACGTGTCCACCCTATAATTAAGAGACTTACCATAGGTACAAACGTAATTGCTATGTCTGTTAGTAATTTTCACAATGTCAGGCACTGACAGCCCTGCAGTACTTGATATTCATGGCTGCGGTGTGGCCACGCACGCTCCGGCGCCCCTAGCTAGGCGTGAGCCCATAGCGACTCAAGCCCGATAACATCCAAGCCAGATGCCTACGTTTGAATGAGCGTCACATGGAGTACTACGTGATCATTTGACATTTTTTAAAGGTTCTTTCTGTGATGTGTCACGGCTGAAGAAAAAAAAACTATTTAGTTATAACCTCCCCATTTATACCAGTATATTATGTTATTTGTATTATATAGCCGTGGTGGTCCAGTGGCGAGTAACTTTGCCTGCCGTGCAGGAGGCGATGGTTTGATCCCCGTCCAGGCCCACTCGTACCAATGAGTTTTTCGGAATTTATGTACGATTTGTGACACCACTGGCTTTTCGGTGAAGGAAAACATCGTGAGGAAACCTGCATGCTTCAATTTCGAGGCATGTATTGTACCCACTGTCCATTACAAGTGGCGACGGGCTCACTCCCCGTCACACTGGACAGAGTTTCGGTACTTCTAGTGAAACGTGGATGTTCTGAAGTTTCAGAATATCTCTGACTACCCCCTCGGGGAATATAGTCGTGAGCATATGTATTATAAGCCGCGCCTCGTCTTAAACTGATTATAGTTAAATATCTTGCTCAAATACATAATTCCTAAAGTGAGTGAGCGTGCAACGAAACACCCTAGTAATACTTAAGAGGGTACTTCAGACCATCAAACTGAACATCTTTCACTATGGAGCCAACTACGAAATAGCTAAATAAAAATCAGCTGTTTCATACAAAAACATATCTGTGTGTAAATAAATGTTAATGCATAAATATCCCAGTTAGAAAGAAAGAAAAATTATTTATTTGGATCTCCGAAACACATACAACTTCTACACATACACTTACAGTTGTCAACTAGCACTAATTTGCCTCCAATCCTCGTGGAGTATGAGTATGGAATCTGAGTTTATGATAAAATAAGCTTTTTTAATACAAGACTATACCTTGTCGAAACTAAAGAACAACCTGTGGCGTATGCATGATATGCGCTATAAGGCGATATCACGCCTTTTATATCTTTCGTGCGCGCGCAAATTAAGTGTCGTTATATGGTAATAGATACTCTTTCTTATACTGTGGTATCGTTAAGGCGGTTGCAGAGGGGTCAATTTTATACAAAACTTTGACGCACAATACGCGTAGACGGTATTAATATAAGTAACTTTGTATATATGGAAAAATAGTTTGGGAAATCTAGATGCCGCGTCACAAATTGCAATTAATAAAATAATTACGAAGATATAAAGCTTTGAAATTTTTCATACAAAATATTAAGAGCTTTATATCTTCGTAATTATATTATAAAATGTAAATGTTATTTGTTACGCTGCAACTAGATTTTCTAAACTATTTTTCCATATACAAAATATTACTTTTATTAATTCCGTCTACGCGTATCGTGCGTCAAACGTTTGTATGGACTGAAACCTCCTTAAGCACGATGAATGAAGGACATTTTTACATACCAAGCTAGAAAATCATTTCATCTGTGAAAGTAACATACCTATAAAAGAATGTATGTCTCAAAAATCCAGTCTAGACAAATGAAATATGTCTAATATAACATTTGGCCATCATCATTATTGTAGACAAAAAAGAGGGTGGATAAAAGTATCCACCCTCTTTTTTGTCTTACACAGGGTGAAATTTATATCATTAGCATCTTTTTAAACTAGTATATATAAGGTCTAACAAAATTAGGTGAAACTATTTTAAGGGGATGATCAGACCATCAAACTGAACCACTTTCTCTATGGGACCGATATCGAAATCGCGAAAAAAAAATCTGCCGTTCTATACAAACGTACTCGACCTAAATGTATGGGACGGCAGATTTTTTTCGCGATTTCGATATCGGTCCCATAGAGAAAGTTGTTCAGTTTGATGGTCTGATCATCCCCTTAAAATAGTTTCACCTAATTTTGTTAGACCTTATATACCCATCAAACTGAACAACTTTTACTATGGGAGCAAACCGATCAGAACAAAAATAAAAAAACTGCTGTTGCATAAATTTGATTCGAGTAGGCAGGGGCGGCGGGTGCAGTTTAGTACGGAACAGCAGATTTTTTTGTTGCTCCGATCGGTGTGCTCCCATAAAAGGATGCTAATGATATCAATTTCACCCTGTATAGTCTCATCTAGATCTTTCCAACTGCCTTATAACATAATCAGCCCACCTGACTGCTGGACGGTCTTGTCTGATCTCAGCCAACACTCGGTCAAGTCTTTGTCTTTTGTCAAGTCCATCTGCCGTTTGTTCTTCTACCTTATAGCCACGTGTCACCTCCGCTCATTTGCTTTCAACCTTTCCTAATCTTAAAAACATAGCACGCAATTCTATACTGTAATATTATCATTTTTAACTAAAGATAAGAACAAATGAACGGTGTTTTCCAAGTAATTAGACCTAAAAACAGTTTGAAATTAGCACAATTTAGTCCGTTTCCTTTGTACCTTTAATCTGATATCATCGGATAAACACCTTTAACAGAAATGGGAGTGAAATTAAATTGTTTACGTCGGAACTGGCCTCGTTTTGTCTTCGGGAATGTTCGCTAATTTTTAGGTAGCTAAGGATTCATAACAGGAGAGGGAAAAAACCTTTACGATACGATAAATAAATAATATCTATCTATACTATTATAAAACTGTAACAGGAAGTTTGTCTGTACATTGAAGATATTAACAAAAAAAAAGTTACGATATGGTTTTTAGGTGTCCCTGATTCCATTTCACCAATTTTTGGATTTTTTGTCTGTCTGTTTGTTTGTGTGTTTGTTTGGGTGTTTGTTTGTTTGAACGAGTATCACGCAAAAACTACTGAACCGATTTTGATGAAACTTTTTTTGTTTGATAGCTTATGATCTGACTTAAAATCTGGTATATAATTTGTGCGGACGAAGTCGCAGGTTAACGCTCGTTTTGTTATAATTATGATTTAATTCAATTTAAAAGCATGGTGAATTGCTACTAACTTTTCAATGGACTATGGTCTAAAATACATTTATTTATATCATTATTATTTATCGTGTTTGCAACATTGAATTTTTGTCACAATTTGTTTCACAAAAAAGAAATGACATTTAAATACAAACTCAACTAAAAATACCTAGCATATAACAAGGTGAAAAACTCTTGACCACCCCTTTAAATATTACTAAGGGATTATGACACGTGATTTTTAATGGTCTAAAACTTAAGACCGCCAAAAAATTAGGTTTCCCGTATTGAGTCGGGCAGGTGCCTACTGCAGTTTTGCAGGTCAAAGTATCCGCACTGACTAAAAATTGATACTTAACTCCATATTACGGAAAAAAGTTTTTCAATTCTTAGCCAGTGGAAAATCATCTTTACGTTCCTCGAGTCTCTACAAATTTAATATGCTAATCACAACACTTCGAACATACAGAATGCTTTGTTTGGACACGAACAGATATCATGATTGTAACATAATTATTAAATTGTCGTGTTATTAGCCGACCCTGAAATACCGAAACCGAGGCCGAATGATAGCTTTAGAAGCCTATACTTGTAGGTACTTCAGTTTGTTGTTCTGAAGCGTTTGACTACTTATATAAATAGTTACGCGTGTAATTCTACTAACAAACATTTCTAACACTTTTTGCGGGGGGCGAGGTTACATGAAATCCGCAACTTTGGATTTTATTCCCCATAACTTTAGATTCTGATTTTCAATGAAAAAAAATTATGAAAAGTATCTAACTATCTCGTTTAGTGATAAGGTATAAAATTGAATGTAAATGCACATGATCAATCGTGGCAGATGAGAAATGATACCTCAAGGCTAGTCCTTATAATAAATAGTCAAAATCTGAAGGACCCTGTTCCACATGAAACGCATTTAATTTTACACCCTGTATAAATGAATTATCCATCTATTATTATTATTACCTTATTCCATAAAGTTATCATCATCATCATCATCATATCAGCCGATAGACGTCCACTGCTGGACATAGACCTCCCCCAAAACGGGGGGATTTGCCATAATCGCCACGCTTGGCAGGTGGGTTGGCGATCGCAGTTGGATTGAATGTGTGTACTCAGAGGATGCTGCTGCCCATCCTCCAGTAGATCCCTTAGTCGCCTTTTACGATACCCACGGGCGGAAATGGGATGGTGCTATTCTTAGCCGACACCACACGGACCTAAGTTATTATACCTTACAGTAATAGAGGAACTGACATGAGTTGCCAAATTAAACCTTTTTTGGAGGTTTTCAGGGGATTATCGGCAGGCAAAAATTCGAGCACTGTCTATAATACGGAGTCAAACGTGAAACCGTGGATTATTTAATGAAATAGTGTTAGTATATTTCACAATCCGCTGTCCCTTACAAAACTGTAAACGTGACTCGACTGAAATGTATGGAATTTTTTTGCGTTTTTTATTAATTTTATTATTTATTATTATATCGTATGACACTCAGAATCACCATCATTGAATTGAGTATACGCAAAATAACGTAGATTTTATCGTAATGAGATAATTAATTGTGGATATGTAAATGTGCAGCCATGTGCTATGTAACGGAATGGAGTGTAGCATCATCTTGAGAAATGGAATCAAGTTACGTATTCTACGATGTGAACAAACATAAAGCCTAATTTAGATTCTCTAAGCTTGTAATTGTATCTTTTAAACACGCATGTTGTCTGTTGGCTTTATATTTCGTTCCTGACTTTTAATTCGTATCCGATTTAGTGTATACAATAAATAGTATAACATAATATGTTCATGACTTCATTCCCCAATGGGGTAGTTAGAGATATTCTAAACACTCAGAACATCCATGCTTCACTAGTAGTACCGAAAAGTACCATCACTAAATCAAAGTCGCTTCCCGCTGTCTGTCCCTATGTATGCTTAGATCTTTAAAAATACGCAACGGATTTTGATGCGGTTTTTTCAATAGATAGAGAGATTACAGAGGAAGGTTTATATATAAGGTCTAACAAAATTAGCTGAAACTATTTTAAGGGGATTATCAGACCATCAAACTTAACAACTTTCTGTATGGGACCGTTATCGAAATCGCAAAAAAAATCTGCTGTCCCATACATTTAGGTCGAGTAGGTTTGTATGGAACATCGGATTTATTTTCGCGATTTTGATATTAGTCCCATAGAGAAAGCTGTTCAGTTTCATGGTCAGATCATCCCATTAAAATAGTTTCACCTAATTTTGTTAGACCTTATACATCAGCATTGCACCCGTACGAGATTGCATCGTGAGGAAACCTGCATGCTTCAATTTCGAGGCATGTATTGTACCTATTGTCCATTACAAGTGGCGACGGGCTCACTCCCCGTCACGCTGGACAGAGTTTCGGTACTACTAGTGAAACGTGGATGATCTGCGGTTTCAGAATATCTCTGATTACCCCCTCGGGGAATATAGTCGTGAGCATATGCTATGCTATGCTATGCACCCGCACGAAGGGGGGCGGGTCAATAATAAATGACGGAACTTATAACCTAATGTGCTAAAGAATTTGATATAAGTATCTGCACAAGCTCGAATTTAGTGCCGCATCGTCATTGAATCAATCTTTTTTTAAAGAAATGCCTATTTATCTTTTTCTACCTATATATTCATACTCACAGTCGAATGTTTCATACTAACAGTTACGTACAATACTATGGGCTGATTAATTCGACAATATCAAGGGTATCGGCCCATCTGTCGCCGTCTAATCGGTCTACGAGCATTTCATTAAACGCACGGTACACCTCAGTTACTACAAATCGCCTGCAATTGGCGTCTCTTGCGACTAATTGCCACTCGAATTCGTCTCGAATTCACATTCCATTTGGCGTGCAATTAGAGGTGATAACTCGTAATTTATTGCTCCCCAAGGACGGGGGCGAGAAATTGTCGACCGCAACCCTCGCCTTAATGATTGCGAAGGATTCTGGAGCCTTAACTCCAGGCTCCAGACTTAAGTCTGGAAAACAAATTTTGTCGACACCCCAATTTTAGGGAATTGCCTTTTGTCGCGGAAGAGAATTTAGTATTATTCAACTTTCACTAATTTGTATTAATATTTAACCTACTTGCTCCAGTACAAACCTACCTATTTTGATTCTCTTTCACCAGATGTAATCCGTCGTCACGATCTTAACGTGTGGTCGCTCTTCTTTCATTGGATAGTTAGAAACACAAGAAATAAGGAATTCAGCACTATCATTTCTATGATAATAATAAAAGTAATTAATTGAATTTTTATTGATCCTACTCTTACATTTATTAAAAAAAATGTTTCAGAAAAAGTAATGTTCTTGGTTATTCTAATATAACATACTTACTTACTAATGGACAGGTGGTCCGCGAACGTGAGCGCCCCTTCCCCAGATAAACCCATATAAGTTTTCGTGGGACGGGTTTCATCATTTATTTGTGTTATTGTAAATTTCCTTATTCAATAAAATAAAAAAAAATAAAAAAACTTACTTAAAAAAATTTTTTTAGGTCACAGTGTACAGAGCCTATTGTGCTGCCCTGAATCGTATTTTTTTTATTTCTAAACAATTAAACAACATTTTCAGAAAACAAGACCACATTCACATTGTAGTCCTGCACGGCTGGCATGCCACCCACGACAAAGCGTTTAAACGAGAAAAACGTCATGCGCGCTCTTTCTGGCATACGTAAAATAATAAAGATGGACGCACATCTCGATTTTTATCGTTTGCTCGGGGGTGGCATGGTAGGCCTACTGATTGGCTTTCAATTTATCGAAACATTACGGATTATTATGTTTTATGCTTGTAGCTATTATCTTTAAAACCGGTTTTAATATAGCTACAAACATTACAAAAACCAATGCGCAGTGACCCGATAAATTAAAAAGCAGCAATAACTGCAATGTGACATTCATTTTTTTTTGGAATATTGTTTTGTTTGTTATTTGTTAAGAATTAAAAAAATACGATTGGGGGCAGCACAATAGGCTCGGGGCAGCCATCAGATGAGGTAGGTACGTAGGTAATTTTTGTAACGGTTTAATTTGTGTTCTAATAAATTGAAACAAAAACCTTGAGGGTAAGCCTATGCGATGCAGTAGCACGTAGGCGTATACAGGGTGTAAAATAAAATGGTACAGTTACTTAAAGGGGTGCTTCAGACCATAAAACTGAACAACTTTCTCTATGGGACCAATATCGAAATCGCGAAAAAAAATCCGCTCTCCCATACAAAACTGCAACCGTAACTCGACTGAAATGCATGGGAGAGCGGAATTTTTTTTCGCGATTTCGATATTGGTCCCATAGAGAAAGTTGTTCAGTTTTATGGTCTGAAGCACCCCTTTAAGTAACTGTACCATTTTATTTTACATCCTGTATAGGTTAATGATGATGATGATGATGAATAATTTGTTTGATTTTTATCTTACCTTCTGTAGAATAAATAAATAAATTAGAATTCAACCCCTAGAGGTAAAGGTTATATTGTCAAAAAAATCACAGAGATATATTAGTACAAACAGTCAACAAAACTGATATTGAAACAAACATAATACAAATATTTTCAGAAAATCTGTTCTTCCTGTTACGAAACCTCGAAGATCACGTTTTGCACAGAGTTGGCAAATAAATGAGCGTCAATTATTTACCCCAAACATATTTAAGGGTGAAGCCAAACGAGCGTAATTTTATGAGTTGTGAGTCGCGTATTTTGAGTCCGTTATATATAAAGGCTGAGGTCATAGACATTCCCGGATTTTATATAAAACAACTCACAACTCACAAAATTACGCTCGTTTGGCCTCACCCTTAGTAACAACTTACAGTAAACAAGTCAGAATACAAAATAAGTTCCTTACTATCTTCTCCAAAACCATTTACAAGTGGAAAACCTTAGAGGATAAAAGACTAGGCGAGAAGGAAAGGCTCATACTCCACCACGATGGTTCAGTGCTGCTTGGTGGATGCATGTTGGCGATCTTTGAAATGTATTTCTAAACCGCCTCAGTAGGCCTTTGACTTGGCTTACCAAAAATGCCTGGGAACATCGTCTGGCACAGGTTTTTCATACAAAACTGTAGTGACTGACGACGAGGGAATGAGAAAGCTAATTTTATTTCGATGTTGGCTCCATATTATTTTTTTTTTCAGTTTAATAGTCTAAACACCCTGTTTTATTTTTTTATTTTGGTGTACAGCGGCTTTTCGAGTCTTCTGCAGATTATAGTTCACCCCTTTAGGAATTGTAGGATTTCCTTAGCAGTGAAAAGTTGTACTTCACTTGGATCAACAGAGTGTTTACCCAAGTGAGTAGGTATATCGTTTGTGCATTAGTGGGTCACATTCACAAAGAATGTGAATGGGGGTTTCGTCTTCTTCCAGAAAAAATTTTCAGTTTCTTACACCATGAATAATTTTTTTTATAAAGATTGTAAAAAAACCCGGTTAAATATTACCAGGGTATTTTTTACACCCTGTATAAAAACTTTTTTTCCTGTTTACAGACTACAACTAATTACTCGTGTTCAATACGAAAAGGTGACGATTTTGATATACATTTATTTAGTTTTTGTCCAAATAACTCATGTTATCCGATATCAAAAGCTTCGCTGTAAAATACACACTGTTTATTTCTCATTTGTTTCGAAGCCGTGTAATAAATCACAAAGCTGGAACCTACAATTAAGAGTAATTAGCGCACAAAGAGCGTCGTAATGTCCCGGGAAAAGTTTGTACCCATTATACCTAGTTGTCGAGAGCATTCCGGGCACGAGATATTGTGAACTCGTAACTTTATGAAGTGTATTAGTTATTTTAGATAACTAACTTCTAAAAACAAGTACAAACTAATACTAAACTTATGCTCATTATTATCTCGATCTTTGAAATAATTATATTGGAAGATATATCTTTAGACAGCTCACCCTTGGCATTGTTTATGTTTGTTGTAAGATTATCATAACAAACTGTTTATACTAAACTGCAGTAGCGATTTGACTCAAATGTATGGGATAGCTGTATTTTTTTCTGGATACCTATTGGCTCTTGTTCAAATATTACTTGACTGTTTTGTTACACATTGTATACTCTGGTGATTGATCCATTTCATTAAATTGATACTCAATATTTTATTGCTTTCCATAATACAGCATTCATAAATGTGTACTTTTCTGGTACAATAAATTAATGTATGACTTTCAATGCTGTTCTTTTACAGAAAATACGTTAAGAAGTTCCTTCATACGATATTCATTATTTATTAAGACACGTCAGAGTTCAATAGAGGTGGCTTGAAAGTAATCTGACAGCAAGCTGATCACAACACACACAGACCAGTCGACTCCCTCACCCTTATGGCCGAGATGAGTCCTTTGCTTTACAGTTGGTACTTCTTTTTTCATTTCCAAGCTTTTAGGTTAGACATTGTAGTAGATGGCAATTGTCTAGTATACTAAGTAGCTGCATATACCCGGAGACGGACGTCTAGTTTTAATAAATGCCAGTGCGCTATAGACTACCGGCTTTCTCGCCCACTAGCTACCCGAGTCGTTATATTCATCAGACATGATCATAGTCTTCGTTAAGGCGGTTGCAGAGGGGTCAATTTTATACAAAACTTTAACGCACAATACGCGCAGAAGTTGTATATATGGAAAAATAGTTTAGAAAATCTAGTTGCCGCGTAACAAATAACATTTGCAATTTATAAAATAATTACGAAGATATAAAGCTTTGAAATTTTATATTAATTATATTATAAATGGCAAATGTTATTTGTTACGCGGCAACTAGATTTTTTACATTATTTTTTCATATATAAAATATTACTTTTATTAATTCCGTCTACGCGTATTGTGCGTCAAACTTTTGTATGGACTGAAACCACCTTAACATAAAACCTTAAAACTTTTTAACTGTAAACACTCGTTTTATTTCATGGTTTAAACAAATGTAATATACATATACATATACATAAAACATATCAGAAGGACCTTTAATATGCTGACACTTTTTTAAGAGGATGATCAGACCATCAAACTGAACAAATTTCTCTATTGTACCAATATCGAAATCGCGAAAAAAAAATCAGCTGTCTCATACATTTCGGCTCGAGTAGGTTTGCAATTTTGTATGGATTTCGATGTTTGTGCCATAGAGAAAGTTGTTCAGTATGATGGTCTGATCATCCCCTTAAAAAAGTGTCAGCATATTCAAAACGACTCTATATAATTAAAGAAGATCTTTAGCTTGTTTCAAAATGAACACTAATTTCCTCATTCGTTTTAATTGCCACATCTAAACTTTAAGCTTTTAAAACTAACTACAAATCCAGAAGAAATAAAAAATTTTTTCTTGCAAATTGATATTCTACCTACAAAGCTATCTTAATTGTACAAGATGTTACAATTTAGCTGCTACGTTTTATCTCTCTGATAAGTCTTAGTCGAAGAGAACAATTTGTACAAGAACGTTAAGGTTAGGTATCTACAAGGGTTTGTACTCTCATTGCGTATTTGGTATCCGGGTTTTGGCGTTTTGTTGAAAGGATTTAAAGAGGTTATGTGAAAAAAATAGGATTCGTCAAAGCGTCATATATCATGAAGTACTAACAGTAGGAGTATGATTAGCGGATATGTGTAAATTGAACATATAATTGAAGTTTTGATTAGAGCTAAAACACGATTAAGACACATTTTTTCGATAGAAAAACAAGCCAAAGTAGCCTCCGTTTTTATCGATAAACGCTTGGAACTGCTAAACGGTGAATAATAGAAACACGAAACTTGATTTAAAAAAAAAAGATTGATATTTTACAAATTTTGATTTTAGAGCAGAATTGAATTTACGTAAATACTACAATCACAATTAAATAAAGTTTGTTTTACGCTTGTAAAGTTTGTTATACGTCGTTTCAGTCGCGCGCGCCGCCCCATCTCTTTCTCTCGCATCAGGCAGTAATATAAGCTACCACACGCCCATTTCGCTTCAATTATTTTTCGACATAGGCCCTTAATTCATTTCGCATCAATTATTTTTCGACATATGCCCTTAATTCTTGGAGTCACCCCACCGTATCTTTCAAAATGGCAGGAACAAGACGATTAGTTAAGAAAGCAGTAAGTACCTATGTCAAGTCAAGGTCAACATTTTATATCTAAAATCATTAATTTTATAGATTAACATGAGTATGTCTATACGTAATATTTTACACCTAAAGAGAACATTACATAGTTTATAAAGATCCATTATAAGGGAACCCCTATTATATATTAAATTAAACTAAACAAAATAACTATGTAGGGTGTAATATTAAATAGAACACCGACTTAAAGGGCTACCACTTCAGAGGCTGTAAGGCGAGGCGGTCTGAAAAAACTCTTGACACCAGGCCCTGTACCCGGACTTTCGATTTGCGATATATCGAGACCGTTTCGGTCCATACTTCATTGTAATAGAGTTGACTTTGAAACAAAAACGTTCACGCAATTGCGAAGTTCGAATGTCCGGGTAGAGGCCCTGGGCTCTGCCCACACGGTAAGAAGAAGAAGGGCTACTTTAGACCATCATACTGTACAACATTCTCTAAAGGACCAATATGTAAAACACAAAAAAAAAATCTGCTGTCCCATACATTACAGTCGAGTTTCGTTTGCAGTTTTGTATGGGACAGCGGAATTTTTTTTGCGATTTCAGTGTTGGTCCCCAAATTTGTTCAGTTTGATGGTCCGAAGGCACCCCTTTAAGTAAGTATCCCATTTAAATTTTACACCCTGTATACCTATGCACATTTATACAATTTTAATCTAGAGTACCGTTTGCATAAACAAAAGCAGATCAAAAAAGAAAAAAAAAGGTATTACAAGTCGTAGTAACGGTTCCGTTGTATGCCACTTCTTTGACAAGAAGTACGGACCAGCTTCCCAAGCTAACCAATTCCATCACACCCTTGATAATATCGAACATCCGTATACCATACCTTAAGGCGGTTGCAGAGTGGTCAATTTTATACAAAACTTTGACGCTCAATACGCGTAGACGGTATTAATATAATGTAACTTTGTATATATGGAAAAATAGTTTAAAAAATCTAGATGCCGCGTAACAAATAACATTTGCAATTTATTAAATAATTACAAAGATAAAGCTTTGAAATTTTTCATACAAAATTTTAAAAGCTTTATATCTTCGTAATTATATTATAAGTTGCATAATGCATGCATGGATAAAAAAAATTCTCAATATTTTTACATAATTTGAGTTGAGATCCACCCTTCCAGCATGATAAATGCTTGTATTGGGAGGAACTCGCAACTTCCCACGGTTACAAATCATTTAGGTATATTGAGACAAGCCAAATAGGTAATAATTTCAAATAAAGTAGGTAAGTAAGAATACATGCATATTTTATGAATTAAAATAATTAGGATTAAGACTAGACCAAGGGTCCGACCCACCACCCTCAACAACCCATCCGACAGATTGCTACACATAACTCGTATGAAAGATAATTATGTCTGTTATAATTCAAATTAATGTACATTTTTTGTATATATCTGAACATATAGAATCAGAAAATAATTAACCAGAAATGTAAACAAAAATGTACATCCATTTGAATTATAACAGTAGGTTATTAAAGTATCCTGAGGCTTTGGGAATTCAAAATCACCCAGGAAAAAAACATAATCTTTTGTTTTGCGTATTTCAAAAAAATAGGTTTGACTTTTGTCTTATTGGGAAAAAAATTGTCATTGCTCTCATTGCGATTAATTAAAACAAAACTGATAATGATGACGAATCTTTTTGATTTGGAGTAATCAGAACTCGTTAATTGGGCAAAATTTACCGTTGTGCAAAACAAACACGCTTGCGGTACCTACCTACCTAATAGGCATTGCAGTTTAGTATGGAACATCTGTTTTTTTTTGCTACCATCGATTGGTTTGCTCCCATAGTAAACGTTATTCAGTTTGCTGGGTAAACTCTTAGTTTAAAAGGATGCCAATGATATAAATTTGACCTGTATACCCATCCGCATTGGACACGCGTAGTGGACTAGCTCATATACAGGGTGTAACAAAACACCCTAGTAATACTTAAGGGGTGCTTCAGACCATCAAACTAAACAACTTTCTTTATGGAGACAACTTCGAAATCGCGAAATTAAAATCACCTTTTTCATACAAAACTGCAGTAACGGCTCTCAGTCGCTTTTGCCGTACTGGTTTGGCCGAAGCTTTAAACTAACACTACGTAACAAAATACAAGCTGTCCTGTCTATAAATAGGAAAAATTCATCATCATCATCATATCAGCCATTAAACGACCACTGCTGGACATAAGCCTCCCCCAAAATGGGGGGATTTGCCATAATCGCCACGCTTGGCAGGCGGGTTGGCGATCGCAGTTGGATCAAATCAATGTGTGTACTCAGAGGATGCTGCTGACCATCCTTCAGTAGATCCCTTAGTCGCGTTTTACGACATCCACGGGAGGAAATGGGATGGTGCTATTCTTAGCCGACACCACACGGAACCTTAGGGAACCATAGGGAAAATTCACTAAGTAAATTATCAATTCGGCGTACAAAGCGATTGTTACAAGAAATAAGGACATTGCAGTGACAGTGCAATCTGAAATCATAATAAATGATAACCCTGTTCGACTATAGGCCTTTGTCCTTTCATTGTACCGGTGTATAAAGGAACCCTTTGTCGACAAAGTACGAATTTCTCCAACCACGGGCCCGTACCAGAACCGTTTACCGGCCATTTAAACTGGTATTAATTCTAGTCATCCAGCGGGAATAGGGCAAAGATTTTTTTTCTTTTCTTCGGGAAACTTTAATGTTGTCTGTATGTCATTGAGCTTATGTCCACTGCTTAGAAAGAAGCTTCAAGCGTATGAATTTCCCAGATGGGTACCTCCAACTTTCTTGCATCGTATATTGAAAAATATATTTGCAGACTTCACAGCGGTGCGGTGGATTATGCTGTCCTAACTTTTCGTGTTCACTTTATTTGTTCATTGAAATACCAATAAACTGTTAGTCTGGTACCCACGGCGACTCATTAATATATGCAAAACCAAAATAAGTTGGCCGCGCGTAGGTCGAGTACCTAACGTATAACGTCGCGCGGCCAGCTTATGTTGCTTTTGTATAGCTTGATATGTCGTGTATACACCACCTCATTAGCAGTTATAAGTAGAATCGAAATTTTTTGGCATTTAACTACATTATATTTAATCAATTTATTTATTAAAAGTTGGAATATTTTATTTTTATTTATTTTATTTAACACATTGAAGTAAACAACAGAGAATACATGTACAAAGAGTGAGCTTTGCTTTCAAGAGAATTCTTCCAGCAGACCCGTGGAGTATATTTTCTTTGCCCGCAAATCGTAACAATCGTATGAGAGGCAGAAGTTATGCATTCATCAAATCTTAATTTCAATCGAATTAAATGTCGACGTAATAAATAAATACTTAACAACAGTTTGACGAGGCATGTTGCTGAAAGGGTATTTGTAAGCAATTTCGACGACGCATGTTGCTAGATTCTGTTACTATTAATTTCATTCAATAAATATACTTTTACAACAAAACATAAATACCTTCAATAATGATATCTTTTTTGGCATTTCCAATTTTCTAAATCTATCACCAAAAATAAACGGCGAGCAGTTCAACGAAAAACACATATTGTTTCGTTTACTCAACATAAATACTAAATTGGAGTTAGTTAAACGCGTGTTTGTGCTACAGGCTCCAAAGGATAGAGCTCGCTTTCAGCTCAGTTACACAAGTGATCTCAACCAAGCTGTGAAATGTCTGAGGATGTCGTTAAGACTTTTCAGAATAACGATGTAGTTTCACGTGAATTTATTGTGAGGAATGAAACTTGTGTAATAAGTCTATAGCAATATGCATGTTTTTCTTAATATTTTCGCATATTATAAAATTATTTTGACTCCATTATCCTGCTGAGGTTTGCTAATCAGCTTTAGGAGCCTCCGGAGCTGCCCTCAATCGTATTTTTTAAATTAACTTTATAATTATACAACATTTCCAAAAACAAGTAGGTACCTATGTCACATTGTACACTGCTAATTAAGGTTCAGTAGTCAACAAGAAACCCTTATTGACTACGGAACCCTAATTAGCAGTGTACATACCTACTTGTTTTTGGAAATGTTGTTTAGACTGACTTGAAGATTTCGTTAGCGCTCATATGCAACTCTTATCTTAGCAGGGTAGTAATAGTATTTATTAAAACCTAGCGCCTAAACTTACATAATATTAATAAATCCAGACCAAAATCTATTTACTTTACACATTGCCGGTGGACCAGCAGGTAATGCAATCCCTGGGGATTGTTAACTCGGTAAAGTATCTAATTGACAATTATTCATAATATTTCATACATTGCCTGGACGCCCCAGGTATTCTATACATTGCCTAGGTATTGTATAGAATCAAATTAAAGATTGAAAAATTTGTCTCGGGCGGGACTTGAACCCGCACTCTTCCAAACCATGGAACTGCGTTATCCAATTTCGCCACCGAGCCCACTACTCAGAGACCGAAATTTTCAATCTGTTGCGTCTTAAGGGGACGTGATAGCTCAACATGGCTGTAACATGTTTAAAATCAATAACATTTGAAATTGTATAGAATACCTGAATTATATAGATTGCCTGATGAATTTAAAAGGAAAACTTGCACGGCTAATTAGGCTTTACTAGTTAACGAGTTTGAGTCGATCAACACAAAAAATATACTTGGAGACGGTTAGACCGTAGTTTATAACAAAAAGCCCCCTTCTAAATCCATATATTGTGACGGGTAATAAGGGAACCCTACACTTCACATGGCTCGACACGCACTAGGTCGGTTTTTATTTAATTGTTTTGTATTAAACCCATATTTCTTTTTCATTCCAGATTCAGAACTCGAGGAGTTGGGTGAGCAGCTGCCCCGGTACCGGCCGGACTCCATCGCGGCGCTCCGCAGAGTGACCCGCTTCACGGAGCCCGAGCTCAAGCGGCTATATCGAGGCTTCAAGGCCGAGTGTCCTACGGGCGTCGTCAAGGAAGACACCTTCAAGATTATATACTCACAGTTCTTTCCACAAGGGGGTAAGTACATACTAGTAGTACAAACTGGCTTTTTGGAGCCCAAGCTCAAGAAGCTGTACCTTAAAGTGGCTGTACCAAGGCTTCAAGGCCGAGTGTCCTACGGGCGTCGTCAAGGAAGACCTTCAAGATTATATACTCACAGTTCTTTCCACAAGGGAGTAAGTTGGTACTAAATGTAAAGGCACACCTTTTGGAGCCCAAGCTCAATAAGAAAGACTCTCAAGCGACTATAACGAGGCATCTACAGGTATCGTCAAGCAAGACACCTTCAAGGTTTATTATACTCACAGTTCTTTCCACGCGGTAATAAAAGTAATACACATTAAGGAGCCCAAGCTCAAGAAGCTATATCTCTCAAGCGGCTAAACCGAGGCTTCAGAGTCGAGTGTCCTATAGGCGTTGTCAAGGAAAACACCTTCAAGATTTTATACTCACAGTTCTTTCCACAAGGGGGTAAGTTGGTGCTAGAAGTGGCACACTTTATTGAGCCTAAGCTCAAGAAGCTTTCAAGCAGCTATACCGTGAAAGAAATCTTCAGTTCTTTCCACAAGGATGTAAGTACATATAATATTATATTAAGCTACACTTCACGGAAACCAACATCACATCAGCTGGCCGTATCAAGGCCGCAATGTTGACTTGACTGCTCCACTTGTATCTTGCAGAGGACACCTTTAAGATTACCTATCACAGATTTTCTCGAAAGTTGTCAAGTATCAAAATATAATTCATAAGTGTAGAGGTCCTTGATAACAAAACATGTTTTTTGATGTTTCTGGCTTGAACCATCTCATCTCGATTTGAACCAAAATACCAAATTTTCACGGACTAAAACTAGTAGGAGTAGGTATTGGAATGACCTTAAATAAAATATTGAAAAATCACTTGTTTTATTACCCTTTTACCCAAAAGCCAGACGATGCTAGTTTGTTTGAAGTTCCTGGAATCTCAATAAGTTTGTTAACCGGAGTCATCGCAAAGGTGAGTGAAAAAATCTGTTCTACTGATTTGAAACGCCTACGTACGTTAGCGTCTGAAGTATTTCGTAAAGGGCAATCCAGTTAATTTAAATGTACCTACTGCGGCCCAATGGCTAAGAGTATACCTAACTATAATTATTTATAAAGCTTTTTCACTTTTTAAGAAAATTTAAGATGGGTTCATCATTCCCATTAGGTATTCCTAAACCTGGAAAAGATTGCATGTCTGGTTGGATAGATAGGAATCGTCCCTACCGATCTTTTAATTTCCACGAAACTTGACATGAAGACAGTTTAACAACATATGGAAGAAGTCGAAGTTAAATATTAATATTTAAAAAATTTTAGTTTTATTGTTTGCATAAAATATAGTTTAATACCAGAGATTGATGCAGAAAAAATTTATAAACATAAGATTTGAAGATTTCACATCGATGTTAAATACTATAGAAACGAAGGAGTAATTCATATTGTTTATGCCTTTACAAAAGTTTTTTGATTGAACGGAAAGGAGACGTCCCAAGTCAAGTGACGACAAAGGGAAGATTAGATAAGGCCTTCTAGAGGGGAAGGTTACCTAAAGGCTTTATCTAATTATCGAATTTCAGACTAATTGGAGTGGATTACTTAGATAACTGACTATTTCGATGCTAATTAAGTATTACCTACCATTAAATTAAAATTAATTCAATTTCCGTTTCATTTACTTAGTTCGAATTTAAATTAAAATCCTTGTCAATATAATACAATGCTATTAAACTAGCAACATTTTGTTTATATCTATATTCGTGTTCTAGAAAACAGCTCTAAGGATTACGATAACTCCAATTTTCTGAATTTATGGGAGCAAAAAATCTATCTAATATAGTAAACTTAGCGATGATGTACGCACGGCGACACATCAAGCTATACAAAACCAACGTAAGCTGGCCGCGCGTAGGTCGAGTAACGTATTAACGTCGCGCGACCAGCTTATATTGGTTTTGTATAGCTTGATGTGTCGCCGTGTGTACATTGAAGATATACAAAAAAATACATTGCGGTGGTTCAGGATACGTAATGGAATACATTACGACCATTTTTAGAATTATTGTCTGTTTGTCTGTGTGGCTGTTTGTTTATAGACGCATCACTATAAAACGACTAAACCTATTTGGATGGGGTTCTTACAGAAGTATAGGGCTTAGTTCGGAATAACATTTTGACTTTATTTCATCGCAATCAGTTCATTCAATCAAAGGTTATGAATGAGTATTTAAAGTGGTCTGCGTGTACGGAGTCGCGGGCGCTGCTAGTTATAGAAATATAAATGTATACAACGTGTTAATGAATTAGCGCAAAACCTCATGCACCCCAACTGATTTATAACAAAATAATTAGAATGAAACAATAATTTCATTATTTTGATGGTTAAAATTTAAAGTTATTCGCATTTTAAGTTTTGAGGCAGAAATGATTTGTTATCATTTCAGCAGTGAATGAAAGCGCTAACATACTCATGGATACATTTTAATAATCTTGTTTTGATAGTAATTAGGATGAGTATGCCCGGTTTGGGTTGGGTTGACATCGGGTTCAGTAAATTTTAAATTTTACAAATCAATTATTTAATATTTTGAAAAAAAATTACCTGTGTTGAAACCATGATAATTCGATTCTGCTCTCGATTCGAAAGAAACTACTTTCTAGTTTTGCGTTAATTCATTAACACGTTGTATAAGTAGGTACTCTGGAGGCGTATCTCAGATGGTAATTAAAAGAAAGCTTTATTGATTGTTTATTTTTTTTTCATGTAATTTTGCTTTTAGCCCTGGGAACGATCTTCAACTTCCGATTCCCCATAATAATTGAAGCCCGCGCCGGGGTAATTCGACGTTCCAAATTTATTTCAAATAAAAACCAGCCAGCAAGCTATGGCTGTACAACCTCCTTAAAGTACCTTCTTGGATGGTGATAAATATCGTGTAAGCCAAGAAGATTGCATGGTATTGTCTATGGCAATAAATATTATGATTATATCACGTGTAAGCACTTAGGTATATCGACAAAGAAAAAGTTTCAACGTACCTTACTTTTTGTATGAATTTTAATGATTACCATGTGAACTAAATAAAAACATACTCAAGTCTACATGGAGTATGTAAATAAAACACAGCGACCGACCGTACTAAAAGAAGAAAATGGCGACATGAAAAACGCATTGCAATAATCGTATAATCCCATCAAGTTGAGTACATTGCCTGTACATGGCCTGGATACATTTATTCTTCACATTATTATGTTATTCTCCGTAGACCGTGAATTTATAAAATGGCTAGCTCATGAAGTTCAATATAACCTACATCTATCTATCTATCTATACTATTATAAAACTGTAACAGGAAGTTTGTCTGTACATTGAAGATATTAACAAAAAAAAGTTACGATACGGTTTTTAGATGTCCCTGATTCCATTTCACCAATTTTTGGATTTTATGTCTGTCTGTTTGTTTGTGTGTTTGTTTGTGTGTTTGTTTGGGTGTTTGTTTGTTTGTTTGTTTGAACGAGTATCACGCAAAAACTACTGAACCGATTTTGATGAAACTTTTTTTGTTTGATAGCTTATGATCTGACTTAAAATCTGGTATATAATTTGTGCGGACGAAGTCGCGGGTTAACGCTCGTTTTTAATATTATTATACGAATACTGTGCCGTTCTGTGTAGTCTATTTGTTTAATAAAGAATTAGTTCATAATTATTTAACCTCTTAACTGCCGGAACGCGGATCCGCGTGACGAAAACAATTGATTTCTATTGTGTCTGGTTTTTCCCAGCATACGAGCAGAATCTGGTAGCGCAACACATATGAAATATGATTATGGCACGATTAGATCCTTTCAAATGTAAAGCCACGCTTCCATCATCATCGGCCTACTCTTAAGTCCATTGCTGGATATAGGCTCGTTGAGTAGGTAAACGAGCTAATCTCAATATCACTGTGAGTCCAAAGTTGAACCTGTAAACGGTACTTACATTTAAAAATCTTCAACTCCTGAGTGACAGGACTGATAAAGATCCACTGTCTGATAAAGAGATTATTTTTACCTTCCGAAGAAGAATCTTCGGATTCCTCTTCATTGCTAGAGGTTGGCAGTGAGCACCGCATATCCCTGCCTAACGACGCAGGCGAGAGGACAGGCCTCTCCTTTTCGCGAGACACATTCATGGCTCGTATTAATAAACCAAAGACACCTCCAACGTACGTAATACCGACTGCTCTCAAACGGTGAAGGAAAATATCGTCAGGCAACCTGAGAAACCAAGAAATTCCGATGCGTATGTGAAGTCGACTAATCCGCATTAGGCACGCGTGGTGGACTAACGCCCATACATCCTCTACAGCACTTACGTGTATTTATTCCAATCTCAAAAAGAATAACTTAAACAAGAGTTATTTTTAACAGTCACCCACTCCAGGCGACCGCATTCAGAAATGCAGTGAGTCGCTTTGCTTAATGGCCTCTGTAAATACGAAGGTATATCGTTTGTATCAAAATGGCGCTTTAGCAATCACATTGCAGCTATATTTCAGTTTAAATACCTTTTCGATTACCCCAGAGTATTTGCAACTTGTTAAAAGTTCGCTTCTGAAATATAAATCGCTCCTGGAATTTCGAATCTACGTTCAGACACGCTTTTAATGTAGATCAACGATATTAAATATGAGATTTATTTATAAATAAAGAGTAAACAATATACCGCGCCCTACAGCTGGCTACGTGGTGTCGATGATTTTGCCAATGTCTAGTTTAAATAGAAAATGTGCTGGACGTTTTTCGGTAATCAATATTTGGGTGATCTCAAGGATTGTTTTTGAACAAAAACACTCTTGAAGAATCACAAATAGAATGATGGAACCACGTGGCCAGCTAACCCAGAAGCGAATCACGTCCACCCGTGTATCCTCTAGCTACGAGACTTGCATAGTATGCATCAGAGGTGTGAACGATGCCTGAAGGATTTAGTCTCCTCTTTCGACGGATACAATAGCCAGATGGCGACATAGTGCGACTCGGACTACACATTATATGTATTTGGCCACCAACAAAATTTTGTTTTTCCCGGGATCCCTAGCGCCATACTGACTCACAGTTGGCGGGTTTCTTATTATTTTATTTGTATACCTACTGTAATCACACCAAGTGTGACGCTTGTAAGTATTACCGTTTTTACGATGGAGCGAAAAGAAAAAACGTTGATAAAAATCTATTTTATATGTCGTCAAACCCAATAAAATGATACATATTCTGTGAAAATTTCAACCGGCCACCAATCATGGTTTAGTAGATACAGCCCTCTGAAGCTAGGACGGATGGACGGACAGCGTAGACTTATGAATAGGATCCCGTTTTCACCCTTTGGGGAACCCTAAAAAGACAAGCAAGGAATCTTCTCTCACAGCAAAGTCAGCCTTTTGTAGAGCAGCAAATCTAAGTGCGAAACGAGTCAAACTAAAATGTACCTTACGCGTCATCCAATTTATTTTCTAGTGACACGAACTTCATTGGTCTACAGAATACATAGTCAAAGGATTTTATATAGCTTTACCAATTTAAACTCAAAGGCAAGACCGACGAAGGTTCCTTTTTATTTCCTCAACCTGGGAAAAAAAATTGAACACATTCAACAAAGAAATTAATGTAGGTCCAAGAAATAGTGAAGATGTCTCATCTCACGGAGCCTTGTCTCTATAAATTGAAATATCTAGTCGAAACTTTACTTCACAGTCGTTAGATAAATTTTCCAGTAAGCTATCCTGCTGACACATTCATTATAGAATGTGCTATTTTGAAATTTATGTGTCGGTAAGCGAGACAGTAAAAAGGAAGCAATAAAATTGAATGTTAAGCTCTTAAGGTGCTAACAACGGTTAACACTCTAAGCATTATTCTGAAATTCTGATAGCAAGTTTCTTTCATTTTCTTGTCAAATTAAATTATTCATGTACTTATTCATATACCAACCTACCTAGCTCTTATGTTTAAAAGTTTAATTTAATTTAACACGTGTAGTAATTATTATCGTAACAATATATTAGAACGCTTTGCACAGTCATAAATGAGATGCAAGTTTGATGTAGTTTAGTTTGTAATATTTTTCAGATCGATGTATTAGTTTGTACTTTGTTACTGTGTCAAATAAATAAAAATAACTACTCATTTCTGTTTCGTTTTAGAATTTTCGAAGTAAATTCTGACCACATTATCAAGAAAGTTGACACGAAAAACGAAACACATGAAAATAATATTGTTTATTGTTGCCGTTCGTCCCGGCTATTATCTCTGGTGGTGGTAGTCATTACCTAAAAAAATATATACGGTCGAATTGAGAAGCCTCCTCCTTTTTTGAAGTCGTTTAATAACCACGTTAGTCGGCCGAGGCGGTTGTCTGAAAAATCTCTGACACTAGGGCTTGACAACACGATAAGACGATTGTGATGTCTCTTATTATTAGTAGTCATTTCTGGGGTGAGCCAGAACGATTCTGGGGTTGGCAGGGCCCACCAGGACCTTATGCTGGAAATATCGACGAATAAGTTGCTCTGATCGATCCGCCTTACTGTCTATTAGGCACATAGTAAATGATGAAATGGCCTGAAACTCACCAGATCTATTCATTTTCCGGCTGTTCCTATAGGTGAGATTACTACTAGAATTCCAGAAATAATGGACATCCTATAAGTGAAATTAAATCAAAGTCAGTAATATCGACGAATAAGTTGCTCTGATCGATCCGCCTTACTGTCTATTAGGCACATAGTAAATGATGAAATGGCCTGAAACTCACCAGATCTATTCATTTTCCGGCTGTTCCTATAGGTGAGATTACTACTAGAATTCCAGAAATAATGGACATCCTATAAGTGAAATTAAATCAAAGTCAGTAAAGACGATTTTAAGTACCTATCTTCTTTGTGCAGGGTGTAAACGTTTCATACTTTTGGGAGTATTTTCAGACCATCAAATTGAGCAACATTCACAAAAAAAAAACTGCTGCTGTTCAATACATTTGGGTCAAGTAGTTATTGACATTTTCAAAGGAACAGGTGATTTATTTTTTCGGGATATCTATATTGGTCCCATAGTAGGTAACAGTTATTCAATTGATGTTCTCACGCACCCCGTTAAGGTGGTTTCAGTCCATACAAACGTTTGACGCACAATACGCGTAGACGGAATTAATAAAAGTAATATTTTATACATGGAAAAATAGTTTAGAAAATCCAGTTGCCGCGTAACAAATAACATTTGCATTTTATAATATAATTACGAAGATATAAAGCTTTTAAAATTTTGTATAAAAATTTCAAAGCTTTATATCATCGTAATTATTTTATAAATTGCAAATGTTATTTGTTACGCGGCAACTAGATTTTCCAAACTATTTTTCCATATACACAAAGTTACTTATATTAATACCGTCTACGCATATTGTGCGTCAAAGTTTTGTATAAAATTGACCCCTCTGCAACCTCCTTAAGTATGAATGCATTACTGTATAATTCTAGTTAAAACCACAAAAAATCTAAATTTTTTGAATCGGTTATAAATTTACGGAAAGTTTTTTATCGTTGATTTTGTTGTTTGTAAATAAGTACCTACCTATACCTATAGATAAATTTTTCTTATCAGTCGGTAAATCCAGAAAAACATTTTCCGAAATATTGTAGATATTGGTAATTCCACTCTAGTAATGATGCACTTTGTTATCTTAATAAACATAAGTCACGATCATAACAATAACATTGTACCTAGGTACTGTTTTCTACTGGCCAAAATTGGTACTGTCCGTCCATCTGTCACAGGTATTTTCTTCAGAGACCGTAAGAAGCTAAACCTGTGCTGAAACTTGGTACAGTTATGAAAGCTTAATCCTAAGTTGGGGGACTGGTTGGGTCGAAGGGGAAATAAACAACAACAAAAAATTCTACAATTTCGTTTGAAATATTTGAAAGCGATTTGAAAGCTTATGAAAATATTATTCGAGTACATAATAGTAGATTGTTAAACAACGGATGAAAGTCACCCATTTCAACAAACATTTAAAATGACTCACAAATATTGATGTCCCGACTTGCATTTCAACAAATAATGACATATAAAATCTGAAAAATATCTTGAACATTAGAAATAAGGAGTAGATGGCGGGAAAATTAGGCATCAGGTTGGCACTAAATAGTCTAGGAAAAATATGGTTTGAGATTCCATTAAAGACACTTTAGTAAATTGTATTTGAACTAATATTACTGTTAGTTTATAACACTTTTGTCGATATTTCGTGGTTACATAGACTGACGACCTTGAGAAGTACCTTAAAATTGATATAAATGTACAAAGGGCAAACTTATTTTTTAAGATATTTCTTCCAGCATACCAGCAAACGAGTCAGTTAATTATCACAAGGCTAATTTATTGTGTACAAACAAACAGTAAATAATTAAGTTTTGAGGTTATAATTTGTTTATGCTTACAAAATATTATATACCTACTCAAATTTACGATATTAACCGGGGATTATTATTGTTATAAGTAAAATGTATTGAACGAAGCCGTCCTGTACAAAATCACCAGTTTTCCATTTTTTGTTCATACCTAAATTTAATGTTTTGTAAATGTCTTAATTATTCCATAATACACAATACAAAATCGGGGATTATTGAGAATTTATATTTTTCAGGTATGTATGTACTAATATTTCAAACTATCACCAAAAGTGCAATTAATGCAACCTACTCCATACAAAAATCCGTAGATTTCCCCGACTAAAAAGACATTGCCCACGTGACGAAGTGTATTCATTTCTGTCGTTTTGCAACTGGCGAATGTGTATGATAAAAGACCAAATACAAATCGTATGATAGCTGAAATTATACACAGGATAGGAGGAATATCGTGCTTCCGAAGGAAATGGAAATTATTCTTTTCTATCGTGGCTAACTAACTACACTGACCTGCAAAACTAAGTACTACACTTTTAATATCTAATTTTTTTCTGATTTATAGAAATTAGAGATTTAAATAAAAAACGTTTTATAGGAAATGCTATCAGCTTTCTTTGTAAAAAATCTTTGTAAATTAAACTCTTTTTCGAGTCCTTTTTATTTCGAATGTAAATTTTGTGTACTGAAAAAGTTATTGCAATTTTAAAAGTGTGATACTTAGTTTTGCAGGTCAGTGTATTATGAACTATTATAAAACTGTAACAGGAAATTTGTCTGTACATTGAAGATATTAACAAAAAAAAGATACGATATGGTTTTTAGGTATCCCTGATTCCATATCACCAATTTTTGTATTTTTTGTCCGTCTGTTTGTTTGTTTGTGTGTTTGTTTGAACGAGCATCACGCAAAAACTACTGAACCGATTTTGATGAAACTTTTTTGTTTGATGGCATATTATCTGACTTAAAATCTGGTATATAATTTGTGCCGACAAAGTCGCGGGTTAACGCTCGTTTCTTATAAAATTCAAATTCATATTTCCCAGTTTTGAGGCGAAACGGGATTGGGCGTTTCCTTTGATAAATCAATTCAAATACTTTATTGCGTACCAAAACACAACATACGTAGATATTATAGACTATTCGGAGCGCAACGAATCATTTATCTAAGCGTATAGTTTTATTTCTATATCCAAAAAATTACCACGAATTTGATCTTCAGATCTAAGTATATGACTTAATACTTAATTCGTGCCAGTTTATACTGTTTATTACCTACCATCTATTTAAAACAACTGGTAGTACTGAACACTAATGTCCTAGTGCCGACTCGAACTTGGCCAGTTTTTTTTTACTTAATCTTTTGGGGTTTTCTCTCTGTACGGTTAGCACCAAAGGTTATCGTATCGACCCATTTGATAAAAACAATATTAAAATACCCATTCCCTGTTTGAATTTAATATAAATACTAGAGTGTTTACGAATATATCATGCAGTCCAATTTGGAACATAAGAGCGCGCGTTCGATTTTCGTAGAAGTATACCTAAGTACGTGATAAACATAATCTAACTACCAAAAATGCGACTAATTGTGACAGTAATATTAATTATTAAAGTATTGATAAATATTGGAACACACGCTGCTTATATTAAAGAAGAGGACCCCGAAGGCAATTTCTACTTGTTAACTCTTCGATCGGATCGTTTCTATTTACTATCAAGAAACAAAGAAGAAAACTTCACCTACAAAATTTCGAATCCAAATATTGCAGAAATAAAGAATAGTATCTTAATACCCAAGAAAGAAGGTATAACTGAAATAATTGTCAACGACGAGCATCAGAACAAGCACAAAGGTTTAATCGTTAAAATTTTCCCTAAATCACCCGATAGTTTTGATCAAATCAGACAGAGATGGAAAGATATTTTATTGGGAGAACGTTACTACGATTCAACAGACTCCTTGATGTCTAATATCCAAAAAAACGCGGATATTGAAGTATCAGTTTTGTGGCAAAAAATGAACAAAGAAGAATACCGACTAAATCTTTGGGATGTAACTGGTAAACAACTTACGTCAACAATACATATGAGTTCAGAATTCAAAAGACTGTATAAATTAGCAGCAGCTGTAATGAATAAACACTCATCTCACTATTTGAATAGAAATCTTCTAATTGACACAATATCAGGGTTGGAGTGGATGAGACTGAACAAATATAACGCTGAAATAAGAACCTATGGTGTTTGGTTCGATTGGGAAATCCAATCACCATCACATATTTTAAATAGTTTAATTATGCTCTATCCAATGTTATCAGATGAACAAATTTCATCATATCTTACTGAAATCGACAGTTTTGTCCCGGATACAAGATATATTAATAACAGCGTATATAAACACAATGGCACAGCCACGGGTGAAAATCTGGTGCACTTGAGAAAAATGGAGATTTTACGGAACGCCCTTAAAAGAAAGGAAAAAGGTATTAATGATGCAATAGAGGCAGTGAAGAATATATTGCCATTTGTGACAGAAGGAGACGGTTTTTACGCAGACGGTTCATTCTTGCAATATAAATACATTCCTAGCACTGGAACACACGGCTTCAGTGTACTATCCGATTTGTCCGAAATATTTTCTCTGATTCAGTCAACGAAATATGCGATAGTTGGGGAGGAAATCGACAAAGTATTTACTTGGATCAATGAAGCATTTGCGCCCTTAATTTATAATGGGATGTTCATGGATATGGTTAGAGAAAGAGCTTTTTCTAGAGAGTTTGATTATTCAATTGACAGTGCGAAAATATTTCATGCTATTATGAATATTGCAGAATTATCGTCTGAAAAGCACGCTACAGTTTATAATAAGATGGTTAAACAATGGATTGCGAATGGTTTCATTAACCGTTTAACCTACTATCGAGACGTATTCTTCGCTAAAAAAATTCAAGATGATTCTAGCATTGGAACAGATGGTATATTAGGAACGATGCTCAAAAACTATGCAATGATGAATCGGGTAGTTTATAGAAATGTGGAGAAAGGCTTCGCGTTAGGAATCAGTATGTCTTCTCGGCGTATCTACCGTTACGAAGTATACAATGGTGAAAATAAACATGGTTGGTTTACAGGAGACGGTATGGTATATCTATATAATGGTGACTTGCTGCAGTTTAATGATAATTTCTGGGCTACTGTTGATCCTTATCGCTTACCAGGAATAACGGTAGAGACAGTGAGACGACCAGACTGTATTAATTACGAGGCTGCTTCGACAGATTTTGTTGGTGGATCAATTTTGGACGATCAGACGGGAATGGTTGCGATGGACTTTGTTAATTATAAGTCTATTGTTTCTGCACGTAAATCGTGGACAGTCTTTCAAAATGAAATAATAGTTTTAGGGTCTGGAATCAAAAATACCGGCATAAACGTCATAGAAACAATATTTGAAAATCGTAAATTGAATCAAGCTATTCAGTACAAGCTATACGTTAATGAAGATGAAGTAGATATTTCAGAGCCTTTCGAGAAAAGAGTAGAGAACATCAGTAGTATTTATTTAGAGTCAAGAGATAACTCGCAGTCTATTGGTTACATGTTACTTACACCACAACAGCTGACTATTAAAGTAGAAAACAGACAAGGCGCGTGGAGTGATATTAATGACGTAGAAAGTCCAAAGTTGATTACCAGAAAGTATTTAACTATTTGGAAGACACATAGTGAAGAAATTAATGATTATAATTATGTAATTTATCCATCAATTTCGCGGAAAGAATTTAACCTTGTAAAACCAGTAACTTTATTAGTAAATACTGAACATATTCATGCGGTGGCAGATGATGAAGGGAATTTAGGAGTCACAATATTTGAACAAGGAAACTACTTTATTGGAGACATGATAATCACACAACCAATGGTTTTAGTTAAAAAAGAATTTGCAAATAACGTAAAAATAGCTGTATCTGATCCTACTGGGTATCAAGTTACTCCGTATAATATCAAGCTGACAGATAAAAACTACGAAATAGCTACCATCGATGAAAATGTGGAAGCAGTCTTAATAAACGGGGTTTGGCTAATAAATATTGATCCATCAGGTAAACTAGGCCAGAGTAGCACTATTTCATTCATAAACTAAAAATGCGTTTTAAGGAGCAACGAAGAATATCTTTAACCTGTGTTGGTATTCTACGTTCGAATCGAAGCGATGTGTTTAAAATGAATAAAACAAACTTATATTAAATACCACAATCATTATTTTAAAAGGGGTAGGTAACCTTGTATTTGCACTTCTGCCCAGTGCATTTTTAGGTAACCCCTTGGTTCCTTTAGTACTCTATTTCTAAGTAGGTACCTACTTAGAAATATAAAATAATTCAAGTAGTGGTAGTTTTTGCGTGATGCTCGAACAAACAAACAAACAGACAAAAATACAGAAATCTGAGGTAAACTGCAATGGTATATTTTCTTTCTTTTAAACGTATTGTACCTACGTTTATAACTTTTTTTTTAATTTTAAATTACCCTGTAAAATAGAATAGAGAATAGAAATACTTTATTTGCATAAAAACAGTTTACAAAGTTGTTCAGTTATAAATAAATGTACTTCTTACCTATAAGTCTATGTATTCAGTCTGTCGTGCACACGTGCATATTATGATTAAGTTGTAAAGTTACTTTTATAATAGGTACTTTTTCCTGTTCTGTTTATGTAAACCTAAAGATAAAAAGTTTCAAAATTAAAATGTATTGCAATGTGTTATTGTATTTTCTTTTGAAATGCGCGATGAAGTATTGTGATGAATGAAGATCGCAGCTGTGTGCACGACACTAGCGACACACTAGCGCCAGAATATACATAATACAACATCCAGTAATCAGCAACAGTTAGTAGTTTAGTACCTACTTACTGTAAAAATCTGTATTTGTTCGAGGATTCTGCCAAAACCTAAGATGTTTGAACTACTAGATCTTTTTCACAGCGTGTCCGGAGAAAGAACAAATTTCTGCCACCCCGGGTGGTGCAGCGAAAGACTTGACAGTTCCCATCACCCACTTGAACTTTGTACACAGCCATTTTAATAATAAATTTCTTATTAATTTGATCGATGATTGTCATGCTTCGACACGCTTGGCAGGCGGGTTGGCCATCGTTAGTTGGATTGTTCACGTAGGTACAGCGATACCAAGTTTATAACTCTTACCGATGTACCTACCCGCGCAAACTGCACAGTTGACAAATTTTAATAGCGTGCGAAATTATATTGACCAATCAGGATGTGCCATTTCTGCTAAAGGTTAGTTTACGCGCCCGTTTCGCTGCCACCCGACTTTGCACCCTTTGATTACTAAAATGACTTCGGGCACGGAACATAATAAGACTTCGGGTTTAGACGGACACTCGGGTCTGCACTGCGCAAACGAAGATTGACGAGCGGAATTAATTTCTTGGTCGTACTTTACTCAGCGGATGGCCATCATCCCGTGAAATACATACATACATACATATGCTCACGCCTATGTCCCACTACTGGAGACAACAGATCGCCACATGCTACGATTCTGACACACATCTTTAGCTTCCTCAACATCCATAAGTTTCTTCATACAAGCTCGTCGGTTCCGGGTACATTTTATTTGGTTCTTCTTCAGTACGCATCCGATTTGGTCAGTGTACGTGCGCCTAGGGCGACCCCTTTCAACCATTCCATTCACACTTGCCTTGTAAATTTCATACGTCAACCTACTTTCGATCATTCTTTCCACATGGCCAAACCAGTGAAATAGATAAAAATAAATTAAATAAACTCACGACCATAATGCCTTGCGGGATGGTCAGAAAAATTGCTACAACTACAAGCTATAATGCATGCAGTTGTAACAAGGCTCACTTCTATCATATAGACGGTACCATAGCATTTGCTCACGACTATATTCTCCGATAGGGTAATCAGAGATGTTCTGAAAACCAAGTATATAGGTGCATCCACGTTTCACTACAGGTAGCACTAGTAGGCGTAGGTTTTCTACTAGTAAGTATTACTCATCTATTACTACCTGTTAAAAGTTTGTAAAAGAATATCAAATACTTAAAATACTTATTAAGAAGACGAGTGTAGTTTCAGTCCATACAAAAGTTTGACGCACAATACACGTAGATGGAATTAATAAAAGTAATATTTTATAAACGGAAAAATAGTTTAGAAAATCTAGATGCCGCGTAAGAAATAACATTTGCAATTTATGATATAATAGCTTTTGCCCGCGACTTCGTCTGCGTGGACATGTAATTTTGTCTAATGTCTCGTCTAAGGTCATGAAGGTCGAACCAAGTCTAGGAATCCTGGCATGTAACAATAGAATGGCGAATCAGGAATGGGCTGATAAAAGGCACAGGCTAGAATGCTCTGGCCTCTCGGGTCTGCAACACTGCAGGAAATTCATCAGCAATCTTCTTCTTATCGTGTGGGCAAAGCCCGGGTGTCAGAGTATAACAGTAATATAAAACCACGAATCCCACAGTTCATACTGAACAACAGCAGAAGCAAAGCTCGTGCCATCGTCGGAGTATCACGGAGCACTACGCCACAGGCACGATAAAGCTCACTCTAGATCCCAGTTGCCGAGCGTGCGGAGAGGAGGAGGAAACCATAGAACATTTGTACTGTGTGACTGCGATGTCTTGGTAGCTAAACGTATGTGTCTCCTGAGAGATGGTTATTCAAAACCGGGAGATTACAGGTTTCTTCCCCTAAACGCTATTGCCTCCCCCATTTTCCAAGTTTTTCAAGGATGAAGAAAATAATATGTAGGGGTCAATGCAAAAGATACCATTGGGTCGAAGTGTTGCTGGCTTGCCATCTCCCATAATAAGATAAGAAAGTCATGAACTTAAGCTAAATCAAAATCAGAAAGTACCCTAAGTAAGCCTGTACTGTAGGTATCAGATAAAAGTCATTCACTGGATCCATCACTTTAATTTTTCAACTGTTTATTAGTTTTTTATTTAATTCGGAGCAGCATAATAATCATCTTACGACCAACTGCGAGTCACAGACCTCCACTCACGTATAAACGTTAGAGGATACTCTTACATGCGGGCTAGTGTAAAATGGTGAAGGCAAGAGCTAAAACGATAATATTCTAGCAAGCTAATGGTCAATTTGCTAAAAAAGATTTTCAATTATGTAAGTAGCTACATTAATTGTGCACACTTGCTTCAAAAAAACGCCCAACGCCATCTATTAACACGTTCCGGGGCGGTGAACGAGACACAATAGAACTTTTATTGTTATCACTGCTATAGCCGGTCACTGTCCCGGAACGTGTTAAGATGAAAACAATACTACGATTACATTTTTGAACACTAACTTTAGAAAAGGTTAAAAGAAAGAAGTTTTTTAATATTTGACCCGGTTGGTGTTGGTGGTGGTTGTAGGAGGTACGTATTATAAGCATTTTGAACTTTATGAACTCCGAAATAAATGAACCTGAACCTGAACCTGATTGGTTACCACGCCGCCGGACTGCCAAACCAGAAGCTTGGGTTCGAATCGCGGTTCGGTCATTGACATTATATGTTTGTGCCGTTGTTGTATTTTTCCATAATAAAAAGCCTATAGTTCTTGGGATCATTACAATGTATGTATTAAAATTAGAAAAAGCCAAAGAAAACATACAGCCCTAATATTGGATCTGATCTGATCTCAGGATATTACGATTTAAGATCAGCAAACTGCTTCTGTCAAATCCGGTAATAAATAGATATACACTCAGTTGCAGAAACGTTATATTAGAGTTAATCCTCCATTAAATCTCTTGCTAGCTTTTGCTATGTCAACAAGACAAAAAGTGACGGCAAGAGATTTAATGGAGGATTAAGTTTAATGACCGTTTTTGCAACTGAGTGTTAGTTGTTGAATGTATTTAAAAAAAAATAATTAAAAACATTCTCGACCAAGAATCGAACCTCCACCTCATGCACGAAAATCTAACCAAACACACTACACAGCTGTTATGAGAAGTGAAACAAGCAAATACTATTTTTACCACTGCAATCTACCCAAATGCATCTGTCAGTGTCAAATCGGCGCTAGTGAGCATAAAAAAAACGTGGTATATGTTTCAGCATGATAAATCATTGTAATTTATCCCACAGGAACCCATTACTGGGATAAAAAGTATCCTATATGTTAATCCAGAACACATTCTGCGTCACAATCACTATCTGCGTGCCAAAATTCATCCAAATCCATTCGGCCGTTTATGCGTGATTGCGCCACAAACATACAACATTACGACCTTACAAACATCGTCACAAACTTTCACGTTTATAATATATAATATAACATAACATAACATAATATAATATAATATAATATAATATAATATAATATAATATAATATAATATAATATAATATAATATAATATAATATAATATAATATAATATAATATAATATAATATAATATAATATAATATAATATAATATAATATAATATAATATAATATAATATAATATAATATAATATAATATAATATAATATAATATAATATAATATAATATAATATAATATAATATAATATAATATAATATAATATAATATAATATAATATAATATAATATAATATAATATAATATAATATAATATAATATAATATAATATAATATAATATAATATAATATAATATAATATAATATAATATAATATAATATAATATAATATAATATAATATAATATAATATAATATAATATAATATAATATAATATAATATAATATAATATAATATAATATAATATAATATAATATAATATAATATAATATAAGGTCTAACAAAAGTAGCTGAAACTATTTTAAGGGGATGATCAGACCATGAATCTGAACAACTTTCTCCATGGGACCAATATCGAAATAGCGAAAAAAAAATCAGCTGTCCCATACAAAACTGCGATCATAACTCGAATCAAATATAACAGGAAGTTTGTCTGTACATTGAAGATATTAACAAAAAAAAAGTTACAATATGGTTTTTAGGTGTCCCTGATTCCATTTCACCCATTTTTGGATTTTTTGTCTGTCTGTTTGTTTGTGTTTGTTTGTTTGTTTGTTTGAACGAGTATCACGCAAAAACTACTGAACCGATTTTGATGAAACTTTTTTTGTTTGATAGCTTATGATCTGACTTAAAATCTGGTATATAATTAGTGCGGACGAAGTCGCGGGTTAACGCTAATATAATATAATATAATATAATATAATATAATATAATATAATATAATATAATATAATATAATATAATATAATATAATATAATATAATATAATATAATATAATACAATACAATACAATACAATACAATACAATACAATACAATACAATACAATACAATACAATACAATACAATACAATATAATATAATATAATATTAGTGAGATTACGAAGATATAAAGCTTTTAAAATTTTGTATAAAAAATTTCAAAGCTTTATATCTTCGTCATTATTTTATAAATTGCAAATTTTATTTGTGACGCGGCATCTATATTTTCTGAACTATTTTTTCATATATCCAAAGTTACTTATATTAATACCGTCTACGCGTATTGTGCGTCAAAGTTTTGTATAAAATTGACCCCTCTGCAACCACCTTAAGCTCCTATGATAAAAAATCTCCCCTCTTTCACACTTCTGCTTCGGAATCAGCTGAAAATTGCCTTCGAATAAAATTGAATGTCGATGAAGGCAATTTGAACGGACGCGAAGAGAAACCGCTAACGAAGCCTCTGAAAAAACGAATCTATTCCTATAATACTTAATATGTTAGCATTTATGACCATTGAATTGCTAACGGTGATTGCCATTCCGCTTTAGATCGTCCAATTTATTATTTAAATGGCTACGTAACCAGATAAAATATTTAAGTCATAAAGCACAGAGCATTGTGCAGTTATTTCCTCTTTTCTTCAAAGGAAATCTTTCTTACTTTCTCTTTGACTTTTCCAGTCGCTTTCTTCCACTTCTGGGTCGTTTTTTTGATAAGGCATTCTGTTGAATTGTTTGTAACTTTCTGTCTTCATAAAACGTAGATTAAAAATAAACTTTTAAGGCCGGATTGGACCAAACTTTGATTTATAGAGAAGTAATATACAAGGAACAATTTTAGTCTTGTTATTTACTCCGAAATAACTTCATTTCTGTCTACAACACTAAACCCATACTAAATAACGAATGTAATAATCCATCTATAGAAAGAGGTCGTTGTATCCGTACTTATTGCAATTTGAGGTTATCCAGTTTTAATTTGTTAGGTTTCTTTTTATAATTTTTTTTTAATTATGTGATATTGACATTTCATTAGTCTCGGTCGTAAGTGAAACATTTTTCGTCTATGTCTCGGTCGTAGAAAGAGGAAGCGAAAAAATTTTTGTCTATGTCTCGGTCGTAGAAAGAGGAAGAGAAAAAATTTTCGTCTATGGTCTCGGTATAATCTTTACACCGTCATAATTGGCCGTGTAAAATTTACTCTCAACTTATTAGATTAGGGTTGGTAAAACGCAAAATCAGTTTACTCTTGAGTAACCAGCGACTTAATCTAAGAATAAAATTTACTCGCGTTTGGTCGAATCGGGCCTGAAACTAACAATTTAAGATAAAGTAACAGCACGAAGTAGCAGCGCGATAATAGTGTCAATACAAATAGGTATTAAATACAAGTGAGGCGTATAAAATCAAAAACAGCCAAGTGCCGTCTTGTTAAATTTGCAAGAAAGCTCACGCTCAGTTGCAGAAACGCTCATTAAAGTTAATCCTCCATTAAATCTCTTGCTGTCACTTTTTGTCTCTTTGACGTAGTAAAAGTTAGCAAGAGATTTAATGGAGGATTAACTCCAATGAGCGTTTCTGCAACTGAGTGTTAGAGTTAGGGATTGCTAAATGTTCCGAGTTCAGATTTTAGGGCAACCTGAGGTCTTATAGTAATTAGTAATGTCATAGGTATAATATAATTATCTACGCCGTGATAATAGCTTAAAGTGAAAGTGAGCAAAATAGCTGATGCCTATGCTTGTTTCGCTAGGGTGCACTTAACTGTAGGTATTTGATCCCAACATCAATGTTTAAACGAAATTTTAAGGGCCTTAGCTGTATTTGTTCTTAACAAGAATAAAATGATGAGTTGCAACCAAAACTTCACTAGATGGCTCCATACTCAGTTCATTTTTGGAATGTGTGGCACTTAGCTGCCTTTGATTCTATATGCCTCAAGTAAGTTTATGGCAATTGAGAGCGTAGGTGGCGCGTTGCGAATAGGTATGGACACTGAATAATGAGTTCCGGGTTCGAATCCGCACGACGACGACATGCCATGTGTCAAAGAGTTTTTCTAACTTATCTTCGTAATACCGACTGCTCACAAACGGTGAAGGAAAACATCGTAAGGAAACCTACATACGCTGAAAAAGTGATTCTAATGCGTATCAAATCAAAGAAAATATGCGTATGTGAAATCTACCAATTCGCTTGGGCACGCGTGGTGGACTAACGCCCATACATACCCACTCTAAGGGTAGACCTGTCTCATCTTGTGTCCTGCAGTGAGTTGTGCGGTCGTATACAGGGTGACAATTTAGTATTTTCGCTGCTAAATGTGGGTAGGTATAACCGTATAGCTATGGTAGTAATTATAATACTCTGTGGTAAAACAAAAGATGTTTCACAAAATACCAAACTAAGTAGGTACTTTACCTATATGCTTGTTGAGTAAAAAAATATCAACATCAATCTTAACAGGTTTTCTAGAGTTTTTTGTTGGTAATCACGCTGAAAGCTCAGCATGCAACGATGCCAGTGGGTACATCGATAAACATCTCGCGGGAAATGCATCTCATTATGACGTAATGGCTCTGCATAAAAGCTAAAGTAACATTGCATGGCATGCAGCAAGTTGGCTTGAAGTTGGCTACGGTTTTAGCTCGGCGGACAAGTGTGCGCTTGCCTCAAATGACGGCGGAAAAACTGCTTTTGTGCAAAAATATTTTCGTCTAAAATTTGAGGTTCATAGTTAAGGGAAAAGCTAAAACTTCCTCTGTTGCTTCTAAATCTCAGTAAAACCACAACAAAATGGGAACATTATTGTCGAAGGATAAAAGTTATCTAGCTTAACGTGGAGAGGCAACTTTGATGTACATTTTAGAGCAGGTACCTAACTACCTGGGTAGATTGGGCAATGGGCAGTGATAACGGTCTCAGACCAAAATTTCCGCAGAATAAAGTTCTGAAGCCAACTACAATAGTTACCTACGTGTACGGGTATGGGATGGACACGAGCCGCAATATTTTTGTCACTTTATACAGGGTGAAATTGATATCATTAGCATCTTTTAAACTAAGAGTCTGCCCATCAAACTGAACAACTTTTACTACAGGAACAAATCGATCGGAGTAAAAAAAAATCTGCTGTTGAATACATTTGAGTCGAGTTAGGTTTTAGACTACTTATATGAGGACTAGTTACTACTAACAAACATTTCTGACACTTTTTGCGGGGGCGAGGTAACATGAAATCCGCAACTTTGGATTTTATTCCCTATAGCTTTAGATTCTCATTTTGAATGATAAAAATCATGAAAAGTACTCTCGTGTGAAACCCAAACGTTCTAAGTTCTTATTGTTTCGCAATTATAGGCTGTCTATAAAGTGTTTATTAAGGGAATAAAATAGTAAAAGCACAAACAAAACTTACCCTAAACTTAAACCATTCTAAGCATTCTAAACTACAAATTTTACTAATTCTACTTAGTCGAAAAGCCCGCCCCAGGTCATACCTGGCCCGAAGGTGCCCATAGGCTGTCTCGTTTAGTGATAAGGTATAAAATTGAATGTAAATGACATGATCAAATTGATCTTATACCGTGGCAGAGGGGAAATGCTACCGCAAGGCTAGTCCTAAAGAGTTGGTAGGCATTGCAGTTTAGTATGGAACAGCTGATATTTTTTTTGCTCCGATCGGTTTGCTCCCATAGTAAAAGTTGTTCAGTTTGATGGGTAGACTCTTAGTTTAAAAGGATGCTAATGATATCAATTTCAACCTGTAGATAAATTGATATTTGTTTTGCTACCGTTTCTTTATAATAAAGTAGTGAATCTGTGGCAAGGTCATAGAAATTTAAGACGGTATTGTAGTTTCTTTTGAAGTAAGTACTTAGTAACAAATACTATAATAGTAGTCTTTCCTTTTTAAACGTTTTGGTCTTATTAGGTGTAGTCCTAACTAACAATTTGGTCGTAATAGGTGTCGTATAGTTGAACATTAGACGCATAAAGCACCAGTATATGACGAAATTACCGTAATATTACTTTTAGAAGTCAAAATAGTCATATAAACGGGGGCCTTTTACGACCAAATTGTTTGCTGGGGAGTGCGTGTAGTGTGCGTGTAGGGTGGTGTAGGTAAGGTAAGGTTATATCTTACATCATAGCAAAGGAAGTTGATCGGTGTTATGGTCATATGCAGGGATTACACTTGCAGTTGGTCGGGTCCGATTTCGGCATACATTGCCGGATTTGTTTTCTCTATTTCAAAGCGTAGCGATCAAAGCAAGCAATGTACCTATGCCGAAATCGGCCCTAAATGAAGGGTAATGTAATCGCTGCTTTAGAAATAAAGGTGAACTTTTTATGGTTCCGTAAAACTCCAATAGATTTTTCGTCAGACTATGTAGGTACCTAGGTACCACCAAAGCTCTGAACTCCTATTATGTAAGTTCCAGACAAATTCTTAAGAGTGAAAACCCTTAACAGGCTTCTTCTTCACAATAGTGTAAAGCTAGGGTCCCACGGCCTGTGTATACGCAAATCGCGCCAAGCCACACGCCGCCGCCGCCGTGGGAATAGTTCCGCGGAGTCTCACCTGTCTTGGCCTGTGGACGCCTGTGTTAAGAATTGTAGTCGGTAACTTCAAAGGGGCGCCTGCGCCTGTCGCATTGTGCAAGCGCGTGGATTGCCGAGCCGTTGAGTGTGGCCAAGGCTAGCAGTAAAATTTACCTTTTTTTATTGGTCAGTGGTCACACCAGATAAAATTTTACGAAAAAACCGAGGCACCTCAAAAAAGTACCGAAATATACCAACTTGCAAAGGGAAAATATACCAATAAAAATACTGATTACAGATATCCTCGTATTATTATGATTATCAACTATTCAAGTATAAAGTGCCTACTTATTAAAATGTATCTTTTTTCAATGAATTAAATTGATCGAAGATCTTATAAACCGCTATTTTTGAGTTTAAGAGGATATTACTGCCAGCGCGCCCGAGCGCGCTGCATACAAACGAAGTTTGATGCTATTTTCAATGAATTAAATTGATCGAATATCTTATAAACAGCTATTTTTGAGTTACAAAGGGTAGTGAGAATGCCGACGAGCTGGCAAGGGCTGGGTCAGAACGAAAGATGGTTGGAGCAGAACCAAGTGTGGGAATCCCGGCATGCAGTATAAAAATGGCCATTAAGGAATGGATTGATAAAACACACAGGCTGGAGTGGTCTGGCCTTACAGTTACAGGTCTACAACAACTCTAAGAAATTTATCAGCAATATGACAACCCGTGTTCCAAAGTTCATACTGAACAACAGCAGGAGCAAGGCTCGTGCCATCGTCGGAGCCCTCACCGGGCACTACGCCTCAGGCACGATGATGCACAAAATGAAACTCACCTTAGATCCCTGTGCTGCCGAGCGTGCGGAGAAAAGGAGAAGACCATGGAACATTATCCTTTGTGACTGTGATGTCTTAACGGCAAAACGCATGTGAGATGGATACCCAAAACCGGGAGATCTTAGGTTTCTTCCTCTAAATGGTATTGCCTCCTTTATTGACCTTTTATTTGAAGGGTGAAGAAAGCACAAAGTATTGGGGATAACACTAAAGATCCCACTAGGTCAAAGTGTTGCTGGCTTGCCAGCCTCCACAACAAAATAAGATATTAAGATAAGATGGACCTACCTAGGTAACATTTTGAAAATGTTTAGATACTGGTAGGTAGATTAAAAAAAATCGGGCATAGGCCCACCACACATTCCCACCGCTGTAACTCCTGTAAGCCAGGATCAACAGCGGCGACCATTCACAACACTGGACAATGAAGTCCAGCGAGCCCGGGGGATGACTCTTATCTGTCTTGGAACCCGCAATGAATGAATCAAAGAAGATAGGAGGAGTAGGAAAACGAAATATCCGACTTCCCTCCATTGCAAACGGGAGACAGTAATAAGAAGGAAAAAATATGGCTATTAGAGAGCCAATTCCGGAGATCAAGTATGGCAGTGTTGAAGACACTACCGAAAAAGCACCAAAAATACAAAATAAAACAATAGGAACCTAACATTGTACTGAAACTATGACCTATTTTGCTTCCAGTAATAAGTATGGCAAAAACATCTCAACGCACGGAAGTTATCCCTAGTCGCAACAAGATCCATGTAGTAAGGGACACCAGAAAACGATTTAATTGAGTCAAGTATGGTCTGGCGCTCGGCGTACCAGAGCTCACACTCCCAAAGAGTATGATGAGCGGTCTGTTCGAACTCGTTACTTTCAACAGAACATTCACATAAAGGTGACGCAACCAATTTAAAATAAAATAGCTTACCCGTCTAGTAAGAAATTGGGCTACTTGGGTAGGTAGGTAGGGAACTAGGGACACACTAAAAATCTGATGCAAAGTTGAGCAGGAAAGTCGTAAATCAGCGATTGCCAAAATACAGCCTCATCCCGTAATCTGCACACAGAGAACGGCGCAGAAACAACAATCATTTCCCATAAAAACCACTCGCGAAAGCAATTTACGATGTACCGACGATTGTCTTTTTTTTGTTCAAGCTGTTGCTATTTATGTACCTATTAACTGTGTGCAAAGTGAAAATACATTGGCTCGTATGGTACCTAATGGTATTCTTGACGATGTATCTTGTGGGTCTAGCATGACACATCAGTGTTACGCCTTATCTCTTTGTCTTTCATTTGACGTTGGCGCGTTACAGAGCGGGAGAAAAGGCGCGGGATAACTTTGTCGCGCGTATCATGCTAGGCAGATCTAGGTGGGTTATGTGATGGCCTAGCAAAAGCAGCTTGTAAATCATTTCTGAAATTATTATTACGCATTTCTGTTAAAACAAACACAGTCAATGATTTTATATGTTACAGTGGCAGCGCTAATCGTACACACGGCGACACATCAAGCTATCCAAAACCAACATAAGCTGGGCCCGCGTAGGTCGAATAAGGCCAGCTTATGTTGGTTTTTTAAAGCTTGATGTGTCGCCGTGCGTATCTATTTATTTATGAATAAGGTCCGCCACACAAATACGGAATTCCGAAATCAGGATTGTGATTCTGTATTGTATAGGATTTGATACCGAACGGAATTGTGGAGGGGGAAAATCCATATGAAAACGTAATCCTGATTCGGAATTCAGTATATGTGGCGGACCGGAATCGAGAAAAATGCGTTTGAAAATGTAATTTATTTTTCTAACAACGCCATCTAGTACTAAAGTGCCGTAGAACAATGTTCTTTTTAAATCGTCTCTTAGCGTTATTCTTTTTGTTTTCTCAGGGAACGATAGGTGGCGCTACGGTCTGCGCAAATGATGGACAAAATTTCAAAATGCTTTTTATAATAAATAATCAAAAGGAAAAAATGATCAAATAGATGCCAACGTATCTTTTAATGGAATATTTCATTATTTTTGAATCATTTTAATCAAAAAATTCAAAAATTTTTTGATTTTGACATGATCTTGCACACTTCTATGGAGCGATGAACATGCCATCTGTTGAGGTTTTTAGGAGCTAAATTTAATAATGAAAAGAAATACGCTCATTTATTTTACAGGGTAAAAACCATTTGTACCTACCATGTTTGTACCTAATCTAACTTGTTAATAAACGTTCTTATATATTTCTTATTATAAAGCATTCTTTAATTAATTTCTTTATCGACCCTATTCGAACCAATTTTCAGCAGTAGGTTGAAATCAGGAGTAAAATCTTTGGGCTGATGTCCATAGCTGACAGGACGCATGCTTATTGTAGCCTATAGCAAAAAGACTATATGACCATACCTAGAATACCTACAGCAATCTCAACATAGATAGCGTTGGAAAAAAAATTGGTAGAAAACATTTTTTTATACTAGTTTTTTCAGGAATGAAACCAATCTATAACTGAAAAATACGTAAAACATGCCCTATCTACATACCTACAACATTTCATCCATATCGTTAGAGCCTTTATCCAGCTGGGCTAGCATGTTGCACGTGATACGGCTATTATCATTTATTATCACGCCTTTTATCTCGTTGGTGCGCACGCTAATAGAAAGAGAGCGAAAGCGTGACAGCGCTATATCATGCTGGCATACATACGACGACGACGGAACGCGATTACAGATATAGGTACAAACAAATATAAATAACTCGTTGTATATTTAAATGCTGACAAAACCGTGATCCTATTAGCATTTGATATGAACTTCGTGAAAATTTATTTTTATCGATAGAATTGTACAACACTATCTATTTCCGGAATAGGTATATCGATAAGGCCCATCACTAGACGGAAATCGATACTTTCGTCATGTTGGTCTTGCAAAGAGGAAATTGATTTAGCATCTATTTATTTGTAATATATATTTCATCTTAAAAAACTCCTTTATTTCTTGTTTATTTCCATAAGAAACTGCGAATTTAATAAAATTTAAAAAACCGTAAATCTACCGTAAAATGAAATGACGGGCCAATGTTATGATAGGCATTGTTTTTTTCAAATATCGTGAAGCAAAACGATAACTAGCATTTATTTTCGTATCGCACGATAGCGTTTAATGAAACTATTGCTTTTAGCGGAGTAAAACGAAAATTAATTTCCCAAAAATAGTGCGCCGAAGCGCGCCATTTGTCGCCGTTACTACTGCGCGCGCAGAGTCATGTTGGCAGCACTGCAACACTTCCTCCAAGCCACTCTGTCGGACGCCATTACCACGCCACCGGATCTGTCAGTAGTGCATCTTTTGTGAAATAATCATTGAAGTTTCCCTGGATTCAGTGTATTAGTGTTGATTGTTTTGAAGAATACACAAATCTCAACATGTCTGATGAGAAAAAGGTACGTAAATTTCCGTATTGTCAGTTATAATACACCTACAATGTTAGCTTCTCGACATGGCGTTCTTTTTAGAATGTGGGTTGTGCACAATTCATTGTAAGAGTAATTTTGCTGTAACGCGTGCTTTACACATGCTATTTTATCATTTACAGGGAGAAAGTGAACACATCAACTTGAAAGTCTTAGGCCAGGATAATGCTATTGTCCAGTTCAAAATAAAGAAACACACACCTTTGAGGAAATTGATGAATGCCTACTGTGATCGAGCGGTAAGTGCATTTTTGTCTTCGTAGGTATTCGTTACTAGCGATAAAAAGTGCATCTCCAATTATTCGTCGTGAAAAGGCACTGATAGGGTTTTGTATAGTGCTCCATTTTGTTTGACTTCCCTTTTTTCAAATAACCTCAACTAAAACCGAGCAGCCAACCAGCCTGTTACCATAATACCTCTTTGGTGAATAGGTACATTGTTAATCTCTGAAGCAAATTGCCGTGTTTCTATTCTGTCGACCTAAAAGCTGGGCCACACAGAGTGCAGCTGCAGAACGGGTGCAGACCAGCAGTAGTTGTAAACTATGGAATTATATGTGAGGTGTCACACTGCGGCTACCTTTCTGCAGCTGCACCGGACTGCATTCAGTGTGACACCTCACATATAATTCCATAGTTTACAACTACTGCTGGTCTGCACCCGTTCTGCAGCTGCACTCTGTGTGGCCCAGCCTTAAGTCAGCGGGTTGCAGACAAAAGGTTAAATAAGTTGATGATGCCGGTTGATAAGAGACAACTATATGTGCTAAGCGAAGTGTAACAATTGCAAATAACTATTTTGAGAAAAATCAATTATCAGCCTTTAAACGTCCCATGGCACATGAGCACAGGACTGCCCTCAAGGAGGGTTTATGGGTGTTTGTAATGCAATATGGATTAGTAGACTTCACATGCACCTCAGAATTCCATCGTCAGCGTTTGCAGGTTTCCTCACAATTTTTTCCTTCACCGTTGAGAAAATGATTCGGTCCAAATCAGTAGCCCATATCTATGTTCTATATCATTGAATGCAATGCATGCAATGCATCTATCTTGCCTCATGCAAGTCCAAACAAAAAAATTTGCATCCAAGCGAACTGTATTGCATCAACATGGCATTAACACGATTGTGACCCCTCTATTGAGATTTTTGCTCAGTGCACTTCACATTATTATTATTACATCAATTTACTGGCGAAAGAAGCCTTGAATAAATTTGAAAAGAAAAACACAATTTACCTACATTTGCATCTTCTTTTACCTACTACAAATTTTTATTAACAATAGTCAAATTTGTCCGCAGGGTCTATCAATGCAAGTAGTTCGGTTCAGGTTTGACGGGCAGCCAATCAACGAGAATGACACACCAACTTCACTGGAGATGGAGGAGGGTGACACAATAGAGGTTTACCAGCAGCAGACTGGTGGTGTGCGTCTAGTGTAAATTGTATCTTAAGGAACTGTCCAATTCCGTGGGAGGATCGATGTGGTGTGCCCATCTCAAAACTTTAACATTAAGTTAATTTTAAATAAACAACATTTGTAACTGTACGAGGAACGTCTTTAGAAACTTTTGAGTCTCACTACGGTCACCCCCTAGTGAGTCTTAAAATTTTCAAGAATTTAATTAAGAAAATTTAAGGTAAACCAAATGTTATAGATAACTTCAACAATTATTCCATTGTGATAATTTTTAGTTAACATGTCAGAATCAGCCAGTGTTGTAAATGCTGTTTGGTGAGGCGTTTCCATGATTTCTGTATGTGGTGACTATTTAATGGAAGTGTCCATTACAATCAGGTCTGTAACACTGATGTACCTACTGTAATAAAGTAAATGTAATACATATTTCTGGTCATTTTCTGTTGTTTCACCTTTCCTTAACAATTATTTCTTGTAAGCCTTAAGCCTCGTATCCAGACAACATGTAGCGCGCGTCATGTTGCACAACAAATGTTGAAAGTTAATGCGGAACTAATAAGTCGCGCGTTGTTTTGCAACGAAGCCGAACATGTTGGGCGTCACGTGTTGCGCGTCAATTGTTGCCTAGTGGATAAGAGGCTTGAACATAAAAATTTGGTAGCTACTTGCTACTTACTATGAATAAAATTTATATTATCTGCCATCTTTCAAATTGAGTTTGAAACTTATAAGATCCATGATGCCTTGGATCCACAGCTCGCTACAGAGATCTAATCGAAATCTGACTTGGCAGAAAGTTTTTAACTAGGATGCCACCAAGAAAAAATAGTGTGGTAACTTTTTTATGGTCTTTCTGTGAAGATATTTCGAATAGGATTCCGAGGCGATGCTAACCTGCCGCATACCTACTAATACTATTAAATCGGTCCAGTCCAGATAGCTGTACTAAAATTAGATCAGGTGTATTGATTTTCCCGGCGCCGCGCCGGCCTCTTCTGGGAAATAGTTGATGTAAAATGCACTCTGGATGTTGGGCTTGTAAATCGAGAGCATCGTTAATATCGGCGCAAGTCACACTTACGAGTAACTTGATAATAATTTTAGATGTTTTCGTTTATGCTTTGGCATTAGGGAGCTGGGTGCACAGGTGTGGCACAGATTAATAATAAGTTATTAATAAATAGAGTGCAAGTATTGTACAATCATTGTAGATTTAGGAATCTGTAGACTCTTATTTCCATCAAATATTAGGTATATCTTTGATAATTAGCTTAGCGGTTTAGCGCTTCTGGGCGTTACATTTTGCAGTGTTGATAATACAATATAAATAAATATCTTTGACATTTTCAGTTGGTCACGAAAATTATCTTCACATTTCTTTTCACAAACTTGTATTATGATGACTTGACAACGATATCGATGTATAGAAGGTACAAACAACCATGACTCGGGTACAATCAATATTCGTCATACAAATCTTTGTCCCATACGCCGTAAGGAACACATATTTTTACGATGATGGTTCGAATTCCGTAAGGCTTACTGGTTTCGAACCCGCGACCTTCGGCACAGCAGATATGTTCACTGCGGACTGAACTATCGGGCCGTTGATATCGATCGATGATAATCAACTTGCAAAATCCTCAAGATTTTCAACAAATAAAGGTGCGATAAGACGACACCAGTGTCGCCATCTACATTCTACAACTTTTGCCATAATGACGTCATAGAAGATGATTCATAATGAAGATGACGCACCGCTATTAATATATTATTTCACAATACTTACCTACCTTTTATAATACAAACACGTTGCTAATTTTCTATAGTGTTTATTGCGCATTGAAACGTGGAACTCGTAGCCATATTTTGTAGTTGCGTGGATAATAGAAAACGGAAGCAGATGGCGCTTCAAACTCTGCGGTGGTTCCTAAAGAATTTTCCTAGCAGCACCAACAGCTGTATTCATTAGATCCAAAACTGATGCCAATAGATTTTCTTTAGCAAATTTTAAAAGATAGATAGGAAGTAAGTTTGTCTACTGCGGCTGCGTATCAAATTACAAATTTTTTAAGGAAACCAAATTATTAGTTTTTCAAACAATTATAAATAATAGAAATATACTTTATTCCTCCACAATTAGTTTTTACAAATCTTAACGATAAATTATATACAAAACATATTAGTTTAACTATGTTTGTGGAGACTGGTGCTCGCACTGCGGTACAGCTGGAGAGTGCGATTTTTGAAACTCATTCGCTGAGCTCAGCAGTTGAAAATGTCAAAATTATTATGGAGATAAGCATCTTTCTACTGCTGATTTGACTTTCAAAAATCGCACGTCTGAAGTATGATTTTTGAAACTCAAAACAACAGTAGAAAGATGCATATCTCCATAGTTATTTTGACATTTTCAACTGCTGAGCTCAGCGAATGAGATTCAAAAATCGCACTCCTGGGATAGGTGGGTATCTCTGCACCTGTGTTACAGGTTACCAGCCAATTAAAAAATCTCTGAGTAGAATTAGCAAACAGAAGTTATTATGGCCCGAAAGCATCGATTACATTACCCTACATCTATGACCGATTTTGGCATAAATTGTCTGATTTGTTCTCTCTATTTTAAAGTGTAGCGATCAAAGCAAGCAATGGAAGCCGAAATCGGCCCTAGATGTAGGGTAATGTAATTAAAACCACCCCAACCGTGCAACCCGTAGATACAGACATTATTATGTCATTCAAGTCCTTACATATAATTTGTATTTTTGCAGCAAACACCGCCCAGTATGCACACTACGTTTTCAATACACTGGATCAGGACAGAAGTGGCTTGTTAAGTTTTGAGGTAAGATCAATAAATAAGGCGACACGTTACGGATCAAGCTCCATAAAGCATTAATATTACCTACAGTACCCGGCAAACAACTTGAAAAATGGACGTTGAGGCTTGTGACGGGGTACCTATGAAAAGTAGCGCTTACGCCTACAAATTCTATTTTACACGTACTGCCTATTAACCAATTATTGCACCAATAGCTATCCGTCCCCTAACTGCCTAGTACCTTACCTAAGGTATTAAATTCTAGACCTAGTCATATCTTAACAAACACTATATAACTCTAAGCTAGGGTACCTACACTTTGTAAATTCAGAAAATACTAATAGGTATCACTAACAAATAATTATCAGATAAGTAGATATTTTGTTTTGAAATGAGTTTTCAGAGGTATTGAAATAGAATAAACACCTTACCATTTCGTAGTATGTCCAATGATCTAACATTAAACTATGCCAATTTGCAGGAGTTTGTAACGGGTTTGTCAATACTATCCAGAGGGACACTGGAAGAGAAACTCCGGTGGACGTTCTCTCTGTACGACATCAACGGGGACGGCTGCATCACCAAGGAAGAGATGACGGAGATCGTGAACGCCATTTACGATCTCATGGGTAGAATTGTCGACCCGTCGGTTGATGACGATATCGTACAGGAGAAAGTTGAAAGGCTGTTTCAGGTTTGTTAACATTTTTATATTTTATCATGTAACCCTCTAGTCACTCTGAATTTTAGTTGAATTTATTCCTATTCCTGGTAAAATAAATAGGTACCTAGACTACCTAGTTACTTATTTTTCCCTTTCCCACTATACTTAATTGATCAAAATTGAATTTCCTGTGCCTCAAATCTCGAACTCTGGATCGTATTTGTTCATAGTAAACAACAGTACTGTACTGTACTGTACTGTTACTGTAGTAACATTACAGTAAATGTTTTAAAAATAGTTGTATATTAATCGTCATTTTTTGTTTATTACACTAAGTTAATAATAGTACATTATGGTACAAGTGTGTAATGTTGGTGATTACCGCTGAGGCGCCATTGAGACCCGAGCCGTAGGCGAGGGTCTTAAGAGAGCCGAGGACGGTAATCATCAATACACACGTGTATCATACGACGTTTTTCAACACACTTGTGAAGAAAATAATAATAAAAAATCATTTTATTTAGTAAATAAAAAGTTTATTTAGAGAATTTATTTGTACTATTGAATATGATCTTTTTTGTATCGAAACTTTTTTAAGAACAAAGCAACTCAAGAACTCAACCAAGAAGTTTAGATACCTACTACTCTAACCTATAACTCACTTGTGAATAATAGTAATGAAAAAGTCACAGTTTGATTTTTCGGTTTGCTTCGGTTCGTTTCTGGTCCAATGCATAGTTCTGGCAATACAACGCGGTAACGCCGCCAGTATTTTAGGCTCCTTTAGACCGGAAACAAATCGTGGCGGGCTCCTGGAATAGCATAGGTTCATCTTTTCTTTCTTTCTTATTTTTTTCCTTTTTTAACCTTTGTCGCCTATAAATATTGCATCCATTAGTTATAAGTTCTTCTTCTATATTATAATTAGTTTAGATAATTATTTAGTTTATTAACAATTGTGTATCCCCCTTCTTGAGAATAATTAATCCAGTGAATTATAAAAACTAATAATCCCAATCCCATCGACTGTTGCTTATCCTTTGGATTTCGCATAAACCTCTCAGCCAAAGCGTGGATACGATCTTCCGAACCTCAGAACCTTGACATCATAGATAGCTAAAACTGTGGATAGGTAGGTGACAAAATGTAAATCAACTTTAGTTACCGACTGTACTAGCAGCTAGTAAAAAGAAAACCAATCCAAGTTTATATTAAATCGTTTCAGAAAATGGATTTGAACCGCGACGGTGTGTTGACGCTGGATGAGTTCCTGGACTGCTGCATACGTGACGAGGAGATCATCAGATCGATGGCTGTGTTCGATAGCAACTTCTGACGGCCCGCAGACGAGGCGCGGCCCAACACTCACCGCGCCCCGTGACATAAGACCGACTCCAGATTACTTCATTCGCAGTGGTAGAATTGTCACCATTTCACATTTGATACCTCAAAAAGAAGTATTGTTGTGATGTTCGAAATTGTCTTTCGTGACAGCTTTTTTAATAAATCGAACAGTACAATATACATTTTCGAGGTACATAAGTGATGGTAAACTATTCTAAACAATTTCGAATGAAATTCTGGAGTCATTTGGAACTTTCCAGTTGAGAGTGTTCAGACCAAAAGCTTCTGTGTGGATTTTGATTCTGCTTAGTTTTTCTATTAAAAACATATTTTAAACTAAGGTGACAGTTTCTGGGACACATTGTGTGACTCTAATCTCGTATGTTCACGTAGTGTACCGTGTACCCAATGTGTTTTAATATAATGCAGAATCGATGTTTTAAAATCTTTACTCTATCTGAAACGGACAATGTGATGTTGTAATTTTAGAATTATATTTTAAGTTATTGAAACTTTGAAAATCCGACATGTGAATAAAATACCTATGTAGTTGCATGTGTCTTATAATTTTGTAACAGTAGGTAGGAACTTAAAAAATTATCTACGCAAATTATCATAAACTTTTAGCTGAACAAAATTTCACTAATTAGTAGTATGGAAACTTTGTGGTGAAATTAGTAAGTACTTAACTTTAAAACTATTGTCTCTGAATTCCCCAAGAGTAGTTTTGTAACTGAATATCTTCGATAATAATTAAATTCTAAAATCCTGTTCTTCTAGGCGTAATTTCTAAATACATAGTGATAAAATAAGGATCAATCTGTGTTGTCGATTACTTAACTTCCCTTAACTTTATGCCACTGATTTTACGACAGCGGAAGATCAGCTGAAGTGAACACAGATAAAGCAATCAAACGTTTTAAACCTATGGCGACGATCAATCAGTGCACTCAATCCTGATTACAAATTTGTAACGTATATAGGGTGTTACAAAAATACAAGTAAAACATTTAAGGGGGTGGATTAGACCATCAAACTGAACAACTTTCACTATGGGACCAATATCGAAATCGAAAAAAAAAAAATCTGATGTTCCATACTAATCTACAAATATACTCGAGCTAAATGTATGGGACAGCAGATTTTTTTTCGTGATTTCGATGTTGCTCCCATAGTGAAAGTTGTTAAGTTTGATGGTCTAAAGAACTCCCCTAAAAGTTTAAAATTTTTATTTTTACTTTTGTAACACCCTGTATTCAACATCGAAACCCACACGAGTAATACGAAAATGGACAACACAATTGAAACAATTAATGTCTGACACAAAATTAGATACTCTGAGTAACTAATTAGTATATACAAAAAAAAAATTACACTGTAGGTATAGTCGAGTCCTAATATAAAAATAACAATTCATGCAGGCTCGAGCAACACTGTATTATAATTATGATGACTATGCCCTCTCATGTAGATAGGTATTGTATGTATTACGTATTCTACTTTCCCCTAGGTGCTTCTTTCATCTAAACTTTCCTTTTACTTTTCTTCTTTTTTAAATCGTTCCGGCCATTTTTATTAGAATGATTAGATTTAATTGTTTATTTAGGATATTATCATAGTATGAAGTACCACATACCGATAGGTAACTGTATATTTATTATCTACAATTTAGGAATCGACTGAGGACTCCTACCATGCCAACAATGTTGCTATTAGTTTCAATTCAAAAACGTTTCTTTTTTTCTTTCATTTCGTCAACATGTGGCCTAAGTTTATCACATGTACCACGCATACCTAATGTCAAAGTAAATAAGTCCGTACATGTTTAATTAATAATTAAAACAGGTCAAACATAACACTGCCATAAAAATAAAAATTATCTATTGAATTTAGTTTATTTTATTTTATCGCGGAGACAATAATTTAGAAGCTGTTTATAATTTTAATAAATTAGAAAATTGTTTGTACCTAGTTAAGTACCAAGTTACTTACTTTTGAAAAGGTTTATTTTAAGTATTAATTTTTCTAATGAAATCCTAAATGAAGGTTTGGTTTTAGTTACCAAAGTGAAATAGTATTTTTAGAGATGTTATAAGAGATCCTGCTTAATTGTTGCAATTTTATCATAAAATCCCAAATATTTAACAAATTCAAGATCAAAGAAATAAAATATTTTCTAAGAAATACCTATCAGATGTGTAAATAAAAATTGTATAAATACGATATGTAACATAGATTTAATGTATATTTTCATAGTGAATGTTAAATGGAACCAAATAACTAGGTGGCATAATAAAACAATGTTCAATATCACAATAAATTAATTGAATGTAGATAAAAGTGTCATGCGAGTAAAACAATATTTATGAATGTAAATGTGATTTAAAAGTGATTAAGAAAGCAACTAAATAAAATTTGTAAAGTTAAGAAATTTTATTTGACGTTAAAGAAATTCTATGTCACACATGTTTAGTTTATCAATGTAAAATATCAGAATACTTTTGAAATGGTACATATTTTCTTGTGAAATTATTATTGGTCGAGCTTAAATAGTTAAGATATTATGTGTCTTCCCAAGACGTGTTAAGTTTCACCCACACTCAAACATCCCTTTCAATAAATCATAATTTTGAAATAGAAACTAACAGAGTAAAAGATAGAATAAGTGTTGAAATTCAATCTTATGAATATTAAAGAAAATTAGATATTACATAAATACAAAGAGATAGGTCCCATTAAATAATTACCTACCAGTGTTACGAACCCTCAAATATAATTAAGCGTAATTTTATCTATTTTTCGTTCTTTGCAATCTAGCAAAAATATTTAATGTAATATGCGTGAAATTATCTTTAGTGCCAAAAAGTGATGGGAAGTATCCCAGTGTTAACGTAGCCTTTTTCAAAACTATTTAAAATGGTTGATATTCAAGGTATATCTTATTTGTAGTATATTAAATTAAATACTCATGTATTTCGAACCAAAAAAAAAGAAAATCCATAATTTTGTTAGTAGGTTGATTTGTAACATTGTTTACTTAAAATTATGTTAATAGACACTTCAGATCGATTTATCGAATTTAATTTTTAAATTCAGCGTATATCTAGACACCAACCATTCTAATTAGTTTTGTGTGTTTATGTATGCCTTGCATCTACACTTGCTTAGTGTAAACCTCCAGATTCGCACGTTGCATACACACATGTGCAAAAACAAAATACATTTTGGTCTAAGAGTGACTGAGAATTGGCATCTAAGAACATTTATTTAATCTTTTTTTTTTAATTGAAGAATACATACATTTATAACAGTGTTATAGATAAAGTGTAACAATTATATTTATGAAAGAAGTTATCTGAATGTATTTATTTAACCAGCATTATTATAGGCCTATTTAGGAGATGTTATTGAATAACGACTTTACCTTTATGGTACATGTACTGTACTAGTCTAAAGTCTACAGGTACTTGATGTTAGTTAGTGTATGTACCTAGTTGCTGTTTTGTCCTAAAAGCTGGACGTTATATTGCATACGATGACATTTTGCTAAATTATTAAACTTCAATCGAATCGATTGAAAGTATTGAAATTCAAACAAATGCAAATAATTGGAGGACTTTTTGTGTAAATTAGCCTACGGTGCTGCCCTCAATCGTACTTTTTTTAATTAACAATTTGCAACATTTCCAAAAAAAAAAGAATGTCACATTGTAGTCATTGCTGATATTATATTTATCGGTTCATTGCAGATTTGTTTTTTATTGTTTTTACTTTTAAGACCGCCGAAAGTGGCTACTATTGGCGGTTTTACTGATAATAACTACAAACAAAACAATCAACCGGAATGTTTCGATAAATTGAAAATAACAACGACTACCCTATATCTATACAATTTACATTTTTCTTTTTTGTAAATGTTGTATAGAAATTGAAAAATACGATTGAGGGAGACTCGGTACCCTCTTTTAAGAAATATTGTATTTTATCGATCTCCATTGTCAGAAAATTGCAACTAATCGATATTGGTAATATATTGAGTAATATATTGAGTAATCGACAGGTTACAATAAGCACCCCGGTTTCAATAATTTAGGTACCGTTATTTGCGTTAGTTATTTTACCGTGTTGCCAAAATGAAACTACATATCAGTCATAGTTCACTTCAGTGCAATGTTGTCGAACATAATGCAACACCTATGTATTTATATGAATGTATGTTTCGAACTAACGTAAACTACTCACAGAAACCTATGTTGGTGTGGTTACTGATCGTAAAAAGAAAATTTAATGAATACCTATGTTTAGAAACGAAATCTGTAATTAGATATTTGAATATTGAATTGTTTATTTACATATTGTATGTGTATTTTATAGAAAATAAAATACCTTGAAAATTACTGTAGTTTTCAATGAATATCTTTTTCTAACTCACTGAGTTTTCAAGGAAAATTTAATTAGATCCAGACCAAATTAAAATATAAACCCTGCCGGAGAAAGAAACTGAATTTAGGATAGCTGAACACAGGGTGTAAAATTAAATGCGTTACATATCAAACAGACCATCTCTCAGTGCTTCAGACCATCAAACTGAACAACTTTCACTATGGAGTCGACGTCGAAATCGGGAAAAAAATTGTTGTTACATAGAAAATGTCATAGCATAGTAAGTGTATGAAACAATCTATATTTTTATCGTGATTTCTAAGTTGGTTTAATACTAAAAGTTTGATGGTCTGAAGCACCTGTTTGATATGCGAGGCATTTGGGTTTATCTGTATAGTTTTTCTCTAGAACAGAAACACGTTTGATTCTCTGTACAAAATATATTAAACACAAAAAAGTATTGCGACAAACCAATAGTCCCATTTCATTCAAATACTTACGTACCAAAATCAATTTAACAATACGTATTTTTTCATATCTAATCTAAGAAAAGAAGAAATTAGTACAGAAGTGCGCCTTAACATTTAATTTGATATGTCAAAAGGGCAAGAGAGTTACTTTACTATGAACTTTGAGGGGTAATCCGTGAATCACTTCAATTAGTTAAGTCACAGAACATTATAAGAGGGGTTAGAAGTGCAAAGTAGACGAGGAACGTGTCGCCACAGGTTATGCAATGATTTGCATAACACCAAGGCGCGCGGCGTGGTGTGAGCGAGAGGGCATGAGTAATTGTAACAGCGTGAGCGGGAAGACAAGTGGCGACTGCCGTCTCCGAAGCAAAAACGCTAATTTGCATTTCTAACCCCTCTTATAATTCTTCTGTGAGTTGAGTTTAAATTCTAAAATGATAAGAAAACAGACTTAAAATTTAGTTTAACTAAAATGAAAACATGCTTTGAGCAAATTAGAGTACGTAGGTACCATGGTATTTTAAAATATGAGCAAATTCTTAAAATCTATTGCTATTTATATTGTAACTGGTTATCTAATAGATGCTTTAAAAGCAATTACTTTTATTTTTAATTGAGGCACACTTTCTTAGAATAAGAACGCAAGATTATTCTAAAACACACAAAATAAAATGTCACTGAAATTCAAATTAGTCTAATTACATTACATTATTATTGATAAACCAATTAAAACAATAGAGATTGTACAGTAAGATTCTAATTGAATTAGACATTAAAGTCAGATTTAAAATGCATTATGTCATCATTTTCATGTAATAAAAGCCCTGGAAAATGTGTTATGAAATTGAGGTTTATCAGATCTTTGTACTTTATATTTTCACAAATTATTTTGATTATCAATATTACTCTTTGACTATTTAATATAAGGACTAGCCTTGCGGTAGCATTTCCCCTCTGCCACGGTATAAGATCAATTAATCATTACATTCAATTTTATACCTTATCACTAAACAGGACAGCCTATAATTGCGAAACAATAATTTCGAACTTAGAACGTTTGGGTTTCACGCGAGTCTACTTTTCATGATTTTTAACGTTCAAAATTAGAATCTAAAGTTATGAGAATAAAATTCAAAGTTGCGGATTTCATTTTACCTGGACCCCCGCAAAAAGTGGCAGAAATGTTTTTAGTAGAATTACACGCGTAACTAGTCCCTATATAAGTAGTCAAAGATATTACTACATCATTATTCTGGACCTAAAAGAGAATAATAGTATACTATAAAACTAATGTCTTACTAATTTAGAGAGCTAAGTAGAGGTTAATTTTATAAGATTTGTCCGGTGGTCTTGTATGGCAGGCATAATTATAATCTCAAGTAAAAAATAATTACATTTCTCATGTAACACCGTAATAAAATACCTACTCGAGATCTTCCTTACAAACAAAATAATTGTGTAAACATTTGTGATTTACATTATTCACAATACAATATTTTTTTATTACTATGTACAAAAACATTGTAAATCCAATATTCTAAGTACAGATAAAACAATATTTAATTTCTAATACATCGTAAAAATAAAATGTAAACATGTCTTTGATGTAATGTTTAAAGTTCTTTGATATTAGAGTCTTTGATTAATTATATGTCAAGATACAGCCTCACGCTTCTAACGTGCCAACTTTCTTATGTGGGTGTACGTGCCGACTTTCTAATGTGGGTGTGCGTGAGGCGTCATACCACTTATCTCTGTGTGCGAGCATAGTGATAGGGTTTAGCAACCTTAACTGGTTGCAATTTTTTTCGACGCCTTCGTAGCTTCGACGTCTATCTTGAGCTTGACATATAACTTATCAAAGATTAGAGTACTTTGGGTATGATAACGGATGGGACTCGTTTACAGTACCTCTCCCAGGCGGCTCCGTAGCGCCTCCTGCACCTGGCGTGGTCCCGCCACGCGCGGTGCAGCAGCAGAAGAACTGTGAGTAGTGCTGGAGCGGCCGCGACGTACTGCTGCGTCAGAATGCCGGGAAGAGCGAACGCAATATGTATCAATATGTCCCCTGTGTAGTTTGGATGACGTAGCGCGCCCCAAATAGTAGATACGAGCAGCTTTTTACCGTGAAATGTTGGCATCGAATCTAGGTCTGAAAATGGAGAAAACAATTGTTGTAAATAAAATAATGGTAAATTAAATATCTTGGACATTGTCAGACAAATTATCTAGTTACATTTAAAGTACCAGAATCTAGCCTGGACTTGTATTATGACTAGACAACGATATAGAATACATATAGATACAAACATCAATGACTGATACAAATATTTCATCATACAATTATTTGTCCCTGGCGGGATTCGAACCCGCGACTCTCGGCACAGCAGGCAGGTTCACTACCGACTGAGCTACTGGGCCGACGAAAATATCGCATTCTATCGTCACTTAATAGTTTAAACAGGTGTAAGTCACAGCCTAGCAAATACTGAAACAGTGAACTTAGACCATCAAACTGAACAACTTTCACTATGGAGCCTATGGAGGAGACGCGAAAAAAAATCAATACAGCTGTTTTGTATGGGACAACAGATTTTTTTTCTGACTGAAAGTTGTTCAGTTTGATGGTCTGAGTTCACCGCTTCAGTATTTGCTAGGCTGTCACTTACACCCTGTATACACACTGGACAGAGTTTCGGTACTAGTGAAACATGGATTTTCTGAGGTTTCAGAATATCTGCCTACCCCTTCGGGAATATAGTAGTGAGCATATGCTTATGATAGTGGTAAATAGATTAAAAAGGGAGTTTTTAAATGGTAGGACAAGTATAAAACAGCAAGTTTGTGATTCTGCAGCCGCAGCATTATGCCCGTAGTATTTATTATTTTATATCACCAATTTTTGGATTTTTTGTCTGTCTGTTTGTTTGTTTGATCGAGCATCACGCAAAAACTACTGAACCGATTTTATTGAAACATTTTTTGTTTGGTAGCTTATGATCTGACTTAAAATATGATATATAAATTGTTTGGTCGAAGTCGTGGGTTAACTCTAATTAGTCATAAAATGTTAAAATAGTAGTAAAACTTACGTGATAACCTTGGTTGAAGAGGATTTTTTCTGAATTCATATTTAATATTGTTACTGATAAGCATTATAAAGAATCCCAGAGCATAGAGTACCGAAGCAGTGATTAGAGCATTAGTTGACAATGATAACTTAGTGTCTGCCACATATTTGGATATTGTTGTGAAATAGAACGGATACAGGGCACTTGATACAATCTGGAGATACCCTAAACCTTCTGATTGCCAGAAAAATGTTGAAGTTATCTTGTATTCCTTCATGATAAAGTTTAGAATGTAAACGATTTGCATCATTGAATACAATAATATTGTAGGCTTTAACTGTACTTTGCTCAATAATTCCTTGTAGTTCTCCAAAGTTATTTCTTCCAGTATATTATTTGGTAGATGAAAACCGTGTTTAAAAATCAGCACTGCCAAAACGAGCTGAAATTAAAAAACACATCATTCAATTAATTATTCTTTTTTTATACTTAAAAACAAAAATAAGGTCATTGTTTGCAAATTAGCATTGTTAAAAATGCAAAGTACTTTGAAACAATTCGCAATATATTAAGGTAAATGCATAGATAAACAAGTAATAAATAATAATCAGTTGTTGCAACTTCCTGAATTTGATTATGCAGCTTATTTAGCATTCTTGAATGCATAATAGAGTATTGGTAACTTTAACAATGTTAAGAGGCAATTTGTTAGTCATATTTATGAGATACATATCTTCCCGTGGTTGTGTTAGGTGACAAAAGGATATGGTTTATTTTCAATTTACATGGGCTAAAAACTATGCAAATCATTTTATTTTTATCTTTTACCTATTTATTACGCAAAAATGTTAAATATCTGACCCCTAATTTTTTACTATGAGCAGTTTGTCCCATGATTATATTTATTAATATTATGTAAGGTAAGAAATCATCTGCAAAAAAATTACTTACAGCATTGATATTAGCAATCCTTGAAACCCAAATTTTAGCATCCAAATTCTTGATAAATGGATGTATCTCTCGTCCCATACAGAAATCATACAAAACATATCCTGTATTTCCGTATGGATTCAATTTGCTGTCATCTATTTTTCTGCTCTTTGCAAACAAGACAAGGCTCAAAATCACACCAAATATGTATGAAATTACTGCCAGTCGTAGATATTCATTCAAAAGTGTGTCAACATTGAATACACCTAACCAATGCAGCATAAATAATGCATTTACAGTAAATATACTTGAGAAAAATGCATTGAAGCAGTATTTTGTCCCCGATTCATCCATACGGTCAGCTTTTACCCCCAATATTGGTAAAAGGGCAAACACAGCCTGAATAACAACCTGACCAACTAAAATTCCCAGTGTAGGTAGACTAAACCAGACTGGAAAAGATTTGTATGCAGATAGATCTAAAAGAGATTTTATTGAGCATGATTTTGTGCATGAAATCAAAATAGAAAATACTGTCAATGGTATCAACAATATTAAAATAGCAGATCCCAGTCGTCCACCGAACTCCCATCTACTGCTATATTGAGCCAATTTGCTGACACTTTCTCTCAAGGGTGTTGCTAGCTTCCGTGTTATTGATTCAGATTTGTTCTTCAAAAGTTCTTCTTCAGAATTTTCCTCATCCGAGTATGTATCGATAGACTGACTGATTGACTTACTGATAGATTTACTAACAGATTTACTCAAGCTCCGTCTTATGTCTGGGACGTTGTCAACAAATTCCCGTAGCCTACTAGATCTGCGTGGTGTGACTTCCTCTACAGGTTTTCTGTTCCTTATACTATAAACATCAGAGTCCATTATTGAATCACCATTATATTTCTCAACTTTATCCATAGTCGAGAAGTCATCCTGGGTTATGTTTGAAGACAGATCTTTGATAGAATATTCAGAGCGTCGTGACCGCGTCCCCTTGTAGATATCCAGTTTAGTAACATCTTGTAAGTGTATAGATATATCTGATTTGATAGCGGAACGTTTACTTGGTGACTTTTGAGCGGCTGTTTCGGTCGCTTCCTTGGTTGTTCGTGACGGAGATTTTCGGGCGGGAAACTTGGAGTTGGTCGCTGGTTTACGACTCGGTGATTTGCGAGACGGAGATTTGCGCGACGAAATCCGCGCGGGAGGCGAACTTTTACGGGACCTGGCGGGAGATCTCGGCGGTGACACACCTTTGCGGGTCCTAGGTGGGCTACTTTCCACAGCACTTGGCCTTATCCGACCGCTTCTAGTAGACATAGCTGCAAAATTACACAACGCGTTAGACAACTAGTTTTTTTTTATATAATCTAAAATTATCACTGCACGAGAACCACACGTGGATAAACTCACTTGTCAATATAACTAAATCTTCATTGATATTATTCAAGATTGTCAATTTCACACTAATTTTTGTTTACGGACGCTAAACTGACAACAAACAAATATACAACTAGATTTACAACCAAACGAAACACGCGAAACGCAACCACAACTACAACGCCAACGCCAAGCGCCAACGAACGACGCCAAGAGAATTTATTTGAAAACGCTGTTTGTGATTGGCTAAAAATAGTTGCCGCTATATTTATCACGGATATGAGTTTATTCCATCTCTTTTTACATGCGGGAAAAAAGTGAGAGGCACACTCGACAGCTTTACTAGTTTAGCATGTTGGTACGACAATTTCCTATTCATCTCTAGTAAAACCGTAACTTACCGTAAATTTCGGGCGTGAAATCGGTTTTCAATTCAAACAAAAATAATATCCTTTTGCTTTACTATTCCTAAAAATTATCGCCATCCCAAGAATATTGTATTTTTGATTTGCATATCGCCATCCTTGATCCGTACGCCATTACCATTACCAACTGAGGTGTACAGAAAGTACGAAGACAGAGAAAAGCGAAAAATTCTTCGTCTATGTAATTAGGTCATGACATGATGGTATTATTCCCCTCACCCCCCTCGACTCTTCTGCTCACATTTACATTCGGTTCATATTTCTTCTCATTTTGCTAATTGTTCTTCTATTTTGGAAGTTTCCTTTTGTATAATTTGTTCTTATATTTTATACATAATTATACCTACCACATTCAATCTTAGATACTTACCACTCCTTCACTATCGAATTTATTCTTTCAAATGCAAGTTTTGAGGATAGAGTTTTGAATCTACTCAGGACAGCCACGTATGCTAACAACATACTGTCACGGATGCTGTGAAATGACGCAGCTATAGAAAGGCATTCAAAAATTCGGCCGGTTTGTCAACAAGCTTCGTAGCTCGGCGGTCGACGCATGGACTTCCGTGCCGGGGGTCGAAGGTTCGAGACTCGTCGAAAATAATTCTAGATTTTATTGTTGTTGGAAATGTTCTAGAAAAGTAAGAGGGAGTAAGAATATATGGAAAGAGACAAAAAAAATGGGCGTGTCTAGGAATGTTCTAGAAAACGGAGAGAGAAGGAATATTCGAAAAGAACCAAAAACAATAGGAATGTTCTAGAAAAAAGAGAGAGAAGAAATATTTGTAAAAAAACAATAAAAGGGGGCGTGTTTAGGAAAATTCGAGAAGGAAGGCGGGATTAAGAAATATCCGGATGGGAACAAAGGAATAAAGAAAAGACTAACGAAATTCGGGCATCTAGAAAATTCTAAGGGGTATATAAGGCCGCGAGTTTGCGGACGCAAGTCAGTATTGATTTAACAGTGAAAAGTGCGAAACAAAAAGGAAGAAAAGTAAAAGTGGAAAAGTACTAGTGAAAAGTAAAGTGCAAAGTAAAGTGGAACAGTGAGTAGACAAGTGTCAGTGTAGTGCCGTGACGTCATAGTGTCGCGTGTCGTTATAGTGTCGCGTGTCGTGACGTCATAGTAGTGACGTAGTGAACAGTGGTGTAAGGGGAAACCTCTGCGAGGAGGACTGTGTAAAGGGAAACCTCTGCGAGGTGGACCGTGTGTAAGTGTGCAACCTAATAAACTCTGTAAATAAATTGGACTTAGCGTTTCACTCCAATCCCGAAACCCGTCGCTCGTAACATTTGGTGTCAGAAGTGGGATTGGAGTAAGATGCCGCTGGTGCCAAAAGAGTTAAAGGGAGTTACCATCCGGGCCATGTCGGAAGCGCGGCAGGAAGATGCGGCCCTTGCAACTGAGGTGCAGCGCACTCCAGTGAGAAGACCTGAGGGAGGTGAAGTGCAGCGCACTCCGGAGCAGAACCCGGGAAACTTCCTCTATCAAATCCAGCTTATGATGGAGGAACAGACACGCATGATGGAGGAACAGGCAGCTCGCCGCCAGGAGGAACAGGTTCGCCGGCAGGAGGAACAGGTTCGCCGGCAGGAGGAACAGGCTCGCCGGCAGGAGGAGCAACTGCACGCACTAAAAGAAGAGCAGGGTCGCCGTCAGGAGAAGCAGGCACGCATGATGGAAGAACAAATGCGCTCGATGCAGGAGGCGCTTCATAAAGATATTACAAAAGGCTTGCAGCAGGCAGTAGAGAGAGTCGAAGCCGTAGAAGGAAGGCTGGACCGTGTGGAAGGTGAGTTTGCCAAGATCCGGCGAGAAGTTGAGCAGAGCAAATCTCATAGTCGTGTCGCTGCTGTTTTTGACTCACCCATACAACCAAAAAGTGTCAAGACTCCGGTTTATGATGGACTGACGTCATGGCCCGCCTTTAAGCTACAATTTGAGACAGCAATGAAGGTTAATGGCTGGGGCAAAGAGGAGGCGGAGCCTGCGTTGATATTAGCACTCCAGGGACAGGCTCTCACCGTACTGGAAGCCGTAGGAGCTAGCGGAAACCTGACGTTCGACAATCTTTTCGGAGCTCTGGAGGTTAGATTTGGCGATGGACATCTTGAACACGTGTATAGGGCGCGGTTGAGGGAACGTAATCAAAATCTTAACGAGAGTCTGCAACAATGGTCCGTGGAAGTGGAAAAGCTCGTGCGAAAGGCTTTTCAGTCGTCACCGGCAGTCATCGATAACATGCTCCTGCAGACCTTTACGGATGGGATACGGGACCCGGAGGTACGAGCTGCAGTGCGACTTGGGCACCATGTTACACTCAGGGATGCTGTTGCTCATGCATTGGAAGTGGAAGCCGTACGTCAGGATCCTCATTCCGCTCGCCTTAGGGAGATTGTGGCGACTGGAGCATCAGTGCTGAGAAATCAAAGCGTCAATTATGTGTGCTACGAGTGTGGTGAACGAGGACATATTCGCAGCTCCTGCCCGAAGCGCACATGCCGTCGTTATGTGTGCTACGAGTGTGGTGAACTGGGGCATATTCGCAGCTCTTGCCCGAAGCGTACAGGCCGTCGGGATATAGGAGTCTCGACTGATGAGCAGCAGGAAAACTGGAGGGCGCTGGGCGGTTATGGTGCAAATTCAACCATTGGAGTCAAACAAACATCGGACGGTAATAGTCTGTTAGTTGAAGGAGAAGTCAATGGTAGAAGCTGTCAATTAACTTTGGATACCGGAGCTTCGAGGACGGTAATCAATGCTCGACTGATAAGCGATATGGAAAGTTATCAGAAACGAGTTGTGCAGCAAACCAACCTACAGTTAACAACAGCTACTGGCCAGCGCATACCTGTTAGGGGAGAGTTGGGAGTCTCGATTAAGATCGGGAAAACTTCTTTCAAACATGAGGTGATTGTAGCTGAAATAGTGGACGATTGCATCATTGGCTTAGATTTCTTACAAAGTCACCAGTGCAATATAGACATGAAAAACGGCGTATTACTGTGTAACACAGAGGAGGTTCCGATGAAAAGTGGGTCATCGGGAAAGGTCTACTGTGTGAGAAGAATAGTTTTTTAATAAGTTCAAGAATAACGATGGGAGATTACCACGGGGAAGTGCTGTGATGGAAAAGGTTAAAACTGAATCTTGTTGGATTTCGGCGAGGACAGTTGTTAGATCAGTTTCATCTTCTTCGAACCCTAAACTTAACGTCGGAGATGTGAACCTGACGATTGAGAAGGAGGAGGTTGTTGATCACTATGAGGATAATCCTCCTAGGAATCGTAAGGTTGAGGGGGATGTAGTACCGGAAGTTATGGAAGACTCCAGCAAGGACTTGACTAAGTCACCGACTGTGATAGCGAAGAACTGGCTCTCTAAGAACGGCGCAGATATTGGTAGAACAGACCTGATGAAGCTCACGATTAATACAGGAGATGTGGCGCCAATCAAGCAACGACCTGGGCGCATTCCGCTTGTTCGTGAGAAGGAGGAAGGAACACCGGTTTGGCTGTATAACCCCGTTCGTAAGAAAGGGAAGTGCTTGAAGTTACAGGCAAGTTGGGAAGGGCCGTATGAGGAAGAGACCAAAATAAATGACGTCACATGTCGAACCCGACGATCGCCAAGGAGCCCGTTGAAGATAGTGCACGTTGATCGGTTAGCTCGTTATTTCGGGAGTAATGATGCTCGGGACGAGCAGAACTAAGGGAGGGGCAGTGTCACGGATGCTGTGAAATGACGCAGCTATAGAAAGGCATTCAAAAATTCGGCCGGTTTGTCAACAAGCTTCGTAGCTCGGCGGTCGACGCATGGACTTCCGTGCCGGGGGTCGAAGGTTCGAGACTCGTCGAAAATAATTCTAGATTTTATTGTTGTTGGAAATGTTCTAGAAAAGTAAGAGGGAGTAAGAATATATGGAAAGAGACAAAAAAAATGGGCGTGTCTAGGAATGTTCTAGAAAACGGAGAGAGAAGGAATATTCGAAAAGAACCAAAAACAATAGGAATGTTCTAGAAAAAAGAGAGAGAAGAAATATTTGTAAAAAAACAATAAAAGGGGGCGTGTTTAGGAAAATTCGAGAAGGAAGGCGGGATTAAGAAATATCCGGAAGGGAACAAAGGAATAAAGAAAAGACTAACGAAATTCGGGCATCTAGAAAATTCTAAGGGGTATATAAGGCCGCGAGTTTGCGGACGCAAGTCAGTATTGATTTAACAGTGAAAAGTGCGAAACAAAAAGGAAGAAAAGTGAAAGTGGAAAAGTACTAGTGAAAAGTAAAGTGCAAAGTAAAGTGGAACAGTGAGTAGACAAGTGTCAGTGTAGTGCCGTGACGTCATAGTGTCGCGTGTCGTTATAGTGTCGCGTGTCGTGACGTCATAGTAGTGACGTAGTGAACAGTGGTGTAAGGGGAAACCTCTGCGAGGAGGACTGTGTAAAGGGAAACCTCTGCGAGGTGGACCGTGTGTAAGTGTGCAACCTAATAAACTCTGTAAATAAATTGGACTTAGCGTTTCACTCCAATCCCGAAACCCGTCGCTCGTAACAATACATACATTATTTACATGCTTTTAACTATCTATCCTTGTGGTGAAATATACCTGACCAGTGCCATCACACTTTCACTAAATAGGCTCGTTCCATATTTCCTTCTCCTGCATCTTACAGGATATATCATCTTATTTAAAAAGAAAACATTAAACATGAAGTATTTTCATCTACATTTTTATTGAAAATTACAATATTACACAACAGCAATAGAATTATCACTTTGACATTGATATTAGATAACAACAAACTTATGTATGAACTATTAATAGTATATTTGCTATGCTCTAAGTAGTTAAATAGATTTAATGCATGTGCGAGTGCAAAATGCAAAAATGCGAGTGATTTATAAGCTGAATACAATCATGTGATGCCTTATTTGCACTATTTTTCAGTATACAAGATTACAAATAGATGTGTGTCGTACTTAGGACATAAACGGTCATAGCCAATCTGATTAACCACCCAAGGATTCGTAAATAATTTAAAAAATATATAGGTATATTATATATATATATATTTTTTTTTTTGCCTGTGAGCGTTATTTATTTATTTATTTATTCATATTAGGAAAATACAGGGTGTGAACTTAAATGATGTATATACTTAAAGGGATGCTTCAGACCATCAAACTGAACTACATACTTATTGAAAATATGGAACAGGCACGGAAATCACGAAAAAATTTACTGTTCTATAGAAACGTCAACCGGTAATTGAACCAAATGTATGGAACAGCAGATTTTTTTGCGCGATTTCAATGTTGGCATTTAATGTCCGAAGCACCCCCTTAAGTATTAACGTATTTAAGAGTACTCACGGCGACACATCAAGCTATACAAAACTAAAATAAGCTGGCCGCGCGAAGGTCGAGTAACCTATGACGTCGCGCGGCCAGCTTATGTTGGTTTTGTATAGCTTGATGTGTCGCCGTGTGTACACCTGTATAACGGGAGTGGCCAAGACGTCGACCAGTCGACGCGGTCGACTTTTATGGTAGCCCGCGCAGAGTTCAAAGAAATAAAATAAAAAATGTTTTATATCGTCGCGCCATTTTTCCAACTTCGTAAATTCCAAAGTTTCGCTGAACAGTTGAACATGCGGAATTCCGCATTCTTTCGAATTCGAAACACTGTTTTCTAATTTTGAAACTGACCGCCATCCTCTTGTGTTTGCGTTTCAATGTAGACCGCATGCTTGCAAAGTTTGGTCATCCCTGCTGTATAGGCTAGTATATCCACCAACTCCATAGACATTTTAATTCTTAATTTATAAATAAATTCCTCTCTAACAACCCAGGAATGTTTCCCTTGTCAACCATGTAAACCTAATTATACACTGTGCTGTCTAGTCTATTCATTTACCAGTACTTTTCAAGAGACTTGACCAAGTCCATGGGGTCAGTATTTGGACCGTGACGTTCTACTGGTACTCCATTCTTGTCAATAATGAACTTGGTGAAATTCCATTTGATGAAACTGCCGAGAGTACCGCCTTGCTTGTGCTAGAAATAAAAAAGAAATTTAAATTAATTAAGTAATTAAACTAAACTGGAAAACATGTAATCTAACTTCTAAAATACGGGAGTATAAAATCTGAAACTGTTTGACAATTTAACTGAAACTTTCAATGAAAATTATAGCATAAACAATGCAATTATAGCATGAATGCTGTAGCATAAACAAACAGAGTCGGAGATATCCCAGCGTAAGCGAAAAATTCTTAGTCTATGGAGAAGTCAATAGATGGCGATGTCGCTGATGGGCGAGTCCGACACGCTCATGGCCGGTTTTTTTAAATGTTATTTAATTGTCTAGAAATTCAAAAAGTCCCACTGAGGGCAGCATTGGAGGCTCGCTACCCTGTTAAGAAATTTGAAAAATTCGATTGAGGGAACGCTTGGGACTATCTTAATGATTGTACGAAGAACCCTTATGCTATCATATCATAAAATAAATATCAATTACCTTTCGATCTAAAACAAACTACAACATAAAGGTAACATCATTGATTCAATCATTGATTTTTATGACAATTACTTGAATCCAAGGACTGTGAACTACTCATTGAAAACTTAATGTCCCATTCCCAAGGTTGAAAACAATCAATACACATGCTGTTTTACTTCCTTATGTATTATTCAGAGGTAAAATTAGCTCACATTGAACTAGTGTTAAAAGAACCATTTAACACACTTTCCTATACCATTTTGTGTGTCAACTTTAAATAGGTAGCTAGGTAGGTAGGTAGAACAATCTACGTTTTTAGGGGAGTGTAATCTCTATAGTACATGTTATTACGTTGTTATAATGCTAAATCGTTTCTAGATAAAAATTTGTAGATAGACTATCTAGTAAAGTTATCAGTGGACCATGGACCATGATAAGTAATTGTGGCTTATCATGGTCCATGGTCCACTGTTGATTCATGGATATTAGAATAAATAGCGCCAAAATATGCATGAGTAGGATTATTATTATAATTATTTTGCTATGACAAACTCACAATTCTTGACAAATTAAACAAAAATTTGTCAGTTTCTTCTTTGTTATCAATTTCACCCTGTATATAGGGTCCTTCTTAATATGCTGACACTTTTTAAGGGGATGATTAGACCGTCAAAAACATTCTCGATCATCTCGACATCGAAATCGCGAAAAACAAAATATGCTCTTCCATACAAAACTTCAAATCTACTCGAGCCAAATGAATAGGACAGCCGATTTGATTTTTTTTCGCGATTTCGATGTCGGTCCCTTAGAGAAAGTTGTTCAGTTTGATGGTCTGATCATCCCCTTGCATGCATGAATCACATTTTATTACCTTTAATTAAATATTGTATTCAGTATATTTCATTCATTCATTCAATTAAATAATCTCGGCACGTTTGTGTTCAGCTCCCTTCCGTAGTAGTCGCTTCTTTAGCCTCCCCTCATTTCTTCCAGTAATATACATATACATATTATATCGGGAGTATAATTATATTCCACAAAAGATGTAGGGGTGCGCAAAGAAAGGATTTTTCGAAAATAGACTCCTAAAGGGGTAATCTACGCAGACAAAGTCGCGGGTCAAAAGCTCGTGAATAATAAATGGATTACACATAAATGCAAACCTTCAAAAACTTCCACAGAGGAGAGGCGTTGTCTCCGTTGACGTCAATCTTTTCAAACATGTCGAACTTCACTTTACGATCTGCCATGAAGCAGACAATCTCCTCAGGGTTCCCGGGCTCCTGGCCCGCAAACTGGTTGCAGGGGAACGCCAGGATACGCACACCTTTATAAAAAATATTATCATCATCATCATATCAGCCATTAAACGTCCACTGCTGGACATAAGCCTCCCCCAAAATGGGGGGATTTGCCAAAATCGCCACGCTTCGCAGGCGGGTTGGCGATCGCAGTTGGATCGAATCAACTTGTGTACTCAGAGGATGCTGCTGCCCATCCTTCAGTAGATCCCTTAGTCGCCTTTTACGACACCCACGGGAAGAAATGGGATGGTGCTATTCTTAGCCAACACCACACAGACAGAAAAAATATTATGCTTTAAAATATATTTAGAAAAGCTTTATAGCAAGCAGGCTACTAGATTATGCCTTGCAATATTCATGTTAATGCTATAATTATAGGCTTAAAATAGTTTATGAAAAAAAATTGGTATCTTTGGTATTGGTTGAGCGGGCTCATTTTCCGCAACTCGACGACTTAGGCGCCTATTTTGCGTTAGGTGGGAATGACTACTCCTGCCACCCCAACTCCTCCAGGAAGCCGACCAGCTTGTTAATGCTGCCAAAGACTCCTGGAAGAGACCCCGTTGAGCCGAGGTGTTGTGCCCGATAGTGTGCTAGCCCATATATAAAAAAATAGGTATCTAATATGAGTTGATTTTATACATAACGAACCAAAAAAAAAAGTGAACTGTGATGTCTTCATAAAATTTGTGGTTAAAAAACAGTGTTAATAACACAGAATCAGTGTTGATCTAAAGGTTATCTAAGTAATATTGGAGAGTTCTTGGTAGTCAAGTATCATTTGCCATTATACCTAATTAAAATTACTACAGAGGCTCTGTAGGCCGACAATTTTGACCGTGGGTACACAGGGCATCACATAGGTATTGAACCTGTTGCTTCAGGTAGTCAAACTGAAGCCTGACCAGGAAAAAACCTTGCCTTGTTGCGGAAAATCATTGGCACTAATTTTTGTACTTAAAACATTGTCATTAAGGTGGTTTCAGTCCATACACAAGTTTGACGCACAATACGCGTAGACGGAATTAATAAATAAAAGTAATATTTTATATATGGAAAAATAGTTCAGAAAATATAGTTGCCGCGTCACAAATAACATTTGCAATTTTTAATATAATTACGAAGATATATAAAGCTTTTAAAATTTTGTATGAAAAATTTCAAAGCTTTATATTTATATCTTCGTAATCTAAACTATTATAACACTGTAGCAGGAAGTTTGTCTGTACAATGGAAGATATTAACAAAAAAAAGTTAAGATATGGTTTTTAGGTGTCCCTAATCCCATATCAGCAATTTTTGGATTTTTTGTCTGTCTGTTTGTTTGTTTGCTTGAACGAGCATCACGCGAAAACTACTGAACTAATGAAACTTTTTTGTTTGATAGCTTATGATCTGACTTAAAATCTGGTATATAATTTGTGTCGACAAAGTCACGGGTCGCTCGTTATTTTATAAATTGCAAATGTTATTTGTGACGCGGCATCTAGATTTAATAAACAATTTTTCCATATATACAAAGTTATTTATACTAATACCGTCTACGCGTATTGTGCGTAAAGTTTTGTATAAAATTGACCCCTCTGCAACCACCTTAAAGGTTATAGTAGATTGTAGTGACCCCAAGGTAGGTTTTTTATTTTTCTGGTCAAGCTTTAAACCCCTGCGTACATCTGTACTTCATGTAGGACATAAGAAATAATAAAATCGATTTGTGGTGTTTTAGTTGCCGACCAAAGCACAAACAATATTAAATAACTTTCCCTATCGAGCCAAAATCGAAATCATGAAAACAAATTTTGTTACTATACATTTGGGTCGAGTAGCCATTGATGTTTTCAATCAACTCACTACATTATAAGTCTTCCATACTAGAAACCCGTCGTGACCCGATATCCAGAATGTATGAAACGCGTGCGAGTGTTCAAAGAAATTTAATAGGTGCATGTTTCATATAACATTTTTTTGTTAGAGTTCCGCGAGCCTGTCAAATCATCAATGGTGATTTTATGTTCCATGATTTTTATGGCAGTTTACACGCATTTAATGTTACACCATGTAGGTATCATAGAGGTGTACCCTCACAGTGCAGATATCTTATACAGGGTGAAATTGATATCATTAGCATCCTTTTAAACAAAGAGTCTACCCATCAAACTGAACAACTTTTACTATGGGAGCAAACCAATCGGGGCAAAAAAAAACAGATGTTCCATACTAAACAACAGTGCCGTGCCGACTCGACACAAATGTGTGCAACAGGAATTTTTTTTTTACTCCGATAGGTTTGCTCCCATAGTAAAAGTTGTTCAGTTTGATGGGTAGACTCATAGTTTAAAAGGATGCTAATGATATCAATTTCACCCTGTATAGGAGTTAGTCTATCACATATCCAATGCAGAATAGCAGTATTCGCATATAAATAATAAGTATCAGATACACACCTTTGCTCTCAGCGTATTGTTCATACAATTCATTGAGCTGCTTGTAGTTGTTAGCGGTAAGACCGCACTGGGATGCGACGTTCACAATTATGCACACATGACCTTTGTAGGCGTCCAGTTTCACATCTTCCCCCTTTATGTTCCTAACTGTGAATTCATGGACCGACGTAGCACTCTTGTAATCTGGGTTGTCTGCCATCTTTCTGCAATTACAATTTATAGACATGATACATCAATAAAAATCTCACTTATCATTATCCATCATTATCATAAAACCGGTTGACGGAATTGACGGAAAAATAACACCGGTATTGACAGATGCAATGACCATGTTAAACCAAGGAGACCAAAATAAACCAACCGGCCAGTAACCAACCTGTTGCATAATATGTGCAAACAATAAAATTACAGGGAAATATGCAAATTTATTTGGATTACTTACACACTGCTTAATTGCGCTCTTGATAAACAAAATACGTTACTAACAGCGGGCACAACAAGTTTAGAAAACGCTCTGAACCCGATTGTCATGTTTGGATAAAAAACTGAGCATAAATACAAGGCTCGTTCTAAATGCTATTCGTTCGAATTGTTCTAGAATATTCAAAACATGAGATCATACAAACACAAACATCATACAAAATTAAGTTAATGGATAGGTTTACGTCAATCTGATATTTTTTTACTAATGAACGTAGTAATTAAACCTATTCAAAAATTATCCAAATATCAAATTCGTTGAAAATGCAATGAATAAAAATAATTCTGTAATTTGAAATTTTGAACGTTCTTACTTGCGTCAAAATACAAGAACCGTTCTGAATACCTATGTGCCTATACTCCATTCCAAACTTAGACATTGTCTAAGATTCCAAATAGCAACGGAATTTTAAGGCTATTTTGCATTACAGAAAAAGAGATTTCAAACACTTCCTCTCTTATTCTCAGAACAGCTTTAGCTAATAAATAAATTATAATCAGAATTGGCCAGAAAGCTAAATAGGAATCGGAAAATCTCGTCGTCCTTATTTGGAATGAAGTATATACTATGGTGGTACTGATAGCAGAATGGCAGATATTACACGGCCAATCTTGATCATGGATATCTATGAGATCATGTTCTGCGGATCTTGATCTATGGTCGTGATCTAGATTGATCGGATAATGTTGAGGATTGGAGGATCGTGAGAGATCGCAAATATCTCTTAATTAACAATGGACGTGGCAAAGGCGGGCGTGGGCATTTGAGCTCAAACTCAATATTCCTAGGTGTATTTGCTGAGATGCCATCAAAACTATGGTTATGGAGCTGGTCAATCATACCCTGAAGATTGATGTTCCTATTTGTGATATTGGCTAAGGTCCCTTCGAAGCTCTCAAATTCCATGAAACAGGCAAGATAAAGAAATTTAGTATTAGATTACAAAAATTGCATCAAAATCATCCCACCTGTTCCGCCGCTAGTTTCTACGGACAGACATACACACAGGTAGATTGGTCAAACTTATACTTGTTTCACCCCTCTGTTTGCGTCAGAGGTTAAAAACTAGCGTAACGTACGCCCAATTTCTTTTTTTTGAAGTCTATAGGTGGTAGCCATCCATGCCATTACTTTTTGAGTACATTGAAATTGAGTACAATTTGAGTACATTTTTTTGAGTTAACTGAAATCCGAGTTTGCGAGGCCAGGAAGTATCACACGAAATAACCTAAGCCGTTGCGACAAGTAAAGCAGCGACTACATTACCCAACATTTACGACCGATTTCAGCATAGATTGCTTGCTTTGATCGCCAGCACATCCACGTTTCACTAGTACCGAAATTCTGTCCAGTGTGACGGGATCGGACGGACGCCACTTCACGATGTTTTCCTTCACCGAAAAGCCAATGGTGTTACAAATCGTACATAAATTCCGAAAAACTCATTGGTACGAGTCGGCCTGGACGGGGATCGAAACATCGCCTCCTGCACGGCAGGCAAGGTTACTCTCCCACTGGACCACCATGGCTTTAAATAGCAAATATCAAGATGTTTTGAAATCAACGATCACGTTCCGTTAATTCCGTTCCGTTCCTTCAATAAACGTACAAACACCGTATTGCTATTATATATTAGGCTAAAACCTTAAAAACCAAAACTATTTCTTGGTCTATGGATGTACTAAAATCCAAGGCAGTGTTTATGAACGCACGCTGTCACTGTCAGATGTCAGTGTCAAGTCAACTCTGCAGTCGAGTCGTCATTCTTTTCTATCATTCTATCTGCATTTGGCACTGCACAAATTCGGCGGAATAGAAAAAAACTTTCCATTTGATAATATATTTCTAAATTGCCTTTGTATTATGGCGTTCCTCGCCCCTGTACGCAGGTGTGTCAGCCTGAAAAACTTGACCAGCGTCAGCCTAAAACAGAGCGCCTCGTATCACGCTAACGTAAGTTTGTTTTGTGTTGTGCAAGCAAAGTCAAGGTTTATCGATTTTTCATTATTATGCATGTCCTGATACTTTATTCTAATTCTAAGTATCGATTTTTCTTGTCTTGGCTATTTTTAACTTTGGATTGCTATTTTTATTTCCCTCTAAATTGTCAAAATTTGTTATAGGTTATCGATCATTACGAGAACCCCCGCAATGTAGGGTCGTTAGATAAGAAAGATAAAAGCGTAGGTACTGGTCTAGTCGGAGCGCCGGCGTGTGGTGACGTCATGAAACTGCAGATCAAGGTCGACGACGATGGCAAGATCATAGATGCCAAGTTCAAAACGTTTGGCTGTGGTTCTGCCATCGCCTCTAGCTCTCTTGCCACAGAGTGGGTGAAGGGGAAGACTGTAGACGAAGCGCTGAAGTTGAAGAACACGGATATTGCTAAGGAACTGTCTCTGCCGCCAGTCAAGCTGCATTGTTCAAGTAAGTTGGTACAATTGTAATATTATTTTATCAACCAAGAAATTGTTTTTAATCTTTTGTGCGGAGTCAGTTCTATTGCATTTCGCCTGTGCTTATGACTGCATACAACCTAAAAGTGGCATTAATTTTGTACTGCGCCTGCTCTTGGTCATGGTTTTGAGCTTAGCAGTGAAAGCGTTAAGCCTTAAAGTTATGCCATCCCCGAGCACTGTATCAATTAGGTACTATGTTTATATGTAGCTGTGATTTTAGAAAAATAATAATAATTGTGTTTCTACACATCATTTTCAAAGAAATATTTTGAATTTGTGAGCTAACACCTTGGACTAAGAAACGCTAACACTAATGTTTATGGGATTCAACTCACAAATGTCCATTGTTGATTAAATGTTTAATTTCCATCACCAATCCATTTCTTCTAAATTTCTGATTATATTTCCATGTCCCGTTGACTGACAATAACATATTTCATTTTGTTTCAGTGCTTGCTGAAGATGCCATAAAAGCTGCTTTGTCAGACTACAAGATCAAAAATCAAGAGCCAGCTCAAAAGGAGTAGTTAATTTAAACATTGAAAAGGAACTGATCTGTGATTGAATAAAAAAAAGTAGGGAAACGAATACAGTACTTTTATAATAATGTACGATAGCGCTACAAAGTGGCAATTATAATCTCTTCAAAATTTCTAGCAGCTTGAATATAAAATCATTTATGAAGTCATTGTGTATAGCAAGGTAGGGTCTACAATCATTTGAACACATTTTATTTCTCTCAACGATTGATATGGCCCTTTTATTCAAAGTTCTTTTATTGTAAGCTGTCTTGTAATTCTTTATAGGCTAGATTATCTTTGAAATGTTAATTTGGTTAAGTTATTGATTTGTATAAAAATGATTGTAACCATAAATTAGTATGTAATGTGTTTTGTGTTGAATAAATATTATTAGCTTATTGCAACATTTTATTCCACTAGTCTCAGATTCTGCACTCGGCGAACCCGGTCTGGTCTCATGGTCTTATGCTCCTAGTAACTTCTCATACTGGTAGGACCACTTTTGATTTGATTGATTGATTGAATCACTATATGTTCAGTGTACAAGATGTGTGTAAAGATGATGGGGATGCCTGCTTGCTTCTAGAACTTATTGCAAACGTAGTGATTCCATTCTCTTTGCTTATTGCATTAACCATTCGCAAGTTCGCAACCCGCAATGGGTGGTTAAATAATATCGCATCCATTGGAGTTCAAGGGTTAAACTAGCTTATATTCATGGAGGATAGGTTGATATATATCAGCCCCCTTAGCATTTTGCACGTGATAGGGATACATCACGACTTCTACTATCTTTAGTTCGTGCGCAAATAGAAAGGCTGCGAAGGCCCGATCACGCCACCGTACCACAGTATAGGAAAGAGTAGAAGTCAGGCTCGCGCAACCCTGTAACAAAAAAACGTTATATGAAATGTGCACCGCCGCCATTAAATTTCTTTGAAGGGTTGCACATGTTTCATACATTCTAGATCATCGGTCACGACCAGTTTTTAGTATGGAAGTCCAGACTCTTATAACGTAGTGAGTTACATTCTCTTTGATAGTAGTCTAGTACTACATAGCCATACTATGGCCGCTGCAGTGCTTTGTTTTGTATCTGCCATGCACCCTGCATGACTAGCTACTATCCTACCATCAAATTGCATAAACAAAAGTGATTACATTTCCTTTGCTATGCAGCACATTTAAAAAGGCAGTCCAGTTGTAACCAAGGAATACTCTGTGGTTGAACTATTGAAACATGTCAATTTTAATTTATGTATGACCTAAAGATTTTTATTGTAATCATGAACACTGAATATTTCAGTTGAGTGGTACAAATAAATGTCTATTATACTCTCGTCTCGATTAGGTAATAAAACAGTGAGTCACAGATACACAATGTATTCTAATGAAGATAATATACATAACACAAGTAAATATACAAGGCACCTAACCTGCAAGCATCGATATCAAAAGACAGTAGATGCTACTCTATATTTATCATTCACAGAAGGCACTGAAACGACCGCCCGCGTAGGTATCATGGGATTGGGGTCCATGTAATTGTTTTTTAGAATAGCTAATCTGGAGTGCGATTTTTGAATCTCATTCGCTGAGAAAATGTCAAAATTTCTGTGAAGATATGCATCTTTCTACTGCTGATTTGACTTTCATAAATCGCACTCCTGAATTATGATTTTTGAAAGTCAAATCAGCAGTAGAAAGATGCGTATCTCCATACGTTGTTAACTGCCGAGTTCAACGTATGAGATTCAAAAATCGCACTCCTGGATAAACCTCGTGAGTTTTCTAAAATGTATTTAAGAAGAAAACCCTCTATGAGTGATAAACGAAATGTAATTTTATGAGGAAACTTGGCTTCCAATCTATTGCCCTATCTACTGTTTTCTGTTATCAATGCGTGTGAAGTACAATTATACTATCATAATTCCAAGTTTTTGCAGAGCCAACTGCGCCGCGTCGGCTTTTGCTTGTTTTTTGTTGGCGCTGGCCACAGCAGGCTGATATTCTACTCCTGCAACTTTTACCTGTAAAAAAAAAAAAAACATTATGTAACTTTGAATTATAAAATATCCATCGATTTACATAATGTGTACTATAAATATAGATTGGCAAGGCGGAAGAGGAAGTGCATAGTATATGTAATTTTTTCATATAAGATGCGTAGTTGACGTACACTGATTTCAGGTTTGCTCCTATAGTAAAGTTGTTCAGTTTGATGGTCTGAACCGCCCCTAAAAATTTGGAAAGTGTTTAAAAAATCATTACTAGGGTGCTTTTGTTATTTCCCTACTAAATGTATGGGATATTAATTTTGCGTTTTCTGAGAGTTCTAATACCTCGACCTCGGTTGACCCCATAGAGATTTATGTTCCTTATCAGTAAGAGAATAAAAGGAGATAAAAAAAAGTTTTGTGAAAATTGCAGTTTTTCTCGATACTGTAATTTTTTTTTCAAAATCTGGGGACACAGAAGTAAAATGCTCCAAAAGTTAGGGATAGTTTCCTAAGAACGTTTACTTGTAGCTGTAATGCTTCTGGTAGCTGCCCTTTGTGTTCCATCTTAACTTTCCACCCTGTATAGTCAACAGTTAAAAATATTGCATCATAAATCTTATTTATATCCAGAATGAAAGCATACGTATTATTATGGTCATAATTTACACTGAGCTAAGCCACTTTCGCTGCTGACGACTTATGTCGTAGGTCGGCGACAAATGGGCCGCAGTGCTGAAGACTCACGTTACGAGCCGAGCATTTCGCTTATGCTCATGACCTACCGCGCGATTCACCGAAACCCTTACGCCTATACGGGTGACCCACGACGCGAGCCACATTTATCGTTTCAACGTTACGACTGTGCGCACGACCTACTTGGGGGGTCAAGTTCTATTGCATTTCGCCTGTGCTCATGACCTACAGCGTGAGTCACCCAAACCTTTGTGCCTGTGCGGGTGACACACGAGGTGAGCCGCATTGGTCTTTTTACGTTACGACTGTGCGCACTAACCACTAGGGGCGTCAGTTTTAGCACTGCGCGAGGATCATGATTTAGAACTTAGCAGCGAAAGTGTTATGAGTATGCATGAGACATTCAACTCACCATCAATTCGTAAACCTAAACTTACAGACGCTTGCAATAGCTCATTGTTATTTAACAAGACCAGCGGCCATAGTATGGCAGCGTGATATAGCGCTATCGCGCTTTCTATTTGCGCGCGAACGAGATAAAAGGCGTGATATAGCCTTATCGCGCGTATCATACTACAGCCGCAAATAATTACAAATAAACGAACAAACCTTAAATAAAAAGTTCTTCTTATGATCAGGACCGCATTCAAAGCACAGATTGTACTCTGGTGGGCCGAGTTTCTGCTTCGAGCAATACTCTCCGAGTAATGACACTGGATGCTTCCCTCCTGAGACCAATGGTGCTGGCCCGCGGCGTCCTAACCGCTGGACCTTCATCTGTGGACAATGAGAGGTCTTGTAAAGATGGTGATGCAAACATAGAGACGTTTAGGTATTAGTGCATGTGACATTATCAGTATAAGGCAGCAAGCTAGTTATTGATACTATTTAAAGAACTTGTAGTTTTGGAAATAACTTGATTTGGGAATGCTTTATTGATCAATAACCCACCACCTAAAATAGAAATAGATCTATCGCGGAAACTTTATCGATTAAACCAGGGTTTCCCAACCTTTGTTGAGTCACGCCTCCCCTGTTATTATAAGTAATGTTTTGATGCCCCCTTATCGAAATTTTTATGACAAGCGCGGGAGGAACGGTGCTATCTGAGACCTGCTAAGCCAGAACATGTCGGTAACAACGAACGAATGGGTGAATAAGTAAGTGAAGAAATAAAATAAATATCTTGGGCATTGTCACACAAATTATCTAGTCATATTTAAAGTACCTGGACTTGTATTATGATTAATGATGACTAGACAACGATATAGAACACTTATATAGATACAAACATCCATGACTCGGGTACAAATATTCATATTCATCATCTATACTATTATAAAACTGTAACAGGAAGTTTGTCTGTACATTGAAGATATTAACAAAAAAAAAGTTACGATATGGTTTTTAGGTGTCCCTGTTTCCATTTCACCAATTTTTGGATTGGTTGTTTGTTTGTGTATTTGTTTATTTGTTTGAACGAGCATCACGCAAAAACTACTGAACCGATTTTAATGAAACTTTTTTGTTTGATAGCTTATGATCTGACTTAAAATCTGGTATATAATTTGTGCGGACGAAGTCGCGGGTTAACGCTCGTATAATATAAATATGGTAAAATGATATAGGTAGTGAGTACAATTTACGTCGTTAACTGGATTTTTATTTCCAAATGCAAACGCTTTGTGCCCCCCTACGATATCACTACGCCCCCCAAAGGGGACGCGCCTCACTGGTTGGAAGTCCTGGATTAAACTATTAATGATCGATACTAACAAACTAAGATAAGCAATAACATAAACATACGAATCAAATAATGACAATTTCATGTAAGTTTTTTCTGAATGATGTTCTTGCTAGTTTGTAGCTTTTAGTAATGAATTAAACAAAACAATCACCTCAAGCAAACCACCTACCACCACATGCATAATAATTATAAAATTCACTTACTCCTTTTCCATGTCTGTTGCTGACCTCTTCTTTAGCTTGCAAACCCTTTGTATCTAACTTAACTTCGAGCAGGAGAGGCTGAAGGGCCCCAGTTCCTTCTTTACCCAGCCCCCGACCTGGAGTCCAGCCCATTTTCTGGAGGAGGTGCATTCCCATGCCGCCTTCGACCGGAGCCGCGCGTACTAGCTGATCCTAGATATTATAATACGCGTTAATTGATGGTAACATAAAGTGGAAATAAAAGGAGAATTATGGTTTTGCAAAATGACTAAGATTTTCTGCTATTAGTGTGTTTGAAAATTTTAAGAGGGGTTCCTTTGGGCATATTCCTAGATTGACATCAGGATTAAGTTTTCATCTCGATAA